>OY743143.1:23365182-24588857 GCA_963555695.1 Dasypolia templi | reverse complement strand
ATTAAAAAACATTGTAATGAATAGACAGACATAATCTTGGTCAGATTATGTAGATTGGTGTCTGAAATGGTCTTTGGAAGAAAGAACCACACAGATTGAGTGGACCCGTCCAGTCAGTGCAGGCATTTGTCAGTAATCATGCAGCTTAACTGATAACTTAAGGAGCTTAACGATTCGACGAACAATACCAAAGAAAGGACATTTGGGTAGGCCACATAAAAAAACATAAATGATAAATGATTTTATTTCTGTAAATAGGTTTGTACAAACACTTTTACACGTCAATCATATTTTAAAAACTAGGTGAGATCGGCATTTCCTATCTGACTACTCTGAGAAGAAACGCCGAAACAAACTCAGAGGTCACAGTCTCTTTTAAAGTCCAGACATAATCTTGGTCAGGTCATGTGAAGACCATGTGGATTGATATCTGAAATGGTCTTTCGAGGAAAGAACCACACAGAATGAGTGGACCTGTCCAGTCAGTGCACGCATTTGTCAGTTGTCATGCAGCTCAACACAGAACTAAAGGAGCTAAACGATTCGACGAACAATACAAAAGAAAGGACATTTGGGGAGGCCGCATAAATTACTCAAACTGCCAGACCATGATTAAAACTAATAATTAAAAAAAAAACTGCATTAAAAAAACAACAAATCCACAATTTCTTCACATTCACAATAATTAAAATAGTATAATCCTTTACAAAGTAAATGTCATTGCTTAAATAAAGTGCATCAATGTCAAAGTGTAAATAAAATATGAAAATAATCTTGGTCATATCATATGAGGACTATGTAGACTGGTGTCTGAAATGGTCTTTTGAGGAAAGAACCACACGGATTTGAGTGGACCTGTCCAGTCAGTGCACGCATTTGTCAATCATCGTGCAGCTCAACTCAGAACTAAGGAGCTCAACGATCCGACGAACAATACAAAAGAAAGGACATTTGGGGAGGCCGCGTAAAGTACTCAAACAGCCAGACCATCATCATTAAAAGAAGAAAAAAAAAATGCAATGACCCACATAGTCCTCACATTCACAAAAAATAAAACAATATTATACTTTATACAGTAAATATATACATGTCATTGTTTAGATAAAAAGGTACGTATATAGAAAAAAAAAACATTAAAAGAAAAAAAAACGTAAAAATAGCAAATTACACGTCTGTGTAAACTTATTGGAGCAGCTCAATCCCATGCCTTCTTGTCCTCAATATAGTCCTTGACAGTATAATAGGCTTTCTGGCATAATTTCCGCTTTATAAAAGTTTTAAATTTATTAAGGCTTAGTTCTTGAATGTGGCTAGGAAGTTTATTATAAAAACGTATACATTGACATTTAAACGAGCCACCTATTTTCTTGAGCCTGGTAGTGGGAACAACAAATTTGTGTTTATTCCTAGTATTTTTGTTATGGATATCACTGTATTTTTTAAACAGATTAATATTTTTATGTGCATATAAAAGATTTTCATAAATGTACTGAGAAGGCACAGTCATTATATTAATCTCTTTAAATTTGACTCTGAGGGAGTGTCTGGGACTTAATTTATAAATTGAACGAATTGCCCTTTTTTGTAAAACAAAAACTGTTTGAATGTCGGCGGCATTTCCCTACAAAAGAATACCGTACGACATCACACTATGAAAATAACTAAAGTAAACCAATCGCGCTGTCTCGAAATCAGTTAAATTACGAATTTTTCTAACGGCGTATGCTGCAGAGCTTAGTTTTTTTGACAATTTATCTATATGGGGGCCCCATTGAAGCTTGGCATCCAAAGTTATGCCTAAGAATACTGTGGAGTTTTCGGGTTTCAACTCTTCACCCTTTATAAGAACACTAGTTTCTACTTGTCTAACATGAGGTATCGTAAACTTAATACATTTAGTTTTTTTCTCGTTAAGAAGTAGGTTATTAACATTAAACCAGTTAACTACCTTAG
The DNA here is from genome assembly GCA_963555695.1 of Dasypolia templi. Classification (NCBI taxonomy): domain Eukaryota; kingdom Metazoa; phylum Arthropoda; class Insecta; order Lepidoptera; family Noctuidae; genus Dasypolia; species Dasypolia templi. The sequence goes on along the minus strand of OY743143.1, from coordinate 24,586,904 downwards.
CGAGGGTGCTATTTACATTGTCAGTAACCAGCTGCTGACGTTTTAGTTTAAATAAAAGTGAAGTGTCGTCTGCAAACAACTCTATATCATGATTATCCTTTATGAGGTATGCCAAGTCATTAATATAAATAAGAAACAAAAATGGGCCAAGAATTGAGCCCTGGGGGACCCCCATTCTAACTACAGATCCAGGTGATCTTTTTCCGTTAACATCTACTCTTTTAATTCTATCACTTAAGTAAGAAGTAAGAAGATCCAGAGAGGCGTTCCGTATTCCGTAGTGGTGCAGTTTCCTGATGAATGTTTCATGAAGAACACAATCAAATGCCTTGGACAGATCGCAAAAGATGCCCAAAGCATCGCACTTGTCCTCCCATGCATTATAAACATGTCCTAAAAGTTCAACTCCGGCATCAGTAGTCGAACGACCCTTTGTAAAACCAAACTGTTTGTTATGCAGTAATTTGTGTTTATTAAAAAATCTTTGCATTTGATCTAAAATAAGTTTTTCAAAAATTTTACTAAAGGTAGGTAGCACTGAAATAGGTCTATAATTAGTAGGTAGTATTTTACTGTTTTTCATAAGATCAGGAAACTGACCACGGTCAATACAATTATTAAAAATAACAGATAAAGTAGGTGCTACAATATCTATAATTGACTTAGCAACGTCCACAGAATTACCCCAAAGATCTGCGGTCTTTTTAACATTTAATGTGTGAAAGGTTTTAATTATATCTCTACAGGTGACATATTGGAAATTAAATTCAGAATCACAAACTGGAACGTTTTCTTTAAGCAAAGATTCTGCAGTAGTGGCCGATGAGTTCAGAGATTTAGTAGTCGATACGGGAATCTCTGCAAAGAAATTTTCAAAGGCCGCGGCGACTTGAGAATCTGATTTAATTATGTTGCCAACAATATCAAGGCTGAAGTCACTACTTCGGTTGCATGACCTTCCCGTTTCGCTATTAATGATATTCCATGTCGTTTTAATTACATTACTACTATTTTTAATTTTTGAACTCAAGTAACGTGACTTGGCCATACAACAAACTTTTTAAAATAATTTTGAATAATTCCTAACATATCAATTAAATTCAGCAGTGTTTATACAAGTCCGTTCATCATACAACTCATAAAGTCGTTTTCTACTTTTATGTATACCAATGGTAGCCCAGTCACTGAAGGAAGCATTACTATTAACCGAAAATGTCTTCGGAATGAAAGTATTATCAAATTGTGTACAATACATTTTGAAAAAAGCATTATATTGTTGATTAGAGTCATCATTAGTTGAAAAAAGTGGTAAATTACTTAGAAGTTTAGTTTTAAATGTTTCCAAACGATTATTAGTTTTTGGATTAACAGTGATATCTTTTTTTTTAGTTTTTTTGTTAATATTTGAAATAGTGACCAACTGTCCGCAATGATCTGAGTCTATTAAATTAATAATTTCCTTGTGGGTTGGTATAACATCTGTATAAACATTATCTAGGCATGTGGCACTAGTGGGAGTTATTCTAGTGGGCTCCAAAAATTGGTTAGCAAGTTTGTATGACTGAAACAAACTTATAATTCTAGTATTAACCCAGAATTTTCTAACAAATTAACATTAAAATCACCACAAGTGATAATAGACTTATTAGAATTACAGATTTTGTTCAACACTTCATCCATAACCTTTTCAAAACAATCATACAATCCTGAAGGCGGTCTGTACACACTTAATATAATGAACTGCTCCAATTCGATACAGGCTATCTCAATTGTTCGCTCAACAGAGAGGCACACAATATCCTTACGGTCTTTAAATTGTATCTGGCTAAAATTAATGAGCCACCATGTATAGCATTTACTCTGCTGAACGAGCTACCAACCTGGTGATTACTAAAATTGAATATAAACTGGTGGCCTTTAAGCCAATGTTCTGTCACACAAAGAATATCTATATTGTTACAATTCAGGAATAAATCTACTTCTAAACCTTTGTTTAAAAACCCTTGAATATTTTGATGCACCAGGTTGATATTATTAAATTTATTTACACACACATTTGGTTTACCATTTGCTTTCCTTACATTTTTGCTAGAGGTTGCCTCTATTGTCCTTATTTCTAATTTAAATGAAAGTCAATGTCAATAATTGGTTCCAAATTATTGGCAGAATAGTCTAACATGTCATTGCATTGCTCAAAAGAAGCAAGTTGTTTAGCCAAATTCTTGGCTGTAATAGAAAAAAAATATGATAGCGACACAGCTATCTGTCTTTTATGATAGTTTGAAAGATAGAACATATTAATATTATACCTATCTTTTGTCAAATACAAGTTATTACCAACATAATTGTTAGTATCAATTAATTGAAATACACTTGGGAGCAAATAAATCGAGCCACTACCTTTTTTCACGTAAAATGGTAAATATTTTTGGGAATATGGAACGTATCAATTCGAACTATATATCGCCTAAAAGTTAAGTTAATAACCTTAACAATGAGGGTAAATTATTGAATAATAACCTTATTGAATGATAAATTATTGGCTCTGCAAGAAAAATGGTAATTTTGATAGAAAATTTAGTAGGGCTAAAACAGTCCATAAAAACAATAAAAAACAAAACTATTGCAAAAAAAATATTCTTAATAACTGGTATTACCCCCCCGTGCCCTGATGCATTCTTGTAGCCTATTAGTCATCGATCTGATCAGAGTTACGATGACATATTGTGGTATGTTCTCCCACTCTTCAAGCACAGCGACTTTAAGCTCGGGAATGGATGAAACAGCGGGAACCCTGGCTCGGACTCTCCGTTTTAGCTCGTCCCATAGGTGTTCGATCGGGTTCAAATCGGGACTTCGTGCTGGCCATACCATTTGTTGAATCCCGATCGCAGACAAGTATTCCGTAACGATCTGCGCGGTATGAGGTCTCGCATTGTCATGCATAAACAAGAAATTTTCTCCGACAAAACCAGCATACGGCATTACGTGGTCTTTAAGAATGTCAGTTATGTATCGGTCAGCTGTTAATCCACGTCTACCACTGCCATCGTTGGCGGGGTCGACGAAGACAAGTTCCGTTTTTCCGTCTAGAGAAATTCCTCCCCACACCATACAAGAACCACCACCAAAACTCACAGTTTCTCGAATGCAACATTGGACAAATCTTTCACCAGGACGTCTATACACTCGGTTTCTCCCGTCATTGCTAAAAAGACAGATTCTTGACTCGTCAGAAAACAAAACTGACCTCCAGTCTTCTAACGTCCAATTAATGTGTTCTCGAGCAAACTCCAAGCGAGATCGGCGATGAGCTACAGTCAATTTTGGGCCAGTTGCTGGTTTGTGTGATGTTAAATTTCGTTCCTTTAGTCTTCGTCTCACTGTCCACCTACTGATTGCGACACCTCGAACGTCACGTAACGCTTGCTGTAGCTGAACAGCATTAAGTCCACGGTCGCGCAACGAATTGGTTTCAATAAAGCGGTCGTCACGTTCTGTTGTTGCCCGTGGTCGGCCAGTTCCAGGTCGCCGAACAAAAGCACCAGTCTCCAGATACCTGCGGTATACCCGCTGTACCTTTGAACGACTCAAATGAAGTTTGCGTGCCACTTCACGTTGTCCGTGTCCAACCTCAAGTAAAGCTACAACTTGGGCAGCTTCCGTCGGTGTAGTCTCCATTTTATCAGGTTATTTTGATTACACAGACACAGATAAAGACAACAATAACAAGTAATATGGGTATGATTAACAAAAACCTCAAATTTAATCTTTTCTTAACAGAGTACAATAAAAATGTCATAAGCAAATTAAATGCGATAATTTTATTCTACCCTTTAAACTTTAATTAAAATGAAATTTTGACAACTAACTACCCTCATTGTAAAGGTTATTAAATACCCTTTTAGGCGATATATGTTTCGAATCGATGCGTTCCATAATACCAAAAATAATAACCATAATGCGTGTAAAAGGAAGTGGCTCGATTTATTTGCTCCCAAGTGTAGATTATTATTAAATGTCAAATTATGTAATGTCATATTGATTTCAAATCTTACGTTATTTTCCTCCTGTGACAAACTGTTACTATAGGGGAATGTAAACAACACTATTTTTCTTAAACTAAGATTAGACAATGTTCTATAATATTGGAGCAATTCTCCTTTGTTCATGTTTCCCCTATTACCCATAAAAATTAGTAATGTAGTGTCCAGGTTAAAGTTACATTTAATAATTTCTTTCATTATATCAAATAAGGAACAACCAGGCATACAGTAGTTTATTACAGAGTGTCCTGGATATTCATCTGTCAATAAGTGGCCTAAGTCCTTTCCAATCTCATCGCAAAATAATATTATATCATTTTGTACTATTTGTTTACATTGTTTACTGGAACTATTAGTAGTAGCAGGAATAGTCAAATCAACACAAGGCTGCACTAAGGTGGTTTTGTATGTTGACAATGAATGGTCTGGTGTAGGAACATAAACTGCCACACTACGATTAAATCAAACTGTAAAATAAACTGAAAACAGGATGACCCAAATAGTGTTCACATTTACAATACTTAATTAAAATAATATTATACTTTTCAAAGTAAATATTCATGTCATTGTCTATGTATATAGAATAAAATGACGAAGTGTTGGCTATTGTTCAAATCAAATTAGAATTTACGAATATAATATACCTACACGAGCGAATCACGCACTGCCTACACACACCAAAACTCAACTTAACTTTGTCGAGCGCATCGGGCGTTCCAATTAGTCAATCGTGACTAACGTATTTCCGGCAAATTTATTTGAGCAGCTCAATCCCAAGCCTTTTTGTCCGCACTCTAGTCTTTAACAGTATAAAAGGCTTTCTGGCATATTTTCCACTTTATAGAAGACTAGCTTCTGCCTGCGACTTCGTCCGCGTGAACTTTATTGTTTCCCCGACACACCCCGTCTCATCGCATCGCCTGCCCGCGCTATTGTTTCGTTTTCACTTAGCCTTCTCTCCGAATTTTTATCTTTTTTCGGCTCCTAAGGGTCCCAGCGTTGTGTTAAATAGCCTTCCTCAAGATGGGCTATAAAATGCAAAAATATTTAACAAACCTGATCGGCAGTTCCAGAGCTTACCCCTACATACAAACTTACAAACGTACAAACAAATATTACCTCTTTATAATATTAGTATAAACTCTACGAGCTAACAGCCCTAAAATAATAAATAATATGTACATGAATATATAAAAATAAACAGCAAACAACATCGCTGTCAACAGTGCCCAAAAGGCAGCATTGCCACTCTGCCTAACTAGCAGGGCATTATGGTCATTCCGTCTAGTCTCTTCCCATTCTCGCGTGTCTAGCCGTTGGGCACGTGGGATGATTTCGTTACTGCATTCCCCCACAACATAATACCGTAAGACATCACACCGTTTGATGATTATCAGTTATTTTCTAGTTGATGAAGAGATGTGAGCATGTTCTCCAGGGCTGATCAAGTCGAAATTTGGTATTCTACTACTTCATTGATATTAGAAGCACATAGTAACCTTGAACTGATGCTGGAACCTGGGTCACTTCGAATTTGCAGGATACCCAACTCCCTCCTCAACATTCAGTAGAAATATTGGGGGACTAATGAAAACGTCAAACAGACGTGGCCTTGCAATAATGAATGTATACTGTATTTTCATTAGCCATCCCCCCCTACGCGACCATGTTTTAATCGAAATATTACCTATAACTTGTATTAAGCTTAAAGGGCCAATCATTTTATTATTTTTATTTCAGAGGTTTTTAAGACATTCCCAACAATACATGAATAAAATAGTCAAACTTAATACATTTAGAGTTAGTGGGTGGTAATAAATTTTTTTCAGCAATGTGGTTAATATCCACCTAGTCAAAATAGTGAAAATAATGTATCGATACGAAGAAAGGACAAGATAATGGAATCCTTTCGCCAATAGCATCACTGCAGTCACAGATCTATTAAATTATCTTTTCAGTGGACGATTTACTTAAACATAAATTTCTCATAAATGGATATTCTTTTAAGTAATTTAAAAGAGCGAATTTATCCACACTCGGTCCCAAAAATTACGGGTCAGTTACAAAAGTTCGAATATCTCCCGAACTAACGTATGCTATCATAATGAAACGAATACGTTCGATTGGGCATTTAATGATACAAAAAATTAATAAATTGAAACTTATGTCTTCATTCTTATTCTCAATATAAATTTAAAAAAAAGTAAGATTTTTTTTTCTGATACAAACATTTTGTAAGATTTTTCTTTTTGAATTTTTATTAACATGCATAATTTTTATACTTCGTATTGCCTCCCCGAGCTCTTCTTACAGCTTCTAGGCGATTCGGCATGCTGAATACCAAATTTCGGAGCCGGTTCTGAGGAATGGCTTCCCATTCCTCCACCAGTGCTTGTCTGAGCTCGGGTGATTGGTGGGGAGTTACGACGTTTTACGCAACGCTCAATCTCGTCCCATGCATGCTCTATGGGGTGTAAATCAGGGTTTCGCGCTGGCCACTGCATCAGTTCGATACCGACCTCTCCAAGGTATTCATTTAAAATTCCGGCGGAATGGGGACGCGTATAATCATGCATTAATATGCCATCCCTGTCCATCCTCGCCATGAAAGGTCCCACATGCTCATTCAGGATCTCCTCCACGTACCTCTCTGCGTTCAGAGTGCCTCGGCAGAAATTCCAGCCCAAACAAGTACTGAGCCTCCGCCGTGTGCCACTTTTTCCTCCACACAGTCTTGATGGAAGCGTTCCCCTGGTCCTCTGTACACCAACTGCCTACCATCATGTTTGTAAAGCATGAATTTCGATTCGTCCGTGGACATTAATCTAGACCAATCGTCCAGTGTCGTGTTGGTGCTCGCGTACGTATCTCTGCCTTGAAATTCGATGTTGCCGTTCTAGTTTGGGGCCATTTGTGGGCCTTATTGGTTTCAAGTTTTCCTCAGCAACACGTCTCCTCACTGTTTGTGCACTTAAATTGCTACCACCAAAGCAAATAAAGTGGTTTTTCAGACCAACTGCAGTTTGACAACGATTTCGGAGCATTGTAGCCACCAGGTATCTGTCATCCCTGGCCGTTGTGGATCTTGGCCTGCCATTTCCTGGTCTCCGAAGGGGCAATCCGGTCTCTCGGTACCGCTGGACTACCCGCTGAACAGTCGACAAAGATACACCAATGTTTCTTGCTGTTTCACGCTGGCTTCGCCCAAGTTCCAAGAAAGTCAGGATTCTGGTATATTCATCTACCGTGACTGCCATGCTCCACCTCACAGAATACTGATTATGCACGTGGAAGTCGTTCACAATTTTTTTTTTGTGACAGAATAGAAATGGAAAGAAACGATAATGACATAAAGCAAAAAATTTGTTTTCAAATATTTCCATTTGTCATTTTTTTTTTTTTAATAAGTTTCATTCATCAGCCAGTATAAAAAGTATATAATAAGAAGCGCAACTAAATAGTCTTTATTCTGTTTTTTATTTCATTGATCTAACTCTTACAGTTTTGTAGATATTCGAACTTATGTCTCGGGTATTTAATTTGCGGAGAAATTCTCATTTGGCACGTGTCCAACTAGAACTAAGGGAATTTAACCGCAATTCCGATGAACTTTCGCAGAAACTAAAAAGTTTTCATTCTATCTTTTCTCACGTTCATCCCCTATACGATTTGTTAGGGAGCGGGTCAAGGTTCTTATTCCTATTCAATAAGATTATCACCATTCGGATTTATGTATATTCGGATATATTTATGAAAATATTTCATACACTATTCCTACCTTTAGAAAACTTTATCTCCGCGGTCAACATTTTATTGTGTAGCCACTAAAGAACGAACAAAATATGTCTTCCATTGATATGTTGGACACTTTATACAAATTAAAAAAAGTTCTTCCCAAATGGGTGTACAAAAAGTGAATTACTGAGGTGAATTTCATCCGAGAATAAGTAACCCTAAAGCTAAGTGTTGTCGAGTCATGTTTAATACAATGACGGCGAGTTCTTGCTAGTGGGACGCCAGCTTAATCGAAAAATTCCTTCAGGCGTTCCGCAAATACTTTCATGATTGAAGAGGCGGCGGACGAACACACGCCTCCCGTACCTGCCGATATTTTGAACTACACGGAATGTTTGCAGCGGGAATTCTATGAAAATAACAGGCGCCCCACCTTAATGCTGATCGTATTTGAGTACCGTATGCATATGGCCGTGTTTAGTAAATTAAATAACCGTTACAAAAATTTATACAAGTTTCTCTTTCATAACATTAACATGCTTGTTTCATGTAGTCTGCGCTCTGTCGACTAACATCTGGATCATTCGCTTATTAACCCTAAATAGTTGCAGTCTCTGGTAAGAGAGGCCAGTTAATTGAGTTGGTAACGTAAATACAAACCACATGGCCGCCATGATACGTGTGTAAGAAACCTCACGGACTTTTTCAATGGATTTATTGAAGTGTAATAAGAAGACGAAGCCTTACATTTTTCAGTCACATAATGACAAAAAATTTTACGTCATTGTATATTTACTTAGTCAAAAGCAGAGTTCGGGGATATTTACTTAATTCTTGTACTCGCCTAGTCATTAGTGCGGGCGTTGTGGCGTAAACGGCAAATGCACTATTACTGCTTAGTTAGAGCAAAAATAAAACATTCATTTGTACAGAAAATGCAGTTTTCCCAGACGTTATGGGCACTTTGGTGAGGAAAGCTGAAAACATTTCATATTCCAATTTTCTCGGTGAAGCTCAAAAGAGTTTTGTGTGTGACCGCAACAAATACTCAGTATTGTTTAAAAAGGGATTATATTAGCGACTCCTTGAAGATGTGTCAAGAATGTGTTCGAACCATTACGTGAGCGACGTCGCTTAATAGTTTTCGTTGTTCACAGACAATAAAGTGGCAAACAAAAAATGTAACTTTAAAGAGACAAGATTTCGCCTTTGCGGCCTCCGCGGCATTCTGCTCATGTTTCATGTTTTCTCTCGAAGTAAGATCCTTTGATCTCAGTTTTACAATTTCATGTTTTATAATCTTACAGTATATATACATCAACTGTTGTACGTGTAGGGGTTTTTTTCTCTGCATGTTCTTATGTACAACAATTTTTTTTAATAAGTTTGTTTGCGGTTGAAAGCGTGCGAGTTGTGTTTTTTTTTTGATAAAGGATCACTAACGTCACGACTAACGTGACGTGTTTTAAGAACCGCCAATTATGTCTTGGGCATAAAAGAAATATTTTATATGAAAACTTAGAGCTACCGTTGCAAAGTTCACGTATTTTCTAACTAACGTTTGGCAGATAATAAAAACAACAAATGTTTAGTTCCTCCCACAGCATCTTGTAAGATAAAAGCCGAGATTGCGGCTAAAGTTGAACTGTCAAGAGTTTAATTAGGAGCTGTGGTCGGGAAGTTCCGGGAAAAACTATTTAGTTCAAACAATAGTAACTAGCTGCGTTTTATTTTTATAGCAAGGAATTTGCGGAACGTTTTTGCTATGAGCAATTTACTTTGATGGTATCTGCAAGGAGGATGTTCAGTGTTTTTTAAAACGTTGAGATCATTCCCCCCTTGTAATAACCTGCCCGAAGCATGCAACATTACCAGTATATGAATATGTACGTTATAGATGCTTTGTAGATCTCGCTGACTGGCAGAATAATTAAAATGAGAGTCATAATCACCAGTTAGGTTAGGTTAGGAACAAATTCAATAATCACTCCTACTTTTACATATCTTCTAAATTGACATCAAATTATGCGGTACATTGTTTTTTAGCATCACAATAGCTTAGACTTTTTATTCTTTTAATATAACTTCGTTTTCGATTTTAAATAAGCAAGCTCAAAAATTAAGATTTAAAATACTGAAGTGTAAATCGACTTTAGTTACTGACTTCACAAATTGAAGTCAATTGTGTATGACCGTCTTAAATGATATCAAGCAAAAAGGACAAAACCTTGAAGTTATTGAGCTCCAACTGCGGTAGATGAAGAACAACATTTTGAGAAGTATTCAGACGAACAATCAATAGTTACAGAATTATATGGAGTAATGAATAACGATAATTCAAGGTGACTTCAATGGCGGTCGGTCATAAAAAAGTGCACAATGTTTGAAAACATTATGTTTTAATATGTATTTCATCATATTGTGGCAATATTGTTATCCCAAATAAACTTTGTTGTTAAAATTACAACAAAAACTGTTAAAAATTTTGAAGTACATGAATTAATACGAGCTGATAAACGTTTAATTTGTTCAGATAGTGTTTTAGATTTTCATTTTATTGTTTTGGATTGAATACCTAATAACGCATTGTAATTCAAACAATTAGTTTCTCAATACTTTGCTTTTTTCAGGGAATGAATTTCAGTGAGGGACTTTCTATGATGCTCAAGCACGAGTGTGTGAGCCTTATGTTATTCTGTTCCAAGGCAAAAAAGTATGTAAAGAGCTCTCTACTCAGTCTATTTGAGGATGTTCAAGAGTATCCCTCGGATTTGCTGAATTATTTAGAAATTTGTATGAAAGAAGTAATCAGGAAATCAGCTAATACGTATGGTAATGTAGATGAAATGGAAAGAGGCTGTATAAAAAGTGTATTCAATGAGAGAAGTTATTTGTGGTAGGCGCGACTGAGGGCAATTCGCTCTGCATCACATGGAGTGCCCCCGCTCTACGACTTTGACAAATTGCCTTCTTAAGGAAATTATTTAAAATACTTTGCCGCATACAATATCAGAGTCATTGGCTGTCGAAGAAACGCCTCGGGGCGATTTGTTATACAAAACACCGGCCAAGTGCGAGTCGTACTCGCGCACCGAGGGTTCCGTACAAACCTGTAGGTATATAAGACCTGAGTATTTGATATCAATTTCAATTTAATACCTCTACGCGTTCATGAGGAAAGGGGTGGTAAGTTCAAAATTATTAAAAATATTTTATTATATGATGTAACAAAAAAATTACGGTTTTCGCAATTTTTCCTTTATCTGTGCTATAAGACGTTGCTTCGTACCAAATTTCAAGATTCTGAGTTCACGGGAAGTACCCTGTAGGTTTTGATTCATTTGCGAGTGTCGAAAATTTGCGGAAATTTGTGATAGCTTAGAAGTTTGATTTTTTGCTCCAAGGGACAGTAGACCTGAGTATTTGATATAAAAATAAATGCCATGGTTTTCACCTGAATGTAGAAGAATTTCGGTTAAGATTGAGATCAGTGAAGCAACGTCTGGGTGTGCCATTAGCCGCTTTGTCGAATGACGCTATACAAGCAATATGTTGGCGTCGGAAGTGAAATCTAGCTCCGCATACGATTGTTACCGCCAATTAATACCAGAACTGACGGGGAATTCCGAGAATAATTAATATTCAATTAACAGCCACAATTTCAAGAACTTTTTATGTCCTAATTTTTTAGTCTCTTGAAGTTATCTTCGTTCCGTTTTAACCTTTGTTCCTTAACCTTTGCGCAGCGTAGTGTGCTGCTATAGGGTTAGATGGTATCTATCTACGATGTTTTATTTGAAAATTCAGTATGGATTGCTTCCATATTAAGCTTTGTTGATCTTTTGTAATCTGTACAGACTCAATTTTTTCGCTAAAACATTATACTTACTGAAACTGAGAACTAATAAATGTAGGACATGATAATCCCAACATTATTTGATGTTATAAAACTAATTTTACTGCCCAGAGGTATGATCTCTACTTTTTATCTGATGAAGATTTCTAGACAAATATATCCAATACGGATTTCAAAGGTAATCTGCACGTAACCGAGGTGAGCTGCGGAGTCGGTTAACGAAGCCATTTTGCTGTAATGCGAGTCATCTGCAAGCGGCAGGAACTCTGGAGAGAGATAAATCCATGTGAACTCCTCGATAAAGGGTTAGGTCTGTTATCGGTGGAATCCGTCTTATCTCATCTCGCAGGCGCGCTTTGACGCCGCAGGATGGATGGAGTGCCGCCTAGCGCCGATCGTCGAAATGTAAAAAACGTGTAATTTCAAACGACAAGTGGAAGTTTTTGCATATTTTATTGCAAATCGAAATGGAATCGAAAATATATAATACCCCTCGAGTGTCACGTCAGAGACTCGGTTAAATGATGTGCAACGAGGATCACATGCTTACGTTAACGCACATCCCGCGGTTATTGGACATAATACCGTAATACAGTCCATACAATTATTATAATGACGACGAATTTTCTACTCAACGTAGGCTTTTCTCATCAAATCAACCATACAATAAAGCCGATTTCGATATCGCTGAAGCTTATTTCTATAAGGGTTTCTGTTGACTTTCACGTAAAAATATTTAGATTCCCGAAGGACTGAGGCTAAAAGGTCAAATCGTTATGAAAACTGGCATTAAGAGGTAATTTTTTTTAAGTAAATTGATATATAAGGTTCCTATATAATTTGTAAGTCATTATATAATTTGTGCTGTGACATGATGTTATCTTGGAGTGAACATTAAATTGTGTGTGTGACCTGCCCTGCCATCAAGTAATGGATATTCAAACTTTAAATTCTATAATACTAGGCTTGTCGTTTCTTTGTGCGTATTTCATGTCCTTTTATTGTAATGTGCGTTTTGTTTGTGCAGAATAAACAATTGTTCTTTCTTTCTTCCTTTTCATAAGATATTTAGAAATAGAAATCTTCACGGTGTCACGCAAGTCTTCACGGTGAGATTTTTACAGAATGGACATGCTGTTCGGTGCGAGCTGAGATAGTAACTCGGATTTTGACTGCGGCGTATACTTGCGGCGGATATTACGGAGAAAAATTGTAATGTACATCAATATTTCTCTAGATTCCAATAAATGTAGAGCTTACGTAAGAAAAGCATCTAGGTAGGTAATAATGTTGTCTCTTGGGTTTTATTAAAATAAGGTTGCGTACTTTAGAGACAATTAAATTAATTACTTACCACGTCTGTAAGTTAGCTTAATTGGGAATTACCTACTGTTAACTTTGTACTTTTTATTGTCTTATTGTTTTTTTTATGTCGAAAACTAAGCATTTGGCTTCTTAAGATTTCCGTGTGTATTTTGTGTTCATTTTATAATGAATGTCTCATTCGTACAGAATAAACAATTTATCTTTCTTCTTCTTTTATTATTTAAAAAAAATCTTTGATTAATCTCAGGACTCTCACGTCTCGCACCTTTGGAAGGCGTACTAGGGGCCTAAGCCAACTCACAGACGTCCTTTAAAAAACTTTAAATGATGATGAGGCACCAAACGACAATTCTCCATGTATGTACTATGCAAGTGTACCCAAGGACTACCCCCGAATGGTGTATCTATGGTTATCTAAAGTGGGCTGGGGTTACCTAGAACTATGGAAATACTTCATAGACTAGACTTGCCTGACTAATTTTTAAATGATTAATAATACTTATTAGTATATCTGTAGGCGCATCTGTAGCACGCAACACAAAAAACAAAAAAGATTTTTTTTCTAAACACGAATACTTTTAAATTCTACCAACTTTCGGTCACCGACTTTAATCACTGACAGTTAGTCCTCTCCTTGTTCCTCAAGGGATTACCTTCCGACTAGATAAGAAAGTCGAAGTCGAGAGGGACAGGTGACCCGGCTCCCTTAGAGCCGTTCTCAGAAGCCTGGCTTTGACACCGTTTTATCTATTTGATAGTAGCTTTAGACTAGTTTATGTGTCATAAAAATTCTTGGAATTGTTTGTTAGACAAACTGCAAAGAGTAAGCAGGGAACTGGGAAATGTACCTGGCTTATTTCAGTTACTATGAATCACTAAGAAAGGCATTTCAGATCTCTTCATTCTGTAAATGCTGACATTTTCTTCATTTTCATAGATAAAGTCAATGTTTCACATACTGAAACGTGATTCCGAGTATTACTGCTTTTGCGGGACGTTTATCGAGCTTCAGCAGAATTATATAATCCAAATATAGGCCATAGTATAATAAAATCTAGGTTTATATACACATATGAGTTGGTGTATATTATGTACAGGGTGGCTGGGACGTACAAGGCGTGATGTTATATATGTATGTATGTAAGTCTGTTAAAACGTAATTTTGACTAATTTGGTTGTTTTGTCTGACACAGCAACACACTTACGCTGATCTTTTTACGACGATTTTCGTTAGTTCTGTCGGTACTTCATTTACTGCAGAATATTACGCTATGTTAGTCATAGAAACCCACTATTATGCCGTTACGAGACGATACTCTATACATGGTGGCATACATCGACGCGATACAAACTGCCATCATGATATCAGCACATGATTCTAGACGAAGAAATGTATCGAAGGTTTAAAAAAAAAAGTTGTTTCATAGAAAAGTGAGCGGCCAAAATGTACTGAATAGATACTTATTTTTGAATAACCGGCGAAAAATTACTTCACAGGCGTTTCAGAATCATGTACTGAATCTATGGTAGCAGGTTGATATACCTGCCAGCCTGTATAAGTATAATATCGAACAGAATCCAAATAAAGACAGCAGAGAAGATGAGCTCAACACTACCATTTTCGCGCAATTCAACTCAATGATCTCCAAAAATTAGTGATGCGCCTCACATTCCTAATCTCCCCCTTTTGCAACTTATTCTAGTACGGTTAGCAAAGACAATAAAAACAAAACTTTTGAAAACAATTATCAGCGCTGAGTATAGTTGCGAAACTAATGGGGTAAACCCCATTAGTTTCTGGGAACTGTTCAGGGGGAACGGGGGAACACTGAGGAATGGGGGAAACGGGAGGATATTAATCACATCAATGCGTATGTGAGCATCTCATTACATGAGAAGCCGTCAGCGGTCAGCATGGTAACCTTTGCTAACTCACTTTCATCTAATCTACGGTAATGTTAAACTTTTTGTGTCGAAAAATGTTTCTGTGAATTAATTACCTCTCGGCCGTCATTAATTACAAAAAGTTTTGCTATTTTGACATGTTTGAAGTGGACGAATAATAAAATTGATGGCACTAACGTTATGATCCTTAAAATAACTGTCGTAAAGATGGTTCCACCATAAAGTAGAAGTTCTCTAAATTTCCGGTCGCGGGCCTATTATAAAATATTCTATCATGGGTACCTTAATTATGAATTTCGTAGTATAAATATTTTACTTATTCGATACTTATTTCCCCGGTCTACTGCATGATGTGCAATAGTCTATGTAGAACCGTGAAACATGAGGCTTCAAGGCCTAGTGAAAATCTTGGGGTTCATTCGATTCATCGAGCCTGGTCAAACAATGAAATGAAATCAAAATACACTGAGCATTTCATTAATTTCATTTCATTTCATAGTAGATATTTATTTCTGCAATACAGTAGAGTATCTACCTCAATAATAATACACTCAGTTAAGAGGTTACCTTAACTTAAGTTATGATTGTACTCTCAACATTAAGGAGTTACTTAAAGTAATTTATCTTTAAAATTCTCATACAATATATAAGCCGAAAGGGAAATAACTTTACTGCCAACACATAACGTAGCACTACATCGTTTTTGAAAGGACATTAATACATGCACAGACAACGATTCAGCAAGCTACTGAACAAGGTAAAGCCTAGCTTGCCGCTTCGTATGCAGAGCATAAAGACGGACCTTTTTCATAAACATTCATAATGTAACTGTGAGAGCTTTCTCATCGTCTGTTTTCATTTCGGAGTACGTTCATATGTTTAAACTCGTGGAGCATTTTCTTTCACATTAAACGCAACATTTTTCTGAGTAGCAATATAATTTATCTGTCAAACAAGGGTTTTAGCTGTTGTCTTTTCGAATTTTCGCTTGGCTTGCCTTGAATTTTCGGGTCTTTACTGAACGGCCCAAAGCTTAGTGTATTCTAGTTTTCAATGCGCTTTTTCGTATCAGTAAGTTTCAACAAATGATATTATCTGGTCTGTAGTATGGGTTAATAAACATCCTAATTCAGTTGTGCTTTTATTGAAAAAATCAAAGTAAAGCACAAACACAGCCTGCTTTCAGGGACAGGAACACTTTATCAACGCACCTGAGTTTTCGGGAAATTTTTGTAGGCAAAGTTACTTTCAATGATCTTGCTAACATATATTGCATTAAAGTTGTATTCAACACCCAGCAGCGTACACATAAATTGAAGTCTACGGCCAAATTAATTACAGTACATTTGTGTATTGGTTCGCCAGTGCCACGTAGAGTGGCATCATTAGCAGCGCGGACGATGAAAGGGGCATTTGTTTATTTGTTTCAGCATAGATTTGTTACTTTACCTGGCAATCAATTTGCATATTAGAGACTCCGATATTGCTGATAATGAAGATAATTTAATTTGTTTAATATAACGCCTAGTGTTATAGTATAGGAGAGGATTAAAGCGTTCATGCCTGTGTATTACTCGTATGAGCAATTCGAGCGATAAGCCAAAATTAATGCGACTCTTTCGTAAAAGTGTACAGGCGTGGGGTGGGATAGATCCATGGGACTGTCACCATTAAACCAACAAAAAAGTTGACCCATAATTTTATGTCATTTCATGTCACTATTTTCGTAACGTAATTTTGGCTTTGTAGTGTAAATTATTACTGGTAAAATTGTAATGAGTTGTTTCTCTATTATAATATTTATAGCAAAGAATAAAGCTTATTTCAGAATAATTTAACCTGAAACAAGTTCACCAAAAACTCAGGAGTTTGTGTGTTTTGTGTTTGTAATAAAGCCAGTCATTATTTTATGGATTAATTTTGTGAACAATGTTGTATTAATCCCAATTTCCGCATATATGTATATGTATATGAACGAAGAAATGAACGAAATATACTTCTACACACTATGGATTCAGTATATGATTCTCAACCCCTCTTTTTTTTTTTAACTTGTGGAAATTCTCATGAATGTCCTCCACCTGGGGTGGGCGGAGGGGTCTGTCAGACTCTTACTGACTAAAACCACACGGTGTTCTGCTGCTACCTTTAGCTGGGGTGCTGGAGTGCTTGCGCATTTCGTCTCGCTCCCCCGGCTAGGTGTTGGCTCGCATGATATTTTTTAAAAATTTCCGTTCTGAATATTTTTGAAGCATTACCTACAGCTTTATACAGGCTGGTGTGTACATCAACGTGCCCCCTAGCGCAGTAAAGTTTCGTCGAAAAAAAAAAAAAAACAGCAATTGTTTTTGACTAACCGACGAAAAATTTTAACGTAGTTTTTTTTTGGGTTAGAAATCATCAAATGACTTCTCTCTGAAAAAATCTAAAAATAAGTCTGCTGTTTCATACATTTTTACCGCGTAGGTATTTGCTATTTTCTATGAAACATTACTTTTTTATAAATAACCGAATTATGTGCTGATTTCATGGTTACAGTTGGTGAGTATGTCGACGACGACGAAGTATACTTCTATCCAAAGCCGCACTGAAATCGAAATGAATATATGTGAGAACAGACGAGTCCGTGGTTTGTCGCATGAGCTCGTCCTAATGGTCCATTACCTCAGCACAAAGTTCAAAGGGATCGCCGACGATGCGTTTTATCCTGCATGTCGTATTAAATGGATTGCGTGCTTCACTTCTGTAAGGTGATTATGACTTACGTTTTCTGTCTGGTGTTAGGTTTGATACAGTGCGACGAGTGTCTTACCTGAAAAAGAGGAAAATGTTACTTTAATGAAAAAAATAAAAGTTTTGTGATATTTTAAAAATTGTGAATAGTAAATTGCTAAGTACCTACTAATTCATTATTTTTATCAGCGAATGTGGAAGTTAACATATTTTAACGCAAATTATTATGAGACCAGAGCGGCAATTCCCGTATTTTTAAGAACGTCCGCATTCTTATCTCAGTCTCAATCTGTCAAAACTACAATCACTTTACGTACATTTTTGTCAAGTTCTTAACATTGATTGTCGCTGAGATGAGATTGCGACTTGAATCTGAACGTTTTCAAAGTACGAGAATTGGCCTTCAGTAATAACAACAATAATAATCATTTTATTGCTGAATAAACATAATTGTTAGTAAACATTAACCGTAATAACCATGTCATTAATCATGCAGGTGGGACAAATAATGGACGAGCGGGCAATCAAATTTCCCCGCATTGATATTAAGGAGGCTATCGCTGCATCAGCGGCATCAGCAAACATTCCCGACGCACTGCAGAAGCGTGGCAGCCCCAGCAGCATCCTGAACGCATTGTTGTATAGAACTTGAAGATCATTGATGGCTTTCTGCGTACAACTTTACCAGAGGCTGCACGTGTAAAATGTCTGACAATATGCTTTAAAAAGCGTCACTTTCACTTCACACGAGCAACTATACCGGTCACTGTCCCAACGCTATGGCTCGTACTCTCCAAACCTCCGCAAACGTCTTAGGCGCTTGGTTCCGGAAATGGAGAATCGAGGTCAACCCTGATAAGAGTCAGGCGGTTCTCTTCTCGAGACGTCGTCGATTCCCTCTCCCACTTCCCAGCCCGATCACTATGTACGGTAAGCCGATCCCCTGGGAGAAGCAAGCCAAATACCTAGGCGTGATCCCCGATGAAAACCTTACCTTTAAGGCTCATATCAAGGCGGTTCGCGCGCGCGCCTCCTTCGCCCTTAGCAGGCTCCAATTCGTACTGACAGCCCATAGTAAACTGTCCCTTAAATGCAAGCTCTGCATTTATACCGCAGTCATCCGTCCCATCATGACCTATGCCTGCGTTGCATTTGCGCACGCTCACCCACGTCAAAAAGCGTTTCTTCGACTGTGGCATCAAACATTCTAACCCCCTGATTACAGCGGCCGCCCGCTACACTCCCTCTCGCATTAGCAGTATTAGCCGACCAAGGCATACTTTAATCGACCCCGACGACGCCACTACCCTCCTCCAGGAGAGTAGTAAGACCACTAGCACGCTACATAAGTCCAAAATCCGATCGCCGTCCTACCGGCCTCGCCGCCGAGGCCCGCCGCGACGCCCAAATCGACGCCCCTCCCGACCCTTGCTCGAGCCAGCCCGCGCCGCTGAGCCTGTAGCTTTAAACTCGTCCCTAAATAATACCAATCCTGATCCAGCTAGTCATTTGCTGCCCTCCTCCAGCGACGCCCTAAGCCGAGGTTCGTACCCCACAGGGGGTGCCCTTAGCGTTGTCGCTTAGTTTTTAGTTAGTATTTAAGTTTAAGTCCTGACTGGAGGCCTTAATTTATTAGGGCAACCACAGGCAAGTCCGCTTAAGCAGACGACAACCGCATAGGTTGACCTGCGAGATGCCAAACAAACAAAAAACAAAAAAATATCACACGAGCAAACCTACGGACAAGCATGTTAAATCGAACCGTTCTACATATCTCAAACCGTTTTCCTCAACATACCTCTCACAAACATCCAAAAAATTTCTCAAGCCTGGGACTGACGGGCTCATTAGTGCTTTGTCATCGGCATAGCTGATTAAACGCTACTCCATTTATATAACAGCCGGCCTGCAACCTACTGAGCTCACTAATGAGATCGTCTATGTATAGGTTAAACAATATTGGAGAAGTCGGACCACGCTGTCTGACCCCACGCTGTAACCTAAAGTCATCAGAATTAGCCTCAGCCCAACGCATACACTGGTGACCATTCCAGTACCTAAATATCTTTATTATTTTTGCTTATATATGATATGACCAAGATTATTTTCGGATTTTTATTTACACTTAGATATTGATGGACTTTATTTATACAATGACGTGTATATTTACTTTGTAAACTAAATACTATTTTAATTATTGTGAATGTGAAGACTTTGTGAATTTGTCGTTTTTTTACTGCATTTTTAAATTAGTTTTAATCATGGTCTGGCAGTTTGAGTAATAGCGGCCTACCCAAATGTCTTTCGTTCGAATCGTTTAGCTCCTTTAGTTCTGTGTTGAGCTGCATGACAACTGACAAATATATGCACTGACTGGACAGGTTCACTCATTCTGTGTGGTTCTTTCCTCAAAAGACCATTTCAGACATCATCAATCCACATGGTCTTCACATGACCTGACCAAGATTGTGTCTGGACTTTCAAAGAGATTGTGACCTCTGAGTTTGTTTCGGCCTTTCTTCTCAGAGTAGTCAGATAGGAAACGCCGATCTCATCTAGTTATTAAAATATGATTGACGTGTAAAAGTGTTTGTACTAACCTACTTACAAAAATAAATCATTTATCATTTATTTATCAACTTATCCCATAACTTGTCATCATTCACCATATCAAATGCCTTTGGCATATCAAGGAAGCAACAAAAGACAAGACTCTGATTATCTAAATAATAGCTTACTGCCTTTTTTAGGCACAATATAGCAGTTTCTGTAGATTTTCCCTGGCGGAAACCGTGCTGAGCATCATGTAATAATCATGCTCTCTGAATGAATTCTAGTATAATAAGGACCACGCTACCGCATTAAGATTTTTGCTGTAATGATAAGAGTGATTGTAGAAATATAAATAAATAAAATAAATAAGTAGTACGAATATTAAAAGTGCGCTGTGGCGAGTCTTGAGGTACAATGTCCAGTAGTGAACGTTTTTCGGTTGATTTATCATGGTGATGATGAAAACTGCGATATCCAACTTGTAAAATTGGTGAACCACTGAAGTTTACTGCAGTAAATGACATAGCCGGATCATGACGTCAAAATCTATTTAAATAAATCGCAACAAATACATGTATCTAGAATAGGCGACAAAAATGCAAAAAATCTATATAATTATATAGTCTCTCTTCTTCTCGGACCATGAAACTCAAACTATTGTTGTAAATACATGCATGTAATGTAAGTTTTAATATGACGTACTGTATGTCAAGACGTATTCCTAGAGTCAATACTCTAAAGTCTTGGCTTGGCACAAATACTTATCTAGGTAAATAATAAATGTTGTATTTTTTACTACCCCCAAGGTTTGGGTATCCCGTTTAATTTAACAACGGCAATTTTAGTTCGTTCATTTATATAAAGCGAATGGTCGGGTAGCGCAAAAACGAGCGTCCTAATAGAAATTTTTAAGTTAAAATACCCTGGAGACAGTTTCGAGGATTCCCACACCTGTCACGTTGGTTGTAGCTGTGTAACGTTATGATTGCTCGAGCCGACGTCAAGGGAATCACGTACATTGCTCCATTTGTGCGGCACAGGTTGATCTATTTACTCAATGAGCAATCCATTACATTGCTGTCCGTTTTTGTAATTAGTTTGCGTGACGGAAGCGTTATGTAATTAGAGGACCCTTTTTTCGTAAAAACCAAATTAAACTTAGGGAGAGCATCATAATACGAATTAATGAATGAAATGCACCGACTCCAGCGTGGTTTGATCAGACTCGATTAATCGAATGAAACCCAATATTTGCACTAGACCCTGAAACCTCATGCCTTATGGTGCTTCAAAGACCATTGCATATCAAGAAGTAGACAGGGGGGCGCTTTAATGGTAGGGAGGACGTGCCCTTAGGATAGGAGGGATGTTGAGCCTACGGAGCATACACCCTAAAGTAAGCATTGAACTAGTGGAGAGACGGGTGATATTTCTATGGGAGGCATATATTAACGACGTCGCAGCCGGTCTCTGCATTGCTGTGTTGTTCCAATATCTTATCAAGGAGAGTCAAAATATAGGTACTCATACTGTTCGCACTCGCACATATGTCACCTATAATAGGAAAAATACTAAATTGAAATCGCTTAATCTGTTCGGGAAATATGATGCCACAGACAGACAGACAGACACACACACCCCTCTTTTTGCGTAGAAGCTTTCGATAAAATACTGTTTATTAAGGAGTCATTCTACATTGGTCAATATATTCCTTACTCACTTCAAACGTGTCTTTGCGAAGGAGAAACACATTCTTTCGAATACTTTATAGATGGCGGTTATATAATTATCGCAAAAAACATTTTTGAAACCGACACTAGCTTCATATATCATAATAAACACAATACTTAGCTTCATAGGAAGCAAGTAGATGCTGTCTGGTTTATTTATGAGACACCCGGAAACCGCGCAAACATAGTTCGCCATTAGAATGGCATTGGGACCGAATAGCTTCGCTGATGTAGACCCGATGAATACTGTGCTCGTGGCTTGCCCGACGACTTTATTTTGTAACTGAATTATATTTCCATCTCGTCTTTCCTTTATAGAGGTCTGAGGAAGTCTTTGGAAGCTGATTTGATTAAAGTAGATTGTTGGTTATTAAGTTACTTGATTTTGAATAAGGAGCAGTTTATTAAAGGATAACTATGTAGGTATATAGATAGTATTTTTAATATGGTTACAGTCATTAAAAAAACCTTCGGCGCCTCTTTTCTCTAAGCTCAACAATGTGCCCCTCTTTTCGAGGTTGACTACGACTTATCTCTATATATTTTAGTAATTTACTGTACACAAAGTACAAAAACAGGATATAAAACTATATTTTTTGCGAAATTCAAAACTTTTTTGCGAAAATTCGAAAAGACATAATAAATATATAAATAAAATGGGTACGTACAACCTGTGTAGGTACAAACATACGAGGAGGCACGAAAACAACGCATTGACAAAGGCCAACCCTTTACATGAGTAGAATCGAATTAAGATGAAGTTAATTAAAAAACGAAAAAAACACTCCCTTCCGCAAGCAAAAAGCAACTTTCCTGAATCTACATCAATATATATCCGTTATAACAGCCTGGAAACGTCCAGTACTTAGAATAGGTCATAACTCATAATTTAAGGAACCTTGCGAGGAATATACGCAAGCAAAATTACCACCCTACTTACCTACACAGGGTGTTAAAAGACCCATCACATACCCGTCAACTACGCATTCAGTAGGTACAACAAACTAAGTAACATTGCACAAAAATAATTGCTGGAAAACCACTTATTTTTGGTGTAAAGCTGTTATTATTTACAAAAATTTACCCGAACGGTTACGAAGTTTGGTATTGCGGTAGTGCACAGTGTACCTAACGCAAGCAAAACATTGTTCTGGGTGCATACAGGGGTCGTGGGGATATTTGAAGTTGTGGTATAAGTTTAAAAAATATTATCTGTTTGAATGGTAGAAGAGCTTATTGGTTTGAGGCAAGTAATTTGGATTTTCCGAGCTACAACACTGAACCAAATGTTAAAGGGAAAATGCTGCACTGGAAGATTTATCTGAGTACGGGATGAATGAAGATGCTTGGCTCTTACGTTGTCGCATCCAGTCACGACATGATATAGGTAGAAAGTACTATTGTTACTTATTGAATAATAATGATAACACTAGTACATACATGCTTAACTGGAAGACGAACTGTGAACACAGGTATTTGTACTAAGATAATAGCATTTGCGTTGTTGAGCTTGGCAATGGAGCGGGTACCAGCTTCTTTACAATTCGTGGTATCATCCAGATACCAAGATGACAAGATATGTTAGCCTAAATGGTTTTGCAACCGAGTTAAATATGCTGCCTGCAGTGTCCTTTATTTTGACGAAATACCGTTTCAATGTTTTTTCCAGCTCCAACATCACTCCCTCACGTGAAGCAGTATGGTGTAAGCTCCTTCTACGTCTCGTCACAAGTTCTGCTTCACCGGGAATACGGTCAAACAAAAGAGGAACACATCCTGAACTAACACTAAACAATAAATCCAAGACGTGTGTAATGGTCTGAGAAGTGAAATAGATGGCGTTAAGTTGTTCGTAAGACGCTAAAGTGTGCGCAGATGCATGTGCCAGACCACAGCGTTAAATAAAACAGTTTTAAGAGTATTAAGTCAGCCGATCTTAAACTGTGAGAAAAAATACTGCCTTACTTGGTAGAATTTGATTGTCTTACTGATTTGTTAATAGTAGAAATGGAATGAGAGAAATTCCATGGAGAAAATTAATTAAGGATAATTTGTGTTGTAAAAATGAAATGAAAGACGAGATGGAAATATAATTCAGTTACAAAATAAAGTCGTCGGGCAAGCCACGAGCATAGTATTCATCGGGTCTACATCAGCGAAGCTATTCGGTCCCAATGCCATTCTTATGGCGAACTATGTTTGCGCGGTTTCCGGGTGTCTCATAAATAAACCAGACAGCATCTACTTGCTTCCTATGAAGCTAAGTATTGTGTTTATTATGATATATGAAGCTAGTGTCGGTTTCAAAAATGTTTTTTGCGATAATTATATAACCGCCATCTATAAAGTATTCGAAAGAATGTGTTTCTCATTCGCAAAGACACGTTTGAAGTGAGTAAGGAATATATTGACCAATGTAGAATGACTCCTTAATAAACAGTATTTTATCGAAAGCTTCTACGCAAAAAGAGGGGTGTGTGTGTCTGTCTGTCTGTCTGTGGCATCATATTTCCCGAACAGATTAAGCGATTTCAATTTAGTATTTTTCCTATTATAGGTGACATATGTGCGAGTGTTCTTAGACATGATTGATAAAAATCGGTTGAGCCGTTTAAAAGTTGTGGGGGGTGAAAATCTAAAATCGTAGATAATAAATAATTTGGAGCGGTCCCCCAACGCGACGTTTTTTTGTTTAACTTTGTAGGGAACTTTGGTTTTTGTGTCGGGGATTTTTAAATTTTAAATTTGATTTTAAGAATAGCGTCATTACAAACCTGAATTGCTAGAATTCAAACAAATTTTAGGCCTTTAAACAGTCCTATCGCCAAAAACGACACCTTGATTACCCATATCAAACAAATATATACGCACATTCGGGCCCCCTAATTTATTGTTACACACAATAAGACCCACCAAACTCGATTAAAAAGGGGCTTCTGTAGTGAATGACAACCATTACCGTGACTTTCGTGGCATCCGTTGCTAATTGCTCGCAGTTGGGCGCGATCCAACCCGACTGCGAATGGTCATCTTGCCTGCTTCTACGAGGGAACCATAGAGTAAGCATGAAGACAAGTCATTTTTTTTACCTTTTAATTATGGAAATCTGATTTATTAAAACAAAATGGGACAACGAGGTCCAAAAGTTCAGTATACAAAAATTTAGAAATTATTGTTAGTACTTATGTACACATCTTTCTTCTACACACAAATGCCCCTGTGTTGTGACAAACCGCCCAAAAATATCACCAGATGAACGAATGCACAGGGGCACGTACATCCTCAGCTACAGCTTACAAGATGCTGTTGTGACTCCCCCGCACCCACCTCATAAGTGACACGAATGACGGCATGAAAATCGTCAGTATGAGCCTGCGAGGACATGTCGGAGGCACTGCATAAACGAGGAAGTACCAACATAATCTTGAAAATGTTGTTGTATTGGACGCGCCAGGTGTCCAGAGATTTTTAAGTACAGCTAACCCACAGACTACCCGTATACAGACCCTAACAATACGCTTTAAATAGCGTAATCTTGACTTGGTTCGTACAGCGGGTGAATCTACGACACTCTCTCTCTAAGCCTTCATCATCCTTAAGGTCGGCAAGGTAATGTCCGAGGTGCTTAAACTGCAAAACCCTATCTAATTTACGCATGCAGAACAAAAATCTATCTCAGGAGAAAATTTCGGAACATAGCCGAATATTCTCCTGACTTTTAAAAGACGGTCTAAATGATGGATGATGATGATGATGATTTAGGCTTCGATAAAATATCATCAATCTTGTAGAAGCGTAACTCCTGGTCCAAACGCAGTCAAAAACTTGCTTAAGTTGTCTGGCGTAAGATAAGTCCAATCAACACAGTCAGGATCGTATCGAAAGAATTGGCTTCCCTGTTTAAAAAGAGTTACCGCGGAATATCTTGCTGGCTTTTCTTCATAGGAAATGGTCAATTTGAACCGTGCACGTCATTTATGTGAAATAAAATATTTAAAAAAAAGGATTTGTCTTGCTTGGCCGACCGAGCGCGATTCGAAGCAGGTGGTTATTTATAAACTAAATTCAAAAGATATGAGTTTCACTTCCATACAAACTTATTCTATGACAAAACGAACTAAAATTACATGCCACTCAGTGTTCCTATGACTCCGAAGTCTACGCCATCATTAAAGCGTACATTGCCCTTTTTAAACGAATTTCAGAGCTATTTTTGGGAAGTAAATATCGTTTATAATGTACTGCTTGACTCTTAGACTTTTTGAAGAGGAAAGTTTGGAGCGGTTAATTTTCTACCCCGAAACGTACAGCTCATTTAAATTATTATTAATGTGTGTAATTTTTACTAGAATACGTTTAGTTTTGTTTTAAGGGGCTTCTATTTTTAGCTTCATAATTCAAACGATCATGAGTTAAACTTGTTTGCGTATTGAATTTGCACAAACTGTTTTTAACAGTATGAGTACCTATATTTTGACTCTCCTTGATAAGATATTGGAACAACACAGCAATGCAGAGACCGGCTGCGACGTCGTTAATATATGCCTCCCATAGAAATATCACCCGTCTCTCCACTAGTTCAATGCTTACTTTAGGGTGTATGCTCCGTAGGCTCAACATCCCTCCTATCCTAAGGGCACGTCGTCCCTACCATTAAAGCGCCCCCCTGTCTACTTCTTGATATGCAATGGTCTTTGAAGCACCATAAGGCATGAGGTTTCAGGGTCTAGTGCAAATATTGGGTTTCATTCGATTAATCGAGTCTGATCAAACCACGCTGGAGTCGGTGCATTTCATTCATTAATTCGTATTATGATGCTCTCCCTAAGTTTAATTTGGTTTTTACGAAAAAAGGGTCCTCTAATTACATAACGCTTCCGTCACGCAAACTAATTACAAAAACGGACAGCAATGTAATGGATTGCTCATTGAGTAAATAGATCAACCTGTGCCGCACAAATGGAGCAATGGACGTGATTCCCTTGACGTCGGCTCGAGCAATCATAACGTTACACAGCTACAACCAACGTGACAGGTGTGGGAATCCTCGAAACTGTCTCCAGGGTATTTTAACTTAAAAATTTCTATTAGGACGCTCGTTTTCGCGCTACCCGACCATTTGCTTTATATAAATGAACGAACTAAAATTGCCGTTGTTAAATTAAACGGGATACCCAAACCTTGGGGGTAGTAAAAAATACAACATTTATTATTTACCTAGATAAGTATTTGTGCCAAGCCAAGACTTTAGAGTATTGACTCTAGGAATACGTCTTGACATACAGTACGTCATATTAAAGCTTACATTACATGCATGTATTTACAACAATAGTTTGAGTTTCATGGTCCGAGAAGAAGAGAGACTATATAATAATATAGATTTTTTGCATTTTTGTCGCCTATTCTAGATACATGTATTTGTTGCGATTTATTTAAATAGATTTTGACGTCATGATCCGGCCATGTCATTTACTGCAGTAAACTTCAGTGGTTCACCAATTTTACAAGTTGGATATCGCAGTTTTCATCATCACCATGATAAATCAACCGAAAAACGTTCACTACTGGACATTGTACCTCAAGACTCGCCACAGCGCACTTTTAATATTCGTACTACTTATTTATTTTATTTATTTATATTTCTACAATCACTCTTATCATTACAGCAAAAATCTTAATGCGGTAGCGTGGTCCTTATTATACTAGAATTCATTCAGAGAGCATGATTATTACATGATGCTCAGCACGGTTTCCGCCAGGGAAAATCTACAGAAACTGCTATATTGTGCCTAAAAAAGGCAGTAAGCTATTATTTAGATAATCAGTCTTGTCTTTTGTTGCTTCCTTGATATGCCAAAGGCATTTGATATGGTGAATGATGACAAGTTATGGGATAAGTTGATAAATAAATGATAAATGATTTATTTCTGTAAGTAGGTTAGTACAAACACTTTTACACGTCAATCATATTTTAATAACTAGATGAGATCGGCGTTTCCTATCTGACTACTCTGAGAAGAAAGGCCGAAACAAACTCAGAGGTCACAATCTCTTTGAAAGTCCAGACATAATCTTGGTCAGGTCATGTGAAGACCATGTGGATTGATGATGTCTGAAATGGTCTTTTGAGGAAAGAACCAATCTCCAACAGAGGCTACACAATTACATGCAAGTATACATAGAACAAGGACAAATACAAGTGTGCGCTTCCAATTATAGGGGACCATATAATTTACTTATAATCTAGGTACATTAAGTTTGACAAGGTAATTTATTAAAATGAATCAGAAGTCATACAAAGGAAACAAAGAAAGTTAAAATACAAATGAATAATAAGAAATAAAGAATAACCATATATAACAACAGACCAAGATAACAAAATGTTATGATTTATATACAGTGACTTTTATATCCTTTTTGAACTTTGATAATTTGCTTGTAATATCCAATTCATTACGCTTCGATACTTCGTTATACTGCCTACAGAGCCTTGGCTGAACGCGATGTGTCCGAGGTTTGTTTTGGATCCCGGATATATAGAAAAGGTTATAGTTACATATCCGCGGCAAGCGCTCACGAAGCTCACTACAATTAACAACCCAATTGAACAGTTTGTGAAGAAAGGTGAGATCTAGAACTCTTCTTATAACTACTACCAACGAGGACATTTTATTATGAATTATATTTTTATAATTTATTAATTTTGCATTCAGGCCAGTTGCCTGACCCAACATGGTCACAAGATATCGTTGATCTGCCGGTCTATTCTGTCCACAAAAACTTAGGTGAAGTGAGCTTGAAGATGACTTGCAGTCAGCTGACAGTGGTGCTACGGATTGACCCTATTGATCAGAATTGACCGCTCACTTCTCAGTTTTCAAGGTGAGATTTACAAAACAAATCGGTTGATCTCAACATTCTACAGTGTGCCAGAAGACTTAAAATCAGATTTTGATCTGAAGAAACCGGTGTACGATGATGACTTCTGATAACAGTGGTTTCTATTGAAACAACTTTAGTGCATTACACAGCACATCTTTTTATTTTTGAGTTTGATGTGTTGTAGAAAAAAAACGGTGAAACAACCAGCAAGTCCTAGAACCGAAAGTTCCTGTATTTCTGTTTGAGCATGCCTATGTATTGAGCATGTTATATGGAGATAATAATATATAATAATATTTTGGGAACATTAAAGAACCATTTTTTTGCATTATAGTTTAGTATTTTGTTTACCAAAGGCGTTTTATAATACCAAAAAGTAATAGCCATGTTTGCAACGGGATAGTTTTTAATATTCCGATACGAGTTTATGGGAAGAACACTGCTTTCCATACTGCTTTCGTAACATAAGTACCTAGCTGTGTTTTTTGGGTCATGAAAAGCGATATAACTTTTCATATATCAGAACATGTACTTAGTAGGAATCATACTAGAAGTTTTCATTCGACCAAAATTTAAGAGTTTGTTCAAGACTAAGAATCTATTCTTAGAAAAGTTTTGAATACCAGCTCACCTTATGTGATGAAATTTAAATATGGAAAAAGCTTCTCTGAAGTTTTCCATGTTCATAATTTATTAGGTTATCCTATTCCTAGGCATGAATGCTTTACAGCTATCTCCTACGCTAAATTATTTTCATATCTTTTTATGCACATATGCCGTTTTAAGTAGTACCTAGATATTCAAGTTTCAAACATTGGATTAAATATATCACATCAATAGTTTGGTGCTCAAGGCATAGGTGCCCCATAAATAGGTGCTCAAACGGGAATATTTTGAAAATTCGAAGACATGTGACATCTACCAACCAACCTGCACTGGCCCCGCGTGTTGGGTTACGGCCCGCTACCTCTCACAGAGGCTTGTGTCTCTTCAGTGGGGAACGTTATATTCTGATTATGATTATGATAATATGATATGTTGAAAAGCTTCTTCTGATTTTCTCATGTTTAGATGATGATTATGTCTTTACCATAAGTACGTAAAAAAAAACAAGTTAACTTAAGACTGCTTGATGACAAGTCTTTTAGAGTTCAAGCAGTACGGTTATGGAATGCCTTGCCTGTGTCGATAAGGCATGCTCAACCACTGTTCAATTTTAAATTTCTGACTTAAACACACTTCCTCGCTACTTAAACATCATCGTTACATATAGATTCCTTGCTCTGGTTTCGTTCTTATTATTGTATAATTATAGATGTGTAGACAAATATATGTTTTATGTATTTACGTATTTATTGCATATGTAAATGGTACACCATTGACGACCTTCAGTATTGTCTCCTTCTCCATTTAATTCATTCAGAGGTTGTCTGTAAAATATCGCTTTTAGCGCTAAGACCGCCCATTGTGTCCAATGTAAAATTTCTACATTTATATCTGTAATTTATAGGGTGTACATTATAAGAAGTATTCTATCTATGTACGTTACTTCAGGGTGACACTATTTGTCATAAAACTCAGTAACCTGCTCAGTTTATTATGTTAGGTAGGTAGTAAGATAATATTGTCTAATTAAAATGCTAACAAAATTCTAGGTAGTACAGTTAGCAGAAAGTAGGATTGTACAAACATTTTTTTTTGTGATGGCTAATTGGGGTGGTTCGCATGTCGCTCTGCCTTCATTAAATAAAGGGTGAGGCTTAGGCCTTGAGAGCTAATAGCTTACACCTAGCGATCTGTGACGTCACTGCTTCTATGGTCCTAACTCATTTTGAGTACCTAAAGAATTTAATTATAAGCTATAGCTGAATGTAGGCTCGGCTGCGGTACGTGACGTTGAGCGTTCGAGTTTTACAGCAGAATTGTTCCGGCAAATAATGTATACAACACACGGCTACAGATCAAGCTACACATTTCCAGTATAAGCTAATTTCGCATTGTATAGGATGCCCCTACAAAAAGAGGCCAGCTTATACAGCTAGCATAGCAGAGGAAATGAATAGCTTGATGAGTCAAGTGTACCATTACCTAAAAGCGTGTTTCAGAATCCAGTTTGGGTAACAACTTTATTTCGTTTGACTGTCGAAACAGCGACGTTGGAGTACCCTACCTACAAAAGATGAAATTATTACTCTGAAAAGTTTTATTTTTTCCATTCTCTGCAACAGCCAACAGCTTTCCATGACTTAATTTGTTAGATCTCGTATCGTAGTCGTGTCGTTGCCTCTAAATGGACGCGAGCGAATTCATCTAATACTGTCATGTTACCATGCCATTACTCACTGCAAACATTTTTACAGAAACGCTGAAAATATGAAGAGAGTAATTTTTTTCATGTTATAAAAGCGATAAGAAATAGCGAAGTTCTATGTAAAGTTATAAAAATAACAAAATACACCAAGTTGACTATTTTGTCTTGTATGTATCGTTTTAGCGAAAATAAATTATTCTCATGTCCATTGCTGATTACAAAAAATACTACTAAATTCATTTTTTATAAAATTTGCCAGGGACTCAAACTGTAAACGCCGCACTTTGTTACGTATCAAAATGTAACCTTTTATAAGTGTAACAGAAATAAGCAGGTTTAGGTATAATGGCACGGTACCGCAACAACGTGCGGCGGATCGACAGATGCGGCGTTCCTAAAATAGCCTCAAGCCAGTCGGGATTGAGGCTATCTTGGCAACGCCGAGGTAACCTGTTACACTTTTAAATCGGTTACAGATATATTACTGTTACACTTTTGTAAGTTTTTGAAAAACACTTCTATAAGTGTTACACGTTTGATTCAGTTATTCGTTATTTTGCAACCTTTACGAAGGTGTTTTAAGTCCCTGTTTTGCAAATTGCAAAGAAACAGTATTCGACTGGAAATGTAATGATGTATCAACATTGAATATTGATCATACACAAATAGTCATCTAATTATATCATGATTAGGTGTATCTATTCATGAATAACAAAGTAAGTCTATCTAATATGAAAGTCAAGAAAGCTGATACAATATTAAGTACTATCTCATCTCGATGTTCGCCAGTCCATTTCTGCGAAACCTACGTATAAAAACTAATCTAACTAGTGCCTTGAGACGCGTGTTGTTTCTATAAACTATAAAAGTTTCTAACACGAGTGTAGTTAGAGCTCAAGTCTCGTATCTTCGGGTGCCTTCGGGCGCCGTCGGTCGCTTTCGGTGTTCCGTAAAACATGAGTGCACACGACCAGTAGGACCAGCCAGTGCTGTGCAGCACATAATCAGATTATCTACTCCGAATATGTACGGAACGGTACTTCAATAGTATCTGTTTACATGTCACAAGGATTTGTGGTGCTTCCAGAACCCAGACCTGTTAGTTCCGACCTCAAGAGGACGCCTGCGATCAAAATGCAAACGAGAATCGATGAATAATTCAATTATACTGCGAGCTTTTTGCGAATCATCGATATTCATTTGATGGTGAACGTACTCCTCAAAATTTATGTGAGCAATCGGAGAAGATTACTAGTGGATTTGTGAGTTAATAGAATGTAGATGATGAAGTGATGTACTCGTTTGACGCCAGAACATGTCACAATTGTTGCGAATAAAACAACTAACAAGAGCCCCTGTTGATATTTCAAACGGCACCTTTCAAAGACGCGACTCAAAAATGTATCCATTGAAATCTAAAACGTGTCCCTGAATAGGGGAATTTTATGAATTCCCCTATTCTAGTTGAGGAATGACAGATTTGCGTTCGTCGTCAATTTGCTCTCGTCTCGCTTGTGGGGCGAAGCTCTTTGTACAGACGACAGCACAATTTAAGCCGTAACGAGCATGTCTTGTATTAATGTTATTCCGAAACTTTTTCGCCGGTCCCTCATTTGGCGTGTTTTATGTAAGGTGTGGTGTGGTGTGGCTCCTCGAATATATTCTTTAAATTGCGCTTGGAACACATCGGCACTTAAAGTAGACATACAAATTCACATACACACACACGCACACACAGCCACACACGCACCCACACATACAACAACACAAACCCTGTAAAATACTATACTACAACAACTACAGTTACACAAGGAGCTGCAAATTAGTTCATAAGTCATTTAATGTTATCTTTTCTTCCTACATTTAATTTTTAGTCACCTATTGTAAACGGTCGTCTCAATATTGTTAATAATTAAGGGAAAGAGCGAGATAACCCCAACACAAGTTTTATCAATTACTTACTCGGGTTGTCTCATTTATAATCCATGTAACTGTTTTGGTCAAATAAACAATTTTTAATTTCAATCAACACTACTGCTATTACAATTAATAATTCAATTCTCAATCTGACACTGTTAAACTTTATCTCTTGAACTGACGTATGTACAACTTTGATATAAATTAATAAATTTGTTCCTAAATCCTAATGCAAGCACTTATTTGTTTTTGCTGCCATATTGTTTTTAATTAAACATTTGCACACAATATGTCATGGTATTTTTTTTTGTATGGCATCTCGCAGGTCAACCTGTTAGGTTGTCATCTGCTTAAGCGGACTTGCCTGTGGTGCCCTAATAAATTAAGGCCTCAAACCAGGACTTAAACTTAAATACCAACTAAAACTAAGCGACTACGCTAAGGGCACCCCTTGTGGGGTACGGACCTCGGCTTAGGGCGTCGCTGGAAGAGGGCAGCAAGGGACTAGCTGGATCAGGATTTATTGGATTTTGGGACGAATTTAAAGCTACAGGCTCAGCGGCGCTGAAATGTTAAAGTATATGTTTCTCATTGGAACGTGTAATTGAATTATAACTGCCCCTCATCACAGACCATGTTACCCAAAACTCTTTTGAAAACTGCTCTCGGCCCTCGGACGGATTCCTACATCGGTGTGATTTTAATTTCGCTTGGCATACGTACGAATGAATTAGTTATAGAAATCTCTTTACAAGGGTTTAACGGCCCATCCGCATGATCCTCCTACACTGACAGTATTTTGTTTGTAGAAAACATAGAAGTAGATTAATAATAATAGAATCAGTTTTGATAGCATAATGGATTGCCGAAGGTGCAAGTGTCCAGGTGTATATCGTGAATAGATTGTAATTTAGTTAGAGAAAGCTTTTACTGTGAACATTTCAGATACTGTGGTGTTATTGAAAAGTATTGCTCTGTTTACGAAATGTTTGCGTTGTGCATTGAACATATGGTTTTGTGGCAGTGAGTGGGGTCTGGATTGTACTCTTCTTCAATAAATACGTAGCCAATTTAAATTATATTAGTAAACGGTCTATATTCCCATGAACGATCAACAATCTTTATAAATAAATAAAACTCGGGTTAGTCACATCATTTATAACTCAAGAACGGCTGCAACGATTTTTATAATTTTTGATTAGTTGGATTTGTCTACGCCCCTACCTAACAGCAGAATTACCATGGGAAAAGTCAACGAAAAAAAACGATCGCCGGGTCAGCTAGTTACAAATGATTTTGATATATTTTATTTAGAGCAGAGCAGAGCCAGGCCAGAGTGACGCAGTGGAAACGACCGCGACCTACAAGTTGTCGGTCGTAGATTCGAACCCAGACAAGCACTTTACTTTGTGTAAATTATTTCATCACCACTGTCCTCAAAAAGGACATGGAAAACATCGTGAGGAAACCGGCATGTCCTAGAATTCAATGACATCCACCAACTCGCAATTAGCCCGCGTGGTGGATTACGGCTTGCCCCTCTTACAGACAGGAGGCCTGTGACCAAGCAGTAGGAACATTATAGGTTTATTATGTTTTACCTATGGATGTATATATTCGAGTTTTTCATCACGTTTAGGCACAAAGGCATTTTGAAGAGACAAAATATAGTGTTATACCACAAGGCCCAAGCAAGCAGGACAAGCCAGCTATTAATAAATAAGGGTATTAAAAATGTCACCCTTGAACATTTCCACGAAAAGTTCCTAAAGAGGGAAAAGTTACGGGAAGTATTTATTGACATAATTATTTCGAGTTCTACTCCATTTTGTTCCTCCGTCGCAGTTGGAACAGATGCTATGAGGGATTAACGAGTTATAGAAGGCCATAAGGGGCCTGGATTCAATCACAGGGATGCTGTTCATTGGGTTATTGGAACATGGAGTAATCCACAATGAGATTAATTAAATCCTGTGCGAGTGAATACCCTCGTTTTAACACGTTACGTACCTAAACGGGTTTAAGTGTTTGTAGTACGGCTGCAGTTATGTGTGGTCCGGATACATGTAAAGTTTAGGAGTTGGTGCATTGCGGGGCATGATTTAACTATTAGTGCAGTGGGGAGTTTGTTGTTGTTCTTAACCTCGCCATCATAATAACGAGCAGCTTGAACTTCTTGTACTTCGATGGTCCTAGTTTATCATTTGTGTGTACTTAATAATGAATCCAGTATTGCATATGTAAGCTGTCACGCCCTTTATGCCTGGAGGCCTTTACTTACATATTAAGTTATGTTTTTTTTGGGTATTTTGGTGTGGCTATCTAACATATAGCAGATAATTTAAGATAGATTACATTATAGATTCAAGTTTTTTTTCTAACTGGACAGACAGCTGTGCTACTGGGGAGTTTGTTGCGCCACTTCTACTTCCCAGTTAAAGCACTAGGACGGGATGAAGGTGGGCTTTCTTATGCAAGTTGACGTTCGAAAAGTGGTGATTCTTAGCCTAATTTGAATAAATGACTTTTGATTTTGATTTTTCCCATAAACATCAAACACAGAATTACATTTTGACAAAATTTATCTCGCTTTGAGCATATTTTATTTTGTACTTGACCCATATCAGAACTTGAGTTCGGGTAATTATTAAGGAGCGCAGAAGAAAGCTGCATACGTTTCTTCTTTTAAACTTTTTGAAATAATCTGAAAGGCTTTCTATTTTTTCCCACTTCATATCATATTTCATTCCCTATTGAATGACCATACGAGAATTTCCTTTTACTGGAACATTGCTGTTTAAGTCGGAAGCTCTGGTTTAATCCGCAAGATGGTCCCCTCCAAATTGTCTCATATTTTATTCGACATTGTAATGATGAGCTTCAATTGTTCGGTTGAACCGGTGCCTTTTTGTCAACGAAGCTCTTGTCACATGTCATGAAGGAAGGGGAGTTGAAAACCTTTCTTGCAGTTTTTTTTTCTAGATTTATTCAAAAGCTTGGCTGTCGTTACTTTTTTTTTCTGATAAAATCTGTTAAATCGATGTAAATATGAGGAATAGAAGACACACGCTTTAAAGGATTTTGAGGGGATTATTCCCGTCCTTGTCGGGCGGTACGGACAATGTACGGCGTTAGTATGAAGTTACATAGTCGTGACGTCACTTCTACGATAGTAATTTCCTTGTGTAACACTTATTTTGAAACGTTTATATCTTGAATTTTTTTAACTTTTACAGTTTTTGTAATAAAGTTTGCACAATTTGAAAACAAACGTTTTTTTGAGATAAAAATTAAAAAAATCTCGTGATCCCTATTATTTTTATATTTATGTACTTATACTTTTTTGTGGAATATTCTTAAAATGATGGTGTAGTTCAACACTTAAAACCATTTCCTTAACTCTGGCTTTAATTCAATCAGTCAACTCAGCCCTCTTCCAGGCCTTCCACATCCAGTCTGTTCCAGACACCTTCGTAAGGTTTAATTTATCCATCTTAAATAATGAGTAAAAGTTAGCATGAATACGACCTACCATTTACTACTTACACAATACATAACTTGTACGCTGAAAGGTAGAACGCACATACCTACCTACGACGAAAGATATCACTTCAACAAAATGTGCGGTCAGCTTCAGTTCAGAGACAAATTGTAACCCTTTTTACAGCACGTCACCATTTAAAACCTGAAAGGGACTGTAGGAATGGACTTTAGTTTGATGTTTGTTTTACGTCGTTACATGCCAATGTAAATTATTCAAGTGGAAATAAAACTTTAAATATAGAGGTCAGGTTCTATTTCACGTTTTTATTTATTTACCTATGTTTCAGGTACATAAATAATTCTTAGGTTCCATATTTACCTATTAGGATATCTATTTTCTTTATAAAAAAAACCAACGCAATTAGTAACGAATGGAAAACACTTGCAAAACAAAATTAGTTCAACCCATGTTAGAGCAAACTAATATCGAGAAAATCACATCTTCGTCGAAAGCATGTTGCATTCAGTAAATGCGGATTCAAATGTATTCAAAATGTGGACGAGATTTCAGCACCGCTTTAAAAGCGTAAGGAGTGCTTCCGATAAAAATGTAAATCCCATTTTACGATTCCATTGAATTTAAGTTTGAAAAGTTACTGAAACAGGAGTTTTGTCATGAATTTTTTACATCCAACTTTTGTAAACCAGTAAAACAGTAAGCAAAAGTAAAAGTTGAAAAATTATTATGGAACTTGGACGAGGAAAAAAAAGACTGGTGAAGGCATGCCCTATGTCAGAATTTAAGGCGGCCCCTTTTACCCATTCATTCATATTTCATATTTATTAATTTTGTGAACATAAGGTGGGTAACAATTATAAAGATTTTATATAAGAAAATATGGGTTTTTACTATATTCCGCCAAAGGGCATACAAAATAGCAGAGGTAATCGAATGTCAATGAACAAAATATAAACAAAAAAACAATTGTACATAGATGTCACACTTTCATGCCAAACTACAAAAAATACTTAATAATTTGTCAATAAATTAAGACAACACATAAACAAGTGGGTATTCTTAAATAACAACATTACGATGATCTATGATATTCCACAGCTCTTGCACTCAAACAATCCGTTATTTTCACGCAGACACATTTGACCGCTTCAATGTTTTCGCGTGAGACCTGACCTGCGCAATTAAAATATGGTGCAATACAAATTAAACTCTCCCAAACTTTTGTTCAATCATGGCCTGGGTAAAAGACCACCTTGTTTTCATTTCTTGTTTCTACCTCCTCCCCTGGTTATCTAGCCCCCCACTTTCAGTATATTTGCGCCAACCACAACAGAAATCTTCGTTCATCACACAATCGTCTTCTTCAATGTCCCACTCACCGCACAGACTTCATTCACTCTTCCTTCTTCGTTCAGTCTATCTCTCTGTGGAATGCACTCCCCCAAGAAATCAGGGTGGCAAACAACCGATTATCCTTTAAAGTTAAAGTTCGTGAGCACATTCGCAAGAAGCTGGCAGTATCATCTTAAGGGTAATGTTTTCTCATTGGCTGTTTTATTTGTTTTAGTATAATTATAAATTTATGTATATTTATTTGTGCTTATATTTACATATAATTAGGTATATATGTAAATCTATGTCTTAGATTAAATACTTATTCCTTGGTTTTTTATAAATTGCACCTACCACTGCTTGTCTCTGCATCACCCAAAGGTTGACTGGTAGAAAATGAATATGGCATTAAGTCCGCCGCTGTACAAAATGTGCGTCGCGGGTCGTTGTACACAATCCAAGGACCAGCAAACCTAGATGGAACGGGTAGTACATGTTGTACGAAATCTTGCACGCAAAAAAATGCGATGCGCTGTAATGTGCGCTTGGATTTAGTTTCGATGATTGAACGTGACAAGTCAAGGCAACCCATAAGAAGAAAAAGTCAAAACGTGTCGTGAAATCCTGGTAATCCATTATGATTCGTTCAAAAAATGGGATCGTTTTCCAAGTTGTTTAAGAACTTCGGGAATAAATAACTAAATGTGTCCCAATTGCCGCATTTTAACTAAATAATAGATATCAAACAACAGTAAAAAGTGGCGCATGGCGCTAGATCTGAATTGATGGAAATAAAAATGATGTATACCTCTGAGCTTGTCACAAACTTATACAGGGTGTCTACCCTGTATAAGTTTGTGACAACTATTGATGAGTAAAATATTCAAAAGTTTCGAACATAAATAAAAAAAATACCGCGTGCACTGATGCGACGCATGAATTTATTATAAAAGGGGCGTGGTTTTCAACGGTCGCAGGCGCATCGCATTCAACGTTATATGATCTTTATTGAGACACACGTAGAAAGTAGAAAGAGTACGTTTGTGGCTTGAATGGTTTTGTACATGTGTTTATGTTTTTCAGCAATATTGATTTCAGAATAGGCAGGTAATTGTATAGATGTATCTTTGCTCCGAGTGGGTCGATGTACGGGGCAGGTAAGGCTTCAGCTTAGGTACAATTAATTTAACATTAAACTGCAATTGGTGTATGAAAAACCCTCAGGACACTGAACGGCTTCGATAACGACAATATGCGTGAAAAATAAGTTTATAGAGGGTGAGTTTATAAAGAGTATTCAATTTTATCAAAATAAAAATAAAACGCCGTGTACTATAACCTGAACTAAAGCACACTCGCTGTAAAGCAAAGTTCATAATTCACCATAGTAGCAGATTGTCGGCGAGGCCGCAGACCGCCGACGGAAACCACTATACGTAAACAGCTTAAAATTTAAACGGACGTTGAAATCCAAATTAATTTTGAGGATTTTTTGTTAAATATTAGAGCAGCTCTAAATGTGAGGCATAAGGCATGATAGAGAATAGTTCGGGTTGAGGTAGTTTATCAGTAGATATTTGTTCCCAAAAAGGCTTTACTTTTGTAATTTCTACTTTTTAGCCGCCTGCCAGCACTGCAGCAATCAATTTAGTGCTTAAAGCCAAAACTCCATGAAAACCTGCCATGAAATAACGTTAACTACCGAAAATAATTTTTATCCGTCGTCCGGGATTTCAGTGAAATGTAGCCTAGGTCCTTACCCGGGTCGAGTGTATATCTGTGTGCTGCGTGTGTGTGTTTCATCCAAATCCGTTCATCCATTACGGCGTGAAAGCGTAACAAACAAACTTACTTTCGCTTCGATAGGGCTTAAGATGTACACTGTGGGTACTCAGTCTAGGCTGGGATCAGCTTTGCTAAAGGTGCATAGCCTACGCAAAGTGTGTTTAGTTGACACTATTGGTTAAACTTATGATTGCGTTGGCTGATATTTAATGCGGATTAAGATAGCGAGAACGGAGTAGATTTATCCTCTGGCGGATGAGCATGCGATAGTTGTTTTTTTAAATGAACTCTGATTTCTTAGCCTTTCCCTCCCTCTGGCTCAATATCGTCCGACGGGGTAAAAGATTATGATGTTTATTCTTCTAATCACTTTTTGGCTGATGTGAATCATCTCGACAATTTGTTTGTACATACGAGGCCGTGTCGCCTCTTTATCGCCAGTTTGAAGCATGACGTAAGTTTGTGTGGGGGCACATTATCACACGTAAATATTTTACATAGCTATCTGAAACTTTTCGTAGCCTGAGATACTCGATTCGTTCGTCTTGACTTAAGCCTTCTCTTGCAAGACCTTCTCTTGTCGGATCTCCTAGTGTGAATATAATTACTGGCGTTAGGTAATTATTCTGTTAAGCACAAGCAGGTAGAAAGAGCCTGAAACGTTATGAATAAATTTCTTCTTTGAAAACAAGACTACGTCGATCCTTTTATTCAAGGGTAGCTCAACAGAAGGTTGTCTGCGAAAGCCGACCTTAAGTTGTGTAGCCTTATAATAAAGCTACTCGTATCTGTGATTATATTCGAACTTCAAGC
This sequence comes from Dasypolia templi, assembly GCA_963555695.1. NCBI lineage: Eukaryota > Metazoa > Arthropoda > Insecta > Lepidoptera > Noctuidae > Dasypolia > Dasypolia templi. Next base: position 24,546,478 of record OY743143.1, on the reverse strand, counting down.
AGGATTAGATCATGTATGGAAAAACGAGAAGAAAGATAGACGCGTACACACAAAATGATTTTTAATATAACATGTAATTTGTAACGTGTTCTTCGTCTCTACGTCCCCGTAGTTATTAGTATTAACAAATACTATTACAGTACCTACCTCATAGGTACAGTACCTATTAATTTAATTATTTTTTGAAATACCTAATTTGTAATATTACAGCATCGTACAACGGGGCGAGCATGGGCGTACCCAAGATGTTTGTGACAAGATGAGATAAATTATATCATGTCATACAATTTGTCTAAATGCTAACACGGGTCAACCATGTGACATAATAATATGGCGTGATATGCCTTTCTTGTTGCTGAGTTCATAATGTGACACAGTAAATTAAAAAAATTAAAATGTGTATGGCCATCTGAATATGAGACTAAACAAAATAAGTAGTTCTTGTTTGATAATTCAGTGCCGGTTGCAATATTAATAATGGAAGGAAAAAAGCAGTAAGTATGACAACCTTAATATCTTTCGAGAAATCTTTGCGATACTTATGTACGACGCTATTGACGAATCCGTTGTCTGGTCAATTTACATTTAATTTTGCAATAACTCTCTTCACAGAAAAAGAAACACGATTGCTCAATAAATAATAAATAAACTCACAGGGTATTAGCGGAACACTTTTACAGCGGAAAATCTTTTGGAACTCCCAGTCTGGCAACTCGAACGGTTTATAGGAGTCCCGAATGGTTCTCCGGAAGATTTTCCTGCTTTGGGCCTCTTGTCTTTTGGCAAGGACATAATTATTATAATTTACTGTCATTTGGTGCAGTAATTAGAAGGAAATTTTTATTTATATTAATTTTTTTAATCACCACCTCTGACCGAATGTGATAAAAATTTTCATAACCATCTGTCAAAGTGTGACGTTTATGTCAAAGTGGCTGTGCCCGTATTAGCAAATAAGACAAAGAGTCCCAACTAAACGTCAAGAAGTTATGTCACATGTCGAGAGAATTATCTCACGCCACCGTGCTAGCATTTAAGACAACGTTTTGGCGCCCAAAATGTGATAAATAGCGTGACTCATGACATGTCACAGTAGGCCATGCTCGCCCTGCAGGTGTCCGCGTGATAAATAATTTCCAGATACTTGGAACCTCTCGAGAATTCAAAATAAAGCCGGCATCGTCGCGAGCATTCGCTAATGTTTGTCTATCCCAATCTCATTCATCTCCGTTGACAACATAATATATCATTTGGACAACGACTCCTTATGTTTTAAAAAGATTAACAGCTTCTGGCTTTGAAATACTGAAATTAAGGTGAAGAAAAACATCGTGGGAAAACCTGAGCTTAATGGTTTGAAATCGTTAATACACAGTGAGCAAGCGTTATGATCTGCTCTGTGAAAAGAAGAGAAAAGGCCTTAAATTCGTGATTAGGCCCACCGTAGGTACTGGAATAAGAATGCCAACTCCTACTGGCTAGAGGCTACAGCCACCACCACGTATAAACGAAATGTAAAAATACAATAAAAGCCAACTGCGACCAACAAGTTCAATATAAGGTCACTTTGCAAGCAGTCTGATGAAGCTTCGGCAGTAATTTTAGATCAATCTCAGATTTGATGAGTTTGTCGACGGGTTATATTTTTGGAATCATCATCTCAAGCCTGGTTGTTGTGCTCCGTGCCTCAAGCTCTGTACCCCACATATTGTTATACTCTTTGCCCCAAATGGACAATTTTCATTATCATTGACGCCTGAAAACCCCCATTTTGATATGTTAGATGATAAATGATTTTGTTTCTGCAGGCTTAGCACGAGCGCCCTAGAGAAGCGTATTGTCGACGGAAGAGTAGACAAAAATGGCGTTTCTACTGTCTACACAGAAACGAAACGCAATTGTACGGTAAAAATGGGTAGTTATACACATCACTAGCAACTAACCCGTTGCTATGGAAAATCACTGTCTATAAAGCAACCTGAGTCTAAGTGTGTCCTCGTGCTCGCGAGAAAGAGATTTCGAGGAGCGTAGAAAGCGATTTCTATTCTACAGTAGAGTAGAAACAGAAAACGCCATGCTAAGCCTGCTGTAAGTAGGTTTGTACAAACACTTTAACACGTCAATCATATTTTAAAAAAACTAGATATGGTCGTATAAAAACCAAACGTAACCAGTAACTATCACGCGACCTAGCAGACACCTTATGTAGGTATTAAAAACGAATTATTAGAATGTCGATGCATTCCAGCAGTATTTATTTACAAGTCTTTTACAGTTCAAGCAGTACGGTTATGGAATGCCTTGCCCGTGTCGATAAGGCACGTCAAACACTGACCACTTTTAAAATTCTGGTTAAAAACACTTCCTCTCTCCTTAAACAGCATCATTACATATAGTTTTCTTGCTCTTGTTTCATGTTAATTTATTACGTATGTTTGAAGCTAAATATATGGTAAATGTATGTATATATTTATTGTATAAGGTACACCACTGACTACCTGCAGTATTGTCTCTCCTTCTCCCTTTAATCCATCCAAATTTTGTCTGTAAAAGATGGCTTTTAGAGATAAGACCGCCCATTGTGTACCCCAATGAAAATTTTCTATCTGTATCTCTGTAATTTTTATGGGGACATAATAAAGAGTATTCTATTCCATACTAAAATTCATCCAGCCTTTAGGACGCTTCGAGAGCATAAAGAATCTCACATACTAAGATACGCATGGAAACCATAAACCTGTCTTAGCTGTCGCGCCGTCTGCTAATAATAGGCTAAGCAAAAAAGAAAATGATCCTTGCAACAGATTTTATAATAATTCTTTAATTAACTTGTGAATAATTTTCCTTTACAATTCATGGCAGATTCGTGGATATTTAAAATAGTATTAATGATGTATGATGATGCCTGTTAATAATTACTGTTTCATTATAGGTATGACGATGTTCTCGTCATCATGTTGTTGTAAATTTTCCCGAAACAATGAATTTGGGTAACATAACATGTAACTCCACATTGAAATCTTTGCACAAGCGAATGAGGGAATCACACCATTTATTACAACAAATTGCGCACGATGTTGAATTTAATAATTGATCAATCAGTCAACAGTCTTTATGGCTTTAAACGTACCATGAAGGTACGTTTATAAAGTAAGTGGTAAAGAAAACAAAAAATAAACTAATAAAAATATCTAGCATTTTTTCTTAGATTTCCCGTGGGTAATGCTTAATTTTCTTCACTCAATACCTAGTTCATATTTTCATTGACGCCGATATTCAAATGAAACTGACACACCATTCATTTTCAGATTTTAATAACCTGTCAAAATTAATTAATTTTCATAGCCATGATGTACATTGGCGATGAAAATCAATTCAACGGCATTAAATTGCTTGTCGGAACAAAACCACAGAAACAGTGCAAAATTGTTTGCAGAGGCGTAAATTAACAAAATTATGATCAACAGCGAAAATATACCTACGAAGATACACAATTTACACATGTGTTTAATTTACTGTCATAAGCGAGTAAAGCGACAGGTGCCTCTTGCTTCGCTCACGGTTACATTAAGGTAGGCGTAAATGGCGCTACGTGAATACAGCCTGTCAAATATACATGTATAATATACGCAAGTCACATCTGCTGTGACTTCGTTACAAGAAAATGTTTATGTTGTACAGGAAATTTTCTCAAACCTAGGGAGATACTTACTGGAAGCGTATTAGCGAAAATTAAAGTTAATTATTTCTTGGAGGTAAAAGAATAATATAAGTCTAATATATTAATATAAATTGTAGGTTTTATGTAAGTAAATACGTGGGGCACTCAGAGAGTTTTGCGAAAATTAAAATAAATGTTCTATAAGTAAATATTTTTAATAAATCTTTTCAAATCTTTTCCTCTCTGTCAAAATGAGTACGCCACGGTAACATTGAGCTCCGTATTAATTTTGTTCTAAAAATAAATAAACGAAGTGAAACTATTCAGAGTAGTGTTAATAACAAAGTGTGCATTGTGTTATACCGGTAAAAGTGTTATCCAAGCCTAAAACCATTATCCGACGAAGTTCTAAAGTGAAATAGAAGCTGGACTTGCAAGCACAATTCAGTATCAAATTGTACATTAGTTATGTGTTTACTGTGCACATTAATATTAACTTACATGTGAATCATATTCTGTAAGCTAATATCGTGAAAAAAATTAAAATAAACAAATAAACCTATCGAAAGTGAAAATAACAACAACGTTCAAAAAATTCAAAATAACATCCACCCACAATTAAAAAGTAACGAACTTTTGCAAGTAGAATACATATCCTTTTTTCAACATGTGTTAACTGCTCACGTAGATGATTTGTCTGAGTACCGACTCGGGTGCAACGTGTCTCGAGTTCGAATCCCGCAGGGGCGAACCCTTTTTGTGTTTTCCTAACAGTCATAAACAATTGTTGAACTCAAATAATGAAGACATCTTATTTGAATAGCAAAAAAATAAATTCAAAATTCAATAATTTGAATATTGTATCATGAATTTTCTGGAGAACATTACGTTTCGAGGCACTCGTCGTACTCGTTCAATGTCAGACTCGCAAAGTAATATGAGTCAATTTGAAAACGAAACGCTAGATGACACCGCTACCAGTCTACCCGAGAGGGGCAACGACGACACGTACGACCACGAATTACTATCTAAACTAAAGGAACAACTTGAGAAACTAACACTTCAATTAAGTAGTGCAGAAGAAGAAATTGAGATACTTACATTGGAAAATAGTAACCTTAAACAGTCAAACCAGGAGTTGGAAAAGAAAAATCAACTTTACAAAAACATCACCAACACTCCTACTAAGAAAACCAGGCAAAAAACTTCTACTCCAAAAAAAAGGAAGGCATTACTTAGTAAAAACACGCAAACAGAGCAAGTAAATACGTCTGACATGAAAAAAAATAAGGGCACTCAAACAATTGCAACGGATACTAAGGGGTCATCTAAGGAAGAATCTGCAGTATCACCAGCAATACTTCATACAAAAAGCCATAATGAAGACCCAGAGAAAAAAGTAAGTAAAATCTGTATTATAAGCGAAAATAAATATAACAAAATACGTACAATTGCAGAAAATAAGTTTGAAAATTGTGAATTATGTCATTACCTAACACCATACTCAGGTATAAACAATATGTTTTGCGACTTGGAACCAAAGCTGAAGAAATTCACTATGAATGACTTCTGTATTATTTTAATTGGTGAAACAGACTTCAAATCTACTAAGGAATATTCTAGTATCGTTCTCAACATAAGAAAAATACTCGGAAAAATTCAACACACCAATGTTGTTCTCTGCATGCCGACCTATAGACAGTGTATTAGTAATGTTACTTTGTATAATATGAGAGTAGAAAATTTTAATAATCTGCTATACCAAGACATTTTAGCACACGAACATGCCTACTTTATTGACTCGAATAAGAACCTAACTTGGGACTACAAAATGTACAGACAAAATACAGGTTCAGTAAATAATTACGGTATGCAAATAACTTTCCAAGATATCGCCGCACTTATGAACTACATACTTGAAAATACCTTCGCACATGCAAAAGGAGAGAAAATTAATAAAGTGGATGAACAACAAGCGACATTGCAGTTTTTTCGATTTTAAACACCTTAACGTGATACATCAAAACATTGCGGGTTTACTGAATAAGAGCAGTGAGCTTACTGTATGCCTTGAAGAGATGTCAGAGAAAAATACTGAAATCGACATAATCTGTTTATCTGAAAACTTCATGATGGCTGGCCATGAAAAACTGTTGTATATTCCTAATTACACTTTGGCGACATGCTACTCCAGAAATGGTAGTAAGAGAGGTGGTACATGTATCCTTGTGAAGAAAGGTCACCAGTTTAATGAGCTTCAAGACATAGCGAAACTGTCCATAAATGGAATATTCGAATGTTGCGCTGTTGATCTGACAATTTATAATACGATTATTGTTTGTGTGTATAGAGTACCTAAGTCTAATAACTTACCTGTATTTTTTGAGCAATTAGAGAAAGTGTTATGTACTATTTGTAACAAAAACTCAAAAAGAAATGTCGTAATTGCAGGTGACTATAATATTGACTGTCTTAAGCGTAACAATACTTTGATAGATCTAGAATGTTTGCTCTTAAGTTATAATTTAAAGCTAGAAATAAATCAGCCAACACGAATCGCGAGCGGCACTTGCATAGACAACTTTGCACATAATGGGGGGAAGAAGTGTAAATCTGATGTGATTGACTTCGGCCTGTCGGATCACACCGCGCAAGTACTAAAATGCCAGTTAATAAAAAAACTTTATTAAACTATTGGCGAGCAAATAGACGAGACTATAATAAGGAAAATATGCAAAAATTCAAAAATTATATAAAATCTTTTTCTTTTTCTGAAATCTATAATACAAATAATCCTAGCACAGCATATAATGCATTTTTGGAAGCTTTCATGATGCTGTATGACTTATGTTTTCCTTTCCAAAACATCTCAATAAGAACAAAAATAAAACCTCAGTGGGTATCTCGTGGCATAAAAATCTGTAGCAAAAAAAAGAGAGAACTTATGTGGAACTATAGGCTAAATCGTAATGAAGTAAATAAAAGTAAATTTAAAAAATACTCTAAAACATATAAAAACATAATTAATTTAACGCAACGAGCACAAAACAATCATAACATAAAATCATCAACTAACAAATCCAAAGCCGCATGGAGGATTATAAATAGCTCTAAATTAAATTTACCAAGGGATAGTATCACTTCCATAGAAACAAACCATAAAACTATAACCAGGCCACGAGAGATAGCGAATGCTTTTAACAATTTCTTTATAGAAAAGATAGAACCGATACCAGACGCTGGTAAGGACGTAACCGAAAATATTTCAAAATAAATCTATGTTCATGGCACAATGTACTCCATACGACATACTTCAAATTATAAGATCGCTTAAAAATACTACAAGTGTTGGGTACGACGGGATCTCTACTAGAATCTTAAAGCACATCGCTTATCATATTTGTGACCACCTAAGCCATATCATTAATATGTGTATAACCACTGGATCATACTCGGAAAGTCTAAAAACGACCAACGTAAAACCTATCTTCAAAAAAGACAACAAGCAGAGTATTAACTGTTACAGACCCATTGCACTTATTCCTATAATATCAAAAGTTTTTGAAAAATACATATCCAATCAAATTTATAACTATTTAGAAAAATTCAACATTCTTACAAAAGACCAGAAAGGTTTCCGCAAGAATAAAACTATAAACTTGGCTATTTTTGATTTTATAAATAACGTCATGGGAAATGTGGATAAAAGGACGCCGGTATGTACCATTTACTGCGATATGACCCAGGCCTTCGATTATGTTAATCATGACATTCTCCTCCGTAAACGGGAAGCTTATGGCATTAGAGGCAATGTATTAAATCTCATAGAATCTTATCTGAAAAAACGTAAACAATATACAGAAATTTCTAAAGTAAACATTTATACCAAAAAAGAAGAAACATTTGCATAAAAAAACGTATAGTTAAATATGGAGTCCCGCAAGGTAGCGTATTGGGTCCTTTGTTATTCATAATCTACATAAATGACTTGCCATTAGTAACTAACTATCCAGTATCACTTTTTGCAGATGACAGCACAATCACTATTAGTTCAAAAAATAAAGATACGTATGAGAATGAAATTAATAATACAATCAATTCAATAATTAACTGGTTAGATAATAATAATTTAAAAATTAATCTTGAAAAAAATTATGTTCTTCAGTCAACATTTAGAAGCACCAAATATTAATGCTCAATACAAACTAACTGTTATAAAAAAGGTAGAAACAGCTAAATTTTTAGGTGTAACTATTGACAGACGTCTGAACTGGAAAGCACACACAGAAGAATTAAATAAAAAAATATGTTCGTCTGCCTATGCCCTCTATAAACTTAAACCTATTATAAGTAAGTACCAATGCGCTTATAACTGCCTACCATGGTGTCGTCGGCTCCATATTAAGGTTTGGAGTTATATTTTGGGGAAACTCTACTAATAAATAAATCATTTTTAAGGCACAAAAAAGATGTATTAGGGCTATGTTTGGTTTGAAAATGACTGATAGTTGCAAACAGTATTTTATAAAATACAACATTTTAAGTCTTCCTTCCTTATTTATTTATGAAATAGCTAATTTTATAAAAACCAATCCTAACCTATTTAAGAAACTATCTGACGTCTCTATTCGTAACCGGCGGGATAATAATAAATTATCCATACTAAGATCAAACACCGCATTGATGCGTAAAAGTATTTTTTGTTTAGCACCAATCATATATAATAAAATCCCAAAATCTTTTAGACAAATGCCTTCTGCTCTGTTTAAAATACATTTAAAAAAATATCTCATAGCCAAATGCTATTATACCTTAGCGGAATTTTTAAATGACCGTAGTTAATTAAATATATTTCTAGAATTACGACATTTTCACAATTTGAGCATAAAATCGGAGAAAAAAAAAAAAGATACATTTATTTATTTTTTCTACTTTTCATTAGCATTAGGAATAAGTTATTTAATTTTTATAGTTTGCTGTGTAGTCTCAAATAATTTTCTCTATTTTTGATTTATTCTAAACCAAAAATATGTTGTTTTTGTACGCCATATAAGGCAAAACATGCAGAACTACCTGTTATTTTAAGACCTTGCACATATTATTTGATGTATACTCATGTTTTTACAATAAATATATTCTATTCTATTCTATTCTATAAAGTACTTTCCACTAGCCTCTATACAAAGTTTCATGCGTCTGAACCAGTTTTCGAAACACTTTTCCCATTTCACCGTAGACACCTCGTTTACAGGCTGCTCGAACGCTGACAGCGCATCCTCCGGCGACGAAAATTGTATCCCTTTGAGCAGATTTTTTATTTTCAGGAATAAAAGAAGTCAAATGGTGCTAAGTCAGGGCTGTTAGTAGCGTTAACCAGTAGTTTGACCGGCATGCTGTCCAGGAAGTCCCTTGTTTTAAGCGCGGTGTGCGAAGGCGCGTTGTGGTGGTGGAGCAGTAGCCCCCGGAGCCCTGTTTTGAAATAGACTATAACTGGCCATTCGCTCATACATAAAAACTTTTTTCGCAATACTTTCTGAGTGGCCTGGTACATCCATTTATAGGTAATGGCTGACAGGGCGAACTTCGTACCGCCTCAGATTGAAATCAGTCAATCCGTTGTCGAGATAAAAAAAGCCGTTCCATACAAAATGTATGAGATTTTAGTAGTTAGGTAGTCCAACAAATCAAAGATCACCAAAATAGTTCCAGACGTTCTTGAGAAAAAAATGGTGAAACTAACCCGACTTTGTAGATTATAGTTAGAAGGAAAAGTTTTTAGCTTCCAGAATATGAACGACACGTTTAAAACAAAAGTTTCGAGAGCGACTCTGGGCGTTTTTTATTGGTAAACTAGAGACTTTTTAACCAAATGTTACTAGAGGCTGCCAAAAATATCCGATAATACGGTCTTTAATTCCGGGAAACTATTTTGTGCAAACAGTTGTTACAATTGAAACTAGTTTTGTGTTTTATTTAATTATGGATACGAACTTTGTTCCGTTTGCAGATATTTTTAAGTACATATCTAAAACAAAAAAAAAAATAACAATTACAATCAATTGTTAACTCTCCGATTATTTTAGAATCGAGAAGACAATTTTTATTAAATTTTTCTTTTGTTAAAATATCAATTGAAATATTGTGTCACTAAAGCGCCATAGAATAACAATGTAATAGGATTTGGTTCAGTCTGGATGGCACTTTGCGAGAAGATAATGTTAACTGTTAACTGTGTGATAATGTTAAATGTGATAATGTTGAATAAATAGGAGTAAGCAAATAATAATGGCGACCAACCAATTATACTACATCATAAAACCACGGCTTTTCATACAGGGTTGCAAGAATCACGCGCGTCGCATTAAACCAAGACCCACGGCGTACATTTTAACACTCCCCTTTTTGCGTCGAGGGTATAAAAGACAGAAAAAGAAAGGACATAAAGGGCCCCATCAGCTTACTCAATGTTCTCTGCAAAATCTACGAGAGGCTTATTTATAAGCGTCTCAAAGACTATGCTGAAGGAAAGAGCCTCATTCCCAACGAGCAGTTCGGTTTCCGTCCCCAACACTCGAGTATCCACCAGGTCCACCGTATCGTAGAGCACTTGTGCGCTGGTCTGCAGCGTAACGCGACGACAGGTGTGCTATTCTTCGACATAGCGAAAGCCTTCGACAAAGTCTGGCACAACGGCTTGATATACAAGCTTTACCAACTAGGAGTGCCAGATCGTCTCGTGCTCATCTTACGAGACTTTTTGTCGAATCGCACCTTCCGCTATCGCATCGAGGGTGCACTCTCGTCCCCTCACCCTATTCGCGCCGGAGTCCCTCAGGGTTCCGTCATATCTCCTCTAGCCTTCACGCTGTTCACCAGCGATATCCCAAAGAGTAAAAAGGTTCAGTTGGCTCTCTTCGCCGACGACACTGCCATTTACTATACCGGTCACTGTCCCAATGCTATAGCTCGTACTCTTCAAACCTCCGCAAACGTCCTACGCGCTTGGTTCCGGAAATGGAGAATCGAGGTAAATCCCGATAAGAGTCAGGCGGTTCTCTTCTCGAGACGTCGTCGAGTCCTACCCCCCCTTCCCAGCCCGATCACTATGTACGGCAAGCCAATCCCTTGGAAGAAGCAAGCCAAATACCTAGGCGTGATCCTCGATCAAAACCTTACCTTTAAGGCTCATATTAAGGCGGTTCGCGCGCGCGTCTCCTTCGCTCTTAGCAGGCTCCACTTTGTACTGACAGCCCGTAGTAAACTGTCACTTAAATGCAAGCTGCGCATCTATACCGCAGTCATCCGTCCCATCATGACCTATGCCTGCGTTGTATTTGCGCACGCTCACCCACGTCATCTCCATAAGATGCAGACCCTCCAGAACCGTTTCCTCAGAAAGGTCACGGGTGCCCCCTTCTATTTACCTTAAAATGCCTACCATAAACCAGTTCATGAAACGCTTATCGAAGCGTTTCTTCGACTGTGGCATCAAACACCCAAACCCCTTGATCTCAGCGGCCATCCGCTACACTCCCTCCAGCATTAGCAGTATTCGCCGACCAAAGCATACTTTAATCGCCCCCGACGACGCCACTACCCTCCTCCAGGAGAGCAGTAAGGCCACCAGCACCTTACACAAGCGCAAAATCCGATCGCCGTCCTACCGTCCTCTCCGCCGAGGCCCGCCGCGACGCCCAAATCCACGCCCCTCCCGACCCTTGCTCGAGCCAGCCCGCGCCGCTGAGCCTGTAGCTTTAAATTCGTCCCTAAATCACTCAAATCCTGATCCAGCTAGTCCCTTGCTGCCCTCTTCTAGCGACGCCCTGAGCCGAGGTCCGTACCACACAGGGGGTGCCCTTAGCGTTGTCGCTTAGTTTTTAGTTAGCATTTAAGTTTAAGTCCTGGCTGGAGGCCTTAATTTATTAGGGCACCACAGGCAAGTTCACTTAAGCAAACGACAACCTTACAGGTTGACCTGCGAGATGCCATACAAAAAAAAAAGGACATAAAGGAAGTACGAAACTGATTTACTTGTGTCACGCACGGTACATTAACAAAGTTAAATTAACAGGTTTTAATTAAACTGTTTAAAAAAGATAAAATCTACTGTGAAAGAAAAAACTCGGTCTTCTATGATCATTCGCCGAATATTATAGTAACTTGTTTTAGTTACGCATAGTGAAAAACTAGATCTATTGTATATTCAGATGCATCAGGAAGATGACCGCAACAAAGTTGGGGAAAAGCAAGGGAGATGATGATGGGCAAAAACAGATCTCAGCAAAAACTTAGGTACAAATCAAAAATATAATGATTTCAGCAAAGTTATAGTCACAAGAAAGTAGTAGGTCATTTTAACCTCGTGTCGCTGCGCTGGAACAACGTAGCAATCTGTTCCACCTTTTGTGTACGCTTTTTTGCTCTTCTGCAAATGAATTGAGGCCATGAGAACCATAGTGGCCTAACTAATTTTTTTACAATATTGAGTTTATGATTTTTTCCAATTCAAATTGATCATTTTGATAGAACCAGAGTGGCCTAAAAGTGATACAACGAATTTTCACTAGATGGCAGCATAATCATTGTTATGGTTTTAAGTCTGTGATCTAAATTTGAGGTGCCATACTGGCTTATGTAAGATAGGCCACTATGGTTTAAGCCCTCTTTAACTTCACTGTCATGATGACATTAGTTAGGCTACTTTTTGACAGTCTGTGGATGAAAAACGTCATTATTTTCGCGCCCGATTCGATAAACTAGTTATTCCCACAGATCAAAGAGGAAACCATGTGCCTTCAAATAAAACTCCAGAGAACAAAATACAAATTGTTAAAAACTTTATCAATAAATTTCCCAAATATGAGTCACATTATACCCTACACAAGAGCACAAACCGAATGTATTTAGCACCTGACTTGGGCTTGCCTAAACTGATTTCTTTATATAAAGAAGAAACACCACCTTCTGAAGAAGTGTCAAATTTTATGTTTAGAAAAGTTTTTAATCAGCAATTCAACCTATCTTTTCATGCACCAATTACTGATTCCTGTAAAAAATGTGATAATTTTAAAATAAAAATAGAAGCTGAAGAATCATCTGTCAAAAAGGATGAACTTAATTCTCAAAGGAAACTACATCTCATAAAGGCTGAATCTGCAAGAAATAATTTTAAGATAGATAAGAATAGAGCTGCAGATGATTCAGATTTAACAGTTATAGTATTTGATCTCATGAAAACTCTACCTACTCCTGTTATTTCTACAGGAATTGGCTACTCTTTGCCAGTATATTGTTGCCCATCCAGATTACACAGTAGATAACATAGACCATAAGTTATATGTCAGTGGGCACTCATACTTAGCATGTGACCAAGATTTTGGATTAGTGGAGAAAAAGAAAAAGTTTTTCAAAAATATTTACTTACCGGATGACTGGACTACTGTTATTAAGGCAGCTAGGGACAGGAACCCATTTGATGTCATAAAAATGACAAAAGATGACTTTATTTCAACAAAAAAAGCTGAAGAATAACATTACCAACAGGAAGATAACTGCTGAAAAATCAAAGGTACAGTGGCTCAGCATGCAGTGGCTTTTGTTTAATAAAATGCATCCATTTAAATTATTTTTTAAATATTCTAATAATGAAGATGTTTTATTTGAAAATGTAGATTTAAAGAAAAGGGGCTCTACAGATTTGACTGGTATTAAGCTGGATCCTTTATACCCTGATGGAAAACCCATAAGTTGTGAGAAAAAAAAAGGACTTATTAGATCTTTTGCCTTTTATACCTCCAGTGCATCACAGCTTTTATACTAGTATTAAAGATAATGTGCCAGTAAAAAATGTCATAGATGTTGAGGATGACATTGATAGTGACTAGGAATACCTATTGCTGTTGATGTTGCTTTTTTTATTAAGTGTTTTTTAATAAACAATTGGCCTAACAACCATTATTTTTCTAACCTTTTTATAAAAACCTACTGCCAAAGTGGCCTATCTGTGTATAAAATGTAGAAAAATAGCAAAAAAGCTATTTTCTCACTATTAAAATCATAAATTGGAACATTAATAGGTCAAATAAAACATAAAAGTAATAAAAAGTATGTATTCACAAGAGTGCTAGTTGATTAAATACTGTTTCTATTTTCTATGGTACTCAAAAAGCTTGTCTATTGAATTAGGCCACTATGGTTCTCATGGCCTCAATTGAATAGTTAAGCAATTTTAAAATTGACTATTTATAATAAGGGCTTCTTAAAAACAGTTATGTTTAAAAAACTTGTAAAGGCCATCTGTGACTTAATAGACACTCAGATTCTATACGTTAAATAAATTCTATATTTTTTTAAACCCCATAGCCACATTATCTATCTATCTTGTTACAGTTAGGATAAGATATTACTACCATTCTACCATGCAAATACATCCGGATATGAAAGTGATGACAATAGGAAGTTTAGTTTGATTAGTTTTGTGGTCCAGAAGTGGAACAAACAGATAAAACACAATTAACTCTGTACTTGTTTATACAGAAATAACAATAAAACTTCTATAAATTGTTGTTTAGATGGCTAAAATTCCAAACCGTAGTGTAAATATAACGCCCGCAGGCAAGAAATTAAATTTGTTGTTTCGTGCTCTGAACTTATGTTCGAAGTTTATTAAGAGGTTTATCAACAGTTTTTAATCCTTTATTATAACATTGACATTTTCAGTTTAGGGAGTAATCAAATCGAAGAAAATATTCGCCGAAGAGACTGATCCCAAACACGAAATCAAAGAAAACAGGAAGGTTCTCTCCTAGAGGCTATAGGGAAGGGTCGGTCATAAATTTAGCACTGCACTTGTTCCACAACCTTTATTTTGCCGGCCGCTAAGTGAGCAATTATTACTATTTGATTTATTTTGTTAAGTAAGTTACGTTGTCGCACTTCTCAGCAACTGCAAAACAATATTTGTGAAAGTTTAATATGACAAGCGACGAGCTTAGGAGAATCACTCGGTGGGTTATATTGATAAAATATGCCGTAGTAAGTAGTAAAATTGAGTCATAAAATATTTAGGTCTCTCAGTAATAGTCATAAAATATTTAGACGACGACGTAATAAAGATCGGGTGATCGCATAAAGGGAACAGCTAGGCAATGAAAGGGAGGCTGTGTCCACAATGGGGTGTAAACGAGCTGGAGGTGTCGGAACATCGCGTGATCTCAGCTGATAATTAAGCTTAATCGCCGATTTATTTATACGAAATTTCGAGGCAACCGTATCTGAATCCCTCGGTGGTGTTGGTGTTTGAATAATTCAGGCATTCATTATCGTTCTTATTTTGGAAAAAATCTTCTCTCATTTCGACAGGAAATGAATTCTTCAGGAGGTTCGAATTGGGATTTATTGGTTAAATGAATTGTAAAGCAACTTCTGCTGAACCACATGCATTTAGCTAACATATAATTTAGGTACAATATTGTGAAAGCCTTTTTTAGAATGATGACTAATACTAATACTCGTGTTTAGTTAACGATTCCATTAATGAGATATAAGCTAAATTTTAATTTCGAGAATGGTCGCTTTTACTAATATGTAATATTCATTCAATTAGTTTGCTATAACAGTTGGTAGTTCACATGAAAAACATTAAAATTATTAGCATCAAATGACCGTTACAATCCAATTAATATTTTACAAATTGCTATAAAAAAGTCATTCCCGTTCATTAGCACACGTAATTATTTTTATAGAAAACGTAAATTAACTCCCCGTTGGGCTTATTACACTGAAATATCCATGTATGTTAAGTATTTTTCTATTTAGGTTTGAAAGAGGGGGTTTGTGGGTAATCGATAGCCAATTACTAGTTCGTATAGTCAATGTATCCGGTGGTGCGATCGCAAAAATTCCCTGGGCGATACTGTTAAACTGGAATCGGTTCTCTAGTTGACAGTCAAGACATTCAGCAAACTGCAACTGTCAACAACAGTGGATACTTTTGCTTTTTATCATCTCCTTCCTCGCTTCCTCTCTATATTTTTATTGGTTCTTGGTAGTTTATTACTTCGGAAACTTAAAAGATTGCTGGTAGAGATTAAATTTCGACAAACCACCTAAGGAACACAATGAGGAAAGTTTAGATGGCTGTTAGGATGGAACTCATTTGCTAGACAAAGGAAACTGGATAGTTTTAGCACAGAGGGGAACAATAGGGCTTATAATACTTTGAAAACAAATTCGTACGTGTTTAAACATTATTATTTTCATGTCTCAAATGGAAACGAAATCCGAACGTTATAATGATGACAAATTGTATTGCATGAGGTAATATAATACTATTCAAAAACATTTTTAATATATGCGAAGGCATGCACCATTTGTCATTTTAGGTATTTAATCATTTCGAGCCCAAAGTGTTGACATTGAGCGCATTCTGGAATGGCTGACATTCCGAATGTCGTGCGCTCGGAAAATGTGAGGGGTGAGGGTAAATGTGTGAGTTTTCTGTAATAGAGAATGTGAAATCATGTGATACAAGTTTGTTTAAAACATACGCGACAAAATTATTATTAAATGAAAGTTTTCCGGCTGGTAGAAAAACATTTGACCAGGGCAGAATATTTAGAAAATCTATCGTCTTATTTGAATATTATCGTCTTATTTGAATATCATCTCAATGAGAAGAGTGCCTACCTAATACACCTACTTAAAGTAAAGCTTATAAAACCACCTACGTACACCTAATTCCGGAATTAACATCAACACCCAAAACACTCCTCGAGAAACTTCGAAACAAAGCATCAAGCCCACCGTAACGTGTACTTTACCGTGACTTAAAAACGCGTGTCGCACAACTTGGCACCAAGCACGCTTAGCATTCTTCACGCGAGGTATCCAACGAAACATAAACTTAATTGAGTTCACCAACTTACAACAGCACCTACCCGGCCGTTAAAATGGCACATCGGGTTTTGGATGAAGTTCGACTTCGTTCTCCATCTCTGTCACTCATAGCTTGTGACAGTCATTAGAGTCCGACCGAATTTCGTTTTCGGTAAACTGCAATATTCGGCAATTTTCACTTACTGCAAAAAGAAAATTACAAAAGTATAAAGTTCCGTGTAATTTAAGTTTAAACGGTTAAATATAATGTAAAGATTGTAGGTTGGCAATATTTATTTCTTTTATTTTACCAAAGAATCGACAGCCAAAAATGCATTTTCTATTCATTATTATTTTCTGTTTTTGACCGAAAGGGCAGATCAGGCCAAATTTCGTTTCGTTTTCGGCTGATAAGAAATCCGTTTTTGGTCGGACTTTAGTGTCGGTCTCCTACTAAAGCTGGTATGAATATGGACTGGTTTCGTGTGTCGTGTCTCCTCCCCACTAAGAACCTCTTCAGAATTCCACTGGGCGTCGAATCCATGATGAAATTTCATGTATTTGGTAGCGATTATTCGGGTAGTTACAAAACATAAAGTTTTAATTTTTAACGTAAAATCTGAATGTAATGGTGAATTACCATAATGTAAAAAAAATGATAGTGCTATTTAGTTAAACTCTAAAGTACATAGTTTACTTCGTAAGTACATAGGTACACGTCGAAGAATATTTATGATAAATAAGTATAATAATGGCTGGTTTCCGTAATATGGAAGACGAAGACCGTAACGTATCGCAATTTGGATAATGTACATTTATAACGACCTCTGTAAATGGCGAGATATAAAAATATTTGTGTTATTTACTTACAGCTAGTACTGTTCGTAAATGATAAAGTTTGGAAAATTTATTGCACGTCCAATGTTACATGTTTCGTTCGTAACGTCAATGACGTCCTCGGTATGGCTAGGGGACAAAAATAAAATATTCAAGCTTGTGCATATTTTAAATCAAAATCGGTTGCGTTACACTTTATTTTATAAAGCATACAATTTTCTTTATACAATTAAAAACAAAATAATTTTTGAACAAAGCAGATTTCAAATTATGAATGCAAGATTATAAAACAATTTCTATTTACT
This sequence comes from Dasypolia templi, assembly GCA_963555695.1. Taxonomy (NCBI): domain Eukaryota; kingdom Metazoa; phylum Arthropoda; class Insecta; order Lepidoptera; family Noctuidae; genus Dasypolia; species Dasypolia templi. The sequence continues at coordinate 24,528,799 of OY743143.1, read as the reverse complement.
CTTAGTTTGGTTAACTAATAAGGACCTAGCATCCGTGAGCGTAACATAGGCAGTTTTTAAATATCTTGCTAAAAGTAAAAGTTTACTATCTTGGAATGTATTAAGACTGGAAAGGCAACATGCTTACATTCGCTGGCCGGATACATTCCACATACCTTGGAATCTTTTACGTTTTTATTTTTAAGCGAGCGGCTTTTCTCCCGTTGAAAAGTGATTGGATTTCTGATTTTGCTAGAACGCTTCACTATCCCGAATTTGTTGAGTTTTCAAAATGGATTTGTTTGTTTTGGATAGATCGAGATAGACTGTAAAATTGATTAAATGTCAGATGTACTCACATGCAGTATCACGTGTGAGTGGCATGACTGTCTGTCTGTATAGTTTGAAGCTAGGTTTGTGCAACGATGTAGAGTTTCCAGAATGAGAACACATTTTTTCTGCGGCTAGAAACAGACACATGTCGACTGAGTTGATATTGATTTTAATTTAGGTAGGTACCATAACTTTAAATTAATCAAAGTTTATTGCAATGAAGAAGTGAAGAAGAAATACGTAAATGTTGTCCTGATAATTCTAATTCATCTCGTTCTAGCTTTGACTTTACTTTGAAAGGCTAAGGCTACAATAAAGAATGCTTACTAAAATCTTAGAGGCACGTTTGTAGGCAGGCAGACCGAAAAGCATATTTTTTTTTTAAGTGAAAAGTAATACTGAATATTTAGAAAGGAAGTTTGGAGAAAGTGAATCTATTTTCTCACGGAAACTATGTATGAAGGCTCCTACAGACGGGCGCGCAACGCGACTCGAAACGAACGCGACACAAGGCACAGCAATTCGCGTGCGTTTGTAGGAGCCTTGAATATTTTGTGTTAAATGTATGATACGTGATACGAAAATTTGAGTTTAAAAAAAACCTACTACTAAACCTGCTAGTAGTTAGTAGTAGGTTTTTTTTCCTCATATTTGAGATAGTTCAAATACCTAACTCAATTACTGTCAGCACAAAATTAAAACTATTTTTCTGTGTGATTTTTTTCTCATGCAGTTGTTTTTCGATACCTACAGATTATTAGACACCTACAAGATAATTTTCAGTTTTCAGTGCGCAAGAAATAAAGTCGACGGAGAGTAAAGGCACCCGCAAAACGGTGCGATACCAGAGCGCGACACAAAGGCACCGCTCGTCGCGCGACACGCGGTGCCTTTGTATCGCGCTGTGGCGTCCCAATGGTGTGCATTTTTCGTTTTTTTGTTTGGCATCTCGCAGGTCAACCTATGCGGTTGTCGTCTGCTTAAGCGGACTTGCCTGTGGATTCCCTAATAAATTAAGGCCTCCAGCCAGGACTTAAACTTATATACTAACTAAAACTAAGCGACAACGCTAAGGGCACCCCCTGTGGGGTACGAACCTCGGCTTAGGGCGTCGCTGGAAGAGGGCAGCAAATGACTAGCTGTATCAGGATTGGTATTATTTTGGGACGAATTTAAAGCTGCAGGCTCAGCGGCGCGGGCTGGCTCGAGCAAGGGTCGGGAGAGGCGTGGATTTGGGCGTCGCGGCGGGCCTCGGCGGCGAGGACGGTAGGACGGCGATCGGGTTTTGGGCTTATGTAGCGCCTTACTACTCTCCTGGAGGAGGGCAGTGGCGTCGTCGGGGTCGATTAAAGTATGCCTTGGTCGGCGAATACTGCTAATGCGAGAGGGAGTGTAGCGGGCGGCCGCTGTAATCAGGGGGTTAGAATGTTTGATGCCGCAGTCGAAGAAACGCTTTGATAAGCGTTTCATGAACTGTTTTATGGTTGGCATTTTGAGGTCGACGTGAAGATCAATATTACGGACATAGAAGGGGGCACCCGTGACCCTTCTGAGGAAACGGTTTTGGAGGGTCTGCATCTTATGGAGATGACGTGGGTGAGCGTGCGCAAATACAACGCAGGCATAGGTCATGATGGGACGGATGACTGCGGTATAGATGCGGAGCTTGCATTTGAGGGACAGTTTACTACGGGCTGTCAGTACGAATTGCAGCCTGCTAAGAGCGAAGGAGGCGCGCGCGCGAACCGCCTTAATATGAGCCTTAAAGGTAAGGTTCTCATCGAGGATCACGCCTAGGTATTTGGCTTGCTTCTCCCAAGGGATGGGCTTGCCGTACATAGTGATCGGGCTGGGAAGTGGGGCAGGGAGTCGACGACGTCTCGAGAAGAGAACCGCCTGACTCTTATCGGGGTTGGCCTCGATTCTCCATTTCCGGAACCAAGCGCCTAAGACGTTTGCGGAGGTTTGGAGTGTACGAGCTATAGCGTTGGGACAGTGACCGGTATAGTAAACGGCAGTGTCGTCGGCGAAGAGAGCCAACTGAGCCTTTTTACTTTTTGGGATATCGCTAGTGAACAGCGTGAAGGCGAGAGGAGATAGTACGGAACCCTGAGGGACACCGGCGCGAATAGGATGAGGGGACGAGAGTGCTCCCTCGACGCGATAGCGAAAGGTCCGGTTCGACAAAAAGTCTCGTAAGATGAGCACGAGACGATCTGGCACTCCTAGTTGGTAGAGCTTGTATATCAAGCCGTTGTGCCAGACTTTGTCGAATGCTTTCGCTATGTCGAAGAATAGCACACCCGTCGTCGCGTTACGCTGCAGACCAGCGCATAAGTGCTCTACTATACGGTGGACCTGTTGGGTGCCCGAGTGTTGGCTACGGAAACCAAACTGCTCGTTGGGAATGAGGCTCTTTGCTTCGGCGTAGTCTTTGAGACGCTTATAAATAAGCCTCTCGTAGATTTTGCCGAGAACATTGAGTAAACTAATAGGGCGGTAGCTGGAGGGCTCAGACTTTGGCTTGCCTGGCTTTGGGATACCGATGACGGTGGCTTCTTTCCATGCTTGTGGGAAGATGTTGTTGCTCAAGGCGCCATTGAAGATGGCGGTCATAAGCATTATTAGCGGGGCAGGAAGGAGTTTGTATACCTTATTGGTAATACCATCCGAACCGGGGGCCTTACGAGCGTGGAGCCCTTTAATGATGTCGTGCACTTCGTCTGGAGTGACGGGAGGCAGAGGATCATCAGGGTCTTCTACGGGAGGGAGGGAGGCTCTTCGTTCGACTTCAGCGTCGACCTTGTTCAGGTGAGCTTGGTCTACTGGTTGGGAGCTGGGAGAACATTGGGACTCTAGGCTGTCGGCAAGACATTCAGACTTATCGGGACTGTCGAAAGCGACACTATTGTCGGGGCGGATGAGACCAATGGTGTGCACGAGACTTAACTCCTTTTATCTATTGTGTTATAGTAATTTTATTCTTGCTACATCGTCTTCACATATAATTATTGTATATTGTAAAACATTTTAAAAGGTGGAGTTTCTTGCCCATTCTTCTCAATACGAAACTACCTTTTGGAAGGGGCAACTAGAATCAATTCTATTTTAATGAAAACGTTGACGTTCAAAAGTGCCTTTTATGTGCCGATTTGAAATAAATGATTTGACCTTGAAATTCCTTTCCTAAAATCGTTGCTAGTATAGACCAGTGCAATACGCTGGCAATCTGTCAATATTTGCTAACTCTACTATTGCAAACTCCACTAGCACGTTCCTCGAGAAACAAGCTTAAAATTTTTGCTACTCATAGTTTTGTTTTCCCAGAGGAACATCCTTTGATTAAAAGAGAAGATTGTGTTTTTAAGCAGCACTTGGCCGGTTTCATATGTACATTACATATCCATGGCCAAGTCTGTGTTGGAACACAATGAAGGGTTCCGTAGTTGGGATGAATTTATCCCAAAAGCAAACTGAATATTATTGTAGTTGAAAAACATGTTCTCCCATAACCGATGTATAGGAGAACATACGTCATCGTCATTTCTCAAACTGCATAAGTTTGTATTCGCAAAAAAAAGGTATGTGATAAAACTACAAATTAACGGTTTTCGGACATTTTCCTTTCAAGTAAAGGAAAATGCTGTGAGATCTTGCCAAATTTCATAATTACAGGTCAACGGGAAGTACCCTATACGGTTTAATTTGTTTGCGAGTGTCAAAATATGTCGCAACCATCGCCGTATTTTTTATTGCGTTGACTTAGAAACTTGATTTGTTTAGAACTCCAAGGAACCGTAGACTTACTTACGTTTTTGATTTTAATTACAACTTGATACCACCACTCGTCCTAGAGAAAAAGGGTCTTGACAGACTGTCAGACAGACGGACAACGAAGTGATCCTATATGGGTTCCGTTTTTTCCTTTTAGGTACGGAACCTTTAAAAGAAGTTAATTGTTGAGCAAATTGGCGACCTACGCCACTTGCCGTGTTACAGCCATTTCATAGAACTGTCAGTTGATAGTAAAGGGGGATGCCCGTTTTCGGCCTTAAAGGCACAATAACTTACGTATAAGTAAAAAAAAACGTCGTAATTTCTATTTATTTAACACGTTATTCATTTATCCGAACAAGTTTGCAATATTTTTGCAATAATAAAAAGTACTGAAACGATAAATGACATTCACGGTTGTGGATAAAGCAGCAGTGTTGCCAATACTTATCAATTTCGTTCACGAAATAATCGATCATGTTTTCATGGATAAAAAAAAAAAAAAACACATCCGTAATGCTTGTTATACGATCTGTTATAACATAAACGGTGTTATGTTTTTACTTTTGATATTAAATGGACAAACTATTAAATAGTTGATATTATAATAATGAATACATAGGATTATAACAAAAACGCTACCACACATTTTAATAATAATTCAATTCATGTTTAGCACAATAAAGATCAAATATGACAAAAACGTACTTATATTATTAAAATGTGTATATTATCTTCAGTGGGTTTTTAGTAGTGATTATAATTTTGTATTAAATTATGATTCCAATAAAAGTCGGTATCGATTTTTTTGTTTTGCTAATGTGGCAACAATGAGTTACGCTGGCCGGCTGTCAAGTCAAGACACAGTCTAGTGTCAAATCACAAAAATCTACAGAATCTACTTTCATAGTTTGCGGTTGCCTTACTGAGTTTAATTTTTGCGAATTTGTTATTTTATCCATCAAATAAGCATATTTAATGGATTCCGACAATTATTTTAACCCTAACTTAAATATCCAATGATAGTAAAGCAATTACGTTAGTCAAGATTAAAGACTATTTTATCTTAAAAACCCTACGTTTTTTGTAAACCAATTCCTTGTCCAGTTAGTTGTTTAAATTGCATATTATCCTATCCATATACTTTAAAATGTGTGCACTCGAGGCTGAAGTGTCTATGGACGGTGGGCATTCCCCTTTGCCTTACAATAAATTTTCCTGACTGTACCTATCAACAAGGTCAAATTAAATTAGCTGGCGAAAACGTTCCGCGACAGGAGATTTGCGCTCAACGCAGTTTCGGCGCCACGATTTTTATTAGTAGGTACTCTCTGTGCTTAAATCACAAACCTAGTTTATCTGAGAAAAACAGCAAGGCATTCTTCGATAAAAAACGGTGCTGTAGATTTTATCGTCAAGTAAAAGAAGCTGGCACTTCACCGCTTAATTATACAGCATGTAACGAAAACCCTGTCCGATCCTGAAGGGTATTATTTGGTATCGTAGTGCGTACACAAATACGTAATCATTTAATGGATACTAGATAAATATTTTTCCCCAATGAAAACAATTAATTATAAAAAATAAAAATAATCATACCAAAGGCAACACTGATCGCTCGACAGGGTTCACCAGAGTTTAAGTTACTAAAGTGCAGTGTGAGTGAACTTTAACTGTAGTGCAAGTGCTGAAATACTTGTCAGCACTTGCACTACAGTAAAAAGGTAACTTTTTACTGTAGTGCACACATAAATCAAGTGTCATCTCTGAACATACAATACATAAGAAGGACGTTATAGATCTACGAATTTCGTTGTTATTTTAAATTACGTGAATAAAGGACATTTTTTTTTGTAAAGAAATAACTATAACTACCTTTGTAATTTTAATACCTCCATGGTCTCTCTTGAAAATCGAATGAGTATTCAACGAAATGCAGTGAGGAAAATAATGGGCCGTACCTACCTGTGTTTCATTTCAGAGAGGCATGCAATGATGTACTGTTCGGTTCCATCAATTCTGCTTTGACGTTCGCGTGAGTGAGTTTGAATTATAACCCAATTTTCAATTACCGATACTATGTAGTCCTCCATCAACGATAGGGAGTTCTATTCACATTTAGTAGTGTGATTCTAGGATTATTATATAGAAATTATAAAATGTACCTTCATAGGCTTAATTTCATCAGGTTTTATTGAAATAGCTTTTTACACATAACATCACGCCTGTATTCCCATAAAGGTTGGGCAGTGGTGTATGTATAGTACACCCACATTTCGCCAGTTATGCTTAAGTCCCATGTAATAGGGGGCGAGCTTAGTGCCATCAACCACAAATCCAGACTCAGTGCTGTTACTGAGAAATTCTAGATAAATAAACCCAACAACACTTTGCCCGACCTGGGAATCAAACCAAGGACCTCATGCTCTGCTGTAGCTCTTGCAACCATTGGACACACATTAATTGAGTGGTCAACTTTGTAACGTTTCCCCAGCGCATTTATTCCCGTTGTCCCCGTATGTCATATCCCCGTCACGGGGACAGCGGGACGTGATTAAATTTATTTCCTGTTGTCCCCAATACACTAAGGGAGTTAGTGCTGTTACTATACTATAGTGAAGATCTCGAGGCGGGTCCAAAGTTCAAAGTTTATGTAGGCGTAGGCGACGGAGCCCCCCTTCGCGGGTCTACTACTTCTTGGTGGTTTAAAAATAATTAACAACGAAGAGGATGGCGGGGTCTTTGTTCTAGACTAGACTAGACCCCGCCATCCTCTTCTAACCTAACATGTCCGAGTCGGGGTGCCCCGAATCCCGAGCTCGCTTCTCTCGCTCTTGCATCCAGTTGTTGACTCACACATAATACTACAGAAAAAAATGGGGACTGTGGGCAATAATTTTTACTTATTTTATTCAACTATATTAACGGGGACAGTGTACGGGGACAACTGGAAGTATTTTTAAATATTTAATTGAAGTACTGCTGTCCGCGTAGGACGGGGACACGGCGTATGGAGCCAACGGGAATAAAGTCCCCCGCGCATGAGGAAATAAATAAATGGCGTTTCATTTATATTTGTTCACGTAATTAATGTTACGTGAACTGAAAAACCTGTTTTTCGCTGAACAAGCAGCTTGTCGAAATCTGCTTAAATGTTATGGAGTTCTTTCAAATTGAAGCTGGAAAATATAAAGAATTTTCCACATCATAGCGTTAACGTAATGTTAGTATAACCCTTAGGTTGAATATCACTTGCACGTCATAAAACCACAAGGTCAATTTGTGTATGTGACAGTTAGAACCTTTCAACCTTATTGAAGTTTTAACATTATGCGAATTGTTGTAAAGTCGAGATCGCCTTTTTATAAAATATTATCATCATCAACTGTCCAATGTTCAGTACTAGTTTTCGAACAGAGCCTCTCTAAATTGACATAACACTGTGTGATCACAGTCAAAGAAAATTTTTACAAAAAACCACATTTGGCAGTATAGATTAGTCATGGGCCCTCCCATGACTAATCTATACTGCCAAAAGTGGTGCTGTCTATAATATATAATCAGACAAGAAGTCATCCGTACATTACAATTTGCCATTATTTAAATTAAAAAACATTAATATACTTCCGCTCTAACAAAAACCGTAAGTTTTGTTTAGGTTTATACAATACATCTCCTCGCGGGCAAGAAACGACATCAATAAAACTCCACGAACTTGATTTTATTACGAGATCAAATTGGTCGTCAACAAAAAACTTTTTACAAAGTAACCCCTCTTTTATTGACGTTGTTTATTTTGAAAGGATGTCTCTCTATCCTAACGGTAATAAGATTTACTAGGAGTGGGGACTTCATTTAATTTCAAGTTCGACCTTCGGGGTAATGTGACTACGTTGATCCGGTTTTAAGTCCGTAAAAGCAAGTTAACTTATTATTTTGTTCAGACTTTTCCTTAGGCATGATCCAGTTCGCATTTGTGTCACTCATGGTTTTGTGCATTCTGTAGACAGCGTAATGTTCATAATTTCTTAATTACTTCACATAGTCTTATCCATTATCCATAGTTCCCTTTACTATAATTACAAAAGGGTTGTAAATGTAAAATATTTTTTTTTCTCAAAACTTAATTACCTAAGTGACAGTTTTCGAACAAGAACATCACAAGACGCTGCACTTTGTCCAATAGATGACCACAATCTAATTGTTATGCGACACCCTACAACTAGTTACAAAGACAGTTTCATGTAGATGCCCAAAGTTGTGACCATGACTGGTCGATATGTCAACTGTACAAGCAATTCAAAACTTTGCTATCACAGAAAATGTATTCAAACTGTGCCAGTAGGTCCTCATTACGTATTATTTTGGAGAACTGACTTCATAACGTTACAAATAAGGGCCGTCAGGGCCACATACATAAAAGGATCACAATTAAATTATGATATGCTTAAAGAGTTCCAAGACAATGGCAGCTTTTGGTACTGGAATAAAAATAAATGAACCTTGCAGACGTATAAAAAAACTCGGGAGGTTTGACTAATTTCAAATATTTGTCTATCATTTTAATACATTTTTGAGTTAAGATATAATATTGGATGAAGCACTGCTACTGTTTTTAATAGTATCCAATATAGTAAATGGGGCCCATTCAATATCCGATAATTCATCCAAGTAAAATATGTCTTGGATAATATAATATTAAACTAACGACATGCCCTGACTTCGCAAGATGGAGATTCTCGAGAGGCAGTGAACCGAATTATTGCTAAAAGTGGTCTGTGTTGAAGTAGTTAACCACAAAAATTGTGTATCGATGCCATCATAATAAAATTCGAAATCGTTTTGTGGAGTTTATGAAACTGACTGGACAAATTGTTCGGATCGGGAAACCTTTCAATTCGAAGGAATAGTACCAACTTGATGTTGATACTATTGTTTTGCTGTTGTTGACTTGTTTATTATGAACCTACAGTAAATTAAACGCATTTCATTAGTCTGCTGAATACGAAATGTACGTTAATTACTGCACCGACTATTTGATTAATACTGTTAATTTACTTTGAATTGAATCTGACCGTATGAAGTTGTATTCACCAGAAACAGCATGTTTTGGTGTTACATTGTTGTGGGCTTTAATACTTATTTCGTTTCATGAAAATGTTATAATAATATGTATATTTGGTGTTGTAATATGAAATTCTAAACAGCGTGTTTAGTCTGTGTTTTGTTTCAAATTACAGTTTCGGTATCAGAATTGTATTCAATTTTAGTGTTGCTGGGTATTTTGGTTTAATTATTGCATTATTGTCACTACTAATGTGAGTAGGACTGTTAACGTGTTCACTAGCTGGGTATTGTGGGCTTTATTAGGAAAACGGTTTATGGCACATAAACGATTCATAATAATATGTACATTGTATAGTTTATTCAAATATGATAAACACCGTAATTTTTCGCTTTCAGGGTACGTAATAGACATGAGTGTAGGTAAATCATATTTTTGAACATTTTAAGTGAATGAACATGTTTCTATTACCACTGCATACCTTAAGTGTCCTTTTCATCAAAATTTGTTAAAGTTTACTGAAGTATAATGAATATTCTGAAATTTTAAAGTATTTTATTATTATATAAGTATTATATTATTAAGATTGAGTAAGTGTCTAGCCATAACTGAGAGATAGTAATTTGTGGAATTTCTTTTTATGCCTTTTAGAGCTTTTAAGAGGCTCTAAAATAATGCCTAAAGATATAAGTTGGGACACAATGGGTTGTTAAACTATGTTAGCAGCTTTTTATTTTCTTATAACTATTTATGGTTTGACATATAATATGACTTGTTGATTGTTTACTATTTCATCATGGTCTTTATATTATGGGTTTGGGTTCTTCGAGCAAGGTATATGATCTTGGTATGGTTGGTCTTGGCTATAATGATGATAATACCAAGTTGCTGCACCAAAGCCACTGAAGGAAACAAAGAATGGTAAATTCACTGCGAACCTTTTAAATGACATTAAGAATACTGTCGGTACGAAGAATAGCCAATGAAAAATGATGTGTAGCAAAGAACGAAGTGAAAACTGAGATGAAGACAGATCAAAATGTATGGACACATTGTACTCATTGTTGAAAAGCCTGACAATAAATAAATAAATGAACATCCATTTATAATAAATACAAAACATTTTATAAGCTGGATAAAATAAACGACCACCTAATAAAATAATCTTCGCAATTTGGAAGATCGTTAGTAAAATTATGAAGGAAGGTGACGAAGCGACCAACCATTCAATACCTGCCTACACCTTAGGTGTGTAGGCAGGTATTGAATGGTTGGTCGCTTCTTGTGTAGGAAATTGTGTAGGAACGAACCGTAAGTAGGCTTCGAAGCGATACGAAATAGGTAATCATAACAATAATTACTTATGTACTGTATTCGGGGTAACGTGAGAAATGTATCACCCCTTACTTTGTTGTTTCGTGGAGAACATGTTATTAATTAATATGAAAATATGACAGAGAAGCAGCGTGGTTAGGTTAGGAAATGACAGTAATTTCAGAAAGTAGAACCAATTAATTGAGGGACTGAACAAGAATGTAAATTATAACGTTTTGTTTGAGATAAAGGACTCCAATACACCGAAACTCGAAACAAAAAGGTTTGTCTGAATAATATTCATAGGTTTGTTCTTGTTGGAAACAATTTGCCGCTCAGTTACGCCGCCTCCGTATAATTTGTCAGCTGAATGCACTTTTACACTGTTGCCAAATGATTAAAGCGATGCAAAGTTAAAATAAAATGGTCGCGAATGGTCTTTTGATGTTTTTTTTATTGTTTTCAGTTAAGTACCATTGAAAAAAGATATTGAATAGTTTTAATCTCGTAAAATATTTTAGTGTTCTGAGTTTTATTGTGTTCCTTCATAAAAGTTAATTTTCATGCTCTGGAATGACTCACTTTTTTAATGTTTTTGTAACTGAAAGTGAAACCAAAAATTGACTGAAGCAAAAAGCTGTTTTTATAAGAGCTTTCGAAATTAAAAATGCTTATTCAAAAAAATCTTGAATTTATTTCACTTACTATATAATCTTTTTGTTTTTGTTTGTTTGGCATCTCGCAGGTCAACCTATGCGGTTGTCGTCTGCTTAAGCGGACTTGCCTGTGGATTCCCTAATAAATTAAGGCCTCCAGCCAGGACTTAAACTTATATACTAACTAAAACTAAGCGACAACGCTAAGGGCACCCCCTGTGGGGTACGAACCTCGGCTTAGGGCGTCGCTGGAAGAGGGCAGCAAATGACTAGCTGGATCAGGATTGGTATTATTTATGGACGAATTTAAAGCTACAGGCTCAGCGGCGCGGGCTGGCTCGAGCAAGGGTCGGGAGGGGCGTCGATTTGGGCGTCGCGGCGGGCCTCGGCGGCGAGGGCGGTAGGACGGCGATCGGGTTTTGGGCTTTTGTAGCGTGCTAGTGGCCTTACTACTCTCCTGGAGGAGGGTAGTGGCGTCGTCGGGGTCGATTATAGTATGCCTTGGTCGGCGAATACTGCTAATGCGAGAGGGAGTGTAGCGGGCGGCCGCTGTAATCAGGGGGTTAGAATGTTTGATGCCGCAGTCGAAGAAACGCTTTGATAAGCGTTTCATGAACTGTTTTATGGTTGGCATTTTGAGGTCGACGTGAAGATCTATATTACGGACATAGAAGGGGGCACCCGTGACCCTTCTGAGGAAACGGTTTTGGAGGGTCTGCATCTTATGGAGATGACGTGGGTGAGCGTGCGCAAATACAACGCAGGCATAGGTCATGATGGGACGGATGACTGCGGTATAGATGCGGAGCTTGCATTTGAGGGACAGTTTGCTACGGGCTGTCAGTACGAATTGGAGCCTGCTAAGAGCGAAGGAGGCGCGCGCGCGAACCGCCTTAATATGAGCCTTAAAGGTAAGGTTCTCATCGAGGATCACGCCTAGGTATTTGGCTTGCTTCTCCCAAGGGATTGGCTTGCCGTACATAGTGATCGGGCTGGGAAGTGGGGGAGGGAGTCGACGACGTCTCGAGAAGAGAACCGCCTGACTCTTATCGGGGTTGACCTCGATTCTCCATTTCCGGAACCAAGCGCCTAAGACGTTTGCGGAGGTTTGGAGAGTACGAGCTATAGCGTTGGGACAGTGACCGGTATAGTAAACGGCAGTGTCGTCGGCGAAGAGAGCCAACTGAGCCTTTTTACTTTTTGGAATATCGCTAGTGAACAGCGTGAAGGCGAGAGGAGATAGTATGGAACCCTGAGGGACACCGGCGCGAATAGGATGAGGGGACGAGAGTGCTCCCTCGACGCGATAGCGAAAGGTCCGGTTCGACAAAAAGTCTCGTAAGATGAGCACGAGACGATCTGGCACTCCTAGTTGGTAGAGCTTGTATATCAAGCCGTTGTGCCAGACTTTGTCGAAGGCTTTCGCTATGTCGAAGAATAGCACACCCGTCGTCGCGTTACGCTGCAGACCAGCGCATAAGTGCTCTACGATACGGTGGACCTGTTGGGTGCCCGAGTGTTGGCTACGGAATCCAAACTGCTCGTTGGGTATGAGGCTCTTTGCTTCGGCGTAGTCTTTGAGACGCTTATAAATAAGCCTCTCGTAGATTTTGCCGAGGACATTGAGTAAGCTAATAGGGCGGTAGCTGGAGGGCTCAGACTTTGGCTTGCCTGGCTTTGGGATACCGATGACGGTGGCTTCTTTCCATGCTTGTGGGAAGATGTTGTTGCTCAAGGCGCCATTGAAGATGGCGGTCATAAGCATTATTAGCGAGGCAGGAAGGAGTTTGTATACCTTATTGGTAATACCATCCGAACCGGGGGCCTTACGAGCGTGGAGCCCTTTAATGATGTCGTGCACTTCGTCTGGAGTGACGGGAGGCAGAGGATCATCAGGGTCTTCGACGGGAGGGAGGGAGGCTCTTCGTTCGACTTCAGCGTCGACCTTGTTCAGGTGAGCTTGGTCTACTGGTTGGGAGCTGGGAGAACATTGGGACTCTAGGCTGTCGGCAAGACATTCAGCCTTATCGGGACTGTCGAAAGCGACACTATTGTCGGGGCGGATGAGAGGAGGCATAGAGACCTCTTCTGAGGAACGCAATTTCCTCTGTAATTGCCAGAAGGCTTGATGAGTGGGCTCGAGTTCGCTGAGCATCTTGTTCCAGCCATCAGAGCGAACCTCCCCTATGCGTTTCTTTACAGCACGCTGTAAATGGCACATGTGGGCTTTGTTCGCGTCACTAGGGAAGGAGTCGTAGGCACGGATGGCCGCGTTCTTCTCGGTTATCAGGTCACGTACGTCAGTAGGTAGTTTCCAGCGATGGTCTTCCATCACCGGAACTTCCCGTGAACAATCCGTCAATACGGATTGTACGTGCTCTGTAAACGAGGCGATTGCCCTCTACACTCTCAAAACGGTAAAGGAAAACATCGTATCCTAGGACCGAAATTGCGAAGACATGTGACATCTACCAATCGGCACTGAGCCTGCGTGGTGGATTACGGCTCACTCCTTCTCATAGAGAAGAGGCCTGTGTCCCAGCAATGGGAACGTTACAGGCTGATTATGTACTACTAATAATCACGTGTTATTGATAAAATCGATTCATCGTAAGCCTTCTGTAACATTTTCAGTGACTCCGAACACGAAATTCTATTGGCGCACTGTGGTACAGTCGAGTTCACTAATATATTGTCAATGACAATGTTTCAAAATATTGGAAGCGTTAAAATGATCTTATAGTTCTATTCAAACTTAGACATCAATAACATGTTATCATTTAAACTGTTAATAGGTATGTTACTGTAGTGCAGTGAAAAATATCTTACTACTCTTCGGAATATAAGTATCTAAATACTCTAGATTTCAATATATTTGGTGCAACCTAGTATTCGTAAATATCTATACAGCTTTGAATTTTCAACTAAATGCTCATTACCATTAAATTTTTTTTTCTTGCCGGTGTTGAAGTACGAGTAATAATGCAATGTTGCCGTTCGTAATAGGACTGTACCAATCTGGCAACGTTCAAATTCAAATATTTTCTATTTAGAACACTGGTAAACAAAAAGTACATCATATACAATAAACTGTACAATATGTGCTGTTTATATATAAATTTAAATAGACAATTTTTGAGATTTATTGTCCCTCGTTCGGAAATACATCTGAATATGATATTAACGCTATTCATGAAGGGGTTATCATTAAATATGTATTAAACATATCATACAAAAAGCAAGAAAACTAGAACTACAATTTATTTACAAACGTCATCATAACATAACTACAACAACTAACCTAATTTCAATTTAAACTAAATTCGAAATAAATCTATAACCTGCCTCGACATAGCGCTCTATTTCTAACGGGGAAGTTATCGAAGACTAGTAATGAATGGGTCTGAGCTAAGTAAAAGTCTGTTAAGTTAGTCCGTGTTCGTAAGTACTGGCGCTTAACCAATCTGACTACTTATGCAAAAAAAATGATTTATTTTTAGAGACAATTTTCGAAAATCTAGCCAGACCTAGCTAAGTACGTAATTTAAAGATTTTCGACCTCATCCAGTGAAGCTAGAATACGGCAGACCAAATCTCAAAGAAATGCATCCTTGAGAAAGTACATTTAATCAAAGAACCTGAAGAAAATAAAAAAATAAATTACGTATGTTTCGTAGACCGTACGCCTGAGCCTACGCAGTCGTGGAGGATATGAAAGAGCATGTGACACTATGGTTGAAATTAGTTGTAAGTACATTGAAGTCAACTATAAGAAAAACATTTTGTAGAAATATTGTGTGGCGATGCACGTAAAAACACTTCATAATAAGTCGTAATTTAGAAATATAATTTAATTAGTAATAACAAAACTTGATCTTGGAAATCCATGTCACAAACACGATTTAAAACAATGCAATTCTAAGAATTCACCGTTACATATACAATAGTGCTAATGAGTTACTGATACGGCGAGCTCAACGTAATGATGTGTTCACTTCGGAGGTCGAAAAATAAGTGATATTTTTATTAACCTTTTTTTAATGGCATCTCACAGGTCAACCTATGAGGTTGTCGTCTGCTTAAGCGGACTTGTGATAATTAGGTAAAATGGCTATACTTTTGGGTAGCTTGTTAATCGGTTAATCATTATAGGCAATTAAATTGCGGGTAATTGATGACGAAATTTTTGCATTTATGACCTAAGGCGGTACTACCGTGTGGCGATGCAAAATTTAAGACAAACTCTTTGTTCGAAGTTTAGTCCATTATGAAATTCGCAATAAGTAAATACTAGCTATAGTCTTACTAAAAACAGCACTGTATTTAATCTGAATAACAGATGCAACTCAAACTCCGCGCCTAATGGATAACAGTCGTGCCAATCTAACAAAAAACAACCAACCATACATCCATCATCATTTTTGACAGAATGTAAATACCTAGATAGTGACAGAAGTTGAAGTGGCTATGAATAGGTAATATAAAAGTCAATTTGCTATTAAGTTATAAGAAACTCACATTAAGTTTTACTCACTGATAATTTAAACAAATGACATCTTCAGATATCTTTGTTGATTCTTCAACGACAGACACGATTAGAAAGAGTACAAAGGGAAATCTAACACTCAAGGATAATTTTAAGCCCTTGGGATATTTTATGTCTGCCCCAACTGCCTGCGTAAGTCCTTTACATTCCAAAAGATACGTAAATCGGATTAAAATAAAATAATGAAATTTATTCGACAGACCCTTCTTTTAGTTTCAATTTAAAAACGAAAATGAATAAGAATGGTTTCCACAGCTTTAACAAACACAACAACAAATACATCAAATTTTAGGTAAATAAAAAAAAAATGTTGATTGTAAATTCAAGAAAGATAATTAATTTTCTCAATGTTCGGATGTTTACTTTACGAAGTTTAGAGAGGTTTTATCCTTCTTTCGAAACGCAATTATTTGATCAAAATATGAATTTTACAGTTTTGTTAAAGTTTTAAATCTTATTTATTTTAGTCTTGGTTAGGTATGAGATAACATAATTTGGAGATGGGTATAATTTTCTGGACGCCATTCGTCGACTCTGAAGCGTGCAGATGAATATTCATATAAAGCTGATGCTCACGCATGACATGCATGGTGTCCGGTGTTTAATGGATAACCTTCAAAGTGATTACAAAAGAAAAAAAAAATGGCCGTTAAAAACAAATATTATTCATGGTGGCGGGGAAATTGACGTCCACTTCCTCGTACCATGGATTCAGTACTTTATTCTTAACCGCCCTGCGTTGAAATAGTATATTTACATCACTTTTCTATGAAACGGCACAATGATTTTTATTTATTTTTAATTGATTGCTGTTGTAAAATAAGAAATTATGAGTGAACGCATCCATAGCTACGATTGGTTATTATGTGTGCCAACTGTCAGGATAACATAAGCCCCGCCCGTTTGTCTATTTGAGGTTTCAAATAAAGCGTCAGTGCGTAAACCACTTCCATTTGTATAATTGACTTCCTCCTACAAACCATGTGTTGAATTTATGGTTACAGTTTACGAGTCGTTCTTCTTGCCAACCTTTATATTTCACAAGTAGATGAGAGAGAGAGAGAGAGATATTTTCATTGGTTGCAAATTTTATTCATTTTAGTATAAGGAATATTAGGCCTAATGTACTATTTAATGTAGGTAATATGTAGATAGCTGAATGTTCATATCAGACAAAAGCCCAAACATCACATATATCTGCTATATGCTGCACATTTCCGATGTGTTCTTTTGCCATTTCTCTCTGGTATAAAAGTTAGCAGACTTTTATTCTCACGAATGCAATAACTTCCAATATAGCCGTTTTATCCGTTTAAATTGTTAAAAGTGATCATCGCTGGAGATTTATTAGCGGGTTAACAATATTATCTAATTAATTGAATTCTGTAACGGGTGAATGACTCCAGTTAATTAAGCTCTGACCATCATTTCAATCAGCGGAATTCACTGGCCTGTATAGAAAATAGAACAGTTCAGTGAGCTAGTTGTGTCTTATATTATCGATTTGTTTTGGCCACATCTCAAGTCGTGTTTATCTACAAGAGAGCGCAAACATTTACGAGAAGTTGTGGATAAAAATTAATTAATATTAGATAAAGAAACGAGAAGAAGTAATATTTTAGAGAACTTTGAACATGCAAAGGCACCTTATAAATATAATATTGATGGAAAGTGAAATAAAATTGCAACTTGGCTGCCATGTAATCCTTTGAATTGGGAGATGATTACAAGTCGTGAAACATAGGAGCAGTTAAAAGAACAACTTTATAACATCACAGTTCAATGAATCGTTAATGAAATACATACAAAAGGTTAATCGATAGAGAAATATTACATCTTCATTTCAGCAGATAGTACGAGAATCGATAGCAATATAACATATATTATTGCTCTCTAATTTCTTACGCAGGCAAAGCCGATATATGCTGCCATTATATTTATAAATACGCCGTAATTTTGCTGTAAAAATAATGATCTCAACATGTAAGGATAACATTTTATAATTATAATGTTATCAGATCTGTAACTATGCTCTTGTTGATATAGGCATCCTCAGTCAATATTTGGCGAGTTCTGAAACAATAGTGCTAATTTAGGTAGTTAAGTATGTGGCCATGACCACAATTCAATCTAACATTGTAACTGGGTGTAAATTATGTTCAAACCGATCGTCTCTTAAACCTAGGAACTTTGTAAGATGATCATTTACTTATAAAAGTTTACACTTAAATGTTTTTCCTCTCTCTGTCTATTTAAGTCATACAATAGTGATGGAATATTTACAAAAACAGAGGAACAGAATAAGCAATAATCCCTCAGAGATTTTTCTCGCTCCATAAAGTTTGTGACATTGGTTCTACATCTTTTTGAGATTCCTGACATTTGAGTGATTTGTAAAATGAAGTAGGATGGAGATAATCCTCTAAGGTATATTACTCTCGACTCTCCCCACTATACGTCAAACAATTCCCTTTAAAAGACACAAAATAACACTTATTTATAAGCTTTTGATATCGGGGAACCCAGTCAAACATATTATGAAGGAAAATAGGGGTGGAAGCGGACGATCGGTTAGTAGATTGAAATTATTTACTGGCCAGTATTAATAATCCGTGTTTTTCCTCACACGCAAAATAATTTAGTTATACATATTTTTATATTATAAACATTTAAATTATGAGTTTTTAGAGAATTAATATTTATTTATTAGAATTAAGAATTAATATAGCACTCAAACAACTAAGTTTGTTTTTGTTTGTTTAAATGAGTTCTAGTTTTCTATTGTTTTTTAGCATTCCAATGCAAAATGCATAATCAGCCTATTATGTTCCCACAGCTGGGACACAGGCCTCTCTCTGTGAGAGGCAGTGGGCCGTAACCCACCAGTGCGCGGTCCCAGTGCAGGTTGGTAGATGTCGGTCTTCGAATTATTGGTTCTAAGACATGTCGGTTTCATAAACTAGTTATATTAATATGTAATAGTTGATAGGTATTTAGATAACATTTTGTTAATTTGTGGGGGACCTGGAGTCTAAACTATGCCTGGGCCTGTATGTTTGATGAAGACGATACGCTCCAAGTGGCCCAACAAACACAATAATCCAATAGACGTCAAAAACACAACTGTGTATGGTACCGCGACACAATAGTGGTACATGGATATTTGCGGCGGGGAAAAAGGGGAAAAAAGTGGAATACTTACGCAATATGGCGTATAAATCTCGCCGAGTGAGATAACGCGAAACGAATAATAGCTCTAGTGTCACACGGAATTGTTTTACAGCCAGAAAATGGGCTTGTTTATGTTTTGGAATTACTATAAATTTCTGTCCTAGGGTCTCCGAATTTAGATGAGATTTGTCAGGAAATAACGTATTGGCGGGCGATCTATTTGCTTGCAGATTTTGTTCTGTTTTAAGGGCCTTAAAAAGGTATCTACATAATAATACCAGCCTAATATGGTCTCACTGCACGGCTAAGGCCTCTTCTCATGCAGAGATAGCACGAGCATTGATCACCACGCTTGCTCACGACAAGTTGACGATTTTGATGTCAGTAACGTCCAAGATAAACTTAGAAAGTATACATATGAGTTGAAAAAGTCACATTGCCTGAACCCGAAACCTCGTGCATGAGAGGCAGTAACACCCTTCAACAATTTAAAAATAAACTTAAAGCTTTTTTATACAGAGATGTCATTATAAGTTAAGTGATTTTTGAAATGACCCTATGTGTGACATCTCAACAGTTGAATATTATTGACATTGTTTGTATACCCTTCTGAAAATGACATTGTTAAATTTTGCATGCCAAAAGTCAGGTAGAATGTACCCTGCTCACTATATTTTTATAACAACTTTATTGTACAATACCTACATTCTATGCCAATAAATGATTTGATTGGAGAGGCGAGGCCGCTGGGCCATCATGTCATTATTTATTATACTTTACATTAGGTACATTTTATTTCAAGCAGGTGATTTTTGTAATTCTGAAATTAAACCAATTCGTTTTAAAGTTCTTTGACACAAGTTTCGTGAAAGTTGCTGTCAAAAAAACTATAAACTATCGGCCTTTGTATAAAACGATTTAAATAAATTAAATCATTTTAGTCTAGTACGAGTATGTAGCTACTGTTTCTTCTTCGCTTTTCAGATTTTATACATTTCGTAAAAATATATAAGTGCTATATTCATATAAATAGGTTTAGTAAAATAACCTGTTTTATTAAACAAGGTGCAATTGAACTTTTTGAAGCTTTTGTTTTAATGTATCCTGTTGGAATATTAATCCGGATCAACTGGAGTAACTGAGTGCAAGCTTTTGAATTTTTAATGTTTGTTTGAACCTTTTTTTTTGAGGAGAGGGGGGAGGGCGTGTCAGACTTTTACTGAATAAAACCCACCCGTGTTCCTTCAGTTGCCTGTGCCAGGGCCACGGTATCTCTTTCGAATTTCCTGCGACCCGGAAGCATCGGCCCTATCGGACCTCGTCATTATGCGCTGACATCTCTTTGAGAAGCGCGTGGAACACGACGCAACGTCGACTCGAGCCTGGTCCCTACCGGCGGGCGAGCTAAGGGCGTGCTCAGCACTGGATTGCGACAATGGCACCCTCCATGTCGCCATGAAATCCCGCCGGAGCTCTGTCCGCTGTACGGTTTTTACATTTATTCAGTTGGTATCCTTGCCCATAAAAAATTTGGAAAGC
The DNA here is from genome assembly GCA_963555695.1 of Dasypolia templi. NCBI lineage: Eukaryota > Metazoa > Arthropoda > Insecta > Lepidoptera > Noctuidae > Dasypolia > Dasypolia templi. The sequence continues at coordinate 24,508,422 of OY743143.1, read as the reverse complement.
ATAATTTCTTAGCAACATTGAAACATAACCTAGGTAGGTTGAAGCGACTTTTATACGATTTTCCCAAAGAATATACGGCGTACTCTAAAAAAGGATAAGAAAAATAAAATATACATTCCAGGGCTCGAAATAGGTTTTGTATGTACTCGTATAATAGACAAGTATTTGGACGTAGTGCGCAAAAATTTTACTACCAGAAGATGGCATAAATACTCATTACGTTGAGCAAAGTGTCTCTGTTCCAACCTTTAACCTTTAGTTTTCGTTAGTAGTACCTATAGGTAGTGGATCCCTGAGGACGAGAGATGTCGTCTTCTTATGGGGAGCGTCATCGGGTATACAGTTCGGTTTACGGCTGTCTCGACCTGACAAGATTCCTGTCGCCCTTAGAAGGGATTTATACTTTTTGCGGTAGTTTTTGTCCGTAGCACGCGTTCTACGTCAGTAACGTATTATCTACTAGAGTGGCTTATTCTGTATCTGGCAGATGTGGGCGGCGTCTGGTGCTGATGTCTTGTGTCCGGCGGTTAGTGAGTCCCACTTATGATGGCCACTAAAAAGTTATGTCGTAGTCGTTATGATAAGTTTAGTTAGTTGGGTTGTTTTGTTTTGTGGGACCTGATAAGTGTTGACATTTGATGATTGATAAAAAAAGCTTGTTTATAACAAAAATGCCAAGGGCTAATCATCAAAAAAAAAATACGCGATCAGCACATGAACCACGTTTAAGGGTTGTCAGTGTCAATATTCCATATAAAATAATGACACTGACAGATCTTAAACGTAGTTTATGTGCTACTCTTTTGAATTTTGTCTGTTGTTGTGCCTGGTAAGAAGCTATAACTAAACTTTTCTGAAAAAAGTTATACAGTCTAGGTGAGTGTGTGTTAGAGGTAAACACACCCACTACTGAGACAAGAGCATCGTTAAAAAAACTCAACAACGTCTATTAACAGTCAATTTTTAACTTATAGATAGGTAAACATGCACGCTGTTGAGCAGTGCTGGCCCAGTGATCAGTTGTGGCCCAGAGGTAACGGCTCCGTCCTACGAGTCGTAGGTCGTAGGTTCGAACTCAGACAGGCGCTTTACTTTGGGTAAATCATTTCATCTCCACTGCTGACAAAACGGTGAAAGAAAACATCGTGAGGGAACCGGCAATTCCTATAACCAAAAATTCAAAGACATGAGAGAGACATCTACCAATACGCACTGGGCCCGCGTGGTAGATTTCCCCAGCAGAGAGAACATTCACGGCTGATTATGCAAATGCCCTATTAATTAAAATCAGGGTAACTGTGCAAGGAGCACGGCGAGCAGACAGATATAAAGTCCAAGGGGAAAGTTTTTCAGTGTTTTCAGGAAGTTGGCGACGCGCCACGACACGACTTGTCACGCGCCGCACCAGGGTTGTCATATCCGAAATGAGTCGAAAAAAACCACATGAATTGTTGCAGAGACAAAAATGGAATGGAGAAGTATGGGCACGTATTTTTTTAGAAAATGGGAACTTAGTTTTTAACGGTTCGTGCATTTTGTTGCTAAGAAATGACAGTGAGCTGTTCGAAAAATAAAGAGAAAATAAATATCCATAAAATAAAAGTCACGTACAGAAAAATACACTTTTTGGAGGGTTCAATTTTTATTGTTTTTCCCTTTGCACGTAATATTTTTTTGCCACGAATTTTGTTCATAACTGCGAAATGAAATATACCAAGTAATTGAGTATGCAAGGCTTGTTTCGCCGGCATCTGCTACTCGCAACAGATCGAGTAATTAGCAAAATCCCGACATTTTTGATACATAGCCCCGAAAGAGGAAACTAGTGCGCAGCGAAGTGCTGGGTGGCAACCCTGCATGACGAGGCGATATCTCGCCTGATGACGCCACTCCCTAGTTTCATGGAATACGAATAAGGATTTATTAACTCCACGATAAAGATAACAGTAAATGCTTTATTTGGGAACTACGAAACTGCTTTTCAAGCGAAATGGGATCGGAACTCGGAACTGCCAATTAAATAATCAAGCAAGCATTGCTCGATGCGAGGATGTAACAAGAGATTGCATTACAAAACGGAAAAATTTACAGCTCAGAATGTTGTACAAATGTTATAAGCTGGGCTTTTTAACTACACGGATTTTTTCAACTGCGTGAATTTAATTTTCACAGTTTCTGTATCCGTCGCTTACAGACCTCATTAACCATGAACTATTTTAATTTTTTTTTTCAAGCTTTGGTTTCTATTGTCGTATACAAACGGAAAGGCGCCACGTTCGCTTTTGTTCACTTACAAGTTTCAATTTATGGAAAATAAAAATAAATATGTTATTTTATTTCAGTTCTATTTTTTACTTAATGGGAATTGGTTTTTAGAGACTGTTGTAATGTTGGTACTGCTGGGAATTTTGTAAAGTGATGAGGAATTCTTTTGAAGACAGATCGTGAATTGTTAATGTAGGGTCAAGTTCCAATCTACATATTTTCCTTCGAAAGAAGTTGCCTTTACTAAAAGAGGCAGTTGCTGTTTGACTAACGATTAACACTATAAAAAGTTTACCTATTACTACTAATACAATTTGATTCAAATCTAGATAACGCTAAGATAATATGATCCTCATCAACTAAATGTAAGTTTTGATACTTACGAAAAGATCAACAAAATATTAACTTCACGAACAATAACCTTTATTTCAATACTTCCCTATAGTGAAATACCGTGAAGAGTGCTTATAGGAACATGAATAACCTTTCCCTTTACTGAGAGGAATTTGAGTAGCCAATAGTTCATTCAATTACTGTCGAATAACAGGTCAAATATCGTAAAACGATGGGCCAGAAACCGAAATGACTAATAGTATCGATAAAACAGAAGTTGTGGAAGGAGTAAAGCGATTATCGTTTTGAAGTTATATTAATACAAAAGACGGAGGATCGCTCAAGGTTTAAGACAGTCTAGACTCAATGGATGTTTTTAGAAAATTTTCATAGTTTACACTTTTCTGTTAACATTTACTGTGAAACATTACCAGTTTTCTGTTAAAATGTACTCTACAAATGCTCATAGACAAAAGCATCCTTATTTAAAACCAATATCTTATGATATTTGTATAGCGGTCACGTCCTTGAAAAACTCGAACAATACAAGTTAGAACAAAAGTATTGCGGTTGAGGTCTGAAACTCATTTGTCATCGGATCTACACGCGTGTGGCATTCTATGCCAGCGCGTGTAGATCTCTCAGCTCTTACGCCCTTCGCAGACATGCTACTTTCGGGTTCGAGGATTTTACAACTTTATTAATGAAAGAAAAGGACAGAAAATAACGAATGAATAAATGAAACGCTATAATCGAATGAACCCCAAGATTTGCACAAGCCCCTGAAGCCTCATGTTTCATGGTGCTATAATGACCATTGCATATCAAGTAGTAGACCGGGGAGCACCGTAATGGTAGAGAAGACGTGTCCTTAGGATTGGGAAGGATTGAGAGCCGTCCCGGACTTGCATCGTGGAGTAGGCGTTGGACTAGTGGAGATACGGATGATATTTCTATATGGGGGAGATCTTTTAACGGCGTCGCAGCCGGGTTTATCAGGTCGGATACATTTATTTGAACCATTTACACAATATTAAAAAAGAGAATGCTGCAACGCATTTTGGCGACTCGCTGCGTTTGAGCGTGGAAGTATCAAAATTGGGTGATGCATGTGTCGCTATGTTATCAAGCACCGCCAATGATAAAACTATGCGGGGCTTAGAGCTCCAACAGACAACGCGACGAGTCTATAGTAGAAAAAAATATTTATATATGAAAACTTTACGAAAATTGTTCAACTAGTGTCGCGTCGCACCTGTTTTTCGAGAGCCTTAAATCGCTGAATTTATAAATGGCATGTCTGCTTACTGCTAAGTCCCTTTACGTAACACAACGAGCCCTCATATTTCCTTCACCGAAACGACTTTCAAAAAGGGAACTTTCAGAAAAAGACGCCGAAGAATCCTCACTGTGAATATGCCGACGTTTTACCGGAAATTAGGGCCTCCTTACTGTAGATTGCTCAAAGTGATAACAAGCGAAAGGTAACTGCGACTTTAATCGAATGAGGTTGGAAATAATTTACGTAGGAGCTGTTTTGTTCTTTTTTTTCCAAGAGAAAAATAATGGGTAATATCCTTTGTTGAACGCACGGATCTTGTCACGCTTTCAGAAGGGTTTCAGGTCGGATCGTCACTATTAATACCTTATGCGTACTTTAATCGCATTTGGGTCGAGACAGGCATTTGTTTATGTGTATTAACCTTTTGATAGAATACAAAAAAGTTTGGGAAGTGAACTTATTAACCGAACGTTTAGATGTTGAAAGAGGCTAATGGTTGTATATATTTACATAATTTATTCATGGATTTTGTCTTTTACAATCTTAACGAGTGCCTATCGTTTAATTTTACTGAATGCAGACGATTTATTTTATAAGATGTGAATACTGTTTGTAAAGTAGGTAGCAACGATTCAAGGTTAACATTGTATTTTTGAGATAAACATGAAAACGTTCATAGTAAGTACTCGTTCATTTATTTCTATCTGGTCGGAAACGCCGCAACCAAAACAACAGAATCACGATTTCCGCAAACATCTCCACTAGAAGCGTTGAGCGACAGGTCGTTGAGCTCTCTAAAATAGGGTTGAGCTACACGAGAATCACAACAGGTCAACCTAAAGCTGTAATAGCTGTTTCTTTCAAAGGGCCACGACCTCGAATCGAGACGTTCATGTTATTGGAAATATCATTTGATAATCGCGTGGTCTTGAATGCAAGTGGCCAATCTATCATGTGGATCTATTGAAGATAAAGGGCAGATTGAAACAACAGTGAATAATTCTATACATAATCTAAATGGAAATCTATACAATAGCCAAAGCACAAAGAAATTTTTCGGCTAAGTGAAATAAACATCTATAAATACTTTTAATAAATGAGCTCAGTTTTAACAAAGATGCAAAGCTTTGAACGCTGAGTGATTTTTACGACAAAATTAACGTAAAGACAGGAAAGATTAATGAATATCCAGAGCAGAAGCGGCGTGCTTCCGTAACCTCTCGCAACTGGGAAAATAAAACACCCTAGTAGCTAAGCTATCATCGATCGTTTCGCGGAAAAAAGCGCTCTCTGAATAAATTGAGGAGCTTTTGTCTTAATTTAATTCCACCCCTCTTCTTATTTTTTTAGACTAATTAGCGGGCGGCGTGTAGCGTCATTTTTGTCTAAAAACCTTTGCATTTTCACAATGGTACCGTCTTAATTGACCCGCAAAAGCGCCGTTAACACTCTCTCCACTTTATATAAATTTTCTCGGGAAATTTTCAACTTTTCGAATTTTCTCATTTCGCACCGGGGATTATAATTCATCTAATTTTTGTGAAAGTACCCATAAAGTACAGACAACCTAACTTTTTTACAAGACCCGGCTGCAGCGTTAAACTTTTATTAAACGTTTCACGGGCTTACAGACCCACAAGTTGGAGGTCCCTTTGATGCAAACCGATATCATTTAATTATTGGTTTTGCGTTCGTATTTCGCGTTTTTTTTTTAAATTAAAAATACAATTCGAACAGCTAGAACGCTATCGAATATTGAATAAATATTGTACGAATAAAGATATGTAAAAAAAGACTATATCGTATAACGTGATATAAGTAAGTCTACAGTATTGATATAATCTATGCCGAACATGAATTCTGCATTACCCAAGCCCAGTAAGAGGTACCTACCTAACACCGTGTGTAAAAGTTCGTGCTACACCTGGCGTAGTTCTAATAAGTCACCAATTGCTCGTTTGTATGAAGCCTGTGTTCGGCCTGTGCGTGATCTAGTGCCTAGTGGGCGCGCCAAATTCCAATATCCCGCCTTCATAGATTATCGCGACGAAAGTAGGAGCATCGGGTTCAAACCTCTTTTTGTTCAATACCTGTGGGATATATCGAGACGCGAATTGGCCTCGTAACGTCAAACATATCGTTTTATTATTGCGTATGTCAAAGTATTTATGATTGAGTATAAAAGTGTTGTGATATAATAATACATGTTATCATTATATTAAACACCAGGTTGGAAATTATTCAATGTAGGCAAATAGGTATGGTCAATAGAGTTAGTTTGTAATGGCCATAAAGCTGTACGTGTAGGACAAAGTCACACATTATTATCAAGATAACAACATCATCATTATGTAGGTATTTCTTATTAAAGTGTAAATAGATACCCAAGGAAAGAAAATCTTACCTTTTTCTTTTCCGGGTGAATTTCCAATAACCGAGGTTTGATATCAGCGCCGCGAGAATTCACTTCTGAAACAAAACACACAACTTTTATAATAACTTCCGTCTTTCTTATCCCGCAGTTTATATCCAAGTAAAGACAAAATATGCTACATATTATGAGTTTATATTTAGATTTCAATATTATCATATTATGGTAGGTAGGTTATACCTAAGTTATGTTCAAAAATGTAATGGTATTTTTATTAAATTATTTATTCTGGATGCCAACTTCGAGTGATTGAGGAAATCCTACCACCCATATTGTATTACGAAATCTATTTGTGTTATAATGTATTAAAGAAAAACACATTCCCTAATAAAAGATCTGTTAATTACTACGATACAGAACGTCACATCGTAGACCGCACTAACGTGCTTCCAAAAGTTCCACACCCAAATTTACCTTAACGGGCAAAAATAGCTAGTAGACGCTGCCTCGATACATAGTGTTTAAAAAGCTAATTTGTTTGGAGTTGGCTATAACTTATAAACTTCGGCCATTGGACAGGCATTAATAGACTGTCAGCGCAGCGATAATATTATGTTCACTACGATTTAAGTTTTTTATTGTTTAAGTTTTGAGCAGTAATGTTATTTGTATCGATAATCCTTTGAGATGTTAGCAGCCAACTAGAACTTAATAACGATGTATTTACAACACTGATTTTCAATGGCACCTGACCGAACGGCATCAAAGCTGTTCCACTAATCGCCCCGAGACAAAATTTTGAAAAGTGCGGTCTGGTGGAACAGTTTATTAATATCATTTTCAGTCCGCGAACGGCACCTGCTTATAGTTTGTAGTGATGGCATGTACCTATGAACTTTTTGTTCAGGACATTAGTAACATAACGATACGGCCGCTGTCAGTCAAGCGCGAGTCGGATCACGCACAGTAGCCCCTGAAACGTAAAAAGTCAGGAGAAGTCCTTGTCAAAAAAGGGCAACATTCGTAAAAGTCAGGAGAAGTCCGCGTGAGTGTACCCAGCATTATACCGCTATATTGTCTCTGTCCGGCCACCTATCCTGCTCTAACTTGTATCAGAGTGCACGTAATAGAGTAGGCTAGCCATACAAAACGCAAGCTAAACATTTCGTGACAGTTTTGACACGGAATGTTTCAAATATGACGGCCACGGTGACGCGTCCATTTCGTTTCAAAACTCGGATTTTCAACACCCAAATTAATAACCATGAAGCTATTAATACACCTTTCAAGGATTAAACAGCATGGACGGGTAAGTAATCAACAGTTTTTAATAGCAGCATTGTGTAATGTTTAGAGATTTAGGGCTGAACTTGTTAATTCAACAAAAACAGTTAGGAATTTCGCGCGTCATGGCTGTACTTTTCGACTCGCTATGAGTAGAAAATACACTATTGACTGCAAAATGTCTGTCTAAACATGATTTAGATACGTTACTACGTATGTATTAGCCATTTAAATACTGAAATACAATGTAGTTTTGCGAAATTATTTAAATGTAAAAAGGTAAACATTAAAAAAAAAAAGATGCGGACTGAATCAGACCGGTTACGGTCAGGCATTCGGTGTTTATGTCACGTGACCGACGCCATGTTTTTTAATAAATTGTACACAGTATCGACAATACCGACACTGATCAGTAACATATTTTTGACCGACTTGAAGAAAAATAATTATTTTTTATTTTATTTGAATTTTTTTATTTTATGTTTTTTTAATCTTTTTAATTGCTTTTTAACCAGGTTTGAGGAATGTGTGACGGCACCCATCGAGCATCCTCGACAGAGTCTGCGTGATCAGGACATGTTCCAGCACCTCACCTGTGGTAAGTAGCTGCTGATTTTTTTCAGGTCGGGATGGGGCTAGGGGCAAACAAGTTCCCACAGATGTTTTACCTACTTATTATTTATTACACAGGAAGCGAAGCAGACTCCGATTCGAGTGATGACGACGATGTGGTACCGTACCTGGGACTTCCAAGGGCGCTGAGGAGCTTCTGGGAGACGCCACTGGACGTGGAAGATGACGACCTCCTAGAAGCTCCTCCTGTTCCTACCGTTACGCCCATGGAGACTTTAAACTTTTAACTTTATCGTGATTTGCGTTTTTTTTTTTTTTAGGAAAAAAGTAAAAAAAAACCATAAGAAGTTCATACTAAAAAGAAATAACCCACACCTGTTTGAAAATCGCATGATATTAATTTTGTGTTTCATTGTTGTTAAGATTTGACGTTCTGGTTGTTTCCTGTACTGTGTCCTTTGATTTTTTATTACTTTTTGTGCAAAAAATGCGTGTTTTATGATTTTCATTTGTTTATTTTGATAATGTTTTCGTTAGGCAACATGCCTTTGTGTATTGTTTTTTCATTAGTAAATATCCTACTAGTGTAGAACGCATAGTCAGATTTAAAATAAATGCAATAATAATTACTCTTTGTTTCAAAGTATGAAAGGGTCTTTTTTAACGCCTTTTTTTATGGGCTTGCATTGTGACTCACTCATTGTAAACTAAACATTTCTAAGAGCTAACGCTTTGTCTGTGTTATATTTGTGAACCATGATAAGCAATAACGTAAACACATAAGCCGCTCGGCTCAATGACTTCCCGTTATGAATGTGTAAACATACCCTATTTTTTGCTAATCGGCTCGGGTCGCCCACTTGGGACTTGTTATTGTAATGCGAGTCCTTTGTATAAAGTGTTCGGAGAGGTCTGTTTTTTTTATTGTTTGTTGAATATGATGTGTCTACAAGTAAATTAAACAATAACTGCTGGAAACAATGCTTTTATTTTATAAATATGACGACTTTAGTACAAAAAAGTGGGAAAAAGTCACTCGCCTACTTTCAACTTACTATTAACAATAAATAACAAGGTAAAACTATACAAACCCCTATATAATCAGATAGCTTAGTTATTAAACATTTTATAGATGTAGGGTTTGTCAAGCTGCGATGCGCAGTTTCTGAGATATCGTAGTTTTAATGAATGCGGGTCAATATACAATCTTAATCGTGTGAATTCGTCTGTCAATAACATAACAATTATGCAACCAATTTGTTGATGTCCATGATACTCTCTTCCTTGCTTCCCAATGGGTTGTTGTACTAACAACCCATTGGGAAGTGCTGTAAGCTTAGGAACTTATTTATTAGCACCCTTTTTACCTGAATACCTACCAAGATTTAGTAGAAACCGAACTACTAAATAAATGTAATAGGTACTAGAAATTAGTAGGCAGCTACGATTTAGTAGTAGGGCTTCTACTAAATCTTAGCTGCCTACCAATTTCTAGTATACGCGTAACGCTAGCCAGGCGGTCTCGTGACCACAGAGCTGGTCCTTTCGGTTCGCATTAGTGAACTTTGTAACTGTCACATGCCTTATTCAGTTCTTTAACTCGGTTCAGCAGCCTAATTGCGTAACACATTTTCGTAAACGATTACGACTAATATGTTTGATTTTGACAGTTGAGCAACATTCATTGCGTTATTAACCTATCAATGGATTAGCAATCTGTTTCAAAACGATTCAGATTCCGATTGATTGTGTATTACGCAATTATGGTGCTGGTAGCGTTTTACTGTTCCTGCCCAAAGAGTTTCTATATCATGACTTACAAGCAGACATCGTGCTAGTACCTACAAAGGCCACAGCACGAACGCACGATTTTAGAATAAAAATTGTAAGTACATGTCAGCTCCTACAAGTGACTGGAGTTTACTCCTGGAAAATGATTGTCTTAAAATATATACTATAGGCAAAATAAGTAAATGAACGCATAAATTTATTTATAACGATTTGATAAAAATCTATTGCTCGTATTAAAGTATTCATTTCGTGAATCCTCCCTCCCTCACTATCGGCTTTAGCACTCTCGAAAAATATGAAAACGATACCAAAGAAAGAGGGAGAGAGAAAATCGTCTAACGCTTTTTCCGTATGTGACTATTTCTACCATTCATCCTACCGCAAGTCGCACTGAGGAACTTCTCTCCCAAAATACAACTATCCTATATCATAATGGTTTAAATTTATGCGGCAAGTACAATGACCCAGATAAGAATGAAGTTAAAAAAATAAATAAATCCTGTGCGCGAAACGAATACTTTCAGTTTTAAAATCGTTCGATTTTACGTAACATTTACTGAGCGCGTCACTGTTCGTGTGGTCACTGTTTTACTGTTCAAAGATCCAGTAATACCTACTAACTAGCGGTAAATTAACTTTACCGCTAGTTAGTAGGCAGAGCACACCTTCTTCAACACATTCGTAAACACGCTCCATGTTCCATTCAACTAACTTTAGAAACAAGGTAAACAAGTACATTTCATGAAAGATATCGTAAAGAGGTTTCATGTATCGCTTCCCATTAGCTTTCTGTTCATTCAACCAAATGATCAAAACAAGATCTGGTTTTTCCGTAAGCGATATAAAACTGATGGCGGCCAGTTTCTTGTTAATATGGAGTTACTGCTCTCACAAAGTAGGTTTGCAGTCGTTAATTACTTATGTACGGTAATGTCGTAAAAAATGACGTGTATATTATGGGGTATTGAAATTCAAGGATATTGTAAATGGTGATGTATTTCGACGATCACACACAGTAAAAAGGGTCCCTCCCTTTTTCGGGTTTTCAGTTACCTTTTTCACTTAAATTGTCTACATATTTCCCTCATATATCGAACCTAGTACAGTGCAGTGATTAAAGGTAAGTACAATACACCTTATGTACGAAAAAAATGTGAAAAGACTGGCCATTGTTAATGTACACAGAAAGGCTTACGAGTCGATCATAACCAAAATAATGGGTCTCAACAATATAAAATAAATCAATTAACCAGGCTTAAAGAGCAGTCAAATCCTCAATACTTCAAACACTACAACCACGTCAACAGACAAACACAACACATTACACACACAATACAATATTTCAATTCTTATCGAGCTTCCAGGTAACAAGGGGTTTCCTATCGGTTCGCAGATTGTAACAACGATGTTTGTGTTCGATTGTGCAAACAAACACAACACAAAAACAGGAGGATACACAAGAAATAGCAGATTGCTAGGGCAATGAATACCAGTTTCCATCTGTTTATTTGTTTTATACATATTTATCTTTTCTTACAAGTAGTACAATCACAACATGAAAACGTTGATCACTTTTGGACTTTGTCACATTAAACTTGTTCGTTGACGGGTCACATAATGGATGTCGCTATTCGCATCGTCGCCGGACGTTTTCGGGGACCCACATGGTGGTAGATTTGGCCCATGATTCGTTCGACATGCGACAAACGTGTCCGGCCCAGTCCCACTTAAGCTTGGCTGCTTTTTGAGTGACGTCAGCTATTTGTGTTCCTAACACGATCCGTTAATCTGTCTCCAAGGAGGCTGCGCTCCATTGCTCGCTGACAAACCTCAAGCTTGTACCTCTGCGGAACTCTCAATGACCAAGTTTGAGCGCCGTATGTGAGGATAGGGAGTATGCACATGTCCATTAATTTGCTTTTATGGCAAATTGGTAGGTCTCCTTTCATGAGGTTTTTCATCGACCAACAGCTCTTCCAGACGTTTTCGGTGCGTCTTGCATATTCATTATATTATGATTATAGGTTCTGCCTAGAAATCTATAATAATATACGATGCAATTTTGACGCGTCCGCGTGCAACTTCGACCCCCGACCCACCGCGTCGCATCCCAAGTTGTATTACCTCGTTTTCACTTAGCGTTTTTTCTTACTTTTTTTCTTATTCCATTGGCTTCTGAGGGTCGTAGCGAGATCGTGAATCGCCTTTAACTTTCTCGAGAGTTGGGCTATCAAAAGCAAATAGTTTTTTTAAGGTATAGTAAACAATTCGGATGAGTTTTGGTTTCCCAATGGACTTAAATTTTTTGAATATGTGCGAGAGCTTAAAGTCGATTGTTTTGCTAAAACTACTATTAGGCCTTTTGATATTGTTTAGGTATAGAAAATCCAATACCCATAATGAGGAGTTTATTGGTCTAAAGTTCAACTTCAAGTTAGACCTGAAACGGGTAGTCCGGATCCTCTCTTTGTCCGTTAATCATGCAAAACAAGACATTTTGCTTCCACCAATTACTCTCCCACATGCTCACAGGCCTGGCTGTAGAAGATAAACATTTAATGCACTTCGTTCGGCCACTGGTCACATCCATAAACCGATTGGACGCACACGGACATTAAAAGAGGTAAAAACAAGAAGTAACATAAAGACAAAGATAACTCAGTAGGTTGCACACGACAGTACATTTCACAAGTAACTAAATTCGATAACAGCATATATAAAAGATTGGATCGTGGTATGTGAATGAATATGTGGCTCTCCCGGGACGCTCGTCGTATCCATGTTTTATAACGCTATCTCTGCTCAGATTATTTCAAAATGGTACCATCGCGCCCCCTGCTTGTTCCATTGTTTCTTTATCCTAAGTTTACGGTACACCGGAGAAATAAGCTTTATGATATTAATTCGTGGTTTTGCGGCTAATATTATTATTGAATAATAGAAAAAGACGCTATTTTCAAGAAAGTACGGGCTAACAACTAAAAATCAAAATAATAATAAATCTGATGAAGATGTTATTGAATAGATAAGGTTCTTTAAGAGCTCAATTTTTAAAACCATTTTTTAACCAAAGAAAACCTGAATACTAAACGTGCACCCGAAAAGCCCTTCCAAGACAACCATAGCTACCTTTATTCTGGTGCATCATAGTGCACTCTATAATATTATTTTGATCCCTGCCATTAACACCTGCACGCTTAGGACGGCCGTGATAGAAAATAGTTTTGTCTACGGATGAATAGACAAAAGTACAGATTATTAAAAAGACGTCTGTCATTTTGTCTATTCTTTCGTAGACAAAACTTGGTCATGCTTATGCCTCGCGTGCAGCCCAAACATGGTTTTCATAAACCAAAAGTCTAATAAAGATGTCTGCAAGGTAACTAATAATGTCATAAGTTTTCGTGACTATTTGGCCGTTTGTAACATAACCGTGTAACGCAATAAATGTCACCGTTTAGTGACAAATTTATATTTTGGCGCGTCGCCAATCGTATCAATTTACTTTTAGGAACTAAGTGCGTTCGGTTTCATATTGATAAAAACGGCATGTGTATTTATTTAGTAAAAATTTGGCTGAAAAACTCCCTTGCTGGTCTAGGGATAGGAAGCGCTACTGCTGAGCATGAGGTCCTGGGTTCGATTCCTAGATCGGGCAAAGCGTTTTTGGGTTTTTCTATCAGAAATTTCTTAATAGTAGCCCGAAGTCTGGATTTGTGCCCGGTTGATGGCAATAGGCTCGACCCCTATTACATAGGACTTAAACATAGCTGGCAGAATATAGATGTACTTTATGTATACCTCTGCCTAACCTTCCGGAAACAATAGGCGTGATGTATTGGCATGAGATGTGTCTGAAAATTAAAACTTAGTTTCGAACGGTGAACAGCCAAAAACCAAGGTAGGTACACTTAATACTTAAATAAGAACCAACCAAAATGACAAAGCCATTTTCTTCCTTTTCCATCTTTCTCGAGATAAAGAAATATCACGCCATTTAAGACGGTAAAACTATCCCGGAATATTGGTAAAAGTGTACAATGAAAGAAGCAAACGTGTCGAATTACAAAATAAACCGAATGAAAGCGTATGTTCCGAGAGAATAGGCCAGTTTTATAAGGATTTAGGCGCAGAAATAAGAGGATAAAACTTGACGGACTTGCACCCGAAGGGTTCCGTACCACCGTACAATATTTAATATATATAGTATATAAAAGTTTGTAAAAAAAAAGGATGATTTTTTCACTTAATTGATAAATGATGAATGATTTTATTTCTTTAAGTAGGTTTTTACAAACACTTTTACACGTCAATAATATTTTAAAAGTAGATGAGATCGGCGTTTCATAACTGACTACTCTGAGAAGAAAGGCCGAAACAAACTCAGAGGTCACAGTCTCTTTTAAAGTCCAGACATAATCTTGGTCAGGTCATGTGAAGACCATGTGGATTGATGTCTGAAATGGTCTTTTGAGGAAAGAACCACACAGAATGAGTGGACCTGTCCAGTCAGTGCACGCATTTGTTAGTAATCATGCAGTTCAACACAGAACTTAAGGAGCTCAACGATTCGACGAACATTACCAAAGAAAGGACATTTGGGGAAGCCGCATAAATTACTCAAACTGCCAGACCATGATTAAAACTAACTTTAAAAAAATAAAAATAGACTGAGATATAAAAAAACAACAAATCAACACTGCAACAAAAAAACAACAAAACATTCACAATAATTAAAATATTATAATTCTTTAAAAAGTAAATTTTCATGTCATTGTATAGTATGTCAAAGTGTATAAAGATCCGAGAATAAACTTGGTCAGATCATATGAGGACTCTGTAGACTGGTGTGTCAAATGGTCTTTTGAGGAACGAACCACACTGATTTGAGTGGACCTGTCCAGTCAGTGCACGCATTTGTCAATCATGGTGCAGCTCAACTCAGAACTAAGGAGCTCAAAGATTCGACGGAAAAACGATTTATTTATTTATTATATTATTATTTATTTTAAAACAACTGAAAGAAAAAAAAAAGAAAAATGCAATGACCCACATAATCCTCACATTCACAAAATTAAAATAATATTATACTTGTGTCATTGCGTATGTAAAAAGGTACAAAATATTGAAAAAAAAACATCAAGATTGTCTGTGTAAATTTATTTGTTTGTATAGTGGTCATAGTAGAAACACGTGAAAATTTTAAGTAAACTGATACAGCCCTGTGACAGACGGACGGACGGATAGCGGAACTTTAGTAAAAGGGTCCCATTTTATTAAAACAGCTACATTATGCAATATTATAAACAAAAAATATACAAGTAACTGAAATAATAATGTAGCCTACAGCGCTGTTCATAGATTACCATGAATAAATAAAACTAAAGTCAGCAGGAGGTGAACTGTTAATGCACGACAGTTATACAATATTATATATACCCAGCATAGTGGGACACATCTTCTTATTTAATCTAGCCTATAGCGTCCCACTGCTGGACGAATGTCTCCCTTTCTGCTTTGCCCACGTTTCTACAAAAAGAAGTCAAATCCCAACAAAAACATTCTGTAAAAAACTAGCCAAGTCTCGATGAAGCTGCTTGTTTATCTCTAAAAAGTAATGAAATCTAGACAAAGTCGTGCCAAGTCTAAGGTTCCTTACTGCGATTTCTTTATTATTATAGTTAATGTTGTGTGAATTGGCCGTTGGACATTCTATGACTAGAAGTCCGTCTGTACTGGAAATAATTTTTATACTGTTTGTTTCAGGCCCGCCTATAAATAAGTATTATTGAAATACGCAGCTTTATCAAGCTTATAATTGACTGGTTATTGAATCAACGTTTTCCAAGTGGTTATTTTCTATCGTCAATGGGTAGCGGTTCTGGCGACAGATTGGTGCAATGGTGTCATGGAGCACCTGGTTTTGTACCCTTGTGTACCCGTCTACGGCCAAGTCACACAACATTAACTATAATAATAGCTAGAGACTTGGCTAGTTTTATACAGAATGTTTTTGTGGGTTTTCTTTTTAAGGATTAAAAAAATATGACTTTCTACTTCGGTATTGGTTAAAAAATTAAGTAATTTCACCAATGAAAACAGAACGCGAACAGCACATCTAAAACGCGTTCAAGAGCTGTCAGTGTCAATATTCCATACTATATAATTATACTTACAGCCCTTAAACCAAGTTTATGTGCTGATAGCGTTTAGTTTCATTGGTGAAATCTACCCTGAAGGGGATTATTCGACGATTTACTAAAAGCAAGTCATCGTGACAATAAATGGCGACAACAATAAAATCAGGAGAAGATTTAATAGTTTTATGTATTCTCTTATAGTACAACAGGGAAAATGAACTTTAATAAATATTTTTACAGTTTACCTAAATATAAACATCACATACTACCTATATACAGTACATAAACACACGTCTACGAGTAATTGTTTCGTTCCCAGTAATTGAAGCTGCGAGCGACCGATACCGACTCAGGACGTCCATAAATGTATTCCCCATTAATAAATATTGCAACCTCCCTCTGTTAGCATACATTAAGAACGACACACAGACAAAGCTTGCACAAAAAAATATACAAACAAAACTAACATAGTATTATCACGAGAAAAGTTTCGCCTAAGACTAATTAAAAGTCATACGCTATTCGGACCCTTTTCAATATAAACCTAACGTTCACCTCCGGACGACGGACACAAATATAATTATATACTTTTCATAGCGCCAAAAGGTATCAAACATGCCAACACTGAAAAACAAACATTTACGTTCATCTCATCAAATTAGAGCTTCGTATGAAGTAAAATGTGCGCTTCAGGAGCTCAGGGCGTCAATTTCAATAAAAATAAACATTCCTAAACATTCGAGGTGGTAATTTTATTTTTTTATTATAAAATGTCCTTTTGAAGGTTTTAGAGGCTTAAGTGAAATTAATAAGGTTGTCGGGAAAGGTACCTACGGAAGCCCCAGAAAGTTAATTAAGTACCTTTTTCAACTATGTTTTAATAAAACTTTAGATATTAAGGAGTGTGAAGTTCTTTTGAAATGTTTATTTGATTTTTGTACTTATACAAAAGACAGGGGATTTTTATATTGTTTTTAATTTATATTAATTATGTATTTTACGTTTTTAAAATTAACATTTTGAGCATGAGGAATATTTGCGTGACACATACTGAACTGGCCTCCCATTTGGTGCAACCTTGGGACGCACACCGAACTGTGCTCGTTGTCTAATTTGAACTTTTTTTCTTTGGGTTTGTTTTTTTTCTTCTGTATATTGGCACCTTGTTTATATTTATTATTGTAACTTTTATCATTCTATTATGCTCTTGTGTGTTGTGCTGCGTCTTTTGTGTGCACTGAATAAATGTTTTATCTATCTATCTTTTTATAAATTCAGTCCGCATGTTTTTGTTATGAAGGAAAATTATGAAAAGAAGTTGTAAAAGTATTTCTAGGTTATATAATTTGTTTTTACGAAACATCCTCTAATACTTACTGTATTAGGGTTTTCCCTTTATTAACCATTTTAACTTTTTTGCCATGAGATAAAACCTCATAATAAAAAAAGCCGCCACTCGCTCGTAGTCATCTGATTTTGTCCATCAGGGGCCAGGAGTTTAGGTTTAGATTAGGATCCAAAAAAAAACCTCTACACCAAACAATATAATATTACTTAGTGCCGATTTCACCAATGTTACTGTACGCGTTCAGCACATCCAAAACGCGTTCAATAGCTGTCAGTGTCAATATTCCATATAAAATAATGACACGTAGTTAATGTGCTGATCGCGTTTAGTTTCATTGGCGAATTCCACCCATGGATGCTTACTTTTTAAAGCATTGATCTTCTTAATTTAAACCTTAAATTCATTCATGCATTCATTCTTTGACAGACAACAAGGTCATGAAAGTTTGTATGTAAGTTCATAATTTTTGCCAATGGGAAAAAATATACATGCCTTGTACACATACACGTACATACATGAACTCATGCCTTCTTCCCATGAGGGTAGGCAGAAACTACAGAACGCCACCTGCTTCGCCGCCTACTCCTTCTGCCTCGTTTACGTTCTTACATCTGGTCATACAATACGTATGATGAAAGGTCAGGTGCGTAGTTACGAGTACTACGCACCTGACCTTTCTGAAAAACATCGCCAATACGGACTATAAGTCCTCTTACGGCATCCTCTCCCGGCGATTCGACTCACACGGCCTCATACTACTCATACCTTTTGTTAGTCGCCTTTCATAAGCCTCTCAACATGACCAGTTTACATCCTCTTTTCAATTTTTGTCACTTCATCTTCTTCTTCCTGTTCTTTATCTCTCCTTGTATAAGAATGTGTAACATAATACTTGACGTAAGTCTTCCAATACAGATATAACCTAAACACCAGACAACTTTTTGAATTTTAACTCAAAAAGTATTTGTTTCGAAATAGTGCAACCATATTATAAAATGTGAAAAAGCTTAAAAAATTGCCAAGTTATAAAAGTATTAAAATAAGTGTTAGACATGGCCAGCACTATCGCAGAAGTGACGTCACGACTATGTACCTTCTTACTAGCGAGCGCTATCATCTTGCCACGCGACAAGGACGGGAATAATACGCACAAAAAACTTTTAAAGCGTGTAGCTTTTTCGTATTAACATTGATTTATGCGATTTTTTCGGTAATATCGGCCCAGGATGCTACGGAGGAACTTGCTTCTGTGATAACCAAAGGCCACTAGGCATTTGTTCCCCTTATCTACTATAAGGGGAACAAATGCCTAGTGGCCTTTCTTGACCTCGAGAAGGCCTTTGATACCGTCTCTATCTCTTAACTAATACACAGGCTGGAGAACCTAGGATTTCGAGGTTCTGCTCTCTCTCTTCTCAGCAGTTACCTTCAAAACAGAAAACAGGAGGTAAAAATTGAAAACTATCTTAGTGATGAATAGAATGTGACGTTTGGAGTCCCTCAGGGCAGTGTCCTCGGCCCGACGCTCTTTCTGATTTATATTAATGAACTCTTTAACCTTATTATCAACGCTAAAAATGTGTGCTTGGCGCCAGGTGTGCTGGTGGTCCGCGGAGCTGACGGCTTTGCGCGAGGCGTGCATGGCTGCGCGACACCTGTACACCAGGCACCGCAGGCTCCGTATCCGCCGGTTACGGAAGCCATTCAGGCGGAGCTGTACAAGGGGTATAGAGCGGCGAAGACCGCCCTCCGAGCGGAGATCCTGCGGGCCAGGGCACTGGCCCGTGAGGGATCGCTGGAGACTCTGAATAGGGACCCGTGGGGACGCCCCTACAAAATGGTGCGGGATAAACTCCGCCCATGGGCGCCCCCACTGACGAATAGTCTCCGGCCCCACCTCGTGGAGGACGTGGTGAGCACTTTGTTCCCTTCGCGGGGTGAGCATACTCCCCCGCCCACTGCCGCACACCGCCTACTGCGATGCCGGATGCCGACCACACCGCCGACGACGACGACGATTCTTCGGAGGTGACTGAGGTAGAGATGAGAGTGGCGGTACATAGGTTAATGCCAAAAATACCGCCCCAGGACCCGACGGCTTACCTGTAAAAGCCTGGGTTCTGGCCATGGAGGCTCTCGGGCCTCGACTAAGGGGGCTCCTAAGCGCATGCTTGGAGGACGGCCATTTATTTACTATGCCTTCTTTGAAATTACATTATTTTTTCGAACATTTCCCTTATTCAAACGCGAGCCTGTGGAAGAGTTAACAAAAAAGTAAGATACGTTCCTGGGTAATTTTAGGTCGTAGATTTCAAAAATACACACAAAAGAGGGGTAAGTGGGGGGGAAGTACCCTTTTTTTGGTGGGAAGTATATATTCCGTCGTTTGTTCTCTGTTGTAACAAAGTTGGAAAGGTGGGAACTATAGCTCCCAGTGTCCAGTATGACATCAATATTTTAAAACACTAGCTAGTCGCCCTGGCTCCACTTGTGAATTAAATTTTAACGTAAAAAATAACATTGAAACTAGTTGTCTAATTATGTGATCTTGAAATAACGTATAATTACTAATAAGCTGCATATACTAAGCTTTTTTAGACACACGGATTTTATATATAGAATTTCCGAATGTAGTGTGTAGTGACGAATACTGGGATAATATCTTCCCACTTAGAGACTCAATTTCAATCGACTGTACTAAGGTATAAACGAAAGATTCTGGGCACGTTTTACGTTTCACGCAAACATAGTCTAGTTTACATAGCTAAAACATAAATCTGCTTATCTAATTTTTTTTCAGCACTACACAAAAAACTAAAAAATAACGGTCATTTTCGGTGGCAAATGTTAACACACGTCGACTGACTTTGACGTGTGTTAACATATTGTCATAATTATCTGAAAAGTGTTGCTTTTAAAAAAGGTTCTCTGAAATGTTAAGATTGCGTAGATAAATATTACATTGCATTAGGTTTAAGCATATAAAAATAAAACACGATTTACTTCAATCTGAGATGTGGGAAGTATAGCTCCTAGCGTTTTAATAAGGGTTAATATTAGTCATCACCATTCAGTAAGTTTGTTTTTTTAACGCCTAAACCACTGAAACGATCATCATGAAATTTTACGTATACGTGGTCAGGTGTACAGAAAAGGATATAAAAAAACCTTTCATCCAGAAAAAAAGTAGGTACTATTCTCGAGGGAAACCACTTTTTTCTTGACGAAAAAACGATTGCTTTAGGACGCTTGATGGCGCTACGTGTGTTTCGAATCATGATTTAACTAAACTATTAGAATCTTTAGTTGTTAGTTAAGATTCTTCTAAAGTTCCTAAAAAAATAATTAAGTATTACATTTTGTGAGTTAATAACCTGGATTAACACATAGGATACTTTTTATCCCGACCTTCAAGCGGTCAACAATATTGTACTCGTAGCCGTGTGCCGCTAATTAATACCCGCAACTATTGTCTAGGAGTAAGGGAAGTAATTTATCTCGAAACCCTAATTAATTTCGAATTAGTAGTACGTGTTATAAACTAACTAAGGGCGCAAACAGACTGCGATCTAATAACCTCTACCGTTGAGGAGGATAATCCAGTGTGATGCATGACATATGGATTACGGTCGATCGACGAGAAATGTTTTCTCTTCAGCGTTGGTGGGCGGTGTGGAATTCACTATCAATGATCGCCCATTTTTTTTACATTAATAGAAAATGACTATCGGCCAATCACATTAGTTAAAGAAAATTAGGCAAATACATACATTCGTCTCACCAGAACTCCTGACATACTGACATTATCGTCTTCCATTCGCTCGCGAACCCACCACAGCGTCCATAATTATCGATCATGGGTATGATGGTACATCGATCGGTTTCGAAGGATTTGAATAACGTCGACGTCGATCATCCGCAGTCTGGTTGCAACTTTGCACAGTTGCTTTCTATTATTCCATCCAGAGTAAAGCCGTCTCTGTGGAAATAAAGTTGAAATTCATAATTCATGCTAGACTTTAATCCTTGGCTACTAATAGGCGTCTTGTCTTGTCTTAAACAGGGATTAGCTCTCGGTGTTTGAAAGCCTAATCGAAAATTCCTAATCTGGAAATAAGCTGCCCGATCTTGAGTTTTGTAACCTAAATGGGAACAGTTTCGACATTTTGCTGCAGAATTAATTAATTAGACATCTAGAAACCTAGGTTAGGTGGTAGATAGGCAACATAACTACAATTAGAGACACTGGCAAAATCGCTTTAATAATTATTAGAATTTTCTGCACAAATATCGATCGAATGAACGACCATTGTTTTTCGTTTTCTACTCGGTAAGGGACAAGTCATTAATAATTTTTGCTGTAAAAGAGACAGTAAAAAACAAGCACGAATTGAACATTGTAGTTGAAAAACATTTCTGAACGGTCAATTGGGATGATGGCTAATATTGAAAAGTTTGAAAAAATATTGTTATTACAGGGAACATTGAACCATAACATTGCATAGTAACAAAAAATGAGATAATCCAAAAAATCTGTTAAATCGATGTAAATATGAAGAAGCTGTACGCTTTGATTGTTTTTGGAGGGGATTATTCCCGTCCTTGTCGCGCGGTTCTGAAAATGTATGGCGCTAGTATGAAGTTACATAGACGTTACGTCAATTCTACGATAGTGCTGTCCATGTGTAACACTTATTTTTAAACGTTTATAACTTGGCAATTTTTTAAGCTTTTACACTTTTTATGATATTTTTTGCAATATGTATTTTCAAAAAAAAATAAAAAATCATCCATCACTACAAATGCAAGTTTGTAAAAAATGATTTTGTTTGATTAATAAAGCTACAAATTTACGATTTTCGGACTTTTCCATTTACTTGTGCTGTGAGACCTTGCTTTTACATAATTTCAGGATTCTAGATAACGGGAAGTACCTTAGCTTTTGATTTATTTGGGAGTATAAAAAAATGTCGCATAAATCGCCGTGTTTTTTTATTTCGTTGACTTAGAAGCTTGATTTTTTCGACCTTCAAGGGACCGTTGACTTACGTATTTGATAATAATTTGAACTTGATACTTCCACACGTTCCTGAGAAAAGGGGTCTTGACAAGACAAACAAACAGAAAGACGGGTAACGAAGTGATCCTATAAAGGTTCCGTTTTTTCCTCTTAAGTTAAGTAACCCTAAAAAACAAACCTATCCAATATTCGCATTAATTGAAGGCTGCAGCAAAGGAACTAAACGATAGTGTGCAATTTTTCCCTCCAGTCCTTGAACAGCGTTAATTGATCAGAGTGCAGAGTAGATTCCGCATCGAGGAGAAGAGCTCTATTCACACCGAACAGAATTGTTTCTGCGTTCACAATACTGAACAATGGACCTTTTGTACGTGTAGAATTATCGACTAAGATTTGCAAAACTTATTCAGATAAGACGTTCGGTACTAATCTTAGTGCCAGCCGTGTGGAATACATGTTTACGCTATTTAGGTACAGGGATAAATAAGAATTTGCGCGAGTTTTGTTACAATATAAGTCTTTCAGCGATGATAAACGATCGAACAATCTAATAAAGGAGAAACCAAAATCACTAGGCAGTCATCGTGTATTATGTGCACGGATTATGCCGCTACGTTCTATTATAATTATCCATGGCCTTATTTAAACAACAAGAGTTCGCACGATTTTAGTGTGAGGATAACCTGACGATGCCTCCTTGATAACCTTTTTGTTCCAACGCACAATCAAGATAATAGAACAATGTGTAAAACAAAAACTTGTTGAACTCTCGAGAAACGACTTAAAATTGCCCAACTCATATCTAAAGAGAAGTTAATTAAATAGATTACTTGTTTCAAGTTCCTTAAAACCAAGCCGTTGTTTAAACACTTATTGAAGCACGCCAAAATTGAAGCATTTGAAATATTTCATCAAAATTGGAGTGTTCCTACCCGCAAAGAGTTGAACCATAACATCGTAAACCCCTTTGAAAACAGACTATTGTTATTTGAGCTCCCTTTCCCTTCCCGTACCTCCTGTATTTAAATCTCAAGGGGGTATCAGGAATGTATGACGCGATTCTTCAATATTTGGTTCTTAATAGTTCAGTGGCTGTTATCGCAGTGATGGAGCAAGCCAAGGCTACGACAGTTCGTGCTTCGAATGTAATACATAATGCGTCTTACAGTAAACAGTGGTTTTAAAACAAATCGAGATTATAATAGTCATTGTTTACTGATGAATGTGACTTATGTGTGTTGTTATGCATTCGTATGCGAATGTTGTTTATTTTTAAACTAGCTGTGATCTGCGACTTTACTTGCTTATTACTATTATTGCTACACATGCTTATATAGTAGCTGATCCGTGAACTTCGTACCACCTCAGAATATTAACTGCATTGTAATTTTTTTCCTGAATTTTTCCGTAATGTAAGCCTCGTTGGTCTAGTGGTCGCAAAAGCTGCTGCTGAGCATGAGGTCCTGGGTTCGATTCCCAGGTCAGGCAAAGTGTTATTGGGTTTTTCCATCTGGAATTTCTCAGTAGCAGCCCAGAGTCTGGATTTGAATAGGCCAATCGACCCCTATTATATGGGACTTTAACATAACTGGCGAAATGTTGCGGTACTATAGGTACACCTCTACCTAACCCTTCTGGGATTACAGGCGTGATGTTACGTATGTAATAATAAAAACAAAAATAAACATGTAATAGTTATTCTGCTTGTCGGGGCGGAGACAAATCCAACGAATCTGTTCGAATTTCACCAATGAAACTGAACGCGATCAGCCCGTTAAACCCAGTTGAAGAGCTGTCAGTCCAATTTTCCATAACAATTTTGACACTGACAGCTCTTGAAGGCTTTCAGTAGATGTACTAAACGCGTTCAGTTTCATTGGTGAAATCGGCACTCAAATATCAAACAAATCGGTCCAGCCGTTCTTGAGTTATAAATGGTGCATAGCTATAACCCGACTTTGTTTTATGATTTTTCAATAGTCAGATAACTTGTATACTGAAAATAAATCAGACAGTCTGACATGTTTCCTGTACAAATGCTGTAAAACCACAATATTTATTCCATACATAAAAGTTATCTGACCAATATCTGACTATTGAAAATTCACCCCTTAATTGGATTATTATTATTGGTCTTTCAGGACAAAAAGTTTCCTTAGCCTCTCCTAGTTACTAAATCAATCAGCAGCCTAATTGCGTAACACATTTTCGTAAACTAATACGACTAATCTTTTTACGACTAATTTTTCGACAGTTCAACAACATTCATTGCGTTATTTACATTGTTGAGCAGATTATTTTATCGAACTTGTGAAGCAGAGGATTAGCAATGTGTTTCAAAACGATTCTGATTCCGATTGATTGTGTATTACGCAATTAGGGTACGGATACCTAAGTTAATGTTGTTGTAATTTTCTTCAACCAATCACAACTGCTAACATGGCATATGACAACAGATTTACTAATAAGAGATCGATCAGCTTTTAAGAAACCGTCGTTTTAACTTTGTTAAAACCCACGTAGTTAACACACCCAGGCGTGGAGTGCGTACCTATGCACGCTCATATATATATATATCGCTCAGCCTGCTAACTACCCACAAATAACTTATTATTGCTTACTAAGTACCTACAATATGCATAGTAAACATGTTATGAAAGTAATATCGTATGGAGCTTGGTACAAAGCGTTTAACTGCGCGACCCGGAAAACAAATAGCCGACGAAGCTCAACAGTCCCACATGACCAGTATTCTTAAGTGATTGCACTAGCCGGCTCTACCGTTTGATATATGAACACTGAATCAAATTTTTGTGCAGCTGGAAGGGTTCTCTGATATATATAGAGACGAAGATACGACTGTATAGACAGGGAAATTACTTGTTTAATGAATTGACCACCAACTATATTCCGTATATGTATTCAAAACTGTCCAGCTGTATGAACGGCAAATTGACGTAGTATTTCAATTTGATTTCGTGAGTGGGGTAAGAAAAGTAAGATTGAGTGAAATCAGTAAATAACATCTTCGCACAGCCAGGATTTTCAGACTAGTGATTTGTTAAAACTTAGTGATAAAACTTCAAGATGTTCCCAAAACACTGTTATCAATGCCAAAGATTAATTCAAAAATATACATAACAGATAGAACTAAACCTTGCCAAAGTTATCGCTTTTACTATCTCGGAAGCGACCCACGTTAACGTAAACTCAAACATTTGTTAACAACGTAAACAATTCGATTTACGTTGTGAACAAATGTATTATGGATTCATTAAGTGCTCCTACTAATGATTCACATGCGGTTTGAGTTTAGAATTTAGACTGAGTATTTTACCATGTTGTGCTAGATTTTAGTATTTCAAATATACTTTTGTTTCCCACAAAATTAGAAAAGGGTTTAAAGGCTAACACCCTGTTTCTGAATTGAATGCTGAGAATTTGTGAAACTTTTATTTAGCAGCAATGAAGGTGAAAGCCAGCTAAATTCAAAATTTCTTTGCAAAAACCGGCGAAGTGCGTTTCTGACCACGCACAATGAAGGGTTCCGTAGTTGGGAAGAACAGCCTTAAAATGTTAGTTTTTGTTTTCATTCGTACCTATAGTAGTTTATGTGCTGATCGCATTCAAATTCATTGGTGAAACTCGCCCTTAGTAAATATCAATGGCTTTCATTTTGACAGTTCTACAAAATTCATTGCGATATTTACGTTGTTGAGAAGACACATTTTTCGAACATCTTCATTATGTTCGAAAAATGTGTCTTCTCTTTAAAGAATTAGGAATATCCTTCAAAACGATTTAGGTTGGGATTGAAAGTTTGTTACGCAAATAGGGTGCTCTGAATCTTTGCCTAACTGATTGTAAGAAAACCAACTTACTGATGGTTCATCCAAGCCTAAACTTAGAACAATCAGTCAATACCGATCTCCTATAGTTTACTTATAAATCTCCGTAATATTACGATCTTACAACTGTATTTATGTTCCCTTATGTAAAGGTCTGAAGCAGCATTAATGAAGTTTTGTTCTGATATAACTCTACGACTGCTGATATTGTTTGGACAGCAAAGTCGGAAGTAAGGTAAGAATGAGAAAAGAAAGTTTGAAAATGGAAATTGAATTATTCTAGTATAGGATGTGCTATTTCTAGAATATGTTAAATATCGTCGTTGTTCGTAAAGCTTCATCACACGCTTTTGTAAAAATTATAAGAAATGCATATAATACATACAATCGTACAGGACTTTGTTTTTAGTAACAATTCACTTTTGTTTTATTTTGTGTTATTAGTTTTTATGTTTTTTTGAGTGTGTTTAGTTCATTTGTGATAGAAATAGTTTTTCTTTCTTTCTTGTCTGTTTGCATGCAAGCGGTCAACGGTTTCAACAATCGCTGGTTCTTTCGACATTTGGTGAATTTTCAAGGAGAAAAAAAATCTCTTTCAAAAAAATCGAGGCTAACAATATGTTGTTGCTTGCTTCGTGAACCAATTTAGTTAAATTTCGTTTACCGTCTATACCAAACTTTATTAAGAATACCTACATAAAATAGAATAAGGTATTCCTTACAATAACGTAACTTATCCTATCACGTACCAGGACGCTGTTCACATAATCTTGTTCTCGCTTCCTTGCAAGCTGCCGTCTATAAATACACATGCTGTATTCTTGAGGTACGTTCAGCCAGCAAACGCAAATAAGCAATCGTAATTACTACCGCTTTTGTCTACAGCAAGCTATTTATAATTGTTGGATTAAACGGAACTGGAGGTAATTTAGAGACTGAAAAGAAAGGGGTGTTTTTTGGTATTGATAGTCTACTCTTCGTTCGATTTAGAGACTGTTTCGGTAACAAATGATTTCGATGTAGAGACATAGACGCTAATTACAAAGAAAATGTTGGTTCATCATAATATATCAGCTGTTGTCCGCCTTTCGCCTGCGATCCAGGATGAACCCATGGCCTTGCCCAGGTTATAGTCTATCAGTGTGGCAAATTTCATACAAATCCGTTTAGGCGTTTTGGCGTGAAAGAATAAGAAACTTACTTTCGCATTAATTTAGGATTTTGAGGTGAGAGCACTACTTTTCTTTTAATTAGTAGTATGACACCGTGACACAATTTTTAATATCTTTTTATCGAAAAACCATTCTTGCAATACTTTTGTTGAGGTAGGGCAGAGACAGTTTTATACGACCGACGACTTTTTTTTACAAAAGTTGTTTTAAATATGAAACTCTGTATGAAAGCAAACAGTCTGACGGCATTACAAAATAAATAAATGGAGTAAATGTCACTAAGCGGACCATTCTCTGGCTTCCCATTTGTTCGGGAGGTAACGTACATTTAAGAGGTTCCGGTTCAAAAGCTTATTTTGCAGAAAGGGTTTAGCAATAAAAATCACATTTATATGAATCGACACACACATAACATAAAATCACGCCTGTAATTCCAAAAGGGCTAGGCAGAGGTGTACCTATATTACACCCCCATTTCACCAGATAAGTTTAAGTACCAAGTAATATCCTATTGCCATCAACAGGGCACAAATCCAGACTCCAGGCGGTTAATGAGAAACTCTAGATAGAAAAACCCAATAACACTTTGCCCGACCTGGAAATCGAACACAGGTGATTTTGAATCTAGACAAGAATAAAGGAGATAATGAAATAAAAAGCAGACATATTAGGTACTCGTACCTTCAATGACCAACTACTACCTACCGTCCTACTGTTTAAATGATCTCGTTTTAGTATTAAATGGTGACGTAAAACGCGTTCATACAAAACCGTTGCGACATTTATACGACGTCATATCTTTAAATGCTACTTCGGATAACCTGTCATAACTCAAGGGATATAAACTCAGTATTCTTGCTTTTTCCACAAGGTGTGCTCTTTACACCTGTTTGATGTTATCTGCGGAATAAATATCAGATCTGTTGGAAGTTAATAAAATGAGTTTTCAACCAGAGTATCGGACTTCCGAAGAGAAATCAGGAAAAACGAATGTTATTCACCGAGCCTCAAAGGTATAGAACTAGCCGAATGATACATATCGTGGAAAAGTTTTTTCCCCAAAGTAAAAGAAGATATCGATATGAAGCAAAGTCACTTAAGGCGTCTTCATGCAATACACATGCGAAGTAGAAAAAAGCAAATTCTAGTATATCTCTGTGGACTTTTCCTTGTTACTCGTACATGAGCATTAGGTAGACGTATTTCATTGAGTGGAATTTAACTTTGCCATTTTAAGACGACTATAATATATTTCAAACTTTTTAGACGAAACAGAAGAACAGCTTTCAGGATCGTTTTATTATTCATTTACTTACTCTTCGTTCACTTTAATAATTACTTCTTGTATTATCATTTTCCCGAAAAACGTATTTTATTGAGAGAATATTCCCAGGCCTTACTTGACGATAACTGTTCACTTTATTGTAAACTAGCTTTTGTCCGCAACTTCTTCTGCGTCTAGTGGTCGCAAAACCTACTGCTGAGCACGAGGTCCTGGGTTCAATTTCCAGGTCGGGCAAAGTGTTACTGGGTTTTTCTATCTAGAATTTCTCAGTAGCAGCCCGGAGTCTGGATTTGTGGCCGGTTGATGGCAATGGGCTCACCCCCTATTACATGGGACTTATGTATAACTGGATTAATGTGAGTGTACTATGCGTATAGCCCTTCTGGGGAGATTTAAACGAAGATACAGGGATTACTGGCGCACTTTAAACGAAGTAGAGCGGGACCGCTTTTATGCGACGATACTACTACTTGAAGCATGATTTAGCACTAAATATATGGAGTTTACAGTTATGAATAGACTGGTAATGCACAGGTAAGTACCTACGTACGTCTTTATTATAGTTGCTAGTAGATGAATAAGCGATGACATGGTAAATGGTCTACGCAAGTTGTGATTGACCAATCACCTCAGTAAGCTAACTATATACTATGACATGAGTATTTAACAAATGAATAAATGACTTATGACTTATTTACTTTGTGAAGTATTTTAATATTATTTAAATAATTGTGAATGTGAGGACTATGTGGACCATCGCTTCATTGTTTTAGTTTTAATCATGATCTGAAAGTTAGAGTAATTTATGAGGCCTACCCAAATGTCCTTTCTTTGGTATTGTTTGTCGAATCGTTGAGCTCTTAAAGTTCTGAGTTGAGCAGCATGATTACTGACAAATGCGTGCACTGACTGAAGAGGTCCACTCAAACTGTGTGGTTCATTCCTCAAAAGATCATTTCAGACACTGATCACATGTTCTGACCAAGACTATGTCTTGACTTTAAAAGAGACTGTGACCTTTGAGTTTTTTTCGGCCTTTCTTCTCAGAGTAGTCAGATAGGAAACGCCGACCTCACTTAGTTAAAAAAATATAATTGACGTGTAAAAGTCTTTGCACAAAACTACTTACAGAAACAAAATTATTTATCATTATTGTTTTTGACCTTTCTCCATCTTTCTTGCACGCCGTGCGTCTTGTTAAAATCAAGAAGATGAGTACTTCTAATGACTAGTACATCTACTTTTTTCCTTTATGGCGTACACGTGTCCGTAACTTGCACAAAAGTATGCAAGTAGCTTGCATGCCATTTGGATATAACAACTTCTGATTGATGAATGTCACAATGGCATGCAAGCTACTAGCATACTTTATACAAGTTACAGACATGTACATTATGTACGTTATTTTAGAAATTAGCGGGAATTAGTCCCATGTTAACTAGAAGATGAAGGTAGGTAAAATTATACAACAGTACAGATTTATTTATAATTTACATAAAACCTGAGTAGTTGTTTCTACGATATCCCTCAAGGTCCAAGGACTGTGTTACGACCAAATTAGGTAACTTAAATGGCAATCAAATCTAGAGAAACCGTCGCATCGAACCGATTCTGATTACCATAGACATTACGTGAGAGCAATGCTAATACGACCGAGTGTCCCACAGGGATCGGTCCTGGGACCGCTTCTGTGGGATATCGGTTACGACTGGGTGCTGCTCGCCGATCTCCCGAATGGCGTCAGCGTGGTGTGCTACGCTGACGACACGCTGGTCCTGGCACAGGGGAGGTCGCACCAGGAAGCGGCCGAACAAGCGACACTCGGGGTTGCGACAATCGTCGAGAGGATCCGGCAGTTGGGACTCGAAGTGGCCCTGCACAAGTCCGAGGCCATGTGTTTTCATGGTCCTCGGAACGCGCCACTGTCGGGTTCCCAGATAACGGCGGGAGGGGTTCACATCGGCGTCGAGTCGACGATGAAGTACCTGGGTCTCGTCCTCGACAGCCGGTGGAACTTCGTGGAGCATTTCCGACGTTTGGCTCCCAGCCTGGAGCGGGCTGGGGCTGCCTTGAGGCGGCTCCTGCCCAATCTAGGGGGTCCAAACGCCTCCTGCCAGAGGCTCTACGCGGGAGTCGTGCGGTCCATGGCCCTTTACGGGGCACCGGTGTGGGCGTGTGGGCGCGTTCTTTGAGGCGCCGACCGGCCCGCAGGTTGAAAGCGTCCCAAAGGGTCATGGCCATCCGGCTGGTCCGGGGATACCGCACGGTCTCATGCGAGGCGGCGAGCCTCTTCGCCGGATTGCCGCCATGGGATCTGGAGGCAAAAGCCCTCGCGCACGTATGGGAGTGGCGCGAGGAGGCAAAACGCCGGGGTGTAACTCCGCTACCGCGAGAAATCACGGTACAGCGGACAGAGCTCCGGCGGGATCTCATGACGACATGGAGGGTGCGATTGTCGCAACCCAGTGCTGGGCACGCCACAATAGCGGCGGTAAGTCCCCTCTTTGAGGAGTGGTTGGAGAGGCGCCACGGCGTCCTCATCTTCCGCCTGACACAGGTCCTCACCGGACACGGTTGTTTCGGGAGGTTCCTGTTTCGCATAAGGCGGGAGGAAACGCCCGGGTGTCACCATTGTGTGGATCGCCCGGAGGACACGGTGGAGCATACGGTGGAGGTATGCCCAGCTTGGGCGGAGCACCGCAGTGTCCTCGCGGAGGCGATTGGCGGCGGCGATCTCTCGCGTCCGGCCCTGGTCCAGGCCATGGTACGGAGCGAGAGGGAATGGAAAGCCATCACCTCCTTCTGCGAAGCAGTAATGCTCGCAAAGGAGGAGGCGGAGCGCGTGAGGGAGAGAGCCTTGCGCCCTCACGCCCCTAGTCGCCGCAGGAGACGCCCTGGGCGTCGGGAATCGCAAGCAGATTCCCGGCCACCGTTGGCGCGGGCTTGCGGACGGCGAGCTACCCATGGCTCGCCGTCCGATAGGGACCAGGCCCGGGTCGACGGCGCGTTGTGTTCCACGCTCGCCTCAAAGAGATGTCAGCACAAAATGACGGGGTCCGATAGGGCCGACGCCTCAGGGTCACGGGTTATTCTAAAGAGAAAACCGTGGCCCTAGCATAGGCAACTGAAGGAACACGGGTGGGTTTTAGTCAGTAAAAGTCTGACACGCCCTCCCGCTCCACCCTGAGCGGGAGAAGTCATTAGATGATTTCCCACCAAAAAAAAATAAAATAATAATAATTATACGACCGATCAACGAAATAGTTAACTAGTTTATTTCTACTAAGTTTCGACTTGACGGTACCTAGTGCAGCGTGTCCTCTGCGGTTAGAACCTAGTTTTCTAATTAATATGTCTGGCCATCAACATTTTTAATCAGAATTTGTTTAAATTTTCACGTAGTCAAGCAAAAAATTTGATAGATAGAAGAAAAACTGTGTCGGAATATTTTGACACAGAACGAAACGATTTCCATATTTTTTTAGTTTTTGCATTCTTAATGGAGTCCTAGTACTGACCCAAATCTCTTACAGTCGACAAACTCGACATGCAATTTGTGCACGATGTTCTTCGAAACTGTTATGTACCTACTTTTCCTGATCTCATCTCTCAGCGGAAGTCTCAGCCTGTTTTCTCAGATGTAAAACCCTATTTTATTTGTCCTAGGTGTAGAACCAGTTAAAAGGCTGCTTCCGGCCCTTTTCCAGGTGTCGGACTAATTACCAGGCTTGCGGTACTGTTGTCGCTTTAATTAATGAATCCCCGAAATTTGAGACCGGAATGCCTTTTATGTCCCATGACACATGCCTTTACTCATACTATTCCATCGACGCGTGCAGTGCTTCAAGGCCAGCGTTTCATCAAGATCCAGGGGAACCATTCCCTTATATTTTAATTTTCAATATGATATAATAGAGAATTCAATCGTAAACGAGGCAAAAATGTATGTAAGGATTGTAGCAGGTGGCGTTCTATGGTTTCTGCCTACCCCCATGGGAAGAAGGCGTGAATAGATAGGGTTCTATTTAATATTCTAATGCTAGTTGGTTTTTAACCAAGACTGTTTTCCATCGGTAATTTAAAGGTTTACTCACTTTTGTATTTTAATCACTTTTTACTGGCCACTAGCCTAAAAACCAATTGTAACCAATCGCTAGTTCGTAAACCAACGTAACAAGGATTTATCATCCAACATGCCTAAAGTTTTCTCGTATTGTCTTTATCATATGGGCAACCTAGTTTTAACATTTTATAGATAATCAATTCTGGATGCGATTTTTTATAATTATGAATTATACGGTATTATACGTATTAATGTGGTGAAAGGTTTTTTTTTCGCTACACTAGGTTACAGTAAAATTCTTTAAGAAACAAAACAAACGCGGTTCTATAGCTCAGTAACTCGGATTATGAGATCCTTTTATTCCATGAAGTCAGTTTAAAAGTGAATGAATATGTTTGAAATCTGCGAAGATTTAGGTTAAATTGAAGTTCTATAGAAATTCAACTTCATTTTCCGAATATGAACTCGTTGAAGTTGAATTTCTATAGAACTTCAATTTAACCTAAATCTTCGCAGATTTCAAACATATTCATTCACTTTTAAACTGACTTCATGGAATAAAAGGATCTCATAATCCGAGTTACTGAGCTATAGAACCGCGTTTGTTTTGTTTCTTAAAGAATTTTACTGTAACCTAGTGTAGCGAAAAAAAAACCTTTCACCACATTAATACGTATAATACCGTATAATTCATAATTATAAAAAATCGCATCCAGAATTGATTATCTATAAAATGTTAAAACTAGGTTGCCCATATGATAAAGACAATACGAGAAAACTTTAGGCATGTTGGATGATAAATCCTTGTTACGTTGGTTTACGAACTAGCGATTGGTTACAATTGGTTTTTAGGCTAGTGGCCAGTAAAAAGTGATTAAAATACAAAAGTGAGTAAACCTTTAAATTACCGATGGAAAACAGTCTTGGTTAAAAACCAACTAGCATTAGAATATTAAATAGAACCCTATCTATTCACGCCTTCTTCCCATGGGGGTAGGCAGAAACCATAGAACGCCACCTGCTACAATCCTTACATACATTTTTGCCTCGTTTACGATTGAATTCTCTATTATATCATATTGAAAATTAAAATATAAGGGAATGGTTCCCCTGGATCTTGATGAAACGCTGGCCTTGAAGCACTGCACGCGTCGATGGAATAGTATGAGTAAAGGCATGTGTCATGGGACATAAAAGGCATTCCGGTCTCAAATTTCGGGGATTCATTAATTAAAGCGACAACAGTACCGCAAGCCTGGTAATTAGTCCGACACCTGGAAAAGGGCCGGAAGCAGCCTTTTAACTGGTTCTACACCTAGGACAAATAAAATAGGGTTTTACATCTGAGAAAACAGGCTGAGACTTCCGCTGAGAGATGAGATCAGGAAAAGTAGGTACATAACAGTTTCGAAGAACATCGTGCACAAATTGCATGTCGAGTTTGTCGACTGTAAGAGATTTGGGTCAGTACTAGGACTCCATTAAGAATGCAAAAACTAAAAAAATATGGAAATCGTTTCGTTCTGTGTCAAAATATTCCGACACAGTTTTTCTTCTATCTATCAAATTTTTTGCTTGACTACGTGAAAATTTAAACAAATTCTGATTAAAAATGTTGATGGCCAGACATATTAATTAGAAAACTAGGTTCTAACCGCAGAGGACACGCTGCACTAGGTACCGTCAAGTCGAAACTTAGTAGAAATAAACTAGTTAACTATTTCGTTGATCGGTCGTATAATTATTATTATTTTATTTTTTTTTGGTGGGAAATCATCTAATGACTTCTCCCGCTCAGGGTGGAGCGGGAGGGCGTGTCAGACTTTTACTGACTAAAACCCACCCGTGTTCCTTCAGTTGCCTATGCTAGGGCCACGGTTTTCTCTTTAGAATAACCCGTGACCCTGAGGCGTCGGCCCTATCGGACCCCGTCATTTTGTGCTGACATCTCTTTGAGGCGAGCGTGGAACACAACGCGCCGTCGACCCGGGCCTGGTCCCTATCGGACGGCGAGCCATGGGTAGCTCGCCGTCCGCAAGCCCGCGCCAACGGTGGCCGGGAATCTGCTTGCGATTCCCGACGCCCAGGGCGTCTCCTGCGGCGACTAGGGGCGTGAGGGCGCAAGGCTCTCTCCCTCACGCGCTCCGCCTCCTCCTTTGCGAGCATTACTGCTTCGCAGAAGGAGGTGATGGCTTTCCATTCCCTCTCGCTCCGTACCATGGCCTGGACCAGGGCCGGACGCGAGAGATCGCCGCCGCCAATCGCCTCCGCGAGGACACTGCGGTGCTCCGCCCAAGCTGGGCATACCTCCACCGTATGCTCCACCGTGTCCTCCGGGCGATCCACACAATGGTGACACCCGGGCGTTTCCTCCCGCCTTATGCGAAACAGGAACCTCC
Organism: Dasypolia templi; assembly: GCA_963555695.1. Lineage (NCBI taxonomy): Eukaryota > Metazoa > Arthropoda > Insecta > Lepidoptera > Noctuidae > Dasypolia > Dasypolia templi. Next base: position 24,473,248 of record OY743143.1, on the reverse strand, counting down.
CGAAACAACCGTGTCCGGTGAGGACCTGTGTCAGGCGGAAGATGAGGACGCCGTGGCGCCTCTCCAACCACTCCTCAAAGAGGGGACTTACCGCCGCTATTGTGGCGTGCCCAGCACTGGGTTGCGACAATCGCACCCTCCATGTCGTCATGAGATCCCGCCGGAGCTCTGTCCGCTGTACCGTGATTTCTCGCGGTAGCGGAGTTACACCCCGGCGTTTTGCCTCCTCGCGCCACTCCCATACGTGCGCGAGGGCTTTTGCCTCCAGATCCCATGGCGGCAATCCGGCGAAGAGGCTCGCCGCCTCGCATGAGACCGTGCGGTATCCCCGGACCAGCCGGATGGCCATGACCCTTTGGGACGCTTTCAACCTGCGGGCCGGTCGGCGCCTCAAAGAACGCGCCCACACGCCCACACCGGTGCCCCGTAAAGGGCCATGGACCGCACGACTCCCGCGTAGAGCCTCTGGCAGGAGGCGTTTGGACCCCCTAGATTGGGCAGGAGCCGCCTCAAGGCAGCCCCAGCCCGCTCCAGGCTGGGAGCCAAACGTCGGAAATGCTCCACGAAGTTCCACCGGCTGTCGAGGACGAGACCCAGGTACTTCATCGTCGACTCGACGCCGATGTGAACCCCTCCCGCCGTTATCTGGGAACCCGACAGTGGCGCGTTCCGAGGACCATGAAAACACATGGCCTCGGACTTGTGCAGGGCCACTTCGAGTCCCAACTGCCGGATCCTCTCGACGATTGTCGCAACCCCGAGTGTCGCTTGTTCGGCCGCTTCCTGGTGCGACCTCCCCTGTGCCAGGACCAGCGTGTCGTCAGCGTAGCACACCACGCTGACGCCATTCGGGAGATCGGCGAGCAGCACCCAGTCGTAACCGATATCCCACAGAAGCGGTCCCAGGACCGATCCCTGTGGGACACTCGGTCGTATTAGCATTGCTCTCACGTAATGTCTATGGTAATCAGAATCGGTTCGATGCGACGGTTTCTCTAGATTTGATTGCCATTTAAGTTACCTAATTTGGTCGTAACACAGTCCTTGGACCTTGAGGGATATCGTAGAAACAACTACTCAGGTTTTATGTAAATTATAAATAAATCTGTACTGTTGTATAATTTTACCTACCTTCATCTTCTAGTTAACATGGGACTAATTCCCGCTAATTTCTAAAATAACGTACATAATGTACATGTCTGTAACTTGTATAAAGTATGCTAGTAGCTTGCATGCCATTGTGACATTCATCAATCAGAAGTTGTTATATCCAAATGGCATGCAAGCTACTTGCATACTTTTGTGCAAGTTACGGACACGTGTACGCCATAAAGGAAAAAAGTAGATGTACTAGTCATTAGAAGTACTCATCTTCTTGATTTTAACAAGACGCACGGCGTGCAAGAAAGATGGAGAAAGGTCAAAAACAATAATGATAAATAATTTTGTTTCTGTAAGTAGTTTTGTGCAAAGACTTTTACACGTCAATTATATTTTTTTAACTAAGTGAGGTCGGCGTTTCCTATCTGACTACTCTGAGAAGAAAGGCCGAAAAAAACTCAAAGGTCACAGTCTCTTTTAAAGTCAAGACATAGTCTTGGTCAGAACATGTGATCAGTGTCTGAAATGATCTTTTGAGGAATGAACCACACAGTTTGAGTGGACCTCTTCAGTCAGTGCACGCATTTGTCAGTAATCATGCTGCTCAACTCAGAACTTTAAGAGCTCAACGATTCGACAAACAATACCAAAGAAAGGACATTTGGGTAGGCCTCATAAATTACTCTAACTTTCAGATCATGATTAAAACTAAAACAATGAAGCGATGGTCCACATAGTCCTCACATTCACAATTATTTAAATAATATTAAAATACTTCACAAAGTAAATAAGTCATAAGTCATTTATTCATTTGTTAAATACTCATGTCATAGTATATAGTTAGCTTACTGAGGTGATTGGTCAATCACAACTTGCGTAGACCATTTACCATGTCATCGCTTATTCATCTACTAGCAACTATAATAAAGACGTACGTAGGTACTTACCTGTGCATTACCAGTCTATTCATAACTGTAAACTCCATATATTTAGTGCTAAATCATGCTTCAAGTAGTAGTATCGTCGCATAAAAGCGGTCCCGCTCTACTTCGTTTAAAGTGCGCCAGTAATCCCTGTATCTTCGTTTAAATCTCCCCAGAAGGGCTATACGCATAGTACACTCACATTAATCCAGTTATACATAAGTCCCATGTAATAGGGGGTGAGCCCATTGCCATCAACCGGCCACAAATCCAGACTCCGGGCTGCTACTGAGAAATTCTAGATAGAAAAACCCAGTAACACTTTGCCCGACCTGGAAATCGAACCCAGGACCTCGTGCTCAGCAGTAGGTTTTGCGACCACTAGACGCAGAAGAAGTTGCGGACAAAAGCTAGTTTACAATAAAGTGAACAGTTATCGTCAAGTAAGGCCTGGGAATATTCTCTCAATAAAATACGTTTTTCGGGAAAATGATAATACAAGAAGTAATTATTAAAGTGAACGAAGAGTAAGTAAATGAATAATAAAACGATCCTGAAAGCTGTTCTTCTGTTTCGTCTAAAAAGTTTGAAATATATTATAGTCGTCTTAAAATGGCAAAGTTAAATTCCACTCAATGAAATACGTCTACCTAATGCTCATGTACGAGTAACAAGGAAAAGTCCACAGAGATATACTAGAATTTGCTTTTTTCTACTTCGCATGTGTATTGCATGAAGACGCCTTAAGTGACTTTGCTTCATATCGATATCTTCTTTTACTTTGGGGAAAAAACTTTTCCACGATATGTATCATTCGGCTAGTTCTATACCTTTGAGGCTCGGTGAATAACATTCGTTTTTCCTGATTTCTCTTCGGAAGTCCGATACTCTGGTTGAAAACTCATTTTATTAACTTCCAACAGATCTGAATGTAAAATGAATCTGATAAAACAATTTTATTTCAATTCACATTTTAGTATCTAACGTTTTGAGAAGCGGGAATAATGTGATAGGTAATAAAGAATACGACCTCTAAATATCTCTTTGTTATTTTAGTACCCTATAGCCAAACCCTCAGATTTTACATCCCTGCTCCTGAAAACACAAGTTCTACGAAATATGTATCGTTGCTTTGGTTCTACATTTAAAATGTGTAACAATACATAAGTACGTATTCTTTCAATTAATTTATCAGAAAATAAGTGTAGATTTCGGCGTTCGTACTCCATAATACGAAAGTAAATCGTTTATTTTGTTTGCTGTATCACTAAGCAATGTTTGTTCGTAAAAACAGTATAACAGTATTTTATTAAGGTTGTGCCAAAAGGGTACATAATCATTAGCGTCAGCGTTTTTCGTTCTATGCCCGGGGTATATTTTACTGTTTATCAAAAGGGTTACTTTTGGTTATCAAACTTAACACAGGGTCGTTGTAAAGGCATGCGCATAACACGAATCGTGGCCATGAGGAAAATAAAATAAAATATTTTTCAAATGCACGTAGAGCACTTTGTAATAAGTACATATTTAAATATATCTTCTTAAGGCACTGACAAGAGGCAAATGTTGTAAGTAGAATTGCCTTTAAAAAAAAAATGCCAAATCTGTACAAGTTTGTGGTCGCTGAAAAAATATATGTTAATCTTGAACATTTTTCTGAAACCCTGCTGTATTCAAAACAAGTTATAGAAAAGTTTTCTCGATACAAAAAAATGGCAAACAAACCTCTAGAAATGGTCATCCGAAAAAAATATCTGTATCACTGATCAAAGTTGTAAAATGGTACGTTGGTAAAATTAATAACAATAACGATATCATATTTAAATACAAACTTGGTTGTTTGTTATTATCGATTACTCAACTAAATTTTAGGAAAATAGAAAATTGCTTCATTTTTTGCAATAAATTACATAAATCGTGTCATCGCGCTTCTCTTTCTTTTCTATGAAGTCTGACAGTGACCGCGCTTTACCTCTTGTCAGCGTCTTAATCAAAAGCCTTTATTCATCCACTGCTGGACGTAGGCTTCTCCTAGTGAACGACACTTCCGATCCTCGGCGCTCCTCATCGAGTCGCTGCCAGCCACCCGCAAGTCGCCGCCCCCGAAAGGGGTTCAATAGGGGGTGAAAGGTTGTATGGATAGTTGTCATTTTTGTCGAAGGGAAATTCAATCGGTGGCAAGGCTTGTAAGGTAAATAAAATATTAAAGCGAGTTTGTTGTTACATGATACAAAAATTTAAGATAATTTCAAAATATCTTAATATTTTAAAAGTATCTTATATTTTCCCACCACTTTTGAATATCTGCGTCACAATTGAAAACTAATGTTAATTAAATAAGTAATTTATAAACTACACTTCCAAGAATGGGGTTATATTTTCCACCGGGGTTTACCGACAAAATTACCTACAAACTTTGTCGCATTTACCCGTAAGCTAGGACGTTGGGTGTCATTCGGTGTAACGATGCTTTGCTACACCGTGTGTCTTTGCCTTAACCGTTCAAAACTTGGCAAGTGTGAACCGTTTAACTTCTAAGGTTATGGCTGCTGTATCATAACAACTAATTGGACATCGTGTTTTAATGTTAAATTGTCATAGTTAGGGTTATATAGCTTGACTAAATTACAGTGAGATAGTTAACGGACAATTTGCATATTTTGGTAGCCGCCTTCTTTGGTTAAGATTTGGACCCCATTTTCGCTATCAGCGAAACTCAACAAAATGACAAACATGACGAAAAAATTGCAAATGATTGTAGCCGTTGGTACAGTGGTCGCAAGAGCTACTGCTGATCATGAGGTCCTGGGTTCGATTCCCATTTCGGGAAAGTTATTGGGTTTTTCTATCTAGAATTTCTCAGTAGCAACCCGAAGTCTGGATTTGTGCCTGGTGGCTCGCCCCCTATTACATGGGACTGAGCATTACTGGCGAAATGTGGTGTAGCGAAGGTACACCTCTGCCTAACCCTTCTGGGATTACAGGCGTGATGTTATGTATGATGTTATGATGTTGTAGCAGCCATCTTGGACCTTTATAGATTTGGATCCCATTTCCATTTAGCAGTGACCTCGAAACCCATGAAAATGACACCCTGACGGAAAGTTTGCAAAGTTTCGTAGACATTGTAGTTACTAAATAATTTTAAAGACCATTCAAAACCTTGAACCATTTGGCCACCATTTGATTTGACTGTGCTAAGGTGTTATAAGAGGGTAGATCTAGCTGAACTAAGTAAGAGTAGTGAGTGAAGAGAGTAGAGTAAAGTAGAGTAAAGAGTGTGATAAACTTTACTTTTTACTTTTTTCTAACAAAAGACATTCGACTACGACCAACCTTGAGTGGAAACGCCGAAACGGGATGCCCTAGAAGGCCAGTAGTGACCTTATTGGTGATGTTCTTAAGCAAAGTCAGGTGCGAAGTACTCCCAATCACGCAGCCCAGATGTGTTACCGTAAAGGAAGCAAACAGAGTATGTTATGATCGTAGCAGGTGGCGTTGGTAAGGTTGTTTGGTGGTGGTGGTTTCTGCTTATCCCCATGAGAAGAAGGCGTGAGTTTATGTGTGTTTTTTTTCCAATTAGGTACTTAATTAGGTAATTGTGACATTTTTCTTTCAAAAGTGTATGAAAGAAAAATGTTTATCATTTATTTCTCCTATTTTGTATGTTTCCTTTTTTTAAAGCTTTCCAATTGAACTAAGAGATACCATGGCGATCCTAGTAATACAATCTTTTTCTTATATTTATTGGTAATTTTAACATAAATTTAAATCAGTTTAAATCAGCCAACCCTGACAGAAAGTAAGGGTCCAATAAAGTAGGTGCCTACGCATTCAAGTTGTTAGGGTATAGACGTGTAGAATTTGACTTTGACTTTGATATGTGAATGGGTGGAGTGTGAAATGAGTATTGTATGGAAAAACCTTTTGTACGCGTTGGCAGCCATATTATAAGTTTACGAGCGGACGGGCACGCGTCAACCATCGAGAGCTTCTCACATACGAGTATTACACTATTGAAGTGAAATGACTTAGCATTTTATTGGTAAGTGGAGGCGTTAACAAAAAAAGCTGGTAAATGTGCAAACCAATTTGCGGAATAGTTTTGTAAAAATTAGAGCCGTTAAAACCTTCCAGGCTAAAACGCATAGGTATAAGGTATCCTAACTAATATTGTAAATGCGAAAGTAGGTTTGATTGTCACGCTTTCACAACAAAACGGCTAAACAGAATTGTAAGCAATATGGCAAACAGATAGACCATGACCTAGGTAAGGATATAGGCTATTTTTCATCCTGGATGGCAGACGAAATTGCGGGCAACAGCTGGTAGTCACTAAATCCCATTATTGTTTGTCGTAGACACGGCCGTGACGTAATAATACGGTTTTTTGGAGAGCTAACAGCCATTTGAATCAATTTTGTCGGCACGGTAATAGAACACGCACCTTCAAACCCATAACAATACTATCGATGTACTAGTGGCGTGCCAATAGCTTTTATTGCTAGCCAGCTTCAATTCTAAAGCTTCCAGTGTACTAGTATACAACAGCTGCCTTCATCGAACTGAGGAGATGGCTACATATCTTTCACAAAAGACACCAGTAACATGGTCGATTTTCAAATGTCTCCTGCACTACGACATCGTTTCAATTACTTACGAGATTAAGACAATAGGAGCAGCTACAGAGCTGACCCTATTCTCATAAGTGTAATTAGCAGAGAGGAGCCATGACCTACAATTTTATAGTTCATGCTATAAAATCCCTCCTAAGTTTCATAAAAGACACCAGTAACATGGTTGAAATTAAAATTTCTCCTGCACTACGACACCGTTTCAATTACCACTACAATGCACGGTACGGTACAAGGGTTGGAGATTAAGAAAATAGGAGCAGCTATAGAGTGACCCTATTGTCCGAATTGTGATCCCCTGTACCACCATAGTGTGTTGTAATTAGCAGAAACTAGCAATGAGTTATTCATTCATCCTGATAAGATAAACGAAGCAGAAAGGGAGAGTGAAAGAGTTGGTGCTACTCATCATCTTGGTAAACCCCAATGGTTGCCTCTTACGGCACCATCAGCAAAATGGGGGAATATGATCGACCTAGTCGCAGCCAAAACTCTTCAGTTTCAAAAACTGATTTTTGTGAAACATCTCCATTATTCATTTCCATCCTATCCCCGCAGTTCCATAGAATGCACGTAGATGCGACTGATATTCACCACAGCTGCGACTTTTTAAAGCTACTTTTTTGTCGGCCGCGATCTAGCTGAGGTAGTTTGTTTAGTATCGACATAAACTATTCGAGTAAAGCCGGCTATGGCCCACTATTTGTCCGGTAACAAAGTTACAGCTCAATGGTCTTGCACGATTTTCGTGTAGCTCAGTTTCCGAAGTAGGTACCAAAGTAACGAGGGTACAAATGCGTCATGTTCATACACTCACGCTGGTTTCTGTATATGTTTACATGTTTATAAGTGCCTGTTTTAAGCTAACAAAATTGCTATTTTCAAATAGTAACGAGACCATAGCTGTTATTTATTGAATTATTGTAATATTTTAAAGAGCACGGTTTATTTCACTGTGATTATACACGCCTTGCAACTTGATATGGGCACAGAAAAGCAGTTCCTTTTCAATGAAATCTTATAACTTGATATCGATTTAGAGTTCGCCCAAAATAATTTGAGCTCGTAAAGTATAAAGTCCGAGAAGTTCCTGCACAAAGATTAAACTAGCAGCCGAACTTTCCCGGCTCAGTCTTGGTCTCTAACATCTGATAATTCTCCGCCTGATCGACCTAAGCTGCAAGCATGTAAACCTAGCTTTAATACATTCTATATTTTAACAATTTTATATAAACGATTTAAGTTTTCTGAATCAAAGTCAAAGTTAAAACATTTATTTCCAATAGGTATTTGAAAAGGCACTTTCAAAATATGCAAGAAAAAAGAAAAGACGGTATCTATCTGCCAATAGACCTTAACTAGAGATACGCGAAAAAGTCACGAACCCTACTAATCTCGATACAAAAATATAAGCGCAAGATCAAAGAGTCAACCCTCAAATTAATAAGGGACGCAATAATCTTTAGCAAGCAAAACATCACACCTATAATAATGGTCATTTACCGAAAATTGTGAAAGAACGGTGAAGCGGCTCTCAAAACTGTGAAGAAAAACATCGTGAGGAAACCGGCATGTCTTAGAACCAAAAATTCTAAAACATGTGACATCGACCAACCCGCACTAGGCCGGCGTGGTGGATTACGGCCCACTTAACTCAACTTAGCTGCACCGGACATTTTGAAACTGCGTGAAAGTCGTTTATGTAGGTACAAATTGGACGGTGACGCGTGGACTGTTCGAGTCGTGACGAAACAACGGATTTCAATGCAGGGTTGTGAAAACGAATTTTGTGCTACACAAACTGATTGATAGTAAACATTGTTCGACGTTTTGGATAGGATATATATGAAAAGATAAATCTACGAGTCTTTAGGTTTTTATCTAGATAGCCTGATCCATATCATGCTTTGCGTGGGTATCGTAAAAGTAGGTTATAGAGACAAAAAGGAGCGTTGTCTTTTGTGATAATTGCCCTAACCTAACCTTTCCTATTCGCATCGCAGTGCCTCTGATCACGACTGATGTTTAAGTAGTTAATAAAAAGGCCTACTTACGTTCAAGAACGATTATAAAAGATAGCAAATTAACAGACGAAGAAATAATAATAGTCAACGGGGATAATATTGCTATGCAATAAGACGTTTAAGGGGACAAACTGTCACTTGTCACGGTGATAAAACGAAGACTGAAAAATGGTATATGGATGACTTTCCAAACGGGGTAAAAGTGAAGGTTGATAATTTTCTCTTGAACACTTCGAAGGCCTTTGACAAATGAGGCCTTGTTCATCTTACTCCTTATGGAATCCTCATATATAAAAAATCTATATTTTCTCCGGCATTTTTAGCCTTAAACCCTATTTGATAAATTGGATTCGTAATACTTTCGACAGCGTTATTAATTTTATTCGGAGTGGCCTTTGGCTACCAAAAAGCGCGATTAAGCATTTGAATATAAGAGATTGCTTTTAGCTGCTTTCGCCGACCAATTATTTTTATTTCCGAGCGAATCCTTTTTTGGCTTAGAAATATGTCACGGTAGAGATATAATCAGGAGCAAACTGATAAGAGGAATACAAAAAAATAAATGTGAAGGTAAAAAGTAATTAAGCGAAAAAACACAATCCTCCACACAAAGAATTGGTGTTAGTGAAAGGATTAAGTCTAATCTTGGTCTGGGCTTTTGGAACTTAGAGTAATTACCATACTTCTGCTTTCAGAAAAGGTATACCATTTCAGCTGGCAAGCTCTACAAGGGTTACTGGTTGTTTGTTTGTTTGTTTGGCATCTCGCAGGTCAACCTCTGAGGTTGTCGTCTGCTTAAGCGGACTTGCCTGTGGATTCCCTAATAAATTAAGGCCTCCAGCCAGGACTTAAACTTAAATAGTAACTAAAACTAAGCGACAACGCTAAGGGCACCCCCTGTGCGGTCCGAACCTCGGCTTAGGGCGTCGCTGGAAGAGGGCAGCAAATGACTAGCTGGATCAGGATTAATATTATTTAGGGACGAATTTAAAGCTACAGGCTCAGCGTCGCGGGCTGGCTCGAGCAAGGGTCGGGAGAGGCGTGGATTTGGGCGTCGCGGCGGGCCTCGGCGGCGAGGACGGTAGGACGTCGATCGGGTTTTGGGCTTATGTAGCGTGCTGGTGGCCTTACTACTCTCCTGGAGGAGGGTAGTGGCGTCGTCGGGGGCAATTAAAGTATGCCTTGGTCGGCGAATACTACTAATGCGAGAGGGAGTGTAGCGGGCGGCCGCTGTAATCAGGGTGTTAGAATGTTTGATGCCGCAGTCGAAGAAACGCTTAGATAAGCGTTTCATAAACTGTTTTCATTTTAAGGTCGACGTGAAGATCTATGTTTCGGACATAGTAAGGGGCACCCGTAACCCTTCTGAGGAAACGGTTTTGGAGGGTCTGCATCTTATGGAGATGACGTGGGTTAGCGTGCGCAAATACAACGCAGGCATAGGTCATGATGGGACGGATGACTGCGGTGTAAATGCGGAGCTTGCATTTAAGGGACAGTTTACTACGGGCTGTCAGTACGAAGTGGGACTGCTAAGAGCGAAGGAGGCGCGCGCGCGAACCGCGTTAATATGAGCCTTAAAGGTAAGGTTTTCATCAAGGATCACGCCTAGGTATTTGGCTTGCTTCTCCCAGGGGATCGGCTTACCGTACATAGTGATCGGGCTGGGAAGTGGGGGAGGGAATCGACGACGTCTCGAGAAGAGAACCGCCTGACTCTTATCAGGGTTGACCTCGATTCTCCATTTCCGGAACCAAGCGCCTAAGACGTTTGCGGAGGTTTGGAGAGTACGAGCTATAGCGTTGGGACAGTGACCGGTATAGTAAAATGCAGTGTCGTCGGCGAAGAGAGCCAACTGAGCCTTTTTACTTTTTGGGATATCGCTAGTGAACAGCGTGAAGGCGAGAGGAGATAGTACAGAACCCTGAGGGACACCGGCGCGAATAGGATGAGGGGACGAGAGTGCTCCCTCGATGCGATAGCGAAAGGTGCGATTCGACAAAAAGTCTCGTAAGATGAGCATGAGACGATCTGGAACTCCTAGTTGGTAGAGCTTGTATATCAAGCCGTTGTGCCAGACTTTGTCGAAGGCTTTCGCTATGTCGCGTTACGCTGCAGACCAGCGCATAAGTGCTCTACGATGCGGTGGACCTGTTGGGTGCCCGAGTGTTGGCTTCGGAGACAGAACTGCTCGTTGGGTATGAGGCTCTTTGCTTCGTCGTAGTCTTTGAGACGCTTATAGATAAGCCTCTCGTAGATTTTGCCGAGAACATTGAGTAAGCTAATAGGGCGGTAGCTGGAGGGCTCAGACTTTGGTTTGCCTAGCTTTGGGATACCGATGACGGTGGCTTCTTTCCATGCTTGTGGGAAAATGTTGTTGCTCAAGGCGCCATTGAAGATGGCGGTCATAAGCATTATTAGCGGGGCAGGGAGGAGTTTGTATACCTTATTGGTGATACCGTCCGAACCGGGGGCCTTACGAGCGTGTAGCCCTTTAATGATGTCGTGCACTTTGTCTGGAGTGACGGGAGGCAGAGGATCATCAGGGTCTTCGACGGGAGGGAGGGAGGCTCTCCGTTCGACTTCAGCGTCGACCTTGTTCAGGTGAGCTTGGTCTACTGGTTGGGAGCTGGGAGAACATTGGGACTCTAGGCTGTCAGCAAGACATTCAGTCTTATCGGGACTGTCGAAAGCGACACTATTGTCGGGGCGGATGAAGGGTTACTGGATGCCCGGTTTACCTAATAAACGGTCATCTGTTGCCATCATATTAATCAACAGTTTATCAAGCGTTTGAGTAAGATAAACTATTAATTATAGTTTAAAAAGCTGCTTATTCCAAGTAAGTAGTTAAACATTATGATAAGCACACTTAGTTCTACAGTAACCATGAGTAATTAGAAAAAACAAAACATCAAGTTCTACAGTGTATTATGAATTTGGCGTAATATGGGGTTGTAGGTAATATAGCTTACTGCGGCGTATTAATGCTTTTACCAATTTCATGAACCACCCAAGTTTTTACGTTACCTATTTTGATTATTAAATTAGGTAAAGTTACTTTAGAGCGAACCAAATTTTGTTCCGATTAAATTGGGAGCGCAATGTCAGACAGTTCCAGATTTCCCCCGAGAATGTTTGCGCTTCATTGCTGAACGCCGACTGATTCTTGTGCTTTATTTTAAGTTTCCAAGCACTTTGGGTACCGTTTGAGCACATTTGTATTAAAGAAAGGTTCCTTTTTGAAGTAGAAATGGTTTGGTAATAGCATTAAGCGGAAGGCATCAACAATTAATTAAAAATATTAATAAACGTATTATTCATAATAAAGCCATACGCTTTATAAACCTATTTTAGTTTTCGAATTGTTTGTTCGTTTTTGTCAAACTTTATTTTAACTTGATAAAACGGGACATAACTATTTGATGGCTAAAATATTTACAAAGCGAATGGCTTTATTATGAATAAAACGGTAAGCTAAGACGGTAAGCCTCTAAATATTCTCTAAAAATTTTTGAGTTAACTAAATTGTATTCAAGATAAGGACCTAATCATTCACACTAGCTGACTTCTTTATTTTTTAAAATATTTTATTGCGAAATAAAAGAAAGATACCAAAAGAAATAAGCATTTCACGTTCAACCTTACCAAGAACCCCTCGAACGTAGAAAGTCAGGAGCTGACCGCGTTTTGACAGAGTGCACATAAAGTTAAATTACCGTAATTTTATAAGTACATTAAATAAACCCTCACCTTAACTTCTGATCAAATAAGGCTGTTTACACACCATGACGTTATTACAGAAACATTTTTATGTACCCTACCGCAATCGGTATTTTCAATAAATTTACGCACTACACGTTAGTTTTACGTAGGCGTGTGTCAGATTGTACGCATCATCAATATGTCGATAGTAACTCGGACAGGCTTCACTACTGCGATATATATTAATCTTGCATAAACACGCTAATGTTGATTTGAATAAATTAAGTTGTTAGTCGATTTTATTTTTAAAATGTTTAATGAAGTCTTTTGGTAAAAAAAAGTCTTCTGAATTTCTTTTTTTCCCAATCACAATTATTTTTCAGGAGATTTTTGTTGGGAAGGTAAAAAAAAGCGACAAACTTCGTGCCGGTTGGAAAATGAAACATTACGTGCAGAGTTATCTCGACAATAATTCAACATTTGCAGATAAAAATATCAGTGTGAAGTATTTTTTCTGATACTGTTTTAAATTCGCGCTGTATGCATGACCACGAGTGTGGAAATAAATTGGACTGTATCCCCTCATAAATTGGGACTGTTTTGTCTACTTAAACTAAAACTACGTTGCAAGTTTAGGTATAAGGTCTACTTAAACTTTTTTATTTTTTTTATTTCCGATTTTTTGTTTTTTTTTGTTTTGTATGTTTTTCATTACGGACGCCTTTAACGTGCGTGCACGTCTTTCTACATCGTTCTCACATGTATAATTTCAACAAGACTGATGTAACAAATTTTCTGTAACAATATATTAATATTGTCTAGTATTTAAAAGACTGTCCATGGAGTTTTTTGCCCCTTCTTCTCCATAGGTACCTACTTCGCTTTGTAATGGGCAACTAGCTTCATATTTCTGACTGACCGACCCCTTGACAATTCAAAAGTGTCTGTAATTGGTTTATTTGAAATAAATGCTTTGAGTTTGAGTTAAACTTCGTAGCAAGTTTAGGTATAAGGTAGAAAAGAGTGGTCGATAATGATGCAATTCCCGCAAGTTGCCGCAGATAGATCACAGGCAATTCGCTTGTTCCCTCCGCAGTAGATATTCGAACCGTCCCTTTCACAGATTGTTTTGACTGCAATATTCTTTAGACAGGTTTACGTCAAATAGATTACGAGAAAAACTATTTGAAAAAACGTCAAAAGTTCGCCACTTATCGAAAAATGATCAAAGGCGGACCTGAAGTTGTGTTACGTTTTAACCGCTGAAACTTTTAAAAGACTTGTTACTTTGGCCCCTTGATAATCTATAAAAAGTTTTGAATGTATTTTATAATTTAGAAGAAAAAGTTAAAAAAAAAGAATAGCTAGGGGAATTTTGACGGTTAAATAAACACGGAAAATAATGGAGAACACAATTCGTGTTCATATTACGGTGTATTTATTTATTTATTTATACTTCACGCACATTTTGTACAGCGGCGGACTTAATGCCTATGGCATTAAGGTAGGTGTATAATAGATCTGTGCAGTTTTATCACAGTCAGTGTAATACATTAACAATTCCAGGTCTCTTTTCAGTATCAGTATGTTATTATTAAATACCATAAATCAATCGTGTACCTATTTACAATATTTAATAAGCTTTTTTAAAAAGTTTTAGACAAAACATACGAAGGGTGAATTTCACCAAACTTTTATACCTTAATGAAATAAAATTCATTCTCAAATTAAATCAAATTATATTCATTCTCAGGATATCACTTATTCTATAAGTGCTATCCTGAGAATGAATTTAGAACTAGAACTGTCAGAAGTCAATAAAAACTATCTGACTTTGGTAAAATCAGCCCTAAGTAAAATTATTATGAAACAAATTGCAGAATACATAATTTTATTACAAAATGTTAAACGTTCGCGAACCTACCTTCTACCCTACCCTATGTAACGTAACGTTTAGCCGACTAGCTAAACGTGGTTACAAGTTAAAAGATAATTTTTAAAATATAAAATACAAAAGTAAGTAAAAATATATTAATGATTAGAAAGGAGGTGATCGAGTGAGTCGAACACATTTACACACACAAGATGTTTGTAATAAATTCACTGAGAATAACTTGTAGAAAGGTTTATATTTAAATAGCTTTTAGAAAAACATAAACTGATGAGTAAGAAAAATTGCAAAACGAAAGAAGCCAAAAAACCGAGTCAAAAGACGGAATCAAAAGAACCTGGTGAAAAGTAACGGTTGCCTTATATAGGCCCTGGCCGATCGTTCTAGAAGTGACTTTTTTAGTTTTCAATCCAAATACTTCTTAATTGGTTATCGGCCAGGATCAATAAAGATGGCTTATAGTGAGAACCTGGCTTAACAAAAGTTTTACGATACCTTTACAATAAAATAGACGACCTCTTAGCTCTATACCATTGAAAAAGAAAAACTGACAGATGACAATGTTAGATAGAAAATGTCACAACATTCAATAAAAGGAAAATAATATGAGATCACATGAAATGATATAAATGGATGTGGAAAATAGACAGAGCTAGCTAAAGTTTTGCTTTCAGCAGTACAACAATTATCAGATAAACAAATGTAAGTTAAATGAGTGTCATACAATTTTCATAAAAACTTTAGTACCTACTGAATCATAGAAAGAATTGCTGTGCACAACAGCTCCTCAGGTGTTAAATACATAAATAGATAATAAGATGTGTTTTTGGTGTAACAAAATACCACACCTACTTACCAATTATGTTTCCAATAATCCTTCCAGTATAAAATCTACTGGATACCGGCTTACAATATTCGCCAAACACAAATTACAAACGAAAACCTAACAACAGTACTCGACTCGAACCGAATAATCGATTTATAGAATAGTAGCGTAATAACAAAGCACTATGCTGGGAAATTCAATAAAGTTTAAGGAAAATGCAGCTTTTCGCTGTAAGAGCGCTGTAAGGTACTGTAGAACAAATTGTGAAGGCGGCGGCGGCGGCGCGGGCGGCACGCGATTATTTCAAACACTTTGTTTATTGAATCTTAAGTTTGTGCTTTTTATTTATTTTTAGCTAAAAGGTTTTCGAATATTTCGTTTGTTTTATTATTTGTTTAGGCGACAGTGAACAAACAAATAATGTCCTTATTTAAAAAGACAAGTTACGGAATATAGAACGTATAATATGATATAGAACGGACTTTTAATAGTACGTCAGCGTACATACTGCTTTTGTTACCAGTGCGATCTACCGTACAATAGTTTACTGTTTTTCTTTTTAATAAAAGCTTTTTAAAAACTAGCTTTTAGTGAACTCAAACGTACACAATAAAACTTAGCCAAACATAAAACTTTAATATTTTCATAGCATGAGTCTTGCACGTCCTTCTTAAACTTATTTATTAATTAAAACACTAACATAATAAAAGGACAGGCATGTATGCCTGTTGTACACAGCGTTCACCACAAAAAACATCGTAGTTAACGACACTTTAAGATTACCCTCAAGCTTTTGACAAGAAAACAATGTACTTTTGCATAATAATAAAAAATTGTCTTCGAAACATAATCAACCTGTAAAATTTCAACTCCGCAGCGTATGAGGAAGTGGTTTTAATTCAGCTTGCAAGATTTGACCAATTCATACTAACTAGCCTAATAAGTTAAATTAAATAAAAGCTTGTAAAAATAATTTATTTTACACAATGGGCACTTATGACACGTCAGAAGCTAGGTGCACGGTTCCAGTTGGTCGCTTCCTACGGAGAAGAGACGACAAGAAACTCCACGGTTACTCTTTTAAAAATAACGGGTCTTTACAATGTTGTCAGTTTACAGTGTTAATAGGTATGGGAGGACAGTGTAGGCCTGTCAACAATGCCAGGTAATTAACAAAATAGGAAATGTGCATCACATCAAAACATCAAGGTCTAAGGCTTGAAATGAATTAATCGCATACCGACAAGTAGCGGTAACTCTTCATTTACGGTACTGTACCGCCGCCACCGAGAGCCTCTTCAAACTTACCTCGCTCTCAAATTGTTAATGCTTCATGATTAATTAATTGCAACGATAGAACGTGTTGTTTCAACCATTGTTTCATATTAACAACTAAAGAACAACTGTTGTTCGTGATTAAAGAACTCTCATTATAGTTTGATTTATTCCTTATTTAATTCATTAGTTAAATCTCTTAGCTAGTTTTTCATGCATTTAGCTCCCTTCAAAGTGGTTGAGCTTAATGGTGCCGTCAGTAGGGACTGATCACTCTTTTACACACAATTATAGCTGCCACGGCTTATTTTAATTGAAAATAATATTTGAATTGTCTGAATCTTTTAATTACGGATGCTTTTATCGTTCTGCATCGTTCTTACATGCCTTATTTCAAAATGAATGATTTGACCAATATTTTGTAAACATATTATGACTTAAAAGAGTGTCCGTGAAGTTTCTTGCCCGTTCTTCTCTATAGGTACCTACTACGAGTACGCTTGGGAATGGGTAACTACCTTCATCTTTCTGACCGACCGACCTTAACAATTCAAAAGTGCCTGTAATTGGTTTATTTGAAATAAATGCTTTGAGTTTGAGTTTGAAGCATCAAGTCCCTATATATTAATCAAGCTTTTGCTCAAGGATTCGCCCGCGTGGTGGAAGGTAATTATCCAACTGGAACATACTACTTACCTCCATAAAAAGTACCCAACGTGCTAACCTAGGTCATAGTCTTGGACTAGGTACCCGTGTACCTAATGTCATCAATATCCGTTTAGCCGTTAAGGCTTGAAAAGGTTACACATGGACGGACAGACAGATTAGCATGAGAGAGAGCATTTATAACATAGATGTATTTATTCAGTACAGTAATAACAACTTAGGACTAATTTATAAAAAAACATATCAAAATGAAACTATACTTAAACTATTCACAAATATAAATATGGCGACGAAAAAATCATCCGAATCGCTGTCGACTGGTAATGTACCCAAGAGACTGGCGGCTTTGCCACGTTGTATGGCAATGTTTAAGCCTCTGTCCAAGGTAAAAACCAGCCCCTGGGTCACGGGAAGTGAGAACCAGCCGTTTCGAGATTTGCTTTACTAGAGACCATGAGCACTCGGACCGTGGGTTTCAACACCAAATGTAAATGTAATTACCAATAAGGTTATTATACTTACGCCGCTTGAAAATAAGGTTGAGGTTTTCCGAAGTTGCAGCAGCAGCGCCAGCACAGCACACTGGGATTATAGGCGTGATGTTATGTTATTTTATTATTAAATAAATATGAATTTTATTCAATTTGTTGATTCTTTTAAATATTTAAGTCCTTCCCATAAAGAGTTTCTTTGAATTGAACACATCTTGTTCAATTCAAAGATGACTCCAAACAAACTCTTTTGCATTGAATCAGAATATCAGTATTTTACCTAAATAGGTTATTATTAACCCTTAACCACTTACCACCGTTCTCTCAGACACCGTTGAAGAATTTTTTGTTAATATTTCGGCGTGAGCGCATCGTTCAGTTTCGAGCGTCCATGTACCTTCCCCCCTCTCAAAAAAAAATTGTAAAAAAATTGAAAAATTTAGGGGTTCTATAATTTTTTATCTCAATTTCCAAGTAGGTCGTTTGTTTTTTGTTAAAATTTAGAGTGTCACAAGTGTTTTTTTTTCAATAAATATAATCTTTATAAATGCCTATTTTAATTAAATTAACACGTCATGTTTAAATATTACTAACAATTGAGTCATTTAATGCGCGCGGTCTCCTAGACCGGTGGTAAGTGGTTATAGAAGTAAAACTAGTGGTAAGTGCCTAAGGGTTAAATAAATAAAACTGTAACATTTAAAACTCCCTCAGGACGTCAAGGCTGTTTCTAAGAGCCTTAATTTGCCTGAAAATTATCAAAGATTGTCAGACTTGGGAAGTGCCTACCTGAAACTTGCTTTGATGAATCAATGAAATCATAAACTAAGTTTGTTCAGTACCGTAAAACGGGGTGAATAGGGATGCAGGTGTGAATAGAAACGAAACTTTAAAAAGGATTTTAACATTGAAATATTAGAGTTTGTTGCCAAAAATGTCCCTTATGTATTGACTGTATTATAATTAACGATTAAGTGCCCTTGTTGGCAACAAACTCTATTATTTCAATGTTAAAATCCTTTTTAAAGTTTCGTTTCTATTCACCCCTGCATCCCTATTCACCCCGTTTTACCGTAATTGAAGTTCAATAAAAGCTCGACATTCTAATTAAGCATACCTAACTAACTAAATCAAGGAATTAACTACATTAAATGATTAAATCTGATGTAGGTCAGCGAAGCAATAGTTATTAAATTCTGATGAATAATCTGTATTTTCTAGCACAAGCTATAGAGAGTAAATGGCAGAAAAATAAACATAACACACCACATAACATCACGCCTGTATTCTCGAAGGGTGAAAGCTGAGGTGTAGGTACCTATATGACACCCACATTTCTCCATTTATGTTAGAGGGCGCGAGCCTATTGCCATCAAGCGGGCACAACCGGGCTGCTACTGATGAATTTCAGATGGAAACACTTTGCCTGACACTGGAATCGAACCCAGAACATCATGCTCCACAGTAGCGCTTGTGACTACTATGACCCATGAGACAGTTAATAATAAGATGAAAACGTAGCATATTTCCAATAATAAAGCGCTAACAAAAGGCAAATATTGTGAGCATTATTGTCTTACAAAATGTTTGTGGTAGCTGAAAAATGTATGTTAATCATGACCATATTTCTGAGAACGTAGTATTCAAACTGAACAGTTGTATTCAAAACACGTTTTAGAAAAGTTTTGTCGATTCTTTTTTTTTTACTAACCTTTTGAAATGATCTTTCAACAAATATACCTATCCGTATTACTTAGCAACGTACGTTGGTAAAATGAATGACAAAATCGTTTCATATTTAAATACAGAACTTGGTTGTTTGGCAAGGGGTCGTATTGATAAACAGTTAATTTACCTGACCGACAAAAGGTTGGTAGTTTTTGTATTTCGATTTACTGTAATCAGTACGGTCAACTGCGGCATTGTTAATTTCCATGAGCAACTATACCCATAAGTAGACCCTTTAGGAGCTAAACGCAAGTTTTATAATGCCTAAAAGTAAATGATCCACTGTGGTAAACCGAAACAGAAAAATATATGTGTGATATTTTTCAGGATATATGCTAGTTAGATAGTGTATCGCAACAGCTTTTTTGAAATCGAGATATATATAAGTACCTACCTACATATGGGTATAGTTGCTCGTGGAGAGTAAATATGCCACTGTTGACCTACCGAACGTGTTTTAATTACAGCTTAAGACAAATCTAACCCCCTACGTACACCCTTAGGAATCTGTACAAACGTGTTTCACTTCACTAATTAAATCGCAAACTTTTTTGTCTTACTCGAGTTAATTAATGCAGAGTGCACTGTAGAGGAATCCGTCTGTAAATGATCAAACGTGATTCCTGCGATGCCTCTCAACCCGGTGCTTAGTGTGGCACAAATTAATTAGTTAGAGCGTCACCATCTCATTACTTCATTAGGTTTGTGCACCACAAGCAATAAGCGAGAGTGGTTCAGTGGGAGCTACAGATGATGAATAATCATGGATTTGGATTTGTCTCATCTTCATCTTAGAGCGAATTCACAAATGGAACTGAAAGTGATCATCACATAAACTACGTTTAAAAGCTGTTAGAGTAATTATTTTCTATGGAATATTGACACTGACAGCTTCTGCACGCATTTTAGATGTGCTGAACGCGTTCAGTTTCATTGGTGAAATCGGCACTTAGTGTTTGAATAATGAGGTACATATTGGTATTTTTGTGTCTAGTTCTTTTCATTGGAATCTTTCTAAATGTGGTCTATTTATAACTCATCAGGGTTATTAAGATATTATTACTAATATTATTAACTGTATTGAAATTTTGAAAAGAAACTGCAAAAAGTAGTTTTCAGTGCTCGACTATGTACAACACGAATAGCTCAAAGTATTAGAGCGGAAAACAAGGTCATAAATTTCAAGTAAACACAAAAAACTTCACTTCATCGCTGAAAACAACCTTTCTATATTGTTTCTGTGGTAGCGACGAATTTTGTATGATTGGATAGAAGTATAAAAAACGTCACGAGTGTGAACAAAACTGTTTTCCTGGGGATCACGCTCGATTCAAAGCTTCAATGGGGTCCTCATTTAACATCCCTTGCAGGACGGCTAAGTTCAGCAGCATATGCTGTGAGAAAAATCCGTCAATTTACTGCTGTAGATACCGCGAGACTAGTCTATTTTAGTTACTTTCATAATATTATGTCATACGGTATTTTAATATGGGGACGGGCTGCAGACGTCGAGTCCATTTTCATTCTGCAGAAAAGAGCCATCAGAGCCATTTATGGCCTCCGCAGGCGCGACTCTCTAAGGGAATTGTTCAAAGATATTAACATCATGACGGTACCTTGTCAATATATCTATGAAAACATCATGTACGTAAGGATCTACATCTTTTTAGTAAAAGAGGTGAAAGACACAATTATATCACTAGAAATAGGGACCAATTAGTTCAACCAGGTTTCAGGCTGGCTAAAGTAGAATCATCTTTCATGGGGTACTGTTTAAGATGTTACAATAAAATACCTCCCCACATACATCAACTAAATGAAACCAAATTTAAATCTTGTATAAAACGCACACTATGCAGCTGAGCATATTATAAGTTAGGGGATTACATTGCTGATAAAAATGCTTGGCTAATCGATGGTCCTGCTCCTCAAGGACGCATCAACTAATTGATTAGCATTTGAAAATACTGTTGGAGCTGCTGAAGATTAAAAACAAGAATCTTTGCATTGTATAAACTCAATATTTTAGTACTGCATAATTGCTATATGCCATATTATGTGAGTACTATGTATATGCTTTAAAGCTACCATTTACAGGGTACGTCTTTCATTGACTTGAATGTGTCCTGGCGGCTGAGAGTATGTCATGCTCACTTTAATGTTTCGCTGATGGTGGCGCGTGTGTTGGATCATTTAGCTCCCTTCAAAATGGTTGAGTTGAATGGTGCTAATCCATGCGTCATGTTCGTGAACGGGCGCCGTCAGTTGAGACTGGTCATCTCTTAGCTGCCACGGCGTATTTTAATAAAATTTTATTTTTGAATTGTTTTCATATTTATATAACGGACGCTTTTAACGTTCTCACATGCATAATTTCAACATCAATGATGTAACCAATCTATTGTAAACATAATTTGATTTAAAAGAGTGTCCGTGGAGTTTCTTGCCCGTTCTTCTCCATAGGTACCTACTACGCTTTTGAATGGGCAACTAGCTTCATTTTTCTGACCGACCGACCTCGACAATTCAAAAGTGCCTGGAAATGGTTTATTTGAAATAAATGCTTTGAGTTTGAGTTTGAGTTTGATTCATAAAAGTTCCGGAGTTACCTACATAGCTTGCAGAGTAAGCTAACTGAAATGGCAGTGGGCTGGACATGTTTGTGGTAAGACCGATGGCCAGTGGAGAAGACGAGCCCTGGAGTAGAGATTGCGCATCGTGTGGGACGCCCAGCAGCTAGAAGGACCGACGACCTCAAAAAGGTGGCCAGGTCAGACTGGATGCGGAAGGCAGAGGACAGGGTGCTGTGGCGCAGCCTGGGAGAGGCCTATGTCCAGCGGTGACCTGCGATAGGCTGAGTTGATTGAAATATAACTGCACGCGTAGCATGAGGACCAAAGAAACGAGTTTTATAGATAAAATTACAGATAAACAAAAGAAATCTGTCATTTTGTCTGGCTGACAAAACCCGTTTATGCCACGGGTGCTGACGAAATGTTGGAGTACCTAGCATTCACTTCAACCTAACCCACGTTCATCGATTCATGTACCTTGAATGTGCCTGTTAATTGAATTATGACTGTTTACACGATCAGCGTGCACTCAGCTTTATCCCCTGAGTTATAGTTGACAGGGTATTAACGTATTACTTCGAGTTACAATAGGTCAACAAACATGTTTATAGTAGGGTGACTATACTAACGAATGCTCTGAGGTAAATGTGCTGATAGGAACTTCGGAATCAATCCTGAGATTGAGTTTAGGGGAAGTTAGGGTCTTAAAGCAAACCCGTGACGTGTTTGATCAAGGGATAAAATGACCTTCTCCTCCTCTGGCCTAGTTAATGTTTTTTACGTATGTAAGCGTGAACAGAACATGTACAGTGAACAGTGGCATCTTTATAACATCTGGTTAAGTAATTTAGTATCAATGCGATACAAAAGTAGAGAAATTGCGAATGCAAAAAACCACTAATTGTAACAGATTGGTATGTTAATTAACTAAATCGAGAGATTTTTATGATAATTATCAATTAACATAAAAATTGTTACAAATAGTAGATTTTTCTACTTTTGTATCACTTTAAGTAAGCGTGAACAGAACATGTACAGTGAACAGTGGCATCTTTATAACATCTGGTTAAGTAATTTAGTATCAATGCGATACAAAAGTAGAGAAATTGCGAATGCAAAAAACCACTAACTGTAACAGATTGGTATGTTAATTAACTAAATCGAGAGATTTATATGATAATTATCAATTAACATAAAAATTGTTACAAATAGTAGATTTTTCTACTTTTGTATCACTTTAATGTTAAATGGCAGCAAACGATTTATAGTAATTGAGTGATATATACATAAGCACAGTACTCATGCGTAAAGTTGCTCATGGAAAGTAAAGAAGTTGAGGGACCTATTAATTCATGGAATCTTTAATTTGAAAGTTAAAACGATAAGTATTAATTTGTAAGTGATTTAGTACGTAGGTACGAACATTTGTTTCCATATTGTATCACTGAATGCTTTAAAAGAGCATTCACAAGTGGTGAAGATGGTCAAATAGATCGATGTACACTGGAAAATACTACTTAATTGTATCTACATTAATGACTGGCTGGCTAACCTTTGCATCACAGTATGACATTTTCCCCTAAAGCCCGTTCTGAATATTTTTGAAGCAATACCTACAGCTTTATACAGGTTGGTGTGGACATCGACGCGCCCCATAGCGTGGTAATGTTACGTCGGTAAAAATAACCGACGAAAAATTTTAACGCAAGGGGGTTCAGAATAATGTACTGAATCCATGGTAATAGTTTGCGCATCGGTGTCCCTGGCACTCTGAAATCATCAAAGGACTTCTCCTGCTCTGGGTGGAGCGGGAGAACGTGTCAGACTTTAACTGACTAAAACCCACCCTTGTTCCTTCAGTTGCCTGTGCCAGGGCGACGGTATCTCTTTGGAACAACCGACCATGGCAGGATCCCTGCCATCCTGTATTTCCACTCTTTCTGCATTCCTTCATAGCTTACTCTTTTTGAACCTCAGAAATGTAAAAACTGTTTAGTAAAACCCGGTTTTAATTTATAACAACAGCTAGTGTCGCCATGATTGTCGAATTTATTCGGAATGTTCAGATGTTTCAGGTGATGTACAGTATTCCGACCGCAAACCAAATGCCCCTATAAATAAATTCAGAAAGTGGAGGGAACAACCTTTTTTGCTTCATTGGTCACGCCTCAGGCAATTTAGAGCCTTGTTTTTGGCTTGTATATCTCTTGATAAACATTTAGAAATTCAGAGAGAAAGGATTTTTATTTTTTTATTTAAAACGTTCTGATGTGGTGTATATACGTAATAGTTTACGTGTTTTGGGTACATTTAGATACTTAGATAGTGAAAATATTTGGAAAATAATCCATTTATTTCATAATCAACCTATAATGTCCCCACTGCTGGGACACAGGCTTCTTTTCGAGGGAGTGCACTGTAATTTACCAAGCGGGCCCATTGCGGATTGGTAGCTAGCACTGTGGTCTTTGAACTGTTCCTTTTAAGACACCGTTTGAAGAGCAGTGCTGACACTTATTATTTAGTGCCGCAGCATTAAGCTGAGATTGGGGCCTTTTGGGCCTCGTACAGGACTATATTTTTATTTTATTATTTATGTACACACAGTAAGATACAAAGTTAAACGACTTAATTACCATTTGAGAACAAAGGTACTGGTTATTTCTCAA
The DNA here is from genome assembly GCA_963555695.1 of Dasypolia templi. Lineage (NCBI taxonomy): Eukaryota > Metazoa > Arthropoda > Insecta > Lepidoptera > Noctuidae > Dasypolia > Dasypolia templi. The sequence continues at coordinate 24,448,742 of OY743143.1, read as the reverse complement.
GAAATTTCTTCCAGCAAACTTGAGAAAGGAGAAGTGAAAAAGAAATGTAGACAATAGTGTGTGAAAACAAGAAGAAAAAAATATGAATAACGTGCAGTCCAAATATGCATGCAATATATATAAATAAACATATACCTATGTCTATATATATATAATATCACAGTTAAGAGGAAAGGTAATGCTCTTTTAATCGACATTTGATGTAATGTGTGTTATGTTGAATAGAGAAATAGTTTTTAAATCACGAATGCTAGGCGGAAGTGAGTTCCACAGTCTTACAGCTTTGTTTATATTTTAATTTTGTTTTATTATTACAACACATGGGACTTAAACATAACTGGCGAAGTGTGGGTGTTCTGGGATTACAGGCGTGTTGTTATGTTTATTATTTTATTTTAAGAGTGTGTTTATTTAAGTTTAAACTATGTACTGCATACACCTGTGCGAGTTTCATTAAATGCTTTTTCTTTATTTCTATAAAATTATTATTTACACAAAGTGAAGCGCCTGCCTGGTTTCCCACGACCTACAACTCCTAAGTCGGGGCCGTTACCACTGGGCCATCCACCACTGCTCTCCATTTATTTACTAAAGCCTAAAGGTGTTTAAAAGTGGCCACTAAGCCTTATGACTACCAAAGTTCATCATGACCATCATCATCGGTAGCCTTGTTCCACCCACTGTTCAGGGTTACACTTTGCGCACTGGTTAAAAACTTATCATGTATGGTACATTTCAGTCTAAAACACAGCTACCTACAAACATTAAAAAAAAGTAAGGGTAACCTTCATCTTTTCTACTATTCAAGCCTAAAGCCGACCACCTGTAATACCCAAAAAACATTTTAACGTGAAAAAAAGAACGCCAGTCAAAAAAGTTCAGCCTTTCAGTACATACCCAATTTGGCTGATGGGTGTCCGTTTGACCGAGACGTAAGTCCTCAATAAGGGATGGTCGGCCCACTATCGGGCCAGTATCGCTGACGAAGCGAAATGTTATGAGTTTGGTCGAATCGTAAGCCACCACTCCTAGAAACAAATAGTAATCAAATAAATGACCGGGATTTTTTTTCCTGAAAGTATTTGATATAGAATTGGAAACTTATTTTAAAGGTAACTTTATTGATGCTTTATTAGTTTGGTTTTCTAATCTAAAGTTTGTTTTCTGTGTGTTCGGGACATCAATAATTTTCTTTGTGACAGAACAATAAAAGTGTTTTCATAAACTATTTTGCATCCGTAAGACGTCCTTCGTAACATTGGGTCTAGTTGAAAACCAGCGTCAGGCACTTAGTTGTCCGCGCAGCCGTGAGGCACACAATACTATTTTCTTCTGTTTTTTTGTTCATGTAAATATTGTGTGCTAGCTTTGTGTGTCAGTGGCATTTCTTGAACTTTTTTAGCAGCATAACTATAGCAATATCAGCATTTAATGTTTCCACTGCTAGGACACAGGCCTCCCCTCTATGAGAGAGAGTGGGCCGTAATCCACCACGCGGCTGGGCCCGGTTAATTCCCTAACAGTTAACTTGAATTAAATATGAAAATAAAAAACGGAAGGCAACACAAAACGAAGATCTCAAAATTGTAATAAAAAGGGAGAAAATGGTCTAATCACCCTAAACGCCGGAGGCTTAATTTTTATAAATTTTAAACAAATGTAAATTTCGCACAAAAAGAAGAAGTTTCAGTCCTTTTATAATTAGACGTCGTAAAAGAGTCAAAGTTTGATTTATACGAATAAAATAATTACCGAGAGACTTTAGAAGGTTAGATTTAGGAGATAAAAAGGGTCTGAATCTGAATTGATTCTGTGAAAGTTAGGAAAAAGTCGCTTTGTTCAAAATGAAAGTGAATCTGATTTTCATTTGAATAAATTGCTGATAAGAAATGGATCTTCTTGGATTTGACTATGGCACTCGTAGAACAGTTGATTAAAGATAATGTAGTTGGCCCTGTTCGGCTGTAGGTGTGTATGTTCTTTTCTTAAATGTGTTTTCACCGATTTCTCCGTTAATTGTAGATCGTTTTTTTTGGTTTGTTTAAAAGGGTATGCTCTCGAGCTGGTCCCTTATAAATTTGATATACTTTGCTTGAACTGTAATACACATAGTAAAAAAATATTGGTGTTCGAATTTGTGAGGGGTAGGTTACCACAACTAAAAAGTGAAGAAAAAAACCATTTTACAAAAAAAAACAACCCACTTCCAAAAAACACTAAAAAGTATCGGTGACTTAAAAGGAAAATACAAAACCAAAGTTATTTTTCACTTTGTAGTATTTTTCTTTTGTTTCAAAAATATTTGTTAAGGTAGCTGGTAGGGTAAGATTTATAAGTTAGTTTTATAGATAGATCTAGTACCGTAGACACTAGGAAGGATAATCAATGCCGAATTTAATTATGATCGACCGTCAACCATTCAGACAAGTTCCTTTACGATTTAAGTATTTAGTTTGTTCAAGCCGAGAACGAAGTGACTCAAAACATTTTCAGGAAAACTTTTTAAAACTCGACAAACATACTGCATTAAAATGAGGTATGATTCTAAATCAGTGTACAGCATGATTGATTTTTAACGGACGCCGGATGCTGGGCGCTTTATTTATGACTCAGTAATCTTCAAGAGCGAGCCCTGGACTGTGGGCACTTTTCAAGGTGGCCGGCTATTTTTATATGTGGACACACGTGCCTTGCCAGATGTAACGGAACACATAATATTATATATAAAGCTCTGTGTGAAGCAAATGGTAATACTAACACTATAATGTTAAATCACATTTTCGTTACTGCCGATTATATTATTAGGATCAATGTATTTTTACACTATACAGGCTGGCAGGAACATCAACATCAACGCGCATGATCCTGTAATACTATTCTGTAACCATCTCTCCGTAAAAATTAAGGTGAAGTGAGCTGTCAGTGCCACTGCTGCTAGGGATTGACCAAGGCGGGATTACATCGACCGCTCACTCCACGCAAGTCTTCACGCTGTGGTTTTTAACAGAATCGACATGCTGAACCCCCCTGCGTTGACAGCAATAGTAGGTTATAAAAAAATGCTTTTCCATACATTTCGACTGCGTAGGCATTGCACTTTTTTTTATATCGGTCGGGAAATGTACAACGATAGAATCATGTGCTGACTTCATGGCTACCCATGGTCCCTGCCACCCTTGCCTGGTGCCTAAATAAACCACCAATCTATTCTGTAAAATATCACCGAGAAAACTAAGTTGAAGTGAGCTTAAAGTTAGTGGTCAATAGCGTAAATCCATAGCATCAGCATGTCGATTCTGTAAAAATCTGACTGTGAAAACATGTCATCCCGTCTTGGTCAATCCCTAGCATCAGTGGCACAGACAGCTCACTCCACGCAGACTTCACCTAAGTTTTCACGTTGAGATGGTTACAGAGTATCAGTACCGATGTAGGCAGAAATCGAAGTTGGCTTTTTGGGTTATTATGTCTTTAGTACAAAACGTAATAAATATTCAAAATCAAACAAACAATGCAGTTTAGAAACTGACAATTATTATTTTCTCATAAATATATACAGTTATTGATTTATCAAAGTATCAAATCAGAATTTAAATGGTCATGGATATTGCAACAACTTAGCAACTTGTCAGTACTACCTACTTACATTCATGGATTCGCCTCATTGCTGCTTCAATCTCAACCACACTGTATATATTTAAATATACCTTGTTGTACACCACAAAAACAGGTACATACCAAGAAAAAAAAACTACAAAATAAACAAGGGGCGGCCTTAATCTAAACTTTATAAATATTGTAATGTCAACAGTATACTAAAGAACAGTGTAATAAAATAAGCACAAGAAAAAAATAACAAAAAACTGCTTTACTTGGGTTACACTATGGACTACCCGTAACGACTGTTAAAGATCTACGAATGACAGCTGGGATCGACGGTACATCCTACTTTCGCCTAAGTAATGGATGGTCACCCGTCTACGAACTGACCGCGGCAAGCGTAGCTTAACCTTTAGCCACGAGCACTTTGCCACCAAGCACTACTAAATAAGGTATAAGCATACCTACATTGTCAATTTCGAAGTGATAGAGGTTATTCATATCTAAAACTATTCTGGTTGCGTATGAAGCAGTCGTCGGATTTACCTAAAGACGGGTAGTTTAATAGAAACTGGATATCGAAGCACGAATTTAACTGTAAACGCTGACGCTCTAACGCACTTTGTCAGGGCTTGTTATTAGTTCTGTCGTCCTTGAAGGCTTTATGGTAATTATTATGTAGTGTAGGTGAAGTTCAGGGAAATTAATTCAGTCTGCGCGCGTGTTTAAACTTCAAGACTATAACCTGCAAGCACTTTAAATCACTTTCGGCAGAATGATCTTGATTATTTACTTTGGAATACACGGAACACAGCACACTCTCTTCACACCTGATTTGTGTACGTCGAGATGGCGGCAAGCAGTTATTTTCGATTTCAGGCGTGCGGAAATTTTTCTTTTCCGTATTTTTAATAAAACGTGTAATAAATAGCTATAACAAGGTAACTTGACATATTAAAGACTCAAAAACTCTCTCGTATATCCACAGGCGACGTGGTAATGTACACGAGTATGTACACAAGCTGTCTACAGTTGTCTACATAGTATGTAATATGAAGTAAGTTGATTTTCCGACATCAGGGAGATGGCAACGTGATGACGTCACTCGGAGCGTCGGATGCGCTCATCCGAATGTAACGTGACCTGATGAAATACACGAATGAAAAATTTACGTCGAATAAGTTGAGATGAAAATAAGTTGCATTTACGTATTTCAAATTATGTTGGTAACTGAAACCGATTGGTTTGAATGAATCTGTAATTTATTTGAGGCGTGATAAAAAGATTTTATTTAGGTAATTGACACTAGCGTATCGTGGCAACAAATAAGATTCAAAACAGCGATGCATTTGATGTAAGTTGAATCGAAAACCACGAAAGAAAAAAAACGTACTTATATTGTTGATTGAATTCCCTTTTTTAACATTATTATTCAAAGAAATGAACAGCCACGGTTGAAAAAACGAATTGACAATTCGTTACTTTGCTTTTAATGACAACCTCAAAAAGGGAAAAGGTAGCCTTAGTCAACCACAGAGAATCTTGACACAACTACTTAATAAACCCAAGTTTACACAGACAATACAATCCTATAACTTATCACTCACATAAAAGGTAAAGTAAAGCCGAGTCAAGAAAGCTGAAGTTTACAATAAATTAGACGTTTATAATGCTGAGAACTGTAATAAATAGAGCCACCTGTTACTGAGTCTCAACTGTTCGGACAATGTTCGATAAGTATTCTAGCATTTCTGTTTAAAGCCAACATGGGACAGGACAATGAAACCGTTGTTGTATTATTTTGGTTAATTTTACAGTTTCACTTTCGACCTGACTTTGCTTCGCATGGTTTGTACGACTGGACAAAAAACATCGAGATTTATTTATTATACATAGGTATATTCGTTTTTTATTAGTATTATGCAATGTTCAGGAATAAATTCTCTAAATGGTGATGAAACAGTTTCAAAATCCGCTTCGCAGTTTACAAGAACGACGCGACCACACGCACCGACACGAAGAGCGACTTTAATTCGACGCCCTCAAGCATTAAAGTGCCAATATTACCAATGAAACTGAACGCAATCAGCAAATCTTAAACGCGTCTAAAGCGCGAAGAGCTGTCAGTATCAATATTCCACAGAAAATTATTACACTCCCTAGTTTATATGCTGATCGGGTTCAGTTTCATTGGTAAAATCCACCCAAGTCGCTAATCATACAAATCAAATTTTACAGGAGAGTTTTTATTCTGTTATTGATGATTATGAATATTTATTCAACGAGTCGAAGTATTGAGGTCGTTGATACATCAAACCAAAGCCATTTTTTTGTAACTCAATTATGATGTCAATATTAAATTATCTGTGTGAAAAACCTTGCAATTTAAGAAAATATATATTACCTACGCTCGCCATTTTGTTAATAAAATCGTTATGTTACATTACAATAAGGACTTTTCCAACGCAAAGTAATGGCGTAGGTATTATTGTGGTCATTTTGACATTTTTTGTTGTCGAAAATTGGACCAAACGCGTTCAAAGTTGACGCGTATTGCAATTTTATTAATCAATTATTTACATACAAAAACTTGTTAGATCCCATTACGGTTTGAGCTTACACAAAATACCTCTACAACAACAACGTTCCAGCGTTTACCAAGAATTGCACGAAATTCATTTACGCCAATAAGTCGGCAATAGCAAATTACCAAAAAAACAAACAAAACACTTTTGTATTGATAGGTACGTAAATACACTTTTCTTGTCATAATTTTGTTTTTAATTTCCTAACAATAAAAGTGGTTTACATGACATCTCCGTAAATATCACTACGAAAAATGTAAATAAATTCAGGATCGTTGTGATAAAAAATAAATTGAAGTTTTAACACATTCGTAAACAATGTGAAACAATAAGGTCCAGCTGAAATCTGACTAATAATCTCGGTAATTCATTTTCCTGATTATTTTAGCGGATGGTGAATAATAGCTGATACCTATGAAATAGGCATTATGTTTACTTTATCTACATACTTTGGTAATTAAATCAGATTGAGAACATACGTTTTATCATGGATAATTTCATGGTTATTTACCTATTCTGCTTCATAGTCATCCCAACATTAGAACGTGGCAATACCAATGGCCCATGGAAAGACACAAAAACTTTGTTTTAAAATATTCCAAGATACAAAAATATTTCATCTGTCTCTTTTAAAATACACAACAATAACAGTATAATCAAGAGTTTCATAACTTGTCAGGAAAGACAAACGGCTTCCAAAATATAGACATAATAGACAACTAATTTCATTAATTTTAAACTTGTTTAAAATTTTCCTGCCAAACTCACTCGTATTTTAAATCTCCTCGCGATGAATGTTCCTCGCTTTATCTTTTCGACAGTCGCCCATACCAAAGTTTGATAACTTTTTATTAAAATAATACAATAGTAGCGTTGTTCTTCAAGTAAGTACCTACATATTATGATGGTCTCGCAAACGTTATTCAGTGGAACACGATGCAATGTAAAAAGATGCCTTTATTATGTAGGTTCTGTCCAGGTTTGCCTACCTTCATTAATATACCTACAGGTTGATTGGTAATTGTGTGTATTCCTTGAAATGGGTGATAGTAGAACTAATTTGCAACATTTTTGAGCTTGAGATTCAAAAATGGAGTTTTGGAATTTTTGTAGTTTATGGTCGGTCGAGAGGTGGGAATATACAAACAATTGTAAATTTTCCACCTCTCGACCATAAACTTGTTGGGAGAAATCTGCGGCGCTTTGGACTTATAACTTTTAAGATTCAGTCTTATAACTTTTAAGACTAATAAGTGGTTTCGACAGTAACAAGAATTTAAAGGCGAAAGCGCCAGGGTTGCCCGCAAATTAATATTTTCTTACTTTTTTTTGCAATTTACCTGCAAATTGCAAAAAAACTTTAGAATATATCAATTGTTTGTCCGGTTGTATGTTGAACAAAATATGTTTAATTTAAATGTGTTTTACTTAAATTCCTTGTTTGACAGTAGGTTTCAAATCAGACTTATAGCTTATAATATTCCCACTGCTGGACCACAAGCTCTTCGAGAGTGAGCTGAAATTTCCCAACATTTGTTCCTCATGATGATTTTCTTTACCGTTTTGAGAGCAGTGATGATGAAAATATGTACACAAAGTAAGACCTACAACTCGTAAGCCGGGCCGATACCACTAGGCTACCACTGGCAGACTTAAACTGAAGAATTATTGTTTCTTTATCACAAGAAGTCGCGCGTTATTAAAAGAGGACGGACGCGCTTCATTTTCCGAACAATTTCATTTTTGAACATAACGCCAGGAAACGACTTGGGATTGTAGAGTTACGTGATGCAAAATAACTCGTAATAGCTCGTAACTTGTTTATTACTACGAGCGTTTACTTCCGAGACTTATTGATTGTGGGATATCATAACAACTGAAAATTGTCCGTATACGCAAATCACAACTTTCATTCTTGACAGTTGTATGAAATGTCTATTACAGGTCAAATTTACGTACATAATGAGTCAATTTGCTTTAAAAAAATCCTTACCATAGAAAGATAACAAAAAACGTGCTGCACCAACACTGTTATTGACATTCACACATCACTTTTATCGCCGTCATCATCCGTTAAGAAAAGCGGAACGGCCAACCTCGATACGTATCCGGCCACATACCGGCACGATAGCCAAAAAGTCTAAGCAAGTCTAAGTTCAATGGAACGGAGTGCATTTCGTAAGTTTTTGTACGGCTATCGTTGCATTATTCAATTCCTTATCAATCTCTTTAGGTTAGCTACCGAGCACGTGTTGTGTTCAGCGTGACATTCGTATTTGCATTCAAAGACTTTATTCAGAATTCATTTTGTACATTTCATTTGCTTCAAGATTTGGTTGCTAGCTCCGTAATGTTAACAGTAAAGGATTGATTTAAATGCTGCTGACTTTTTTGTTTGTTTATTTGTTTTACAGGACATTCGGAATAAATAGACGGGTACCCCTGGTTACTGGCTATATTACTAATTAAATGTTGGTAAATATGTGATTCTTATAACAAAATGGCATTAATTAAGTTCAAAGCAATCTACTAACTCTCGGAGATCTTTTAGAAACCAATTAAAACAGATATTTCAAGTGCTGAATGGAACCAAATTCCATTATACGAAGTTATAATATAATAAATATAATTCTACCATATTAACGTATAAAATAGATAGTAGCTTTTTGTCGTGTCTTTGTAGAGATAAATTATGATCAAAGAGTGAAGCCTTTTGATGTTCCCGAGGGTTTACTGACTTAATTCCTCTGTGACATAATTTTGCGTATTACTCATTAATTGAAATAAGGTTTTATGTGTGATCCACCCGTCAATTACACGTTTTGATATTAATAAATTAGATGTTGCCGCCTTTATGGGGACTTTGCAAACGCCGCACAGTGGGTCGAAACTATGATTTTAGTGACTTAGGGCTCAACTTTGCTTTTTTACTTTTTTCCTCATGTGGATGGATAGAGCTCATTAACCTCAACAATAATTGTTCTGATGTATTTTTTCCTAAACTTTATACTTTGGGTAGAAAAATGTGTTTTGTTATTTTTTTGTATGGAGCGGATCAAATAACCTTAAATTCCTGCTAAGTAGCGTGTGATCCCGCGTTGAAACTTTATTTTTCATATACCTTGTCTAGTCTATTATCATTTGATGCTATTAACGTGTGCATAAAGTTGCAACTCTGCCAAATAAATGGATCGAAAAAAATGAAAAAATATATAGAATAAAAAGCTACATTTTTTACTTTCGTAAGTTCTTTTAAGTTAAATTTGATATGGAATAGTAAGTAAAAGCACGTAATAATACACATAGTTACTTAACAACTAACAACAATACATTTAAAAGGTCCCTAATTAGCTTAAATTTACTAATATATGTAGTATTAGTAAATTTAAAGCTAATCACACTAATCATAATACATTTAAAAGGTCCCTAATTAGCTTAAATTTACTAATATATGTAGTAGTAGTAAATTTAAGCTAATTATTATATTAGCTTAATGACTTTAACATGTTTATGAAATGTTATTTTAAGTTAGATTTAATACTGAATAGTGAGTAAAGATAGGTACATAATAATACAAATTAGTAAAGGTAAACTAACATTACTACAACTAACACAAGCAAACTAAAAACTAACTATAAACAACATCAAACATTACTATTTCCTTTCAATTATGAGTTTGACATTTATAAACTAATAAAAAAAACAAGAAACTTACAAACTACCAAAAAATCTTATTCACTATCGCTATGACTATCTTGTAAATTATCTACATCAATAAAATCTATATCGGATTCTGTGGGAAAAATCAGCAGAAGCTCTTTGACTTTTGGAGAGAGAACCATTATATTTTGTTTCACCATTCGAGGTCTTAGACTTGTGATCTTTGGATCAGAAGACAAAAGAAGATTGTGTATAATATCCTCATTTGTCGCCGTTCTACTTACCTTTCTAGAATGACTCTCTCTATATTTCCGGAAATCTTTATTACGAGCTTCCGCTGCCTCTTCCGACAGTTTACCTATAGGTATGGCACCAAAGTGCTTAATTATATCACTCCCATGTACTAACAATTTATGTATACTGGAAGGCATATAATACCAGGGATATAAGTGAACGTACAATTGTGCAGTATCTCTACAAAATTCGGAAAACTTAGAAAGATCCACGCTCTCTCCAGATGCAACCGTCTGAAGAATCACATGAAACCTTTCTATTAAATCTTTATCTATTCCTGTTATGCGAGCTGTTGTTTCTGCATCCCTAAAAAATCTTCTGGCAGTATTGCCATCATTGGTTGTGCCTACTCCTTGCTTGACTACGTCAATAAGTAAACCGCATTCTTTCTTAAACGCTTGCTGTATAGCGCTCTTTCTGAGTGACATTTTTTCTTTGTCATCGCCCCTGCAACTCCATTTTTTGAAGTCCAAACGATAAGCTGCAAACAAAAAGAAATATCACTTAAATAAAAATCTCACAAGTAACTATATAACGTGAAAAAAATTATGAACTAATAAAATTATATTTACCGATATGAAGTAAGCACTCCATGCTTCTTATCCAGGCATGTAAAGATGACATTCCATACTGGAACACTTCTTCGTTGTTCTCTTTTTGAGCAAGTGACTCTAAATTGTTCATCTCTGACGGTTTTGCTTTGCAGATATCACAGACAGCTGAAGATGTGTCTGACAAATATGACGATATTTTGCCGTCTATCATCGTCAAGTGCAATTGATGCTTAACTTCAACTTGATTGAACTTGATTGGCTGAAGTGTTTCTATTTCTTCGGTTATGCTAGCTTTTATAGTTACCACTGTTGACTGCGTTTCTTTGGTAAATTTGAACATTATCGGACGGCAATAGAAAGTTGATGAGGGTCGATCGTTTTCCCAAACAATTGTTCCATCACATTGTTGAAGCCTTATAGGAACTAGACTGGCCATGAAGATAGTTGAGTCATCAAACTCTGCTTCAGTCTTTTGTTTATAATTACTTTGACCTGAGGCTCCATCAAAACCCCATTTGCTTATTAGCAGTAACTCAGTTGGCGAATCCAAATCTAAAGTAATCACTTCTAAAAGCCTAGATACCGTCAAGTTGAGTAAAGCTTGCAGTTTAATAGCAGCTCCTTCTTCAGTTATAATTATGTCTTCTTTCCCTGGATAACATTTTGCCTTCGCTTGTTTTATTTTATAATAAGAAGGGTATAAATCAGACCTATTTTCACTTGCTGCTTCTCTTAGGCTTATATACTGCCACTTACTTAATTTAAGTGAAACTAATAAAGACAGTGCCTTATCGGGTGAATATGTACTACTTTTCGGTTTACTTGTACTTAAACACTCTTTAACTTTTTCTAGATCTTCGGGGTGATTTAGTAAATGGTTCATAATTTTTCCTACATCCTCATTTCCGGTGTTTCTTAAACTAGCAATTGTAGTAGCTTTAAGTTCATCCGGGGATAACGAAAGCGATTGGTTAATTTGATCAACGCGTCGTCGTTTTTGCCTGGAGCCCAATTCCTCGAAAGGTTTTCGAGGTGTAAATGTAGATGTCGAAGCTTCTGTAGTAGATGGTGGTAGATTTTCGACATCTTCAGTATTACAAATCTCGAGCCTTTCCTGTTCAGTGTTCACAGCTTCAGGTATCATTCCTTCGGGCCAGTTTATTGCACGTTCCAACCAATCACCATTTTTTCTTACAAACTGTGCTAACGTGCGACTACTTCGTTCCCATCTTGCACTTATATTTGAATAAAAGCGCGTACAGAATTTTTGGAGCTCAACACTGTTCTCTTCGGTCACGTTTATTTTATGTTGTAGGAATTGAAAGAATTTTTGACTATCCGACAGTGACTTGACCTGCTCTCTTAAAATCATAAATAAATCTAAATTGTTAACTAAATTATCCATTATAACGAAAAAGGGACGATCAGAATCACGAGATGTTAGTAGTAGTACGAATAAACGAACACTAGTTAGTATATAATAAATTATGGTCATTTTATACTTCCAGAATCCAGTGACAAACAATGTTTACTAATTTTTCTACTACCCTCATTAACTAATTATCCTAATTAATATTACAGTAATGACTAAAAGTGAAAAACATTGTTATTTTATAAGGTAAAAGGTTAAGCTAATTACAGTAATTAAACACACAAATAGAAATTAATTGATTTCATATCCACATTTTTAAATAAAGGTCCCTAATTAGCTTAAATTTACTAATATATGTAGTATTAGTAAATTTAAGCTAATTAGGGACCTTTTAAATGTATTGTTGTTAGTTGCTAAGTAATTATGTGTATTATTACGTGCTTTTACTTACTATTCCATATCAAATTTAACTTAAAATAACTTACGAAAGTAAAAAATGAAGCTTTTTATTCTATGTATTTTTTCATTTTTTTCGATCCATTTATTTGGCAGAGTTGCAACTTTATGCATTTGTTTATAGCATCAAATGATAATAGACCAGACAAGGTATATGAAAAATAAAGTTTCAACGCGGGATCACACGCTACTTAGCAGGAATTTAAGTTTATTTGAGCCGCTCCATACAAAAAAATAACAAAACACATTTTTCTACCCAAAGTATAAAGTTTAGGAAATAATACATCAGAACAATTATTATTGAGGTTAATGAGCTCTACCCATCCGCATAAAAAAAAAGTGAAAAAGCAAAGTTGAGCCCTAAGTCACTAAAATCATAGTTTCGACCCACTGTGCGCCGGGGAGACTGTTATTATTTAGAAAGATTATAATACCTCCCTGTAACACACACATTTCAACCGGTAAGAAGGTCAACTTTTAGGTATACCTACAGGTTCTATGTAATAGGGTTGGGTTTCCGCACGTAGTCCTTTAAGTAAACCATTTGCGTGGGCCATGGCGGCCGTCAGTGGTTATTCCAACCAGCTCAGGAGAGATTTAATAACTTACTACTACACTACTTAACTAACTTCTGTAGGGATCCCGAAGTTGATTAAATCTCCTGTATCCTAATTGCGTAATACAAAATCAATCAAGGACTGCCTGCAGCCCGGTGTCGAGGTCCACCAGCTCTCCGCTTGTGTGTGAGTGGACTTCCGTAGCCACCTGCGTATCTGATTGAAGTGGATGGGTATAGGTATACAGGTTGAACCAGAAAAGTGTGCTCAAATTTAAGTTTATGGTACAGACCCACAACTTTCAGCTCATGGGACCAACATCGTAATCACAAAAAAATATCAACTGTACCATACAAAAGTTCAGTACCCACTCGACCCAAATGTATGGGACAATTGATTATTTTTTTTTGGCAATTAATAAAAATAAATCCCACAGAGAAAGTTTTCCAGTTTGAGGGTATGTACCAAACCCTTAAACTTGACCACACGTTTTTTGTACACCCTGTATACAGAGTGTCCCGTAAGTCGACGTCAATCCGGAATCGGGTAATCATAGTTGTTAACATACAATATATATAAAAAGGATTAATTATGGACTGCCTCGTTGGTCTAGTGGTCGCAACAGCTACTGCTGAGCATGAGGTCCTGAGTTCGATTCCTAGGTCGGGCAAAGTGTTATTGAGTTTTTCTATCTAGAATTTCTCAGTAGCAGCCCGGAGTCTGGATTTGTGCCCGATTGATGGCAATAGGCTCGCCCCCTATTACATGGGACTTAATCATAACTGGCGAAATGTGGGTGTACTATAGGTACACTTCTGCCTAACCCTTCTGGGATTACAGGTGTGATGTTAATGTTTTCAACTGCATAATAACGACTATATAGCTACAAAATGAATATATTTACGACACGTCACGAACACATTTGTCATAACAAAACATGTTACAAAAACAACAGCGGCTTCTTAACGGCTCTTCTAGCAGGTACGAGTATTTATTTATAGTTCCGCGGTATCAGCCTTGGGCCAGCCAAGCTAGTTCCATCTGTTCTGGAAAGCAACAAAGCACAGCCCCAAGTGGAACTGTTATTGTCAGAACCGAGACGCACTAACTCGACTGAGCGAGTTTACCATTAAACTTCGTATTAACACAGGATAAATATTTTAATGGGTGTATAAGTTGTAAGCTAAAGTCGTTCAGGTCATGACTCTGACGTCTTCCAATGTTCCAGATAAGGTCGTCTTTTGTTATTACGTCACACGCGTCAAGATTATACTGCGACATTTTATTTCTTCAGTCTTTGTAAAACACATCTATCCTAATTTCCTAACTTATCTTAACTAACATTATAAATGCGAAATAAGTTTGTTTATTTGTTACGCTATCACGCCAAAACGGCTGAACGGATTCGGATGAAATTTGGCACACAGATAGACCATGACCTGGGTTTCATAGGGTACCCTATCCAGGATAAAACCCTACCTGGGTTTCATACGAAGTCGCGGGCAGAAGCTATTGAGACCTCAGTCTGTGCCTCAGTGTTTTTAGATAAAAGCAAATTAATAATGTCTCTGTTCTCATTCTTAGAAAATATATTGTAGTTGTCTTTTGTTACCTATTTATTATCTAGGCGGTATTGTCCCAACCAAAGATAGGAAACCTATTATTAAAAAGAAACCCCAGTTTTATAGAAATAGATCCACAACAACATGATTTATGTTTAAAAGCGAAAATAGTTTTTATAGTTATAGTTTTTCCGTTTATAAAAAATTTAGTTTAGGATCTGTCAAGTTCTCGCTATTTTGCGACTACAGTTAGGTTATTATCAATACGAACTTTCACCAAGTATGAAATATGAGGAGACTAAAGAACTGGCGAATAGAAAATTGTGTGGCGTAGCAAGTTTTCAAAGTTCAGTTGTGCGCTTACTTATGTATGAACATGTTACAGTTGGATGTTTGCCATAGTTTGGAGAATTCAGATGCTAAGAGAAGAAGAGCTCAGTCCAGACTGTATTCCGCTTTTGAGTTTCATTTAATAATGAAATAGCGTTATTTAAATAAATTCGGAAGCAAAACACTGCGAGTCCCCTTGACAAGATCTGACCCAATTGTAAAAGATTTTATTTGCAAAGCTTTTAGAGACGACATTGCGACTATGTTGGCCTAGTTCAAAGAACACTTTATTTATATACTTCTGAAAAAAATAATCTGATAGGAAATAAAAACAGCCATGAAATACGTGTTTATGTTCAAGTTTGATAATGTTTTTTTGATAATTATCAAACTTTAAAATAAACACGTAAAGTAAGGTAAAGTCACGTAATTTATTTTTTGTATTTTTTGAGTAGGTACCAAATTCAAAATTGCCACATCTATCTCAATAACCCGTAGGAAACATTTTTGCGCATTTTAATTTAAACTAATATTTGAAGAAAGTCAAATGGCCGTCATAATTATAATAATAAAGTTTGGGCAAGTAAAATATCACAAAAGAGTTAGGAACTTATTTTTTTCCCCAAAATTATGAATTAAGCCTCATTTACACGCAGCGCTATATTTGCATGTGACACGACATCACATCAGTTAAATCAACAATAAAGGTTGAACCGTCTAAACAGTGTTAAGACCAAAGATTTAGTATAAGTATTTAGTATAAGTTGTAAACAGGGTGTTAAAAGACCCATCACATAGCCGTCAACTAGGCATTCTGTACATCAAAGTAACATAACACAAGAATATTTGCTGGGAAACGACTTTTATTTTTGGTGTGAAACGCTGTTTGCGGTAGTGCGCAATGTAACACACGTAAAACATTCAGCTTTTAGGGTGCATACAACGGTACACAACAACACAACACACACAACTTACAAAACTTATAACCCGGAGGTCTTGGGTGTATTTAAAGTTGTGTTACTTAGAACATTAAAAACTAGTCCCTTGCTGCCCTCTCCCAGTGACGCCCTAAGCCGAGGTTCGTACCCCGAAGGGGGTGCCCTTAGCGTTGTCGCTTAGTTTTTAAGTTAGTAAATAAGTTTAAGTCCTGGTTGGAGGCCTTAATTTATTAGGGCAACCACAGGCAAGTCCGTCTAAGCAGACGACAACCTCATAGGTTGACCTGCGAGATGCCATTTATAAAAAAAAAAAAAAAAGAACATTAAAAACTTATTTTTGTAAAAAGACGTCAGTTAAAAACAGTTTAAGTTGTAATTTTGACCTTCAATATCCGTAACCAGAATGTTTCTAGTTATGGTCCAGTACAAAATAAATTATTAGAATGAAGGGGAGTTCAAGTGACTCTCGGCGCCGTAAAATGTCTTTTTTAGAAACGTTAAACTAAATCTATGGTTTAGACGATGTAAGTCATTTGTTGCTTCGGTTTTATAGTATTCCACGGGCAGAAAACATGAATCGTGTGGCTACATATGTAGTTTGATTAAGTAGTAAAATAAATGTAAAGGGTTATTTCAGTCTTAGGTTACCTAGGATTAACAATAATAATGTGACTTCTTCAACACTGTCATCCACCTTTTCTATCAAAATTTCGGCTTACAAACTTGGTCCCGACCTGTGTAAGGTATCTTAACCTCTCTTAAATGAGAAGAAACATAGAGAACCGAAAAAAAGAAACAGGATAGAAACAGTTTACACAAACTAGGTAGGTCTGGCAACCACTAGATTGCCGTGGGAGAGCAGTGGTGACCCAGTGGTAACTGTAACAAGTGGCTGTGACTTACTAGTTGAATTGTAGGTGTAGTTGTTGTTCATCACTGCTCTCAAAACGGTGAGGAAAAACATCGTAAGGAAACCGGCATGTCTTAGAACCAAAACTTCGAAGTAATGTGACATCTACCAACCCGCACTGGGCCCGAGTGGTGGATTACGGCCCACTCCCTCTTACACAGAGGAGGCCTGTGTCCCAGCAGTGGTATCATAATAGGTTGATTATGTTATCAAGTGGGTGACGTGCTATTCTCCTTGGTAGGCTGTGTTATTGCCTGTATTAAGGAGTAACAGACAACAACAGTTGGTCATTAGGTCTACCAACAAATTTGTTACTTAAGTGTTACCTGACTGGAGAGCAATTGTAAATCGATGAAAAGATAGTTCGCATGTTGAAAAAAAACAGTAACGAAATCTCTATTTCAAGTTTTCTTACCAAAAAAACTAACCTACTTATATGTGTGTACTTTGTGGTACATAAATAAAATATTGCGTAATTAATTATTGTTCCTTATAAGCCATAACTACGAAATAGGTTACTCTATGTATAATCACACTATAGATAAGAATGTTCATTCACTGTTCAAGGAACGGGGTCGAGCCTTCGACTTGTCATATGCCATTAAAAACCTATTTCATAACCTAGAAATTGGTTTCAAAATGCCAATAAAATAAACTTCGTAAAATAATAGTTAAAACCAAACAGTAATATATAATGGAGTTAAGAGTTGAATAGATATATGTAGTTCTAAGAATTTGAAGTTACAAGCTTAACCGTGAGGAAGGAAACCGTGTTTTTTGCTCCGACATAATATAATGATAGATATGAAATTCTGCCATTTTGTATGAACTGAAGAGGTAGGTTTCGATTTGACGCGATTTAGGTACCCGTCTGTGGAAATTACAAAGTATGTCAAACTGAAACTGAAATCTTTCTTTCTAGCATAAGAATCTTCAGAATGCGATACCGCCCATTGTGTATGTTGTGGTGTTAGTATTTTTTGTTATGTGTTTTTGTGGTGTACAATATAGTACATATAAATAAATAAGCTTTACTCCGGGCTGCTACTGAGAAATTCTAGATAGAAAAACACAACAACACTGCCCGACCTAAACCTGTGGTCTGGGTCTGGTTGTTTGCCCGGTTGATGGCAATAGGCTCGCCCTCTATTACAAGGGACTTAAACATAACTGTCGAAATGTGGGTGTACTCTAAGTATACCTCTGCCTAACCCTTCTGGGATTACAGGCGTGATGTTAAATTTAGTTTGACGAATGGAAAACGATCATGCCATATGTCTGTTGTTCTGGGTGATGCGTGTTTGAATTTTTATCTTTGGCTAATGTAATTAGCAGACCGCTGTTTTATAAATAAATACTATCGGGATTCATGATTTTTTATACTTTTCGGTAGTTAACTACGTAAGTATAGGTATTCCTTACTACTACATCTTTAATTTTCTATTATTGTATTAACAAACGAATAGGTACCTAACTATATATATTTACGTGTATGTTTGTGGGTATGTCCGAGCTATAATAGTTTATTTAAACTAGGTCAAAATTTGCACAAACATTGTGCATCTTCTGATGTCTGCTAATTTTAAATGCTCACACTCAAAGTTGAAGGTAACACATCAATGGCTGTTTAATATCTTATATGAAAATGCTTAGACAAGTTATATAACAGTAGAGCTATTCTGTAAATAACTCACCTTGAAAACGTAGGTGATGTGACGAAACAAGATGAAACTACGTTTACCAATTGTTTTTTGATACTTATTCATAACTTTATTGCATAAATTTCAAAAAATGCGAATTGCATACGTATAAATAATTAAACGGGCTTGACGATTCGTCCACAAAAAAATTAACTTCATGCGAGTTGCATACGGAAAATAGCATGTTATTTAAAAATGTCAATTCGCTTGATCCGGGCGAGTAATTCCTTCTGATTCTGGGAGTTTCTAGCCGATTCTTCTATAAAGAGATCTGCGTTTTGAAATAGGCAACTAGCTTCAACTTTTTGACTCTCTATGAGAGTAAATGGGTGGCATTTGCACTATTGACAGCTCAGTATATAACTAAGAAGTAATTTTCACAAAAATGAAATGTAAATATAACAGAAATCCACTCAATCTTTGCCCGCTGAAATATATATTAATAAAAAGGAAACTCTTGCCTCAACCTCTGTATAAAATATCGTAAAAAGTGAGCCTTTCACTGAAGAAGTAATGTCATAAATATATTTTTTGACCGAGAACCCGTAAAAGATGTCTCTGTTTATTCTTTATGAGGATACAGCCAAACAACGTAAATCTTGATGTAAAAGAAAATCTAAATTTATCTTTTGTTTTTTTTTCGTTTGCTATTTGAGTTTCGTAAAGAAGGTAGACCATTAATAATGACAACCAGGCTACTCGACGTATTACTAGAGACCACGTTCGCATGCACGTAAAAATATAGCGGCGGGATTTTTAACTCTCGGTGTTGAACCGAGCATTGAGAAACCAACAGAGTGCATCCCACCAGCGCGAGCGCGTCGAAAAAACACGCTTGGATTTTCAACGCGTTCAGTGCGTTGAAGATCCAGTGCGAGAAAAAATCCCGTCGCGATATTTGTACGTCCGTGCCAACGTGGTCTATGAGCCAGAAAAATCTGTAGCTCACCCACATGTTAGTAAAACATGTTTTTCCTTTGCATGTTATTTAAATCTCATTTGTAACTCTCGAACTGTTCGAAAGTAAGTAAATAGCTAGGCAAACTCATATTAAGTAATCATATTTTTAATGTTGATCCAACTTCTATAGATTAGTGCGTGCAAACGTACAAAAAAACCCTTCAGCTCTATTATTAGTAAGTATACAGATTTACAAAATCTCCAAATTTTTCAGCTCTAATATAATATCTATGTTCATTCTACATATCTACTGCACAAGCACTGCACATATACACGAGTTAATCCTAATATTACCGATAGTTCCGGTGCGAAGTGCGACGGTCACTCATACATAATGCTGAGTGTACCTACTCACAACGCACATGACGCGCCCGCGCAGGTATTTCCGTCACCGGTCATCACTGAAATTACTGAATACGCGGCGCTTCATCGCACTGTATACTCGCTGGACATGACAGTAACGGGATACAAATTATACGTTGAGTAACTCGCTGCATTCGGTTGTTAATAAAATCAAATCAATCATAATCTACAATTAATTCAATTTTAGTACGAAAACTAAAAATAAATGCAAGTTCATTAAAAAAATCTGCTTAGATTACTCTGTGAAGAAAATACCGGAAAAGATCAACAATACACAAAATGATAGTAATTCATCCAGATTTATTTTATCGCCTTCAAAGTATGCTCCTTTAGAAACGATACACTTGCGCCAACGAATAATCCAATCATGAAAAAAAAATTTTAAACGCTTTGTTCGATGTGTTTGTCCGGATTTCGCAATATGATCTTACAAAAAACAGCACTGTATTTAATCTAAATAATTGATGCAAATCAAACTCCGCGCCAAAATGGAAAACAGTTGTGCCAATCTAACACCAAAAAAACACAAACAAAACCAACCGTAAACAAATCATCCATTTCCCATACTTTTTTGACAGAATTTCATTGAGCTTAAGTAAGCTCTTTATGAAAACAATGTCAGCACGCGTAGCAACACCGAATTATGTCGACGGTAGAAAAGAAAAATTGACGGATATTTTAGACAAAACGACAGATTTATTTTGATTAATCTTCCATTTTGTGTATTCTTCCGTCGACAAATTTCTTAGCTATGGTGGTCATGCTCTTTGCCGGGGTCGCGGGGTGTTCGAAATAGAAACTGTGGCCCTGGCACAGGCAACTGAAGGAAAACGGGTGGGTTTTAGTCAGTAAAAGTCTAGCACGCCCTCCCGCTCCACCCAGAGCGGGAGAAGTCATTAAAATTTGATAATTTCCCACCTTAAAAAAAGAGTATTCATACAAACTGTATTACATAAGAACATAAATTCCTGAAATTATGGCGTGCATAAATTAATTTGTCACGTGACATCAATGGTTCGCCTTCCCTGTCCTATATAATCAATAATATACATACACAAGAATACATCACTTATACATGAAAATGTACTTATATCGAACACAATAAAAATTATGATGCGATTGTTACCAATATCAACTACCTACTTATATTACGATTGTAACTCGGCCTTATATCATTCAGATAAAAAATAAACACAACACAACACGAACGGCATTGAGTGACATACATATTAATTTATTTATATACTTACTTAATAATTATCAACTGCATATTTTTGCAGCTATTATACAGCACGTTCAACTAATTAGCATCTCAAAGATTAGTTGGGTGGAATGAGAAGGCATACGATTGCCATTTGTGGGTATTTATGAGTCACTCTGCAACTTGGTGACTTAATACTCTGACATACAAGGCCGTCTTAGATTGTGCACGATTATAAACTAAAATCAACTGTTTTTGTAAGTAACAATTTTTTGTTGGTGTTAGGAATATTCACGCATCTGTCCCGAGTTGAGCATGAAATCAATTTATAATTGATATTAATGATGCGTTACACCTTATGGGAAGATTTAGTTACATATATGTATACCTACTTAAATAGCTTTACGAAATGTTTTACTAAATTCGTATATGACTTTAAAATGTTACAAAGATTAGCGACTTTTATAGATGCTCTCGAATTTTATGGCTCTTCTAACTCGAGGAGAAAGAGTTAATGATTTTTAATGGCTTTATTACTAAATTTCTAATTCAATGTTATGAGTGTGGGCGGTTTTTGGATCAATATTGTTTAGTAGTAGGTGAAGCAGACTAATTTTCTTTTGACGTAAGATGTGTAGATAGGCGTATAAATTAAAATAATTGTAATATCTAAAATTCTAATCCATTTTCCACTTACCTATCAGTCAAGGAAAATCTCTAGCAATATTTAATTGCTAATTATCAACAAGTTCTCAGTTATTACAAAATACGAAAACAAAACTTCACCGGACCACTTCTCACACAAACTCCCAGATATGAATGCAAACAGTTCAACTAAAACACACTAAGTATACAACATTCGCCATACACAACATTAATTCGAAATTCTAAATCGGCGCGAAAAACATCGTATCGGAGCGCCGTGACACGCAGAGCACGTATCTACAGCCGTAGCGTTGCCGCCGTACTAGCGGTGGGTAACTCCGGAGGTACTGATCCAAAGGAGCCGGTACCGAACGCGGATACGTAAACCTTATTTATTCCTCACAATCCTTACCGGCACCGCGGTACCAAATGATTCCGGAGCGCGCGTTCACTGTTCACTCTCGTTCACTCGCTCAAGTCACTCGGAAGTACTCGGAACACGTCATATCGCTCTAACTAACCAACTGTTCAATTCAAAATGTGCCAAATGATCCAGTGAACCAAATGAATAAAATGTTCTGCGAAACCGGGGAACCAAAATGAGCGAGTGAGTGCCGGTGCCAAACGGTGCCAAAGGAATAAATAAGGTGAACCGGTACCGGACCCGGAGTCGGAATAAGTGAATCAATTCACTTGCCGGAATAAAGATTACCCACCGCTACGCCGTACTGACTGACTTACGTAGGAAACACTTCGTAGTTCCAATTCTGCGTCTACTACGAAAGGTCTCAAGAGCCGCCGTAATCACTTATCTGAGATAATCGCACCAGACATCGTACATTTCTGGGTGAAACCCGCTGGTTAACAAGACAACACCAGAGGAGCGGCAATAATATTAGTCTCGAGGAAATTCTGAGTGCGATTCACGTTGTGGTTGGCATCATCTTGTCAACAGTGGGAAAACGCAGGTTCTGTACGAAAGTTCCTCGGCCTGGTAATTTTGGTTCGCTAATTCAAGCTAATTCTGAAAGTCTAAGCTCGCTGCTCCGAAACTATAAAGAGGTCGTAACAGCACCCAGGCTTCGGGGTCCCTAAGCAATTGGTGGGAGGAGTTATGTAAAACAAGTCGGGTTAAATTAACAACTTTAGCTGAGGGAAATTAAGTGGGTGCTTCGAGCCAATCCTACTGTGATTATTGTTTTGCGTTTGACTGTTGATTCAACCGCATAGAATATAATAGAAATAGATCCGCAGGAATAGAAAAAATTTCGTCAGTTGTAATAAGTCTTAATTTCGTATGAACAACAAATAAGCTTTTCGTCAAGTTGAAGTTGTTGTTCATACATAATAAACTCTTATTACAACGGACGGACGTTGTTATTATTTTACATATTTCCGCATAATTGTGACACGCGCGTGATAGCTGTGTGGGCACTTCCAATTGTTTTTCCTATTCCGTGAGTACCTCAGCTCCGTAGTTGTGCCAAAACTTGAGAACATTTGTTATGTTTGAATAGGCTGTTGTTTAGAACTTATAAAATACGTACCGACACTATACAGGGTGGCAGGAAACATCGGCGCGCAACACGACGGGCAATTCCCGTATTTATAAGAACTATTGCATGCTAATCTCAGTTTAAACCTGTAAAAAAAATTCTAATTGTCATACATTTTTGACAAGGTCGACGAGATTTTGAACGGAAATTGGCCTTCTGTTACTGGATTCAGTACTCATAACATTATTCTAACCGACAAAAAATTTCAACGCAGGGAGCGTTAAAATTATTCTAATAAAAAAATTGCTGTTCCCATTGAGTTTATAGCAATAGCTGTTCCATGTATTTTGACTGCGTAGCTATTGCACTTTATTAAAAGAAACAGAAGTTTTTATTTATTGATAACCGACAAAGTCATCTTCGCTAGGGACTCTAGAACCATATGCTAAATTAATTGTTCAAGTGTGCCACCCTGTATTATTCATGAAATTATTTGATTTACAATTTGTCTTTTCGTGCTAATATAAGTTGGATTTGCAGTAAAGTCAAAAAATGTGACTGAAGGCTTTAAATGCTGGTTTTGTATTGAGCTCATCTCACTCGTAGGTACATATATACATTCTACGTGGTACCTCAAGAATGTATTTTGTATATCAAAATAAGTAAAAACAAAACAAATATTATCTACATACCTAAATTATAATTGCTCCCCCACGAAGCAAACCCTCAAATCCAAATCCTATACTCAATCGTTTAGAGGGGTGCACTCAACAGTTGAACCCATTCTTAGCAGAACCGTCGGCTTTCTAGAGAGATTGATAAGAATATGAATACACACCACTTTTAAAATATCCAGGCCAGGAATCTTTTAAAATATTAAGTGAAGTACGTAGGTGGTTCTCAAGTGAAGCCATAAAGTTTAAAAAACAAAAGTGTACGAGCAGAGAAGGGTTGGTTGTTCCCACGTGGACACCTCGGAAGGCTGTAGCAAGTTTTGAAAAGATAAATTAACTTTTTTTGTTTTGAACTGACTTTAAAACGGCTGTTGTTTATAGCTGAAAATGTGAAGAAAATGATAGACGAAGAACCTCGATTTAAAAATGCAAGGCGAGTCTTGGTCAAACAGTTAAGTCAAGACAAAAGAAACGTTTCTTTAATGTAAATTCGTATCTGCTGTACAAATAAGAATAGTGGTAGTAATAACACGCACGTTGGTCAGTCACGAGAATAGGTAGTTTTAACCAATGTTGTCTACTACACAGGAAATCCTAGATTTCCATAGGTAAATTACACATTCATTCATTCATTATCTACAATAGTTATTTCACGGAAATATGACCAGTTCACTTTTGACCTTAGCAGTAAAATAAAATAATAAAACATCCTGCGGGAATCCCTAAACAAGAAAACAATCTAAAGATAAAAAATCAGATTAACTTTTACGTGTTTAATTCAAAAGTTTATGAATTATTGAAGCTTCCTCCCTTACTTTACGGAATTTACGGTTTCTCGTGTACCTACTATACTTTCTGGCCTGAATTAGGTAAGTACCTACTTACATAAGCCCCTTGAAAATGTACGGATGTAGTTTGTATCTTATTAAGTATTCTTGTTATTATGTCAGATTTGCGTTTTAATTACTGTAGGTACAGAAACAAATAAGTAACAAGCCTAGAAATTCACCTTAATTTATTTTTTGTTTTTGGGTATACAGTCAGGGAAATGAATTACTTACTACCTCAAATTGAAGTGTTATAGACACTTCATTCACTCGTCATGGACAATTTAAGTCGTTAGTTACTTCTAGTAATATTAATTTACCTGACTTTACAAACCAAATAGCTTTTCTAACGTAAGACACACAGGCTAAAAATTTCAACGACTATACATATACACTATTTGTGTACCTATTGTTAAAAAGGAGTAAAAAATGAGGACCGTTTCAAGCACTCTTAAAACCCTTTAACTAATATTAATCTTTAAACATGTTGGCTTAGTTGTTAACTTTATTGTACACGCTGTGGTCTCGCTCGTTTAAGTGAAGGAGTAGATACTCCCACTTTTAAAACTTGATTTTGTCCATTGTTTTGTTGTCATGTATTGATTATGATGTTACAACAAAATACCTTCCGTTTATATTGCAATGGAATGAAAGAAAATTTAAACCTCAATTAAAAGTACACTTCGTTAACAAGCAAATTATTAAACAAGCAAATATTATTACAAATAAGAGGATTGTATCCAAGATAAGAATGCTTGGAAGCATGCTTGTTCACCTCCATAGGACAATGTAGAGTCTAGACAAAATCAAACTGGTTGCTATTTTTTATGACACAAATTTTACATTCTGTGATTAACTTACACACTGACATATTAACAGCATTTCACTTTTTATGGAAAATCGGCTACTTTAATCGAAAATGTCAGTGTCGGTGTTCTTGAATAAATTACTTATGGTACCTATACATCGTCATCGCGCGCGGTCTTTGAGGGAAACCGGCCGACAATTTTAAATTACAGGGATATTCATTATTATTGTCTGTATTAATTTTAAGCCGGTATAAGATTATTTATTCCCTTGGTCTTCACTTTAAAAAACGAAGGCTTCTTATGTCTCTCTGATGTTTTCCTTTACCGTTTTGAGAGCAGTGGTGATGGAATAAATTACACAAAGTTAAGCGCCTGTCTGGGTTCGAACCTACGACCTACAACTCGTAAGTCGCGGTCGTTACCACTGGGCTACCACTGCTCTCCTACTTTAACTATATTTATTTGTAAATATTTGAGCACCATGTATCTATCACCATAATTAATTTATCTGTCATTGCTTCATTTTCCATTATTTTTACCTTTTGTACAGCAATTTTTTTCTCTTTACATATAACTGTATAATTAGTGTACCTACATTAATTATTTACCTATACAAAATATTTTAAAAGAGTAACGATTTAGCTTCATGCCCATTCTTCTCCATACGAAACTACTTTTTGCAAGAGGTAACTGAAATCAATTTTATTTTCTTGTAAATTTTCACGTTCAAAGTGCCTTTTATGTGTCTATTTGATATTAATGATTTGACCTTGACTTCATTTATTTTGTTGGAGATAAAATAATCAGTTGATGTTCCTACTTGTCTCTTTTCTTGACTATCTTATTTGTAAACCTGACCTTTTTTTTGGTTTTGTCGTCATAGGTTTCAATCAAATTCAAAAGATCTTTATGCTGTCTTATTGGAACATCTGACGTTTTTCTTCTCGTCCTTAAAAAGGGTAAAAGGGTAGGGATATTGAAATAAAAACAGATTTTCATCTTCTTTCATAATTTTCGGTATATGGTCATTGTGAAGAGAGCCCGGGAAGCGGGTGAGGTTTTGCTTGCCAAAGATCATTGGGTAGCTTATTAATTTGAGGGTTGACTCTTTGATCTTGTTCTTATGTTTTTGTATCGAGATTAGTAGGATTCATGACTAAATTTTCGCCCTTGGTAAGTAGGTACTACAAATTATTGTATCTCTAGTTACGAGCCATTAGCAGATAGATACCCTTGCTACAAAGATGGGAACATGGTAGAACTCAGTTTAAGTTAATTTTAGTTTTATTTTGTATCTAATTAGATTTTGAAGTACAGGCAACTTCTATAACTAGGTTAAAAGAAGTTACAAAACAACCAAAAAAATAATGTTCAGCACCTATTAGGCTGTTTGACAGCCACTATAGAAAAGTTTAAAAAAGTGTAAGTATTTTTGAAGTGAGAAGTGATGGCGCAGTGGTATCGGATTAAATTCACAAAGTGCCTGCCTAGGTTCGATCTAAGTCGGGATCGAACCTAGGCAGGCACTTTGTGAATTTAATTTCATCACCACTGCTCTCAAAACGGTGAAGGAAAACATAGTGAGGAAACCGGCATGTCCTAGAACCAAAAGTTCGAAGACATGTGACATCTGCCAATCCGAACTGGGCACTGAGCCCGCGTGGTGGATAACGGCCCACTCCCTCTCACAGTGAGGAGGCCTGTGTCCTGGTAGTGGGAACATTATTAGACTATTCTTATTAAATAAAACACATCATCATCTCGTAACTATACAGTTTTATACGGAAACTGACATGCTATAAAGATGATAGACTTATCTGATAGAAATGACGTCATCTTTTGAAAACTAGTTCCTAGAATTAAAAACACAAAGTGAGTCGGGATGAATAATAAATAATAAAATAAAAATGTTTATTTTTCTTCCACAAATAACACTTATTAACAAAAACTTAAAAATTGAACAAATAATAAATAAGATGCAGTACAATGTTCATTTGTGGGAGACTGGTGCCTAAACTAAGCCGAGACTTGTATTTCAGGACACCAGGGACTCCCCCCTACAGAAAAAATATGATCAAAAACATTATTATATAAAGTGCTTAGCGAAAGATAAATTTTTAATGTTATAAGGGCAAACTATTTGTTGGAAGGAAGGAAAAACAATGAAAAAAATAAAAATAATCTAACTTAAATATGTATGAAGTATCGTGGAGTTCACGTTGCATGTGGGATGTGGGTGAGGGTGTGATGTATTTTATGTGTGTGTGTGTGTGTTTGTGTGTATGTGTGTGTGTAATGAAGTGTTGAAAGGGTGATAGGGTATGTCAGTGGGTTCATGTCACGTTATTTATCATTGCACTATTTAGAAATTAATATGTCATACTAATTAGTCATGCATAGCTATCAAGAGTGACCGGTTTATAAGACACACCTGATAAAGTCGATGACCTACCTAATATTTGACTCTTTTTTTAAATATTTATTGTATTCTCATTATTTGTATTTGCTATTGATGTCAATGTTTTTTTTTAATGTGTGGCATCTCGTAGTTGACCTTGAGAGATCGTGACCACTTAACCGGACCATCCTGTGGCTGCCTTAAGCGAACTCAAAGCCTCCAGCCAGGGACGAAAAACTTACATTACTAAGCGACTGCTCGCTATGGGCACCCCCTGTGGGGTACGGAACTCGGCTTAGGGCGTCGCTGGAGGGAGGACAGCAAGATGGGACAGGCTGGATCTGATTTGGATGATTATTACTATCGGGGGAATTTAAAGCTACAGGCTCAGTTACGGCGCGACTGGCACTACGTCGAGCAAGGGTCGGGGAGGAGTTGTCAATTTACTATTGCTTCAGTAAATGTAGTAGAAAACATTGATATTTTGTAACGGGTATGCAATGGCTAATGTTAAATTTAATCGTCGCATTGAAAACGTAACAAAGATGTAAATCTAAGAACATAGGTACAAAATTAAACCAAAATCGTATTTACCCGCAAAGAAGAAATTTTAAATTAAGGTGATTCATTCAATGTAAATTTCTTGTTTTTTCGCATGGGATTTTTTTTGTATCGTGGCAATCACCTTACCAATTTCAAATTCTCAATCACTTTCTTCAACAGTAATAGTATCTACTATTAACTCATCAGAACATCTACTCTGATATCCGCAAAATAAAGCGAGTAATTCTCCTTAACTGATTCTAGGAATAATGAGTAACAGATCAACAAGTCTAATAAGAAGCGAATAAGTAATTCTTAGCAGTCGTAGAATTAGGACACGCTCTGTTGAATTTCACTGCGTCACTCTAATTCGCGTGATTCTAAAAATAAAATACCTGTACCTAGGTTCCATTAATTAAAAGGTATTATAAGAGTTGGTTACGTTAAGTAACATTCAATTTTTAGTAAATTTAGAAATAAAATATATCGCTTCTTATAGTTTTAAGGTATGTTGTACGCGACATCTATGATGCGTTTACGTGGCGCTTACGCGTTATAAGTTTGCTTTAGTTGCTTGAACGCGCAATAATTAAAGCAAGATCTCTTTCTGTAAGTACTCATCACCGGTACACATAAAAAAACAAAGCCCATCTTAAAAATACATACATAAACTCACACCTATGAGAAATCCTCCCAGAAACTACAGAACGCCACCTGCTACGATCATAACATACTCCTTATGCTTCGTTTACGTTCATACATCTGGTCATACACGCGCGCCAGTAGCGAGTACTACGCACCTGACCTATCTGAAGAACATCACCAACAATAAGGTCACAATATGTACTTCTGGGGCGTTTCTACTCACAGCTATATAACGTGTGGCTTTTAATGTCCCATAACTCTAAGGTTATATGCAATGAGTGGAGAATTTATAAAACAAAAAGTCAGTGTTCTAAAAATACATACTGCAGAAGGTAACATCAAAACACTAACACGAGACTCTCCATGTAAGTACCTAACTTTAATTGATAATAACGAGTAAGTGCCGATTTCACAAACACAACTGAACACGATCACCACATCTAAAACGCGTTTAAGAGCTGTCAGTGTCAAAATTCTACAGAAAATAATGACACTGTCAGCCCTTAAACCTAGTTTATGTACTGATCGCGTTCAGTTTCAGTGGTGAAATCAGTCCTAAATCATTTTCATTTAAACCAATAATTCATATTTAAAGCTAAGACGACGTTGTCATATTTCACATACATTTCATATTTTTACATAAATAATCGTGAATCAACCCATCCAACTGCGCAGAGGAGTGAGACAGGGGGATGTTATATCCCCGAAACTGTTCACGAGCGCGTTGGAAGATATGTTTAAGACGCTGGACTGGAAAGGTAAGGGCATTAACATAAACGGCGATTACATCTCCCACCTGCGATTCGCTGATGACATAGTTTTAATGGCGGAGTCGTTGGAGGAGCTAAACCAGATCTGGACGGCCTAGCTTCAGCCTCGCAACGCATCGGTCTCGGCATGAATTTGGATAAAACCAAAGTCATGATCAATGGTCTCATTGATCCGGGACCGGTCGTCGTACATGGCTACCCTCTCGAAATTGTTTCCGAGTACACTTACCTTGGGCAAATTCTGCAGTTAGGTAAAAATAATTTTGAGAGGGAGGCCAAGAGGAGGATCCAGCTAG
Organism: Dasypolia templi; assembly: GCA_963555695.1. Lineage (NCBI taxonomy): Eukaryota > Metazoa > Arthropoda > Insecta > Lepidoptera > Noctuidae > Dasypolia > Dasypolia templi. The sequence goes on along the minus strand of OY743143.1, from coordinate 24,418,597 downwards.
GCTGGGCAGCGTTTGGGAAACTACGCCGAGTCTTCTCGTCATCCATACCGCAATGCTTGAAAACTAAAGTTTTCAATCAGTGCGTCCTACCCGTCATGACCTACGGAGCTGAGACGTGGACACTCACGATAGGGCTGGTCCAACAGTTCAAAGTCGCTCAGCGAGCTATGCTCGGAGTGTCTCTGAAGAATAGAATTTGCAACGAATACATCCGACAGAGAACCAAAGTTATCGACATAGCTCTAAGAATTAGCAAGCTGAAGTGGCAGTGGGCCGGCCATATCTCGCGAAGAACCGACAACCGCTGGGGTAAACGAGTTCTTGAGTGGAGACCGCGACTCGGTAAACGTAGTCTAGGACGCCCTCCGGCCAGGTGGGATGACGATCTGCGAAAGACTGCAGGTAGATGCTGGATGCGTCAAGCTGAAGACAGGGCGCTATGGTGCTCATTAGGGGAGGCCTATGTCCAGCAGTGGACTAAAATAGGCTGATGATGATGATGAATCGTGAATCCGACGAATTATTTTGAATGAAAACGAAAAAAAAACATGCCAGTTCATTCTTTGACATGGTCTCATTACAATGGGTTACAAAAAGGAACACGTTGTATATGTTTCTTCTTTTTCGTTAATAGGATTAAGTCAAAATCAATGTCAAAGCATTTATTTAAAATAAGCCAATTACAAGTACTTTTATATTGCCAAAGTAGTAGGTACCTATGGAGAAGAACGGGCAAGAAATTGGCGCAATAAGAATTTGGGCGCAGCGTGCCATACTCAAGGTTGGAGCTGGTCTTCCCTTTCGTTTTCCAACTACTGACCTGTTTAAAGAATGGGACACTCTCATTGTCAGACAAACGTTCGTACTACGTACATTACTTAAATAACATTCTCAAATGCAGTTTGACGCTAACCTACTCAAAGAAAAACGACGAAAGGGCAGGGTATGTCCCACGGCTCAATTCAAATCAACACTCCCTTAAAGATTATTTTGCTTCCTTCATTATCTTTATAATAAATTGAATAAATTTCTAAACTTATATCCAAAAACTCAATCAAGCTGCATTAAAGAAATAAAAAAAATACTTAAAAACTCTAGACTATGACCAAACTGAGAATCTTTTGACCGTTCTGAAATAAAAATAATTCGACCAACCCCAACATACATAGCTGTTCCTCAACTCCTTGAAAAAACAACTCTTACTGCACTCACTCCACAAAACTCACACACTGCTCATCTGAATAACTCACATATATCACCTATTAGTCTAACGCTTCACACCAGATAAACACTCACTCACACATGGTCTGAAATGACTCAATAACTTCTGCAGAATTATAGGTACCTGTATTCTTTATTGTTATGACTTTCTATTTAATTTGTCTAATCATAACTATCGTTTAACTCTTACTAAGTTTTTATTTTTGTTATGCATATTGTTTAATCTTCGACTCCTGCACGGTATCTCTGTAAAAGCAAATTCTAGACGTGGAGGGGGCCTGGGGACCTGTAGCACAGGTTTTTCTCCAAAAACCTATATCAAGCACCAGTCTCTCACAAAGGTGGAATACAGCTGAAACATTTGTTGTACGCATTAACTTTAAGTCAGCTTTGTGAAGAGAAAATAAATGATAAAATTATAAATATTATTTCAAATAGGCACATAAAAGGCACTTTTGAACATCAACATTTACATTTAAATAGAATTCTTTATGATCTAATATGTTATTGAAAATTTATTTATATGCTTGCTCATAAAAAGCTGGTTTTATAAGATACTAGCTGTCCGTGCCCGGCCTCGCCTGGTGTGAATTTCATACAAAAATAGCATCCTAACTTCCGACTTATCCGTTGGATGGAACAAAAATCTTTCATACAAACCTTATCCTGACAATTACAAATACAACAATTAAATAATTAGCCAAATATGCTTTGAATGAATGCTTTGAATTGTTGCGCGGACAAACATTTGTGGCAATTGATTTTTATTTATTTCAAACTCAAACTCAAACCATTTATTTAAAATAAGCCAATTACAAGTACTTTTATATTGCCAAAGTAGTAGGTACCTATGGAGAAGAACGGGCAAGAAACTGCACATACACTTTTTTAAATAAAAATTAAAATTGTTACAAAAATTTGTTTAATCATTCATCTTGAAATTAATTTAAACATGTGAGAACGATGTAAAAATAATTGAAAAGATCAAAACAATACTTCAACAATTAATATAAGCAGTGGCAGCTAAGAGATGACCAGTCCCTACTGACGGCGCCTGGTCAGGAACATGATGTGTAGATCAGCACCATTCAGTTCAAACGGTTGATGGGACCTTAATGATTCAAATCACGCCACCATCAGCGAGATATTTGAGTAAGCATGACATTTTCTCAGCTGCCAGGGCACATTTAAGTCAATAAAAGACGTACCCAGAAAATGGTAGCTTTATAGTAGGAAGATATATAGTGCTCACACATGTGCTATGTTGATAGATTAATGTATAATTACGCTATTTAAACTAAATCTTAGACAAAACTTCTGAGTAGTCTTTGTAAGAAAAACACACAAGAAAGATGCCCTGAATAATACGTAACGGAAACCATTACCTGCGTACATAGTAGTTCTGTTAAACTTCTTACACTAAAAACGACATAGTGAGTCGCTCCCTAGTTTTCCTTAGCTGTTTTTTTGTCCCGACATGTAAATAAAAGATCATGTGCGCAGTTATTACACTGTTTGCTTTCGATCCTAATTTCGAATACTATGAATATTAAGTAGACCAGAGGGAACCGGTAAGCAATGAAATTCTGTTTTACAAACAACTGTTACGGTAAGGGTTAGAATATTGCAAGTAGGTACAAATATAGACAAAGAAGTTTATCAGACGTATCTAGAAGAAAGTGGTTTCTACCATTAGTGATAATAACCGATCTAGATTCTTGCTAGACATTTGATATTTTTCTGTCATGGGCCATCACATGGCCGTCTAGAGCCGGTCAACAAATAAATAAATACAGGAGATGATGTCTTAATTCCACAAAAGATATAATTTTCTTACCTAAAATTCCTTACCTACGCGTATGGTCGAAATTAATTTTTCTAACAGGGACTCAAACTGTTACCATAATATTATGTGTTTTAACACTGTTTTTTAAAACTATTTTAAAAGAAAAACCTTTATAAACCGTTAACAATCAAAAATAACCTCAATCCAATCGGAATTGAGGCTATTTTGGCAATGCCACGTTTACCTATTACATTTATTAACTCTGATATCATTTATTATATATATTACTGTATATTATATATATATATATATACTTTATATATTACTCGTTATACCTTTAGAAGGGCCTTCATCCATGAATGCCATTTTAAGTCGTTCAATTCGTCCGGTTTCAGGCGACACTTGAAATCGTAAAAATTCATTGCGCGAAAATGTTCCCGGTGCAGATATTTTTAATAACGAGACGCGATAATTTAAATTAGCTCGCAAACAATGTCGAGGATAATTTTGAAATTGGAACGTACCTGTTTTTGCTTACAATTAATCATATTTTAAAAATAGACTATAACTGGCCAGTCCCTCATACATAAAACCTTTTGTTCGCATTACTTTCTGAGTGGCCTAGTACATTGCATTCTAGTTCACATTCAATACATGTGGTATTTACTCAGCTCTAGAATAGGAAAAGTGTACAGAATCCCGTAAATGTCCAGTGGTTTAGACCCAGCCCATACGTAACTACATGTAATGGGCCTGCTAAGGGTTTTGCAGGCTGGAGACAAAACATATATTCAAAATAATATACATACAATATGTAGATAGGTGTGGTGGTTAGCCTGTGGTTAGGCTTATTGTCACTACTGCACTAATAGCCTTGTGTTTACCAACATGTAAATCAACTGTTTAGATACTAATTTATTTTATTTATGTATCCATTTATGTACTCACATATAAACAGAGACGAAGAAAGGAACAAAAAAATAAGTACAAAGGTGCTTATTTTTTTGTCCCTTTCTTCGGTACTTATTTCTAAAGAAATCTCTTGCAGCTTATCTGCGATAGGAGAGTTTAAAAAAGAGATGTAGACAACGTGTGTAAGAGTAGAAGGAAAACAAATTATGTACATAAAAACAAAACAATTCTCCAATTTATATATAAAGAAACAATATGAAAATATACTTACAGACATACATATTATGTACTTCTAAAATAAATATCACTAAAAGATATAGAAACATAAATTAATTTAAATTAAAAAAACAAATGAAATTATTACACAGTGGAAAGATAGTGTTCTTTCACTCTTCTTTTAAATACAGCAACAGTTTAACAGTTCCTAATTCTCAGATCCATATTTCTTCTCTTCTCTTCATATTTCTTCTTCTCTTCTCGTCTCTTTTCTTAGGTTGACATAAACTAACTGTTTCCACAGTTTAATTTCGTGACAGCTTTTGTGACTTAAATATTTGCATTCATTGATATTTGAGCTACCTACCCTTTGGTTTACACGTTCTTATATCTATAATGTAGTTTTAAGCCAAGACGAGCAAATTGAGTTTATATTAAGTCTACCTACTTTTTATGAATGATAAAACTACGTAAGTTCACTCTTCTTTGTTACAGGATCGTTAATATCTAAACATATACTGTAAAGCATAAGTTCTCCACGTTATTTGCCCGCCGCCTACTTTGAGATTTTTTTGTTTTATAGAACACCTAAATTTTGTGACCATCTGTTGAGAATTCCTATCGGCAAAAATTACGTACGTCCATAAAATCTCCCAAAACAATTACCACCTCTTCAGCCTGAGCTTGACTTGTCTCCACCGGTGTTGTTTCTTCTAGCAGAGCCCCATGTTAATACAGTGAAAATTTTGTCCATATTCTTTTGTGACGAATTAGGCTCAGACTTTGGAAAAATGTAACATAATGACCTAAAGCCATAGTTTTATCAACCATAATAATCATAACATAAGTTTTGAATGAATGATTAAAAGAATTGCGAACTCTAACCTAGATAATTATTCCACAATGGTTTTGCTATTAGGTAATAGTACTGGTATTACCTGAAAGGACATAGTGGATGATGTGGACACTTTATTAAAGCTAAAGTACTCACTCTGATACTTTATAAGATAATGAATATTAAAGAAAATTATGACATTAAAAGTTGAATAATACCATTCACATGCTGGCTGACATGTTGTCATAGTAACAAATTATTGTTTTTTGACACTAAAAAGTTTGTTAGTAGTTTTAAGTTAACTCAGAGAACTTTGTCTCTGTCTTAGAAATGTAGACATATGATTGCTATGTTGATAGCATATAATATTAATGAGGTTATAACTAATTTATCAAATTGTAGGATTAGTGACGAGTCATTGTTGTCCACTTCTAACAACATAGTGAGCAATCATCAATCATCATGTTGTCGAAGGAGGATCCACCTATAATACCATCATCTTTTGAGGCTACTACTAGTCAGAAAAGGAACACATGTTAAATCATCAAAGAAATACATCTTCTTATTGGAACTGCAACGGGCATTCTATTCATCTTTAAAATAATAGTTGTGGAGATCAATCCAGATAACTTTTTGAAATAGTTCATATTTTCATTGAAGTGTTCCAAGGACAAATAGATTTTAATTTATTTACTCGCATTGCTTCTTTGTTTTTAACGAAGAAAGACACATGTTTTTTAACACAGAAAAGAAAAACACAGATGTTCACTCTGTCTCCAATATTGCATAGCATACTTCATATAATGTCGTTTATTTTATGTTTGTTGTGATGGACAAATTGTATTTGGCTATTTTTATATTTAAGATTTTTGATTATTATTGATTAGACTTACTTTCGAATTTATGTTATTAAGTGCTAATAGATAGATACATGTAAAAGTGACTCTGTTTGTCTGTTTGTTACCTTTTCACGCCTTAACGGCTGACGACCTAGGTTAGGATTAGGACATTGTGGCGTTGTAGTCGATTTCCTACAGATCAACTAAAACGCACATCACTAGTTACGGTTTAAAAGAATGACATCCCTAAATCTTACAAGTTCCCACCACGTCACTCGGTGTCGTGGTATGGTTAAGGCTATAAATATCCCTGCTTGACGCCTAACGTTCCCTTTCCTTCGCATCAAGCAGATCAAGTTGTAAGTCTAAATAACCCCGAGATAAACGGGTAAGTGCTCAGCGTGATTGCTTCTATTCTTAATTGTGTCCTGCCAGATCGCATTCTCTATGTATTTCTGTCTGCGCGGTCTGGTAGCTAATGTTATTGTTCTCGGCAGCCTCCCTATGACTGTCGAGAAAGCTATTTACCTATAGTGGCTTCTGCCACATCACTTGTCACCTTTACTGCACCTTGTGAATGCGTGCGCATGCTTCTCGCATTCTTCGCTTTGTTTGCCTCGCCGCGCTGCGCCTTGCTGTTCGCTTAAATCGCCTGGCCATGCGGCGAGGGACCTCCGAGAATGCCCGCGGCATGTGCACGACATAACCTAAAATTGTAAACCGCCACGATGGGTGAGTCTTCCTCCATCCACCTTGCTTTGGGCTTACGGCTGGGAGACGCACACATCGACGGAGGTTTGCAGTCCTGGCACAACGCTTACGGAAGCACCCGCCTCGCGCTGATTCCAGGGTTCCAGTATTGGGCTTCACAACTTCTATCCTGCCTACCGCTGACTGACGTCCTCACTGCCTCCGCCCTACCGCTGGAGAGACGGCAGTCACGCGTACTAAACACGCGGCTGCTACCGCCGCCTAACCTGCCATCCACGTGGGTCGTGGGTGCCGAGACCCCACGCCAGCCACATGTTGAGGCCCTTTTTTTTTTTTTTTTTTGTTCCCGGGGTGGAAAATCCTCATGGATGTCCTCCGCCCTGGGGCGGGCGGAGGGGTCTGTCAGACTCTTACTGACTAAAAACCACCCCGGTGTTCCTTCTCACACCTACGCCGGGGTCGCGGGAACACATTATTCTTCCACAACCCCGGCTGGTGCCGGCCCGCTAGCGCGGGCCCCGTCTCGGGCGGGGGGAGTGAGGTGTACTCCCCCCGCAACGTCTGTGGTCGGCGCGCGAGGAACACTACGCGCGCCGCCTTCTCGGGTCCTGATGTTGGGGGGCGACGGATGTCCCCGAATCCGTCGCCCCTGGACCCATTTAGGGGGGCTGGAAGAGGGTGTTGTCCGCCCTCCGCCTGCGCCCGGTGCGCCTGCTGCGGATCGGGAGAGTGGACGAGATCTCTCTCTCCCTTTCCGCAGCCTCCTTCTGCGAGATCACTGTTTCGCAGAAGGAAACCACCGCGTCCACCATCGAACTCACTACGGTCGGCAGCGACAAGTCACTGCCTACTTCTGAGATGAGGGCACGGCGCGGCTCCTCCCAAGCGGCACACTCTGCCAGCGTATGCCACGCCGTGTCCTCCCGGCAGTCGACGCAGTGGTGACACCGAGCGTCCGGCTCCCTGTTTATGCGACACAGGTACTTCCCGAAGCAGCCATGCCCCGAGAGCACCTGCGTCGCCCGAAACGACAGGGAGCCGTGCCTCCTCCCGAGCCAGAGGTCGAGCACTGGCCGGACCGCCTCGATGGTGACGAGGCCGGCGGTAGGGCGTGAAAGCCTGTACCGCCATTCCGCCACCAGGACCTCGCGAAGCTGCGACCGACGCTGCTCCATATGGCGCTGCATCGGCCGCTCGCCCCGCGCCCTCGCTTCCTCGCGCCACCGATAAAGTGACGCGAGCACCTTCGCGTCTAGGTCCCATGGCGGGGATCCGGCCAGTGCACAAGCCGCCTCGTAGGAGATCGTGCGATATCCCCTTATGACTCTGACGGCCATTGCTCTCTGCGGCTTTCGCAGCACAGAGATGCTGGCGGCCGTCATGTCAGCCGCCCAGATCGGGGCCCCGTAAAGGGCCATCGATCGCACGATCCCCACGTAGAGCCGCCTACAAGCGGCGCTCGGGCCCCCCAAATTGGGAAGCAGCGTTGCCAGCGCCCCGGCCGCGCCCAACAACTTGGGCGCCAGCCGCCGGAAGTGGGGTCCGAAGTCCCACCGGCTGTCGAGCACCAATCCCAGATATTTCATGGTGGGCTCGACAGCGATCCGGACCCCCCCGACCACAATGTGTGATCCGGCCGGCGGCGCCCGCCGGGGGCCATGAAACACCATGGCCTCCGACTTGTTGAGGGCCACCTCCAGGCCGAGGCGCCGTATGCGGCTCACCGTGAGTGAGACCGCCGCCGTCGCGAGCAACGCTGCCTCCCTGTGCGAACTCCCCCGGGCCGTGACCAGCGTGTCGTCCGCGTAACACGTCAGGTCCGCGCCCGGTGGGAGCTCGCCCCTCAGCACCCAGTCGTACCCGATGTTCCACAGGAGCGGTCCCACGACCGATCCCTGTGGAACACCGCACGACACTTGGCGCTGGTTTCCGCCATCACGTCCCATGTAGGTGACACACCTCCCCGCCAGATAAGCCCCAACGATGCGGCGGAGGTAGAGAGGCACCCGATGATAACGCAGTGCCTCCCGTATGCAGCTCCAGGGCAGGGTGTTGAAGGCGTTGGAGATGTCCAAGGACACCGCCACCACCACCCCGCCCCGGGACACTGTTTCCTCCGCCAGGACTCTCACCCTCGACACAGCACATGTTGAGGCCCTGCCTTAGCACGACCGTGCCTACACGCGGTCGTGCACCCAAGCGTGGTGCTGCCCGCGTCGAGCGACCTCTGAAGTCGCCGCCCAATTCTGCTGCCTGCCCTGAGACTTCACGCCGGACCTCGTGCTGCGGCGTAGCCAAGCCCAGGGCAGTAACATTCTCTTCTCTTCTAACTTCAGTGACCAGAACCAGTACTCAGAGACCTTAGAACTCACTACCCTGAAATCTCTTGTTAAATTAATGTGTTAAGCGACCTCTTGGTTTCATTCCTAATATTTATATCTACCCTAGAAACCCGCTTGCCACAACATAAGATATTTTTTATTCCGGAAGTCTTTACCGTGGGATGATTTCCGTCTTCCAAGAGTCAGAAATCTCCTAGTTTAAAAAGAGAAAAAGACAAAGACTGCATCTGGAATATCCTACTGCACACAAACTACAATTTACGACAAACAAAATCGATTAACACGTTTTGAAACCAGATGCTAAAAGGTACAAAAGTACGGGAAAAAGATCGAATCTAATATAAGATAATGTGTGGTCGACTGCTCCTTTGCTTGGCGCCGAAGGAATATTTTGGCGATTGCAGGATAACATTGCTGTCTAAGACGGAAGTTTGAAGGTCGTTCTATGATAACAAATGATTGAGATTATTCCTAATCATCAATCAAACCAACTGATTGCCAAAGATATTATAAAAATAGTGCACAAAAGCACAACACAACTTGATGAGGAACTGTACTATTAGTACCAGTGATTAGTTTTATAATGGAGAATGAAAATGTACAAAGCTTATAAGTAAGTATAAAGGGTACTAGTGTTGAGTTTAAATAACATATTGGATACTTTGTACTCTGAAAACATATAAAATTACATCATTCAAATATATTAGATCATACAGATAAGTTTGCAGACATTTTGTTCTTAAATGAAAATATAAAGTGACTTTCTCTTTTAATCTAAAATCCGCATACGAAATGAGTTAATATCCTTCTACTCTTGCAAGAAAGAGGTATTACACATTTCTGCTCAATTTCCAAGCAAATTTATGCAAAGTAGGGAGCAAACGGTCGTAGTAAGTTCGTAAGTCTAAACCAAGATAGATTTTATTATAGCTGTTAACATTATCCGTTAGTTTAGGACCGTTACTAAATTCCTATAAAGTTCTAAGTGTTATTTCAGCACATAATTGCAGTCTGCGAAAGTAAAATGGAGTTGTTTTCACAAAATTTACGACCTAAAATATTACTTTTCCTACTTGTCCCGCGAAGTCGACAAACTTTTTAAGCCTAAAACGTTGTACATTATGTACGATCTCAAATGAAGGGTAATAAGTTGTATTACACAAGTCGTTATAAAAAGAAGGTATTGTGGCTTTTAGCAGTGAAGCTAAAATATTCTTTATCCTTTTAAATAAACGGCAAATATTTTTGAGTCATTGACTGCTAGAGTCTGTTCAATATGTCAGTTTACATTGCTATGGATTTTTTTTTCCATTATTTTCTAACTTAACCATGTAAACTTACTTATTGAACAAATAATACAATATAATTGAATAACGAATAAAATAAAAATCTTTTATTATTTAATAATAAATACAATAAAAATCTTTCATTTCGGATATTAAAAGATTATATTTTATTTATTATTTAATTATTAAATAAATAAAAGATTTTTATTTTACTTATTTATTAAATTATATTGTATTCTTCATATCTGTTCAATGGTTAGTATACAAACGACTTAGAAACTAGTGTGAGAATTAACAAACTATATTTATTAGTATTACGCCACAGTGGCATGTAAGTGTATCCAATGTCCCAGTATGGGGCTGTCCCACCTATCTGCTATATTATTATGAATGCAGCAATAGCAGAATGCTGTTGGCGTGAAAGCCATATATTCCCGCCTCTGAACATGCCGGAAGCACTGCAGCGGCGCGGAAACCCTATCAACACCCTATATGCATTATTGTATTGAACTCGCAGAGCGCTGTATACGCTCTGCGTGTAGTTGACCCACAGACTGCACGTATAGAATTACTTTAGTCGTGAATTTTGCAAATCTGCGAGCCAACATATTGCATCAGACAGCCAACGCCTTACGCTCACGCTCAATATCCAGACTGTCTTTGAAGTCTTCGGAAACCCAGTGGCCCAGATACTTGTAAGAAGTGACTTGCTCTAAAGAACTTCCGCAAAGTTTCATCTTCCAATTGGGTAAGTTTTAGTGACGTCATGTAATTTTAGCAAGTCGTAGAGAGAAATAGTCGAACCGTATTTTAAACTGAATGTTTGTAAATAATAAACTGTTTAACAAAAAAAAACACTACAAAATGAAAAAAACATAATTCGAAAGTAGGTGGCAATAAACGAACATACATAACCAAGAACACCGACTTCCGAAATTAAAGTTATTTTTCACTTTTAGATGTTTTTTTTTCGTCGGCAGGATGTTTTATTTTTTGATTAAAAGTTTTTTTACTTGGTTATTTTCGAATCAAGTGAAATCGAACAGAATCGATTGAATTAGAAAAACCGAAAAACAAAACATCTCGTTTTTTGACGTTAAAAAATAATTTTATAAATCGATCTACAATTGCCGAATAAACCGCTTAGAAAACTTAAAAAAAAAAAACAGACGAATTGTGACCCTTTTGGAAATGGGTTAAAAAGTGCTTCCGAATGATGAAATAACAACATCACTTTACCTTTTTTATATATGTAATATGTGTATCTTGTTAAATAATAGTTTGCCATATAAAAGCTCACTTAGCTAGTCTTATTTAATAACTTAGAACACTATGAAAATATGCGTCTACAAAGTCATACTGAAAATCAGAGTTCGCTCCTACCGGATATTACAACTCGCTTCAGCAATTTTCAATCTGAACGTTTGTGTTTGTGATATTAAAAACACTCTACTGTGTTACGAGAATAAATTGGAGTAAGAATATGCCGGGATTATTTTCTTTATCTAAGACACACTGGCATATTTAAAAAAAAATATCCTTCAAAGTAGGCCATACAAAACCTGCTCGAATTAGTAGGGAAAAATAAAGGAGCCGTGTTCAAGAGCTGTCGGTGTCATTATTATAGCGGAATATTGACACTGACAGCTCTTGAACGCGGTTTTGATATGCTGATCGTCTTCAGTTTCATTGGTAAAACAAAATACTCTCATTAAACCACGTTTTGCAAGGTCTAAGGGGGTTTATGTTATAGGGAAGGTTCCTTTACCTTCATTCCTTACAAGCAAAATGCCAGTAGATAACATTTCGAAGCACAAACAAGCGTCGACGCGTCGGTTGTGAAGCTTGTCCTTGTGTGGGAAGGTGCATTGTTAATGTGAACACAAGTGGTCGGACTTTCACGGACTTAGAGTTGATGGAAGAGACAGTAGCTGTTCGCACATGAGAGAAGGCACGGCTCCCTGACGTTTCGGGCGACGCAGGTGCTCTCGGGGCATGGTTGCTTCGGGAAGTACCTGTGTCGCATAAACAGGGAGCCGGACGCCCGGTGTCACCACTGCGTCGACTGCCGGGAGGACACGGCGTGGCACACGCTGGCAGAGTGTGCCGCTTGGGAGGAGCCGCGCCGTGCCCTCATAACTGAAGTAGGCAATGACCTGTCGCTGCCGGCCGTCGTGAACGCGATGGTCGGCGGCTCAGAGTCCTGGGACGCAGTGGTTTCCTTCTGCGAGACGGTCATCTCGCGGAATGAGGCTGCGGAAAGGGAGAGAGAGATCTCGACTCTCGACCCGGCCCGCAGCAGACGCACCGGGCGTCGGAGGAGGGCGGACAACGCCCTCTTCCGGCCCCCCTAAATGTGTCCAGGGGCGACGGATTCGGGGACATCCGTCGCCCCCCAACATCAGGACCCGAGAAGGCGGCGCGCGTAGTGTTCCGCGTGCGCCGCTCACAGACGTTGCGGGGGGAGTACACCTCACTGCCCCCGCCCGAGACGGGGCCCGCGCAAGCGGGCCGGCACTAGCCGGGGTTGTGGAAGAATAATGTGTTCCCGCGACCCCGGCGTAGGTGTGAGATGGAACACCGGGGTGGTTTTTAGTCAGTAAGAGTCTGACAGACCCCTCCGCCCGCCCCAGGGCGGAGGACATCCATGAGGATTTTCCACCCCGGGAACAAAAAAAAAAAAAAAAAAGGCTAGGCCTCTTGGCCAGTTTATAAAAGTTTACTGAAAGCGGCTTACCCTAAAAATTAATGGTAAGCCTCTTGCTAGAGCTTTGAAGGCATAGTTGTAAGTTATTTTTGTGTATTTAATGAAGCTTCTTATGACGAAATTAATTGAAATTGTTTTCCAAGAACTCCTCGCTTCATTACTAGTAATTGAAACTAATTAAATTAATTATTTAAGCTATGAAATGGATACCTATATTAAATGGAAGCTTGACTTGATTTATAAAGTCTTCAATATTATACTTACCTACAACATCACCCACTATAAATTATGCAATTAAGTTTATGATATACTAACATAATTATGATCAGTTTTTAAAACACAGCTATTACGTAGCGTCTATTTCTACTTGTTACAACGAAGGAGTAGCTCCTTTAAGTAAACCGTTAATAAACAATCGCAATAACTTAATGGTTACAGTTACCCACTTCACCATCATTTTGGTAACATTAAACTGGTATCCCGTTTCTCGATACGTTTTATGTCTTCTATTTCCGTGTCGTAATATAGTGCACATAGTGCCAACGGTACTGACCCGCCACCGCCCCCAACTTTTGTAATAGTGCCACAATTGTCCTATACAACTACTTCTAATAGGCAAAACGATTGTTCTTTTATGGACCGCCGCTATATTTGAGGACTTACGGGCCATTGATAGCCTAATAGTAAGTTGCCTTAACTACTCAGTTTATTTACGTGGCCTGACCTGATATGGTGGCAGACTGGTAGATACTTTTGAGCAAACGTTTAGTTATTCCATTCTATTTAGCACACTGATGTAGAAGTTGTAACGTGATTTATTAGCGAGACAATCTCGATCTCTACCTACCCGACAAAGATTTATTAAAAGGAGATTTTCTGTTCCTGGAGAAATCATGAGAAATGTGAAAGATAAATCGCGTTTCCGACTTATTTTGCATCAGCTGAGAAATTAATCACGTCTCTTTTTACAGGAAAAACTTCATGTTCCACGAACATAGTTTATGAAATGCTTTAAAAGTTGTTCTGGGATTACCAACTACTTTTCATCACGAACTACTAAACAAGCTTCCATTATTTATGGCAAAAATTTATAAGTGCAGACTTGACCGGCTTATTCTTTTTCGCATAAAGCCGTTGAAAAGGAAGTAGAAAGTTGGCTAGTTCGGAATAAAAATGTGGATTTAGTTGGACAATCAAGTAAAACGGGGCTGATATTTCTGTGAAGACATTGGGTAGCTCTGTGCATACTGAGAGAAGTAATTTCGTCTTTAAACGCGCAAGCGACGAACTCCTAGGCTTTTCTTAACGTTGTCGACATAAAAGAGAATTAGTGGTATTGAAAGTTGTTCTTTTATTCATTACTCGTGAGGATGTTATTAGAGCGAGAAGCTTTTTGAATGTGAATGAAGTTGCTGCGTTTACGGGTACTTATGTTATTTGGTGCACAACATGCATAATCAGCCTATTATGTTACCAAAGCTGGGACACAGACCCCTCTCTATAAAAGTGAGTGGGCCGTAATCCACCACGCGGGCCCAGTGCGGGTTGGAAGATGTCACATGTGTTCGAACTTTTGGTTCTCAGACATGCCGGTTTCCTCACCATGTTTGCCTTCAACGTTTAGAGAGCAGTGGTGATGAAATAATTGACACAAAGTAAAGCACCTGTCTGGGTTCAAACCTACGTTTACAACTCGTAACTCACGGTCGTTACCACTGGGCCACCACTGCTCGTTTGGTGAAATGGCGTCAACATTGAAATATCACACATATTTCAATGTTGACGCCATTTCGCTAAAAAAAATCGTTCTAATTTGCGCTAGGTGGAAAGCACAATTGGACATATCGCATGAACTGACTTTTAGCACGACACGTTTTTCCATGAAAAAGGGATAAAAGTTTACGATAAGCATAGAGATTCTTTGTTGTTAAGGCGTTAGGTTGACCGGTTTTGAGGCGATTGGGCGATTACGAGTAGCACTTTTTATCTCTTTACAGAAGAAGTCTGCATAAAACCTTCGTGTAACACCTTCTTTGATTTTTTTCAACAGTTGTTAGATTGGTACCTAACTACTGTTAAAGCCTGCCTCTCCAATGATCGTATAATTGTTAATTTTGGGTCTATAAACTCACTCTTGTTCAAAAGCTTTTCGCCATAAATAAAATGGATTTATGCTATTTTGGTTAAGTATCGTAATAACCCAGCTACGAATTCGGAACGAAGGGTTACCCTACATAGACGTCCCTAAATAAAGACAGTTTGTATTTTCAGTTCTAAACAAAACAGGAAAATCTAGTGTTGTACAGACAACAATTAACAGGAGAGAATGACAACAGATTTCTTGTTTATTCGCCGGTTTCAATATCAAATACATAAAAAGAAAATATCACAGTAATATTGGGCCCAATGTCAATGAACCAGCGATTTTATATATGTTGCAGTATGAGAATATCCTCCCATCGCTGACACAGCATACGTTTGTTCAAATTACTGAATTTTCGTACAATAAACCCACCTCGTAAAGTTAGTAGAGTTCGGCCTTGTAGAGTTAGGGGTTTTGCTGTTCATTCGATCTGAAAACTATTTAACAGTGAGAGCGTTATATAATTCTTGGCGACCTACTTTAAATGATTTTGTGCGTAGCATCATCGTACGGAACCCTCGCACTTGTTTTTTAATCTCACCTTTAGAGCTCGGTCAAAAACACATTTGAAGTAAGGAATTTGTCAAAATGAACAACCTAGTAAAAGTGAATTTATTAATTTAATTTAATTTATTCTATCAACCCTAGCTTATAGACCTATAAGCTAGGGTCTATCCAAAATCGAAAATCATGGCAAGTGGACAACGAGACAAAAAAAAAATGGAAACCTCTGCTGTAACCTATCTAACATTGAGCTTATCAACTTGGCTTTTAAGGCCCGTGCGTACTAGCGCTACGCGACAGCGCGACTCCCAGGCATCGCGTGTCGTGACGAGCGTTGCCTTTGTATTGAGCAAACGCGTCGCGCCTGTTTTCGGGGGCCTTAGCTCACATTAGGGCCAAAGCGCAAGAAGTTTTATACCTACGCGCACTCCATGCAAGGTTCGTTTTCTGCCTTAAAAAGAAGTAGCAGTTGCGATTTTTGAGTGTACACACGACGACATATCAAGTTATATGTACATTTCCAGTTTTAGCTGACCTAGTATTGTATAGGCTTTTAGTCTGCTTATACTCGAAATTTTTACGCTTGTTATATCGTCGTGTGTCCAAGCGCGTCGACAACACGCAAAAAAACGCCATGTGCTTGACCTAAGGGACGTAAAACCCAAGTTGATATGTTCTACGATATAAAGGTTAGAGCATCACTCTGCAAGCTGCTGTTCATTTCCGTATTTTCAATTGAAGACCATTAATTATGTGGGAAGATCTTCTAATTGAAGTACATATTTTTATATAACAACATTGTCAGTAAATTAAATTAAATTCAAATACAATGTGCTTATCCAATATCTCTCTAAACTAACCGAAAAACAAATCAAGGTAAAACCTGTGTCGTCCAACTTAAATATTCGAGAGCTGTACAAAACTTGTAAGTAATGCAGTAAAGTCAATTAAACTGGAAGGAACATCGCTATTTGCAGCTGGAAGGCGGGTCTTTCGTATTGCGATACATTTAAAAAGGAGCCGCGGTTTTTTTGCCCTTTTGTCAAATGAATAAATAATGTAAGTCTGCCCTTTCCAGTTTCACACAGATTACGTTGTACCCGGTTTTTCAGTTGTATAGTTTACTTCCAATTAATTTTACCTGAGTTTGGTTTTAAGTTACTCTTTGTAGGATGTTATGATTTAAATACGTATAAGGTGGGTTAGGTCAGTATTACTAAACTTACTTCGTCGATTAACTTAATCGTAAACACTTAAGGCTCCCCCCACAAACAGGCCTTGTGTCGAGCTGTGGCTTCGCGCCAGTTTGAGGGAGCATTTAACTTAAACTCGTAAGTAGTCCAATTTATTATCTGCGTACATGCAAAAAAGGACAGTACAGGAAAGTTTATCAGGTCACGACGAGCGCGGCGTGATTCAGTTTTGCTCGGTTGCCAAATGCGGTCGTTCCCGACCAAATAGTCCATTTAACCACCCCACTCGAGAGCCCACGAATGCTGCTTACATCAAAAATATCACGCGCCCACATTTATTTATTGGTGCTATTTAAGCAATTGTTGAAACAACATGCAAATTGAAATGAAGCACGTTTTGATTTATTGCTTTTCATAAAAACGTCTTGTAAAAGAACAATATTTTCATGAAAATACACAATTGGTACTTATTGTGGTAGGTAGCCGGAAAAAATCGTGGAATCTACTGTGGTGGGAAACTAATTAAAATCCGTCTCTTTTTGTGAATATGAAATGAGTACAAGAAAATTTTCTGTTAACTGCTCGTAAATCTTCTTGGTGGGAATTTTATTTCGCTTTGTGGGCACTTGGCGTAGAGTCGTGTGGTGTGAGGGATCCTTTGCATTCCCTTCCTGTATGTATACTTTAAGATTCTACTCGGTACGGTCACCAGGCTCAGGAGATTTGTCGATGGTCGTTGAAAAAGAGTTCTTAGCATATTCTGAACAGTTATTTCAATTTTATGCTGTAGCACAGATAAATTTGTGTCATTTGCTCTAGTTTTAATGAAAAAATGGCTTGAGATTTAGAGCTTAAAGCTCCTCTCTACCCTTAAGTATCTTCGTTTTGAACTTTTGTTCAGCGTTCTGTCTCGAAGAGTCGGGTTTTCGGAGTGAAGATACACTCTTCGAGGATATTGATCAAACTCAAAGCATTTATTTTAATTAAACTAATGACAGGCATTTTTGAATTGTCGAGGAGTCGGTTTATTCTGAAAGAGCGAGAGTTCAACTTTTAAGTCATTTAGAACTTTAATTTAATTTTTATATTTTAAACATTCATACATTCTAACATAATATTATTTAAAATCAAGTCAATGCTTGGTTAAACAGTGTTCTAGTATTCATGATAATTATCTTTAGTAGGTAATACCTATTAGCATGTATTTTTTATGATTATGGATTCTAAATTTAATTATATAATCAGAGCACGTGTACTCGATCATGTGTGAGCTGTGGTTACCTGTAATTGAGTGTGAATTACGGGATATTGTAGTATACTAAAGAGTTTACATTTTTAATCCCCGACGCAAAAAGAGGGGTGTTATAAGTTTGACGTGTTCGTCTGTGTATCTGTGTCTGTCTGTGGCATCGTAGCTCCCAAACGGCTGAACCGATTTAGTATTTATTCTTAGCTATGATTCGCAAAAATCTGTTCAGCCGTTTGAAGATAATCAGCTCTTTTCTATTTGATGAAAGGATGTGGGCATCTTCCACAGGGCTGATCTAGTCGAAATTTGGTATTCTATTACTTCAATGATATTCAAAGCACATAGTAACCTTGAACTGATGCTGCAGCATCACCTGGAATGAGCAGAATACCCAACTCCCTCATCAACATACAACAGAAGTATCGTGTTTGGACTAATTGGAATGGTCTCAAAAAATAATAGGTTATAGAAAAATGGTGATCAGGGTCTGATGACGGAGTAGCAAAGATAAATGAAGAGAAATTAGTAACTACCTCCACTGTGGGAAACATACGTAGGTACAGCTGCGCAGATTTAAGCGAGGCACGTGTCGCGGGGACGGATACTGTGTCCCGTAGAAGATATTGAAGTTTGAGGAAGCCGAACGTTCATAACTACTGTGTTTGACTTGTGTCAAATTAGTAATCATTGTCTGGTTCCGTAACTTTAGGGCTCTTAATATATTGTTAAGCTATGTTTAATCGAAACTTGAATAGATACACACGGCAACTTATCGATCCATACATTACCAGTATAAGGCGATCTCTCATTTTAGTTAGAGATTTTCTGTACAATGAGAGGTCAGCTTATACTGGAAATGTATAGCTTGATATGCAGCTGTGTGTACCTGCCTACTTGGATTTAGTATAACTTATCGTGGTGACTGTGTCCTTTACCAAGCTGTTAGGGTTTTGCTAGACAAAATCATACTGGTTGCTAATTTAATTGTATTATTTGTTATTTTTACTTAACTCACACACTGACTTATTCCTTATTATATATTTTAGAAAAATGATATACTTTTAATTTTTTTGTAAATATGTGAGCACCATAAGTACCTATCACGTGATTGATTAATATGTATGTGCTTCATTTTAAATTCTTTTTACCTATTGTGATATAGTATTTAAACTCTTGGTGCATCGTCTTCACATATAAAATATAACTAATTTTTACAACATTGTAAAACATTTTAAAAGAGTAACGGTGGAGTTTCTTGCCCATTGAATTAATTATATTTTAATAGAATTAATAATATTTTAATGTAAATGTTGTCGTTCAAAAGTGCCTTTTATGGGCCTATTTGAAATAAATGCTTTGACTTTGCCATAAAGTACAGTACGTACTAGCCCTAGTGTCAAACTACTTGCATTGCTGATTGAAATAAGTAAAATAAAGTAAGTACCACTGCATTGTATTGTGTATTGTGCCACTGCAAGGCGAAAGCCTCCCCTCTCCCTTTTCCACACAGTTCTGTCTTTTTCTAGTTTGCCGGCCATTCATTTCAGTAGGCTAACCAATAAAGCTATAATTTTAAACTGATTACTCATGTCTACAGGAATGACGTTAAATGGAGAAGCAGTAACTTATTCTTGTCAAATGAAAATAATAGGAGATTTGATACATAGTGTTACTATTTGACCCGAAAGCAATTTTTTTTTTTGCAAAAAACCAGCCAAGTACGTTTCGGACCACGCATAATGAAGGGTTCCGTAGTTGGGATGAATTTATCCCAGGAACAAACTTAACATAGAAGTTGAAAAACGTTTTCTCCCATACATCGGTAGGCGTCACGGTGAATTATCCAACTGCAAATATAAGTTTGTTAATAACATTTTTTTTAAGTGATTATTATTACAGATTAACGATTTTAGACTTTTTCCTTTACCTACTTATGCTGTGAGATCTTGCTTCTTGCCAAATTTCATGATTCGTGGTCAACGGCAAGTATCCTATAGATTTATTATTTATTTGCGAGTATCAAAATATGTAATATTAACATAATTCATAAATCGCCGTATCTTTTGTTGCGTTTGCTAAAAATCTTGATTTTTTTAAACTCCAAGGGACCGTATACCTATGTATTTAATATTTCAACTTCATACTGCGTTTCTGAGAAAAAGCGTCTTGACCTACTGACAGAAAAACAGAATGACAGACAGACGGACCGACAGACGTACAACGAAATGGTCCTAAAAGGGTTCGGTTATTTTCTTTTGATGTACGGATCCCTAAAAGTCAGCTTAATATCAACACTTTTTCTACTGCACAATTGTTCCAAGTTTTAACAGCTAAAGAAGGTCAGCAGGGAAAAATACCGGCGAAAAATAAAATGGCAATGTTTAAGGCTGGCAGCAAGCTGGCAGCATTTAGCGCCATATGCCACAATGGCCGCCGAGTCGACTGGACAAGTTGGACAGCGCCTGTCAAGGTTACTGCGATATTTCACACTCAGTTCCAGATCTTATTTTCTTTTATATTAAATTTTATTCGAGACTTTTCTCTGTTTTCAGCATGCTTTCAGTCTAATGAGAAGTGCTTTTTATGTTTTGGAGGTATTATGTTAAAAAATATTGTTAAAGCTCTGAGTGTATATTTATAGGATAGTGAATGAGATTTTCTATCTTCATTAATTTCTTAAGATTGATATAAAACTCTCATTTCCGAACTATCCTGTCAGCCTTAATTAATGTTATCCATTCCTGAACTCATAATCCATAAATTTACCGAACATTGACACACTACCAGCTGATCAAACGAGGAAGTACAACAAGTAGGTATAGTGTCTACATCTTCCTGTAAACAAACGTCGATTAATTAACGTAACGTAATTAACGGCGGCCATCTTCACGTGTAAACTGAACAAACGGAAGACATGTTTCTAAGGAAACTAACTTTCAGCTGCAGGTAAAGGTACAATGTCGTCAGTGCTCAGGGCTGCTACTGGCGTAGTAAACCGGGTTGCAAACCGAAAAGATTCATGTTAAATTTTTCGGACGGGCAAAAATAGTCCTCCGTATGAAAAAGTTCTAAACGCGTATAGTACTAATAGCAAAACGACCTATAATCAAAACGAAAGTGTAATTTACAAATGAGACGTTTTGCGAATAGGACGTACCGCTCGTAGGACGATTTGCTAATAAGATATTTTGCTATAGTGTCGTTTTGACTGCATGCCGTTTTGCTATTAGGACGTGTCGTTTTCTTAAACGCAAATTGTGTTTAAGACTTTTTGATACGGAGGGAAAAATACACCGGGATTCGGGATTAAGGACATCTGTCAAAATGTGTTGTCATTCATTCTTAGTTCGGGCCCCGAAGTTATCTTATGTCCGTAGGTGATACGAAGTAGGTAACGCCCGTAACTTCGACCGAAACTGCGGACATCGTGATTAGGGAGTAGGCCCCCAGATTTCATAATTGAAATAATTACAATTTCTGCTGTTGTACCTACAGTCACTATCTCTTAGTTTATAAGTTTACCGAGTACTTGGTACTTACTAGAGTATAAGGGATTGAATTCTATTGGCCACTAAACGAACAATAAAAGCTCCTTCAAACAGGCGTCGTGAATCGCTCGCGACAATAAACGCACCACTCGTCGCGCGACACGCGGTGCGTTCTGTACAAGCCTTTAGGGTTTCGGTTCTTGAAGCCCTTTAGGGTAGGCGCACCACAGACATAAGGTAGCAAGAAAGAGAGGTCAGAATCAGATCGAAATAAGTTATTTAATTTAATGAAGACATGTAATTGCAATTGTTATGAGATTTGAATAGGTGGAATTATTGGATGGAGAAATTCCAGAATACTTTGTTAAACTAAAACTTAGCCAGCAAAAGTAGTTACTCTCATTTGTCCATTCATACTCTCGGTACCAAAGAAATTCGTTGTAAAAGCCTAATAGCGTGTGAAGTGTAGCAAACGGCAATTGCTTTAACAGCACTTTTGCAAGCGTTGCAGCGCTGCAGCGCTGGCCGGCTCGTTTGAATCAATTTAATTGCATGCCTGTGAAGCGATTGGTCTGGAGCCTCCAGCATTCATCGCAAAGTTTTAACAAGATGAACAAAGTACAAACGCGGTGCTTTTCCTCCGATAAGTAGTTTCTCAGACTTCGAGCGTCATGTGGGCAGGTGATGGTTTCATTAGCGAGGGATATTGTAATAATTCAAAGGATTAGTTACGTAAAATGTGTAACTAAAAACCGTTTTTTTTATTTATTCAGATATCATTATCTATATTTACAATTACATGTGGTATATTATGATTACAAAATTCAATTACAAAAGTGGAATGAGAAATGAAAATGGAAAATAGAACTACAATGGAAATTAAAATAATGATTAGGTAACTGATTTTAGAAAGGATCTCCAAAGCGGGGATGTTATCCTATCAGCCACAATCTTCAAGATTTCGTTGCGTCTTCACGCATTCTGCAGATCAGGGATACGGTCCTTCTGCGAATGATGGAAATGAAAGTCATTAGTGTGAAACAGCCCACTGATATTCCTAACAGAAATAAGACGAGGCAAAATTACGTAATAAGAGTTGCAGGCACAGTCTATCCAATCAACTATTTCATAAACACGAAATTGCAAGAAAACTTTCCGGTGTTAACCCTGCTTTTCAAAGGCGGGGTTACTCGGAACCCGGGTAACGACGGCACATCTGTCGCCGACAGCAACAGATTGCGCCCGTCTGTCGGGCACGGCAGACGACTGCACTTTCTGTTTCGGGATCACGCTGTAAAGCGCTGGCAGCTATTGCACTCCCCAGCTTTATTGCGATCAACTTATGTAAATCCTTACGTACTTTGCTTGAGAATTATTTATTGTGTTCTTTTTCCGGAATGGATAATTACGAGATCCAATAGCTCCAAAAGCTTCTACCTTAATGTCTAATGCTTAATATTCCACTGCTAAAGGCCGACATTGACATGTATTGGACGGGTAAACGCGCGGGTAAACATTTTTTTTCCTATTGACATTTATTGTTCTCGACAACAGCATTAAAAGCATTGAAATTTTTTTTTTAAACGGAAACTGAATGCTTCGATAGTTTTGAAATGGCGTTTCAAAGCGTTATTCGTAACCAACACAGAGCGATATAGATATCTATGGGACCTAACTAAAATATAAAACAAGTAAATTTCCCTTGACGAGATTGATTACCCACAACCACAGTCATTAACCACGATGTTAAACAGTGTCCACACTGTTTTCTTTTTATCCCTTGATAAGCAAGGAAAATTAACAAACCTCAGGAAATCTGATAAAATATTCATTGAATTATTCAAAAAGAACACTTCCGTGTACCTACTTACTACAAGAAGAATGATCCAGTCGGTCGAAATAAGTAGTGAATTCGTATTTTTATAAATGGCACATGTGTGTGAGTCCGACGGGAAGAAAGACTACGCTGTACCTACGTCTTTTCTCCGACGGGAAGAAAGACTACGCTGTACCTACGTCTTTTCTCCGACGGGAAGAAAGACTACGCTGTACCTACGTCTTTTCTCCGACGGGAAGAAAGACGTAGGTACAGCCTAGGTACGCTTTTTGTAGGTACGTGGAGGTACACTTTTCTTGAAATATTTACACGTATGTAGATTCTGCAAAAATCTCTCAATGAAGACTTGCGTGGAGTGAGCTGTCAGTGTCATCCCTTCTTGGTCAATCCCTAACATCAGCGTGGCACTGACAGCTCCCTCCACGCTTACTTCACCTAAGTTATCACGGTGAGATGGTTACAGAATAGCACTACAGACTGTTGTCAACAGATTATTTTCAAACAACGTAGACATTTCCAATAATGAATATTGCCCTATGGGCAGTTAAATTTTAACTTAATCAATAGCACTCGTAAGTGCACTTCAACTTTGGAGGGCAACTGATTCATTCATTATCAACAACCTAGGTAAATTAGTTAAAAACATAATACCTAGCACTGAGTGATATCGCTGTAGACTAAATAAGCGTAGGCGGGACGTGCAGAACTCCTTTCGAAAGAACGGGTTCAACTGCCGAAAAAAAATGATTGAAAAAAGAAGGCCTTGGCTTTTGTTTTGGCTTGCAGTTGATAAGTAAAAATGTTTTCATAACATAGCCTCTAATGCTCAAGAATTTCTCAGAAATTGATTCCGACATTTTGGAGTTATGTGTTTTAAACGACATCGTCGTTCGATTTCCAGCGTCTAAATGGTAGAGCTTGACATGATTGTACAACATTATAGGCAGGTACAAAAGTTATGGAATAATGTATTTTAAATTACTTTTGAATAGGTCTCTAAAGTAGAATATTGATAACAGAACTTAATAATTAATCTTATTCAAAACAACAAATTCAGACGGATTACTTACAGTAAACACAGCTGATTTGCATACTGTTTCTAACAGTCTGTCGAAAGGACTCAAAATTTCAGTTTCGCCATCCATCGTTTTTAAACAATAGGCGACTCTTGCTTGTTTACAATTCGTCTTGGCAATGTGTACAAAATACTGTCGACAACATGTTTAAGGAAAATACTAAAATAATCTCGTTGTTTCTGACATATTATTTGAATATTTAAAGTTGAAGGTTAAAGCCGAGGGCTGTTTATTAAATACTGAATCCTTCAATCCACCAATCCGATCCGATCCACTATTGACATCATAAATGTGTGATTGCGTAGTGCTAAATCAAAACGTTGGAACTACCGATAGCTTCTATTTTCAACGCAGCGCCAGCTTTGTATGTTGTAGCAGGCACGAACCACTTTTCATTTGTTTGCTAAACCATTCAAAACATACATGGGAGAAAAAGTAAGTGCACTCGCATGTACTTGGTTAAATGGTAAAGCTTGTAAACCAAAAACTATATCTTATGGGATTACCGCTCTGCTTAGCGCCGAGAGTTGAAAATCCCGGTGTGTTTTTTAGACGCGCTGGGATGCACTCTGTTAGATTCTCAACGCTCGGCTCAACACTGAGAGTTAAAAATCCAGTGCACGTAAAGTCCAGCCACGAATTTTTTAGGTCCGAACGGATGTGAGCTATCTGGCAAAATATGGGTCTCTGCCACACCTTCCCTTGCCTACCAACCTTTACCTTAGGGGTAAAACAAGCGTGAAACTATGGTATGTTTTATCTGTTATGATCAGTTAAAAAGTAATTTACTGTCTTTAGTACCTAAGAATTTCAACGTTTATATAACCTTGTGATTCAAAGCCGTGCTCAAGCAAGTAAAGTTTAATTTACATTTAAAACGTTTCGCTCCCCGTCTTGGTCGTCGAGGGTACTTCTTAATATCAGTTAGATAGACTAGGTAAACCGAGGCTCCTTTATATAAAGCAATTAGTTTTTTTGTATGCCATAGTATTACATTGTTGAATAATCAAATGCGAGATAAACGTTCCCGTTTTGTAGTGAACCGGCGCACTATGTGGAGGTGCCTAAGAGGGCCTGGCCATAAATACATTTTGTAAAAATCGGCGCAGGTACTCGTATTATACCTCAAACTGTAGCTAAGAAGTTAATCTACTATATTATACATACATTATGTATGTGGTCGGTACTGGTTTATAAAAAAGATCATCTAAACACGATCATTCCTAAACTATCACAAAACGATCTGAATTTGTATTTTTTTCAAGATTATTTTCTAGCCACCTAGCAATGAAAACTAAACAAGTATTATACCATTACAGAAAGCTTATACTATGTACTTTTGACTGATATGCATAAAAATGCTGTCTGTATAAAATGTCACAATCAAACGTTGAGTGCCCTCGTGCCCGTTAACGCAAAAAAAACTGAAAAGTGCTTGCCACGCAGAGTTATGAAAATGTGAAATAGACTTATAAAAAAATACAATAGGTTTTATACAAATTCATTTTACAGTATTTTATGCGTTGCTTTTTATGTTCGTGAATGCCAATGTCGTTGTGCACAAAAATTGCCGAAAGTATTTTTGACGTAGTATTAAGGATTATCCTACGGATGTCAGTCACAAAAGGTCAACCTTTTTGATTTTTTATCATGTATGAATATGAAATATCACGTTCATCGATATTCGAGTTTGTGAATGAAGCCCCTGGATTAATCCTACAAACAAACTACTAATACGATACTTAAAATTTTCTTTTTGGTTTATTTTGCAAGCGTTTCATAAAGAGTTTCATTCGCATTGAAGGATAATGTTAGGATTTTTAATTATTACTAAGGAATCTTAAATATAAACAATCTAACACTAAAATATACATATCATGTACAAGTAGGTACATTAAGGAAAAAAAAGGGAAAAGCTCATTGGTCATAAAAAATTCGTCCGCATCACTGTTAGTGGAAAAAGCATGCCCAAAACCACCGACACGTCCGGCAGCGTTGCCACGTTGGATGGCAGTACTGATTCTTTGACCTACAAATAGGTCAGGCCTCTGGTCACATAAAGAGTCGACCGTTTGGCGATGTCCCCAATTACTCCATGAACACTCGTACCCCACGGTCCTACTGTTTCAACCTAGTGTTAGGATTAGATTTGCATGCATGAATGAATGAATGAATGAAATGCACCGACCCCAGCGTGGTTTGACCAGACTCGATTAATCGAATGAACCCCAAGATTTGCACTAGCCCCTGAAGCCTCATGCTTCATGGTGCTACAAAGACCATTGCATATCAAGGAATAGACCGGGGGGCACTGTATTGGTAGGGAAGACGTGCCCTTAGGATAGGAAGGATTAAGAGCCTACTACGGAGTATGCACCCTAACGTAAGCATGGGATTAGTGGAGAGGCGGGTGATATTTGTCTATTGGAGGGCATCTTTTAACGATGTCACAGCAGGGTTGATGCAGGTCGAGCTTCATCGGTGAATCTTTAAGCGGGGTTCAGCTGGTTTCTCGGCTCTTTTCTATGTCACTGCTCTGCTGTGATAAATATTGCTGTTCTTTTCAATGTCTTCGTCTGAGTTCTCGCTACTGACCGTTTCCGGTTTTTGTACATCTCGTTAGCGGCGTTCTTGATCTTCCACCGTGTCCATCGAATAATTGTACCCTTGTCGAAATAATTTTAAGTCTTGAGCTATCGTTCGAGTCTCAAATGTTGTTCCAAAAGTAGTATGGGCACTGTTGGGTATCGAACCCAACACAACACATTGCGCATGGTCTGCACGCGCAGGCCACGTGTTTAGCGCGTCGCGGCGACGACACGGTTCGGCCCGATGACCACTCGCTTCTTCTGACTTCTCCGCGACGGACGATACTCCTCTTACTTTAGTTTCGTTATTAGCTGAATATCCGGTACAATTTTATTATTGTTATAAGCACGTCATTAAACCCTTGCCTTAAATACAGTAGTCCACTCTTTAGATGATCCCCGCGCTAACATTAGTCCTTCAAGAATCTCGCCGTCTTAATTCGAACTCGAAGCTTTTCAGTTGCGTTCTTCAACGGGGGCAGCTCCAGCAGAAATCGTCAACACCTTGTTGAAGAAGCTTCGCGTAGCACTGCACACGCCCAGGGGACGAAGTCGGGCCAAGGAGAACTAAAACTTGCAGATAATCGTTTATACAGTGGATGGTTTACCCATTTTGTGAGTTTGTTCCAGTTTGTTCCTTATTCATTCATTTACTTAGTCTCATTCCATATGTTTACCAACATTTAAGTGGGTGTTTTCATTTGTCTTCAAGTCTTTTAGTGGCAATCATTCTTATTCATAGCCTTATATTTATCTAAAGTCACTTACGAGTATATGCTTATAAAGCTAAAATATAACGGTTTGGATAATCCATCTGTTTACACCCTTCCTTCACTTCACTATATCAGTTGATAACACCGCGAAGTGCTTCCTTGTTATCTTCGCATCAGCTGTTCCTTATTTTATTTTTTAAACGTTGCCCCACACTAGGAATTACTCCTGTTTCGTGGGTGCGTTCACAAACATGAAACTCACATACACAAGACACCCAGACCCGGAACAACCATTTATAGGTCATACAAATATTTGTTCCGTGCGGGGATCGAACCCGCGACACGCAGCGCAGCAGCCGATCGCTCAACCACTGCGCCAACCGTGCCGTTAAATTCGCACCAAGTCATTCATAATCATAATTCATAAGCTAGCTCATTACATTTCGTGTTGATTTTATAAACTGTTTTGTTATCTCTTCTATAATAAAATCATTTTTGCAAGTTTGCTGGTGGTGCTGCTGTGAATCGTTATAAACATAAATCTTAATTTATTTCAACATCATATTGCAGGCACTGGTTAATAGAGTGTACAATCTTAAATAGAGAAAGGTGTCTGTGATAAAAGGGTCCTGAGTTACAAATCAGTCAGCTCTCTTAGATATGACATGTTAATTTACAGAGCGGTTAGAGAGTCAAGATGTTATTTTAAAAGTTTAAGATTGCAATTAAGTATTTAAGTAAAAGTAGAACCTACAAAACAAATAGAAACATTAAAAAAAACATTGTTTAATTAAGATACTCGTAGAACTGGGCAAACTTGCTAATTATATTGACTTAAGATCTAATTTAACTAATTCATAATTATCCTATTTGAAAGCAGTAGGTACTTACAGTTACTACTAGTTAACAAAATTCAGACGTAAAAGGTGTAAAGTCAAGCAAAAAATTCACGGATATATACAAATTATGCATAACGCGAGGAAATAAAACAAGAATATTCTACCATATGCTTAATTAAGAAAAAGAGAAAGAATGGATATGGGGTAATGAAGAATGTTGTGTTTATGATGGCTAAGTGATTTTACGATACGGGTTTTAAGCGGGTGATTGAGCAAACATTTGTTGCTCGTCTATTTTGTGTTGGGAAATCGTGATATAAGGGAAGAAAAGTGTTTTTTTGTATATATTTTTTATTACAGTTATGAGTATACACAACTGTCGGACCGTTAGCACTTGGCATTGTTGGTTAATTTGTAAAGTTGGATAAAGGATTGTGAAAAAACAATTCTCATATAAATATATAGCTCTTTGAGCTCTTTTAAAATGATTATACATATAGTTTTGGTCTTCCTCCTACCTAATTGAAATATGGGGCAACGCGCCAAAAACCAACCCAAACGACCTACAGATCACACAAACTAAAATAATTCAACCATTATTTCACTATGGTTACCTTACACCTACAGTCAAAACTTACAGGGAAACGAGACTCATGAATATTAAACCACTTCATGCACATTGCACCAGCATATTTATATTATAAGAAAACTTCTAAAAAGTCCATTCACACGCAACTACACCTCACAAAAATACATCAAGTACCCTATTTTGTTGTTTGTATCTTATTTAATAACATTTTTTAATATGATGAGCAATTGCTGAGATATATCGGAATCACGGTGAATGCGGCGAAATGGCCCAACTTCGTTTAAACAACGGTTGAGGGGCATGCCGCCCTATTACGCCCAATATGGTTAACAGAATTATAACAGCCGCACGGGCCGAGCGATCAGGTTAAGCCATGACTGCCGCGGTCGGTCCGTGGATGGGTGACCATCCTCACTCACCAAAACCCAGCCGCGCCATGGGAATGGTGATGATGGTTAACAGACTGCGGCGTCACAGAAGAACCGCACAGTCCGTCCATACTTGGTTCCAACCTGTTGAACCTGTACTTGAAACCTTTACGCATTATATTTTTGAAACTTTGCGCAACAGACACGCAAGGGTCAGTTGCAGGTACCGGCTAGCATTCCGTTAAACAGTGAGCACCGCATTTTTTTACTGCACCCTCAAACAATGCAACCTTCTGCTTTCTCTCGATCCCAGCCATAATGTGCCTTTCGCTTGCCCGCCAGATGTGTCCATTACGAGCGTCAACAAAGCGTCTAACTTACAAAATATGTAGTTGTGATTATCTAAATAAAAATTTACGCCTCTTTTAAATTATAACTTTGGTATGTTTGAGAAAAATATTACCTAGATTAAAATAAAATAGATTCAAGCAGGCTTCCATTTCTACTCGAAAGGAAGCAATAATAATAGTCAGTGAATATTGAACTTGTTCAACGTAGTTATATAGTTGTTCGGCACAATGTGTATGAAGTATTAGGTTAAGAGCGATACCGTACTATACGGTATGAATTCATTTATTTCTAAAGATTACAAATCTCTTGTACGGAAATAAGTACTGACATTACTTAATTAAAACATTGATGTCCAGGAGTAGCAAGGCCTTATACGAGCGTTACGAATTTATGAAGGTAATTGTTACAAGTTTTTGTATTGTCAACCGCCGTGCGGCGCGTTGACGCGGTTACCGTGCGATGACTCGTTATCTTTGTTTTTGTTTGAAATCATAGGACTCGATCACAATAGGTGCCAGAATAACAGCTTCGTTTATCCCGCACTACTACATTTAATATAAATACACTATCCTATAACAATTGTTTAAAGTTATGTTGGACATGCGCGTGGCGTTTAGGTCGTTGATTCAAAACCAACGACCTATACGCCATTCCAGGTCCAGGTCCATTCCAAGCGGAGATCCTGCGGGCCAGGGCTCTGGCCCGCGAGGAGTCGCTGGAGACTCTGAACAGGGACCCGTGGGGACGCCCCTACAAAATGGTGCGGGATAAACTCCGCCCATGGGCTCCCCCCCTGACGCAGAGTCTCCGGCCCCAGCTCATGGAGGAGGTGGTGAGCACTTTGTTCCCTTCGCGGGGGGAGCATACTCCCCCGCCCATGACTCCGCCTAATGCGGTGCCGGATGCGGACCACACTGCCGACGACGACGACGATGCTTCGGAGGTGACCGGGGTAGAGCTGAGAGTGGCGGTACATAGGCTTAGTGCCAAAAATACCGCCCCAGGACCCGACGGCTTACCTGGAAGAGCCTGGGTTCTGGCCATGGAGGCTCTCGGGCCTCGACTTATGGGGCTCCTAAGCGCATGCATGGAGGAGGGCCAGTTCCCACTTCGCTGGAAGACGGGGAAACTGGTCCTCATTAAGAAGCCGGGGCGCCCTGTGGACTCTCCGTCCGCTTACCGGCCCATCGTTCTGCTCGACGAGGTGGGCAAGCTCTTTGAAAGAGTTATTGCAAACCGCCTTGTCGGGCGGCTGGTGCGGGTGGGGCCGGATTTGGCGGAGAGCCAGTTTGGTTTCCGCAGGGGGCGCTCTACGGTGGACGCCATCATGCGCGTGCGAGCCCTCACGACGGGGGATGCTGTTGCCCGGGGTGGGGTCGTCTTGGCGGTGTCTCTAGACATCGCCAATGCCTTCAACACCCTGCCCTGGAGTTGCATCAGGGAGGCATTGCGGTATCACCGGATGCCGACCTACCTCTGTCGCGTGGTCGAGGCCTATTTGACGGACAGGGCCGTCATCTACCCCGGTCACCGGGGAGAGTGGAACCGCCGAGAGATGTCGTGCGGTGTCCCACAGGGATCGGTCCTGGGGCCGCTTCTGTGGGATATCGGTTACGACTGGGTGCTGCGCGCCGACCTCCCGAATGGCGTCAGCGTGGTGTGCTACGCTGACGACACGCTGGTCCTGGCACAGGGGAGGTCGCACCAGGAGGCGGCCGAACAAGCGACACTCGGGGTTGCGACAATCGTCGAGAGGATCCGGCAGTTGGGACTCGAAGTGGCCCTGCACAAGTCCGAGGCCATGTGTTTTCATGGTCCTCGGAACGCGCCACTGTCGGGTTCCCAGATAACGGCGGGAGGGGTTCACATCGGCGTCGAGTCGACGATGAAGTACCTGGGACTCGTCCTCGACAGCCGGTGGAACTTCGTGGAGCATTTCCGACGTTTGGCTCCCAGACTGGAGCGGGCTGGGGCTGCCTTGAGGCGGCTCCTGCCCAATCTAGGGGGTCCAAACGCCTCCTGCCGGAGGCTCTACGCGGGAGTCGTGCGGTCCATGGCCCTTTACGGAGCACCGGTGTGGGCGCGTTCTTTGAGGCGCCGACCGGCCCGCAGGTTGAACGCGTCCCAAAGGGTCATGGCCATCCGGCTGGTCCGGGGATACCGCACGGTCTCATGCGAGGCGGCGAGCCTTCTTGCCGGATTGCCGCCATGGGATCTGGAGGCAAAAGCCCTCGCGCACGTATGGGAGTGGCGCGAGGAGGCAAAACGCCGGGGTGTAACTCCGCTGCCGCGAGAAATCACGGTACAGCGGACAGAGCTCCGGCGGGATCTCATGGCGACATGGAGGGTGCGATTGTCGCAACCCAGTGCTGGGCACGCCACAATAGCGGCGGTAAGTCCCCTCTTTGAGGAGTGGTTGGAGAGGCGCCACGGCGTCCTCACCTTCCGCCTGACACAGGTCCTCACCGGACACGGTTGTTTCGGGAGGTTCCTGTTTCGCATAAGGCGGGAGGAAACGCCCGGGTGTCACCATTGTGTGGATCGCCCGGAGGACACGGTGGAGCATACGGTGGAGGTATGCCCAGCTTGGGCGGAGCACCGCAGTGTCCTCGCGGAGGCGATTGGCGGCGGCGATCTCTCGCGTCCGGCCCTGGTCCAGGCCATGGTACGGAGCGAGAGGGAATGGAAAGCCGTCACCTCCTTCTGCGAAGCAGTAATGCTCGCAAAGGAGGAGGCGGAGCGCGTGAGGGAGAGAGCCTTGCGCCCTCACGCCCCTAGCCGCCGCAGGAGACGCCCTGGGCGTCGGGAATCGCAAGCAGATTCCCGGCCACCGTAGGCGCGGGCTTGCGGACGGCGAGCCATGGGTAGCTCGCCGTCCGGTAAGGACCAGGCCCGGGTCGACGGCGCGTTGTGTTCCACGCGCGCCTCAAAGAGATGTCAGCACAAAATGACGGGGTCCGATAGGGCCGACGCCTCAGGGTCGCGGGTTATTCCACAGAGAAAACCGTGGCCCTGGCACAGGCAACTGAAGGAACACGGGTGGGTTTTAGTCAGTAAAAGTCTGACACGCCCTCCCGCTCCACCCAGAGCAGGAGAAGTCATTTGATGATTTCCCACCCAAAAAAAAAAAAAAAAAAAAAAAAAAAAAAAAAAAAAAAAAAAAAAAAAAAAAGGTCCAGGTCCATTGCCATTACAGACGTTTAGCGAGGTCGATTGGAGTTCTATAATATAGGGTCTAGACGAATGACGCAGATCTGTTGGAGCCGAGTGTTTGCATAATTGTAGCTCAGTCAAACTCAAACTCAAACTCAAAGCATTTATTTCAAATAAACCCATTACAGGCACTTTTGAATTGTCAAGGGGTCGGTCAGTCAGAAATATGAAGCTAGTTGCCCATTCCAAAGCGAAGTAGGTACCTATGGAGAAGAACGGGCAAGAAACTCCATGGACACTCTTTTAAATAATATGGTTACAGAAAATTTGTTACATCAGTCTTGTTGAAATTAAACATGTGAGAACGATGTAGAAAGACCCGTAATAAAAAAACATAAAAATCGGAAAAGAAAAATTAAAAAAAGCCGTGGCAGCCAAGAGATGTGACCAGTCCCCACTGACGGCGCCCGTTCACGAACATGACGTATGGATCAGCACCATTCAGCTCAACCATTTTGAAGGGAACTTAATGATCCAACACACACGCCACCACCAGCGAGACATTTGAGTGAGCGTGACATACTCTCAGCCGCCAGGGCACATTCAAGTCAATAACAGACGTGCCCAGTATAGGGTAGCTTTATAGTAGGTACCACATAGTGCTCACACGTGTGCTTTGCAATTATATAATACTAAAAGATTGAATTTATACAGTGCAAAGATAGTTTTTACAATCTTCAGCAGCTCCAACAATATTTCCGAATGCTAATCAATTGTTTAGGCGCCCTTGTGGAGCAGAACCAGCGTTGAGCCAAGCATTTTTGTCAGAGATGTAATCCTCCAACTTATAATATGCTTGGCTGCATAGTGTGCGTTTGATACAGGTTTTAAACTTCGTTTCATTCAGTTGGAGTATGTGGGGAGGTATTTTATTATAACATTTTAAACAGTACCCCATGAAGGATGAATCTACTTTAGCCAGCCTGAAACCCGGTTGAACCAATTGGTCCCTATTTCTAGTCCCATAGTTGTGTCTTTCACCTCTTTTACTGAAAATATTTAAGTTTTTCCTTACGTACATGATGTTTTCATATATATATTGACAAGGTACGGTCATGATGTTAATATCTTTAAACAGTTCCCTTAAAGAATCGCGCCTGCGGAGGCCATATATTGCTCTAATGGCTCTTTTTTGCAGAATAAAAATAGACTCGATGTCTGCAGCGCGTCCCCATAATAAGATACCGTAAGACATGATACTATGAAAGTAACTGAAATAGACCAGCCTCGCGGTATCTACATTAGTAAACTGACGGATTTTTCTTACAGCATATGCTGCTGAACTTAGCCGTCCTGCAAGAGATGTTAAATGCGGACCCCATTGCAGCCTTGAGTCGAGCGTGATCCCCAAGAAAACTGTTTTATCAACGAATTCTAGTTTCTCTTGATTCAATACTATGTCACAATCAGTACTTTTAACATTCGGCAAAGCAAACCTTATGCATTTTGTTTTTTTCCCATTTAATACTAAATTATTAGCAGTAAACCAATTTTGTACCTGCAGCAGTGCGTTATTTACGTCGTCAAGATTTGATGAACGTCTACTTATCTTAAAAATTAAAGAAGTATCATCAGCAAATAACACCATTTGTGGTTGTTTTTATATAATAAATGGGGTAGATCATTAATATATACTAAAAAGAGGAAAGGACCTAATGTCGAGCCTTGTGGAACACCCAATTTTACTTTTAACCCAAGTGAATTGACACCATTAATTTGAACTTTTTGCCGTCTATCTTGTAAATAAGATCTAACTAAACTTAGCGCAGGTTTTCCTAGTCCGTAATGCTCCAGTTTTAGGAGCAAGGTTTCGTGATTAACGCAATCAAATGCCTTGGAGAGGTCACAGAATATTCCTATGGCATCTTGGGCCTCCTCCCACGCTGTAAATATGTGTTTTAGTAAAGTGACACCAGCATCAGTCGTGCAACGACCTATGGTGAAACCATATTGCTGTTCGTGTAAGATTTTGTTGATGTTAAAATGATTTAGCATTTGATTGAGCATTACCTTTTCGAACACCTTGCTGAATACCGGCAACACGGATACTGGTCTATAATTGTTGGTGTCTTTGCTATCCCCAGATTTAAAAAGTGGTATAACCTTACTGTATTTCATTAAATCCGGGAAGACTCCTTGATCTACACACAAATTAAATATTAAAGCTAAGTATGGTGCTATGGTCTCGATTATGGATGTACAAACTTTGATAGACATTTCCCAAAGATCTTCGGTCAACTTGATTTTTATTTGCCGAAAAGCTTTTATAACTATCATAGGGTTTATATGTTTAAATTGAAATTCAACCGGGCAGCCTGGAACGTTCGCTCTTAATAAATCAATTGAGACTTTGGGTGAGGAATTTAAAGCCTCCGTAGTTTTAGATGGTATTTAGTAAAATAATTTACAAATTCTTGAGCTACTTCTAAGTTAGAGCTTATGGCACCACGTGAAGTCTCCAATGTGTATTCAATGTTTCGTATTTTTTTCCTACTAGTTTCGTTATTTATAACTTTTCAAACAGTTTTTATTTTATCTTCCGCTGTTTTGATCTTGTTGCTAATGTACAGGGCTTTAGCTATTTTGCAGGTATTTCTAAAAGTTTTGGAATATGTAGCAACATACTTATTGAAAGTTTAAAGATAGGATTTTAAACGAGACGAGTAAAGACGAGTAAAGTTAAAAGATAGAATTTTAAACGAGATAGATATGAAGTTTGTTAAAATCTTTGAAAGAAAGAAAATACATTTGTTGTGACTCGCATACGCAGTGCGTAGTGTGATACGCAGTTTCAAAAACTAAACTAAAACACTCTTAAAAACCTTTAAAAAAAACGGTGTTGTTGGTTAATTAACACGTATATAGGTACGGTGACGTTGGCACACCTATATGATAGCTTGGATTTTCTAAAACTAGAGAGAAAGAGACCGAGATTTCTGTATGTAACTCTAACTGTTTTTATATGGATCAAAAATCTCTTTAGGAACACTGAGGTTTGAGTACTAGAAAAGTCAGAAATCGCAAAAAACTTCCCACACATTTTCATTTACAAAAGTAAAAGTAAAGAACAGTCTCTGAAACCGTTTTCTTGCGAGCGACAACGGTTAAGGTACCTGCCCCATCTCAAAAATCAGTCAATCACGACAAATACAGGGTGGCCTGTATTTGTCGCGATTGACTGCTTAGCTTTATCAAGGTACAGCGTGATGATAATTATTTATAAGATCTGTAACTATCTGCAATATTCTGAATAACCTTTTTGCTCGTCTTTTTACATGTCGCGACAAACTATAAAAGAACACAAATAAATTGCAATACTGCTTATCCCCCATAGCCAATAGCGTGATAATATATAGCCTACAGACTGACTTATAGCGAATATCTATACAAATTTTGAACTAAATCTATCTGGTAGGTATTGCGTGATGCTGGAACATACATTCAGACAAACAGAAATAAGAAAAAAATATCGGCATTACAATCGTTTCCAGACCTCGTAAAAATTACAAAAAAAAAAAAAAAAACAATGTACAGCTTTGACTGCTACGAATTCATTATATATATAGATAATAAGCTACTAGGATAGGAGGAGGTAATGTGTTAGTAGTTATAAGGTATCTATGTTATGGTAGCAATGAAAATCCTGGCGGCTAGTGTAATTACGTCAGGGACTTAGCGAGTCATGATTAATGTACCAACTTCTGAAGTGGTAAGAGATTCAGTTTGGCTACACGTCCTACTACTACGCATAATTATAACCTTCTGTTAATGAAATGTTAATTTATGGAGAAACTGAGAACAATGTTTATTCAGGGCAATTTATCTAACAGACGACAAGAATACATTCTGATAAAGAAATGACTTTTTTGGGAATAAGTTAGTGTTTCTTAAAATAAAAAGAATATTGTACCAAGCAGGCGTAAATGTCAAACCGTAAGAAAATATTCCGGAGGAAAAGCAATTTTTTTATAAGTACCTACGAGTATCATTTGCTAAACGAAAACTAACGCTGCCTGAAAAAAGAAAAACTAAACTGGCGTAAAAAGAAACTGAACAATCGCACGTCGAACACGTCGCACGTCTGTACAGAGGACGTCGAATTTGACGAGGATAGATAATAATTTTACGATTCCGTCGGAAAACATAGCCGTCGAGACTAATTAATTTGATAATTGTATTAAATAGATGCTTTATAAGGGAGAAGCGCCAGGGCACCCGCGAAAAAATTTTCTTACGTTTTTTGCTATTTGCAGATAAGGATCAGGCTCAAATGAGGCCTTTTCTAACTTAGAGGGTTGTATTAACGATTTCAATTATTATAATTCTATAAACACGTACTTGTAACTGTCGCGAATCATATTTTGTTCAACATACTACTTGACACTCATCTTCAAATTGAATTTCGCGGGCTACTCTGGCACTTTCGCCTTGTTAGATATAATCCTCTTATTGAGTGCAATATTGCCCAATTTTGTGATTAAAATTCGGTACCCATTTAGATTCTTAGGTATTTGCTGGAGTTTGGACTAAACTGATAACTGTTGGATCAGAAATGCGACTATCCTGGTTAAGGAATCTGAAGACTCCTCTACCTTTGCCATACGTACGGAAGATGACATACATAACAAGATTAAACTGGCCTCCCAGCCTTTACCAAAGGTCACCCAAACGGTCTCCCCATAATTCATTGATGCATGCTCGGCCTTTTATTGCTTGTAAGGTTTTTCTTCATATGTTTATAAGTACTTTTCTAGGTTTGGTCTCATTATTATACCGTGCACACTTAAAATGCTGTTTAACTTTAATTGTTCTCATAGTATTAAGTAGTTTAAGGTGTCTATTTTTTTCTCAATTTAACGTTCTGTCTTGTGTCATTAGTAATCTGTGTAGTTTTGATCGAGCATACTTTTTGGAAACAGTCAATCTTAATTCTTACTCATATATGTAATAAACCCTCACCTCTATCACTCAAAATTAATACTACTTTTTTGCCAGCTGTTGCGATGTTTGATAATAATTTGTCAATTTATTATCAAAATTGTTCGAGGGTTCAGGACCAAACTGAACACATTATTCATTAATATATTGTCGCATGCTTACGACATTATCATGTTAACAGAAACCTGGTTGACTCCAGATACTCGTATCTCCGATAACGAGATTATTGATTCTCGTTACATAGTTTTCAGACACGATCGTGATCGAGCTGTTTCCAATAAAAATGATGGCGGTGGCGTGCTGATAGCGGTCTCCAAAGAACTAAAGCCTACTAGTCTGACTCTGTCACCCCCATTAATTCTACCAGAACATAAAATAATAAAAATTCCCTCTTATAATTCTAAATACCTAGTTGTATGTGCTACTTACATACCCCCTAGCGCCACGGATGATATGTGGACTTTATCAATTCCTTGTCGAATTTGGTAGACGATCCCTGCATAGAAAATATTATTTTTACAGGTGATTTTAACCTACCTACGCTGAACTGGATTAGTACAAATTCGTATATGACCTGTGCCTCTGATGGGAAATATCCAAATAAAGGCCGACATCTGTTAAACTTTTGCTCACATTTAGACTTGAATCAATTTAACACACTTACTAACTCTAATAGCGGAATTTTAGATCTTTTCTGCAGAAGAAAAGATCTAAAATTCCGCCCATTAGAGTTAGTAAGTGTGTTAAATTGATTCATACACATGCTGTTGCTCATAATCCTAGCATCTCACTCTTGCCAATAGATACTCACCATCCTTCCTTTTACGTACAAATACCTTTTAAAAAACCAACGCAAATACCTAAACATAAAAATCTTAAACTAAATTATTACAAATCAAATTATTCTAATATCAATACTGACATTGAAACTGTAGATTGGAACAATTTACTTGACGATCTGCTCCCCGATCAGGCAGTTGCAATCGTTTATGAAAAGATCTATAAATTCATTAAATTGCATACCCCCACTCACAAGCCTAAAAGTCTGAAATACCCATGTTGGTTCACTAAATCTCTTTTGCACATATTCAAAAATAAAACTCGCGCATGCGTTAAGTGGAAAAAATACGCAAACACTAAAGACTACGAATTATTTTCTATTTATAGAACAAAATTAGGAGTACCTCAGGGCTCTATTTTGGGACCTCTTTTATTCATCATATTTATTAATGACGTCCATACATGTTTTCAAAATTCAAAATTATTGCTACACGCAGACGACCTCAAAATTTTTAGACCTGTTAAAAATTTGCAGGATTGTCTACTCTTGCACGAGGACCTAAACAGGTTCTCTGTATACTGCTCAATTAATAAGCTACAACTGAGCATATCTAAATGTTGCTGTATAAGTTTTGCTAAAAACAAAACTCTTACTCTATATATAATGTAATTTTAACCAGAGAAACTATCGTGCGCGATCTTGGAGTTCTATTGGACAATAAACTGCACCTTGACGTTCATATTGGTAAGGTTATAAATAATGCCTTTCGTATGTATGGTTTCGTCATGAGATCAGCCACAGATTTCGTCCGCCCACATACATATTTATATCTTTACAAATCGCTGATCAGGTCGCAGTTAGAGTATGCTGTTGCAGTATGGAATCCCTTCTACAGTAAATATTCAGACGCGATTGAAAAAGTTCAAAGTAAGTTTTTAAAAGCCATGCATTTCCGTTGTTTTCGTACTTATGCAGCTTATAGTGATCTTCTGAATAAGTATAAGCTGCATAATCTTAAAGCCAGGCGTATTATTTTAGAGACAATGTTTTTATTTCATTTATGTAATAGCACATGTGATTGTATGGAAATGATTAATAAGATCAGCTACGTAGTTCCTAGAACAACCATAAGCCGTGGGGTGCGCGCACGAGCACTATTTGCCGTATCTTCTAGTCGCACGAACGCAGGCTTACGAGCACCCCTACGTCGCCTTACTGGTCAATATAACAATCTCTTCCAAAAAATTGACATCTTCGCTTTTCCGACTAATAAATTTAGAGGTCTTGTTCGGGAAACAATTTTGAACACAGCCCCGTAACATTTAACTCTTAAAATTCGATTCTCTTAGACTGTATTTTTATGATTTCTTTTATTTGCATGCCTCTTAGTTTTATCATTTACGCATTGTTGTATAATTTTTATGTTACCTATCATTTTGTAAGCGCACATCGCATTAATTTTATAACTTGTTTTTATAATATGTGGAAAATGTCGTGGGTTATACATTCACTCACTCTGTAATTAAAATTTTGTGTAATACTGTAATGTGTAACTGTTTATTTTCCCAAATAAATAAAATAAAATAAAATAAAAAAAAATTAACAAGGAGGCGGACGAATGTCTAAAAAAATATATGAACGGTGTGGAGGATAGTGTGGTCAAAAATATTAAGGCATTTTGGTCATATGTTTCTAGTCGTAACTCCACTAATAGTATTCCAGCTACGGTTCACTATCTACAACAGTATCAGATGACCCTGTTGCCGCTTGTTATTTATTCTCTATTTTTTTCCAATCAGTATACGAACCATCTTCTTTTGATCATACTTCATGGGTGCCACCACGCGCCAATCCTGATAGTGATATAAATATTTATAACCTGCACTTTTAATTGCAAAAAATACGAAAGGAACTACAATCACTGGATCCTTCGAAAGGACCTGGGCCAGATGGTATCCCTTCAATCTTTTTAAAAAGCACAAGTGACACACTGTGTTCCCCTCTTTTCATAAAATTTAATAAATGCCTTTCCTGTGGGGTTTTCCCCGATGTATGGAAACAAGCGAACATTGTTCCAGTTCATAAATGTGGCTCTAAGAGTGATGTATCTACATATCGCCCAATCTCTTTGTTGTCAGGGCTATCAAAACTTTTTGAAAGACTAGTGCACAATGAGATTTACCCTACTCTTCATAGCATCTTAATAAAAGAGCAACACGGGTTCGTTAAGGGTAGGTCCTGTGTAAGTAACCTCCTGGTTTTTACAAAGCACCTATTTGAAGGCATTGACACTAGACAGCAAATTGATGTGGTTTATGCTGACTTCCAAAAGGCCTTCGATAAGGTCGATCACAGACTACTTCTTGAAAAAATTGCATTCAATGGTATTAGAGGAAATTTATTGCGCTGGTTTGTATTATACGTCACCAATATGGTTTGTGTGGTTGTGAAAATGGTTTTGAGTCTCTCATGGTCAGAGTCTCTTCCGGAGTTCCTCAAGGCTCAACTTTGGGGCCCCTCTTGTTCATTTTATTCATCAACGACGTAAAAGACTGCTTTAAAAATTCTAAGTTCCTCCTGTATGCAGATGATTTGAAGATTTACAAAAATATCAGTCATTTATCTGACTGTTTAGGATTTCAGGACCTTGACCGTTTTCTGAATAAAAATCTGCACACGCACCCTGCTTGAGATGATGTACCTATTTAATATGTCGTGATAAATTCGACTGTACTGATCTTGTGAACAGTTTGTGCTAACTGATCCCTCGTACCGTACATGTTCGGGAAGTTCGCTCTACACACTCGTTTGCAACTACTTTCTGTAGAACCAATTCAAGCGTACGCTCACCGCTGCATCGATTAGTTGACACCTAAAATGGGCAGTTTGGCTCAACTGATATCATGTTTCTTTTTTAGATGAGAAATTGTTAATATTTTAAGTGATCAGAACCGTAATAATTAAGTAATGTTTACTTTTATTCCCTTTTTTTATATTGTTCTTACTAACAACTAGTAGATCTGTTTTTTAATCTGTGGATAACGTTGTGAGTAGTGTGTTCGATACTCCTATTAACATCTAATATATCTATATATATCTATTAGTACACTGCTGTTTGTTGTCCCTATGTGAATAAATAGATAAATTGATGCGCGATCTATCATTGTTCAAACTACTGTTTTACTCATTGGTTGCCATTGTTTAATTAAGATACTGAAGATTTGAAGACCATGCCTTGTTTGAATCTTCTATGTAATAATTATCCCATTTTGATTCAGGTATTATACAGCTTTAAATAAACTTGCATGCAAAAATTATTGGCCCACCTTGTGCTCTATAAATAAGAGACGATATCTCAAAAATGTATTAAATATTTTATGTTGTGTGGAGGTAAACAAAACATTTATTTACACATACCTTATACATTGATAGTTGCAATATCTTTGACAAGATCGACTTATTTCTTCACGTGGCACTCACTTTTGCTCGGAAAAACTGTGTGCCTTTTTTTTTGTAAAGTTGTTTACTTGCTTTTTTCACCGACTTCGAACATAATGCAGGTTCTTCATTCGACCCGTATGTTTGTTAGTTCGCAAGTTATCAACATCAATAAATAGGTTTTGATAACTCTGTCACTAACGTAATCTACATACTTTCAGGAAGATTTTAGTACTACAAAATATAAGGATGTTGTCAGTAAAACTTGTTAAATTCGCTTGTTTTAAATCGAAAAACGCAGGGTGAGTAAATTAATTAGCACGCAAGTATATAAACGCGTTATCATGCAGTTATCTACCAAAAGGTACTATAACTAGAAAATATCGTAGTTAAAGCAACAAAGTATATCTTGACTTAAACGAAGGAGAAACATTCGACACCACGAGACTGAAAAGCTTATCCGGATAAAGCGTATTAATCTCATTAAAAGCACGACCTTTTGAGAGAGTTTCCATGCTGCTTTTAAAGCTGTACACTAAAGGTGTGCTTACAATAGCAAAATTCTGAGCAATATTGCTTAAATATAAAGTCTAAAAAATTGCTAGATGTTGTCTTCGTTGTTTGCTTGCTATCGAAGCAAACAACGAAGACGACATCTAGCAATTCGTACTAGAGCTATCACCAAACTGACGATATGACAACTACTTAAATAAATTTGGCAATACATTTATTTGTAGTATTTTAATAAAATAATATTCCTGATGAGGCCAATACCAATTGGTCAATTTAGCAGAATTGTGGAGCAATTAGCTCTTCCACCTGTAGTAAAAGTAGCCTAGTAATAATTGCTGGTAAAATTACCCATGTATGCGTAGCTTTATAACGTTTTATTCTACATTATTAAAGGAGCTCCTGAATATATCAAAAAGGGTCAGTGTTGGCTGTTCTGGGGCACCGGGGTAAACCAAGAAGACCCTTCCGGTGTTTGACTGTTATAAGATTTGTGATACTGACCTTTCTAGTGGCTCGCTATCTGAAATACAATAAAGAATAGTGTTAGATGAAATATTTCGATAATGAAATGGTTTTTTTTGGTTTTTGGTAGTATTTTATTTTTGTATGATATGTTTTTTTTTTGCCTATTGAAGTGTTTACGCGAGACGATTCAAACAGTCATAAAGTAT
Source organism: Dasypolia templi (assembly GCA_963555695.1). Classification (NCBI taxonomy): domain Eukaryota; kingdom Metazoa; phylum Arthropoda; class Insecta; order Lepidoptera; family Noctuidae; genus Dasypolia; species Dasypolia templi. The sequence continues at coordinate 24,375,250 of OY743143.1, read as the reverse complement.
GCAAAGATAGGTTGGCCACGTAAAATTGTTTGCGATTCCATTCGTCCATTTTTTTACTGTCGTACGGATTTGCAGTATGAAAATGGTATCTTAATGCGAGGACCTAAGGTGATAATTCCGTTGTCACTACGTGAAAGGATGTTGCGCGAATTACATAGCACGCATTTAGGCATCGTAAAAATGAAATGCAATGCGCGTAGTAGGATGTGGTGGCCCGGCATAGATGGGGATATTGAGAGGTGGATCGCCGCATGCGATGTATGTGCGAGCATTTGGCCCGCCCCACCACAGGCTGCGCCCTCGCCCTGGCCAAGTCCAGCGGCACCATGGGAAAGAATTCATACCGACTATTTGTCTATAAGGCAACAGAGCTACTTGGTAGTGATAGATGCGTACTCTAAATGGCCAGAGTGCATTTATATGCGGAACGACGTTGCCACCCAATCCTTAATAAAAAAGTTAAAGCACCTGTTTTCTAAATTTGGCTTACCATGCACAATAGTCTCGGATAATGACGTTAAGATTAATTCTAAGGAGTTTCAATTATTCTGTTCCAATAATGGTATTAAGTACATGACGTCTCCTATTTACCATCCATATAGCAACGGACAAGCCGAAATTTCTGTGAGGACGTGTGAAAAGATGTTAAAGAGCATTTTATGTGAAAATGTAACTCAAAATGTGTTACACAAAAAAATATCAGAATATTTATTTGTATATAGAAACACAGAGCACTACGTACTACTGGACATTCGCCTGCAAAGTTAATGTTTGGCAGGGAATTAAGATCACGTCTTGATTTAATACTCCCCAAAGAAAATCGACCTCGGGTAATATTGTCAGGGGAGAATGAATGTCGCACAAGAGCTTTTGAAGCAGGTGACAGGGTATGGGTTCGGTGGTACAGTGGTAGAAAAGAGACTTGGAAGTTAGGAGTAATACATAAGGTGATAGGAAAAAGAATGTATAAAGTGCTAGTTGAAGATCAAAATGTATTTTGTATAAGACATCTTGATCAATTGTTAAATTGTAAAGGCAAAAAAGGCATGAACATTGCGAAGTCAATTGATCGCTTTGAATCTATGCCTTCAGGTTCTCCACTTGTTCCTAGTCCATCCATTTCGTTCGTTCCGTTTATATCACCAGCACTAGCGTCCGTTCCGTCCGTTGAACCAAGTTCAGTAAGCACCGAAGTGAGTGCAAGTCCAGAGAAACCAATGGAGGCGGAACCTAGTGTAGAACCAGTTAGTACGGCTGTAACTAGCGTTGAAGTTGCGGGAATAAGACTGTATTAACGGATATTGTGAGCCCAGAAAACGCACGGGAATCCTTAATTGAAGCACCTCATACCCAGGCTCCTCCAGCCTCGGCTGCTGCGCAGGATTTGGCAGGCATGCAAGTGACACGTGCACGTTCTCAGCGCATGAGAAAGAAAGTAGATAATACGGGATTCTACAAATAGATAATTATAATTATAAGTTTTAAATTTACTGAACTATTTTTTTTTTAAATAAACCTGATTGTCAACTGGTTTGGAAATTAGTGTTGAGGAGTGAAGTGTTTACGCTTGCCACTCACATATAGTTCTGGTGTTGTGAATGTGTGAGTGGACTCATGTGAAAGCAGTAATAAACCAGCGTCCAACTAAGACACCCGTGTACTTATTTCCGCACCTCCGAGTAAATAGATATCACCTATGCATAAAAATATTGTGTGGATGTAACTTAAGTGTCTTCTAACTATTTAACTCATGCCAAAAAAAATCTTAAGTACAGTTTACAATCTAACACTAAAATATACATACATACACTGAATTAAACTTATTTCAAATTTATCAAAAGATCGTAAAAAGTCATTCAGTGTGCATTAAGTAAATGTGTGGACAATAAAAGCCTACATTCGTAATACATTAGGTGTGTAGGTGCTGCCGAGCCTTTGACACGTATATTACGCATTGTTTACATAATCTACATAATTCGAAGGCTCGTCATTTTTTTATCAGGCAAACATGCATGGTATGTCGCATTCAGAAAAAAAATATGTACAGTATACACGGACATAGACACATCCAGCTTTAAAAAATATCACGGTGGGATTTTATCCGGTCAGGATTTTCAATATTTACGGCCGGGCACTGTGTAAGTATTTACTTGTCAACATTTAAGTCAAAAGTATAAACATCCAGCTATACGAAAGGGAAATTAATTTTTTCTTTTTATAAATGAAAAAACAAATAATTGAAATATAATTTCGTTTGAGTTTTCAAAGGGAAGTTCAACAGTAAAGTGGTAGTTACTTTACTGTTCAACTTCCCTTTGCAAAACTCGAATAAAATTAAATTTCAATTTGCCTAAGTAATTACACATCTTTGATGTTTATTTATGTTATTTTCCTTCTAATATCACATTATGCCCCGTTTAGTTTAAAGTAGACAAACGCTCTTAACTGTACGATTCTCTATGAGTATTCATTTTACAATTTTCTAATGGCAAAATGTGGGTCCCATTTTAGTATAAATATGAATACAGGTTGCAATTAAGATAAGAGAGTACTTATTTAGAAGAAGAATTCAGAAACTACAGCCCTGACATGTAGCCTATACCGAGTAATTATATGATAGAATAGCTTATGGCCGCAGCTTCGCAAGCAATTCGGCAATTATCCAACGGAAAAGTACTACTGGGATAAAAAGTATCCTGTGGCCATGGTCTATCAGTGTGCCAATTTCATCGAAATCCGTTCAGCTGTTAAGGTATGAAAAGGAAACAGGCCGACAGCGCAACGACTTTCGCATTTATCATCGCGTCCACTGCTGGACATATGCCTCCCCCAAGCACCGCCACATTGACCGGTTTTGAGCTTCCCGAATCGAGTGGCTTTCCTATTCGTCTTCCAGATGGAAGTAATGTGCGATCCGATTTCCGTAAGAACTTGTGTGTAGTCTTGCGTAATGTAGGTAATATGACTATATGGTTTATCATTACAATTGCAAGATTTGATTGCTATAACAACCATTGCATGCTCCCATAAGCACAATTGCACGCTTTTTTTCACTTTGCGCACTACTGCAAACAGCAAATTTTCACACCAAAAATAAAAGTCGTTTCCCAGCAATCAGTTTTGTGCAATGGAAGTACTATTGTTGGTGTACAGAATACGTAGCTGATGGCTATGTGATGGGTCCTTTTCCTGTATAGGTACTGTTTTCAGGGGATATTACCTGACATTATTGTATTAGGAACGTACACCTCTGTCTTTTCTCTATATGGATTGTAATTTACTTTCATAAATATGTATGAAACTGTTCCAGTTTGATACATATTAATGAAACAGTAAGTCTCACTGTCCTCTTAGGTTCAATGACAGTTTTGTAGAGAAACACAACAACAGGGCGGGTCTGAACTAAGCCTTGAGATTTCACTTCATCCCCAAAATTCCGCCTTCTCTGTGTCTGGCATCTGTTGGTTGGAACTAACAATGAATTTATCATACAACATCACGGCTTTATTCCACAAAGGGTACAACAGAAGTGTATTATATCTACCTAAGTATGTGCAACTACATTTCCCCGCTTAGGTTTCAGTCCTAGGAATCGAGATCAGGACCCCATGCTCAGCAATCGCTTTCTCGACCACAAGTTTTACGAGGTAATCCAATAATACATTTATTGAGAGTAAAATATTCAAACTGCTAGGCCTCAGTCTGCCTCTCTATGAGAGCAAGTGGGCTGTAATTCACTACGAGGGTCCACTGCATTTTCCTTTCATTAGATAACAAAGTTTGTTTACACTGTGTTACAAAAAAATATCTTTATGATCTTGAGACGTATCTTGTGTTTTAATTTTAATTTTGTGTGTGTGACTTGGCTATTGCATTACGTTAAGACCTGTAAATATTTAGTAATCTACTTATAAGAGCATTTCATTCTCCGTCTAACAAACAAACACGTCTTCAAATTCCTAACAAACAAGTCCTTTATCAGTGCACAGCGTGGCTGCAACGTTCTTTTCTCCTCGACAAAAAATAAAGTAAACACACATCAAAGGAAGTGGGATCTCGGGAGGCGGCACGTGCCTAAGTTGATCCAAAATTTAGTCCTTAGATGTATGCAGTTGGACACACGTGCTTGGCGGTTCAAAGTTTAAAGAGAATTGTTTCGTGAATACTTGAACCGAAATGGCAGTCTTCAGTGATGTGAGGGCCGAGAATTTTCCTCGCTAGAACTATTGTTTTGGAGGAAACTAATGTGGAATTATGGAAAACGCGCTTCACTTGCCACACACACACTTTCGTGAATTGTACTCGAAAATGGAAACATATTGCTTTGGGCCAGCTTAGGATAGTGTTTGCGAAAGAGGTTCATTAAGAATATGAGTGAAACTGTATGAATACTTAAGTGTATGTTAGCAAACACAGTTGCAGGCTAAAGCAACTGGGTAAGTAGGTATCAGAATCAATAACTGCACATTTTATACTAGCTTTAACCCGCAACTTCGTCCGCGTGAAATTCCTTGTTCCCTCGACCCACCACCTCGCATCGCGTCGCCGGTCCGCACTTTTACCTCGTTTTCGCTCACTGATCTTTCTTAAAAAGAATTTTTCTAATCCGACTAGTAGTTCTAGAGATTACCGCGTTCAAACAAACAGACAAACCAAAAATAGTTCGTTTGTCTGTTTCGTTATTAGTATTGATTAATTAACATCTGTATACAGGCGCGTTTTACAGCAAATACTCCCTACTCTGATGTTTTTCCTCAGCACCTCCACCAAACAGTCTATCTAATCGTTTCTGTATCCTTACCTAAAGTAACGAAGCCCTAACTTTGAAAAGTACACCGAGCTCGTAGCAAACAAACAAAGCAACACGCTGGCGCCCCCGCGATAATATCACTTCAACACCGTTTTCTCAACAAAAGACAAAAATGCTCTTTTACCTTGTAAAATTAAGGAGCTGTTAACAAACTTAACGCAACTGTAAAAAAAGAGAGATATGGTTGGATCTGAAGGCCAGTATATTCTCGAACTTGAAAAGCATTTAAATTCAAATCGATATTTCATCTCAGCGACAAATAATGTCAAAATCTTGTCATAAATTTATGTAAATTGATTGTATTTTTGACAGATTGAGTGTAAGATTATGATGCGAACGTTTTTATAAGTACGGGAAATGCCAATCAGATAGAAATGTCGGTCTGACTTCAAAAGATTGGAAACACACGAAAAACATAACCCTCCTTCTTCAATTGGGTATAAAAATACATGAGGAGCCCAAAAGGTCGTTTATAACAACAAGTGACAAGTTCAGTGATAAATGGAGCGATAATAGCCTTCGTCTACAGACACCGATTTCCAATTGAAAAGCCGATGAGGATTTTATCCGATCCCTTTGATCAGTGTTTCGTACCTGTAGCCTACGTGCCTGTAGGTAGGAAGTTAACAAGTGAATTGACACAAACTATGTTACGACTGATACGGATCACTCATTCCTCTTTAGAGCCCTTTCGGCTGGACGCGGATATTTACAGAAAGTAAATGTAAGTTGAGGTAACAAAATGTTTAAAACCTTTGATTATCTGAACAACGAAACACCAAAACTTAATTAAAAGCCACATTTCTGGTCGTGGCATGTTCCCAATCAAAGCAGGTATCATCTGAAATGGGGAGTAACTAACCGAACTCATCGGCTTGAAATCCGATAACCACAAGCCGCGGTCAAGTCTTGAATACGACAGAGTCCTCATTCATTGTTTCGGAAGCTCCCGGACTATGTCGGACACAGCCGTATTGCTTATATAACCATGTGATTTATCTTTTACGTATCTGCATGCGGTATTATAACTGTTTTATTAAAATAAAAGTTTTTATTTTTTGCGTAGTACTAAGCCTTTAGGGTCACGTTCACCAACATTTAATCAAGCGATTACCTACATACCTATGTAAACCATTTTCTTATGTTTCAAAATAATATGGAACTGATTTAATCAATTGAAAATATGTTGGTGACACCATATTTTCAATTGATTAAATCAGTTTCCGGGCCTTAGTCATCTGCTTTGTAATCGTTGTGGTCTGGTTACCTCCTCAAGCAGTGACACCGAAAAACCGACATTATTAAAGAAAAAAATATTAAGTGAAATATGTTTTCTCCTTATTATAATGCAATTATAACTTTTTTGTAAACAAGATTTTATTGAACTAAAAGTAATAAATAAAACTTACGTTAATAGAACCTTAACATTTTCTTAAAAGCTTATCACAAAGTGTAAGAAGGACGTTCAAGCCCTAAACTTTTAAGATAAAAAAAACTGGGTTGTAGAATCAGGACATGCATAATAAATGCATTGTCTTCGAATCATAATGAACATGTGAAAGGAGACGGAAATTACTCCATAGATTCCTGGGCCCAGGTGTTAACTGAATCATGCTAGCCTTATTTGTAAGAGGATATAATAACAAGGCCTCACAAAAAAAAAAGTAAAATTTGGCTATCCAGGAACCAAGTTTTAGGAATTATAGTAAAAGGGGGGTTATATTATAACATTGTAGTTTTTGATGTTATTTATGAAATACTTTTGAATGGCTTCGGTTGTGTAATGGTTTTATGCATGGAGCGTGTGACGTGTCGAAGATCTGACACGTTTGGCTCTCCCGCACCCTGGACGGCTCACTGACAAGTTTCTACATCCAATATCCTGTAACCTAGAAGCAGTAGGCACCAACCTTTTAAAAACTAAAAAGGGAAAAGAGGAAGTAAAATAAAACACCAACACATGTATAAAACATGTATTGTTAATCTTCAATAATTATGAGAATAATATCAAAAATAATGTGCAGGAGGTACGATATTTTCTTGGTATCTTGCCCAACTGAGGTACCATATAATGCACATTAAATGGGCACAGCAGCCTACAGTCCTTCTACCCACAACACAGTTACAATAATATGAAAATATTGAATCTCGTCCTCTTCGACAGCAGTCCTCTTACACAGAGATCCATGTCGTCAATATCCAATCGATAGGCGTAAACAGTTGTCCAAAATAGAGAGCCAAGTAATTTAGATTAGCAAGATCCGTCATAATATGCAAAGCCGAGGTCGTATGTTTAAACAAAAAAACAAGGAAAATACGCGCGCACTCAGAACGAAAAAAAACGAACGACTGCATCTGTCCTGTCAGTCAGAGACTGACTGATGTCAGACACAAGTGTTGCCGGAAGAAGAAAAAATTCACTATGAATCGATTCAATCGATTCCACGAAAGCTTGATATGCACTTGTCACTCGATTTTCATACATATTCTCAGATTTTACCGATTTAATCATAATCGATTAGTGGTAATTCAGGCATTATTCAATCAATTATTTAGTTTTATTGACTTAATTTTAGTTTTCTCGCTTCCTAGGTAGAAACATAATACCATCATTTGTGATTTGCTTAAGAAAATTATAACAGTTTTTTTTAAAACAACAATCTTACCTATGGTTAGCAAAGATAGTGCCTGATAGCCGGTGATCGCCAACAATTGAAAACAAATGACGGCCATGCCAAAGCGTAGGTATCTACGTTATGAACAGATGGTCAGAATGTCACAGCTTAAATGAGACCGGACTTTGTTGCGTGTGTATGCCAGGCAGGGATTTATTAAAGCTTTTGTTTCCAAACAACAATGTAGGTAGGATCGGATAGTTCGTAGTTAATTGATAGTAGCAAATGAGAAACAACAATTTTTTGTTCTTAGTTATAACCGATGTTCTTCCTCGTACAATTAATGTGTTTGAAGAGAGAACTATCAATATCTAGAAGAAAGACGTAAAGTAGCAACAAATTACTTAATGATTTAAGTAAAGAAAGAATTCTTTTCGTTTGGACTTACTTGACTACACAATTAAGAATTAAAGTCTACAAGAGAAGGTTCTTTGGAGCTTTATATAAACGGTGGTAGTGCGTTATTACAAGGAATGAGCATAGTAAGTTTCCTTTATTTAACATTTTTATAAATAGTTATTTTTATTTTTTTGTAATTTTCTTGTTCCCCAATTCCAGTCCAAATTAATTTCCATGTACTTCACTTTCCTTCATTGCTCCAATTGAATTTATTACAACGTGGCAAAGCTGCCAGCCTTTTGGGCACTTTTCCCACTGACAGCGATGCGGAAGAATTTTTGATGACCAATGAGTCAGTCATTTCTTAAAAAAAACAAATAGTTAGCTGTGTAATAATTGTAATATTTATAACACATTTTCCAGCCAGTCCTTTGGATATCTGAAACATCAACTAATGCGTTGTGTATCGCTCCTCGCTTAACGTGATTATTATTATTAGTACCAATGTACTGGCTCAGTTAAGTGCCTAAAGCCGAGAACAGACACGTAACACACCACGCGATTACCGCCGCGTGCTCTTTGCTGTCATGACTTGTGACTTCGTAGTGTCAGACGACCAATGAGTGTTATGGGGGATGTTACAAGTGAGCGACTTCAGCACAATCTTGTCCGGGCTATCTCAAATGTGCATTAGTCTGAGTTATGTCAGCAATTATTCAGCGGTCAAGATCCTTCGGTGTCCTAATCGTAAGTCCCAACATGGCTATATACTTGTTAAGATGTTACCCCACGAGAGGTCATTACCGGAGCGGACCAGGCGGCTTAGTTTCGGCCTTCAGAAATTTGTTAGTGGTCGAGAATTTGCGAATAAAGTTTAATAAGGTTAAACGTAAGTACGGTTTCTGCTTATTTATTAATTATTCAGAAAATCCTGTTAACAGTTCTCATCTCTAAATAATTAATGATTAGCTCGTTGTCTACAAAATTATGATCGGAATTTTGTTAATCTAAAATGGTTTTAATAATTAATTTCTAAAAGCGCAGCTATTAGGTAACTTCCCTTCAAAATGTCAGACCCTAATGAAATCCAGAGCTTTGGATTTATTATTATATAATAGGTAGAGGTGTAGTTGAATTTTATTTGAAATAAATTTTGCATTTTTTCATCAATTGTAATATGTAAGTAAGGATCGTAGCAGGTGGCGTTATGTAGCTTCTGCCTACCCCAATAGGTCTATTGCATGATGTAAGTTTTATGTTAATTAAGCGAGCAACTAAGATAACATTGCCACGTTATGTCTCTAATTATTATCATTGCCTTTATTATTATGGCCAGAAATAATCAGAGATAATTGTATTGCCAATAGATGATGGCGGCACGCGAGTAATTTCTTCATATTACGAGTGTTGGAATAACTGTCTAAAAAGATAATAATCATAATGTCAGGGTTGACGTTCTCCCTTTGTGATTTTACCTTTTATCAGTCAGCTTAATTTGTCAAAATAATTATGTGACTTTCTCTCCTTGTTGGAATTAGTTGCGTTCACGCATTTGTTACAGTATTGGTATTATTGAGTTGAGATATGTGTAAGAAAGTCTCATGTTTTACTATTAATAATAATAAGTCAGCGGGAAAAACATGAAAAGTTCTAATTGAAAAGCTTACAAATCCTATAAGAAAACAATTTATACAAAAAATATTATTGAACGACCTTACGGTACGTTCATACGGCGTCGAGTGTTTCTCAACCGAATCGGTTTTTTGAAGGATTCGATTTAGTAGCAACAGTATTTCAATGAATGAGTTCACACATGCATTCAGTTTCAAGACACGGCAAAAAACCGAATCTTGCTGAAGTGTCAACTTCCTCCGATTTTGCGACTAAAAACCGATCCGGCCGTATTGCAAAATGTAAGATCCGGTGCAGTGGTATAGAGCAATCAATACATGCGTTCATACGATACACGCAGGGGTAGATTCGGTTATTTGCCGGATCTTGAAACCGAATACGTCGTCGGGTCACACAAGCGTGTTGTAAAGGCACCAACTGTTGATCGTCTTTGTACTATTGGGTTTAACCACAATCTTTCTCCACGACGGTGACGGCGATAACATCAGCATATTATAGCAAGACTGTTCACGTCCATCGCTTCCAAATCAACATGAGGAACTGTGCGCGCTCTTGCTAAAAAAAAGTTCGTGTGTTCACACGGGAACTCGATACGAGGCCGTCAGATACGGCAATGCAAGATGTGCTGTGTGAATACAACATTCGGTTTTACAGATCCGATGATAACAAGATTCGGCAAAACGTGGCTCCGTGTGAACGTACCGTCACGTCTGTTTTCAAAAGCTGTCCGAGTGTGTATTCGTGTACATATTTGATTTGTTTTAGAGTTTATGTAGATTTTGCCCTTCACGTTGCTTATGTGTCCCTTAATCGTATTAAATAATAAAATTTAACATAAATTTACAAAACAAAAATTTCGTAGAACAAAAACATTGAAAAATGTAGTTGAGTACATTTCCACTTTCTCAAATCTATTAATATCTTCAGAACGCGTGGTCCGATTTTCTAAAATCCAACTAGAATATCCGTTTTAAACATTAGTGTCAACGTTTCTATAAAACAAAAATCACATTTTCAAGTTACGTAATTATACGACAATCTTTCGTTCCTTAAAAAATACCTTGCAAATTTCACTTTTACAGTCTTGTTAGATTAAAATATGCACATCTATAATAAAACTAAGTTAATTAAACGAATTAGAAACAAATTAACGTTAAATTAACAAAGTCCTTTTAGATTCTAGTTAGAAAATATTTCTAACTCACGACGTGCACAGAGCGGTCCTCGCACTACTTGTGCTAGTGCCCAGGTAGGGTCTCATCGCCGACAACAATAACTGATTGAACCATTTTGTGATTGAAGAAATAATCGTAAGTATTATCATTCTAGACAATAGTTTTTAGGGAAATCTACAATGACCCTTGTGTATGTATTGTTGGATACTACTACCCGTCCCTCGGAAAGGAGGGGCGCGGTCACTATTAAACTACCGCAGGCGACAAGTTAGACTCACCCCTCCCGACCCTTGCTCGAGCCAGCCGCGCCGCTAAGCCTGTAGCTTTTATTCGTCCCAAAATCTCATAATTCCTGATCCAGCTATTCTCTTGCTACCCTCTTCCAGCGACGCCCTAAGCAAAGGTCCGTACCCCACAGGGTGCGTGTAGTTGCTTAGTTTTTAGTTAGTATTTGAGCTTAAGTCCTGGCTGGAGGCCTTAATTTATTAGGGCACCACAGGCAAGTCCGCTTCAGCAGACGACAACCTCACACCTTTTTGACCTGCGAGATGCCATACATAAAAAAAAGAGTTAGACTCACTTTTCGTTTGGACTGTGTTGCATGCGGAAGGCGCTGTCCGTTAGCCGTTCAGTGTAATCTGGTATCTCTGTATCTCATAATCATATATTGATTTCCTTGATTTGATGGATGATGATTTTGTTCCTCTGATTGTAATTTTGCTTTGTTTGTTTATTATTTTCATGAAACACATGTGATTAGTTTTTAGGTTAATGAATATTTCTTTGATTAATTGTGATTTCACTTCTGTCCTAAAATCAGAAGTGGGAAAACAATCCAACCCCAATTTAGACCCCTTGACCAATTTCAATTTCATAAATAAGTATTTGAACTTTGTCGTTACCCACGTGTTTAAAAAAAAATCTTCGATTTGTTTTGGTGTTTGTTGTTTTGAGTATATCGAACTTGTTTTGGCGGGTGAACATGCCTAACACGCATGGTTCACGGAGCAGATCGCGTAGCAGATCGCACCGACGGAATCGTAGGCGTGACGGGTCGCGAGATAGCTCACGAAAACTACGAAAAAAGACACGGAGTTGTCGCGAACGGACTCCCTCTAGAGTACGGTCGAGCGGGACGCCGTCGCTTGCGTAATAAATTAGCCAGACACCGCGGTCTAATTCCGTTGAAACGCATACACTAGATACAATCTTATCCCGTCTGGAAAAGATCGAGAACAAATTCTACGTCTACCCATTTCGCAACCGGACCCAACGGCGCCGTCTGTGGCTCAAGCTATAGTAGATGCGATCCACTCCATAAATCCGGGACGTTCCCATTACTTTGTGTCAAACTTTGATCCGTTGATCCATGACGTGGACACTTGGTGTGATGATGTGGATCGCGTACAAATAGCCAAACGCTGGGGCGACAAAGAATGCCAGTAACGCGTAGCCGGATGTTTAAAGGCGATGCGAGAACGTTATTAAATCAATCGGTAACCGCTGATAGATCATGGAGTAGCGTTAAACGCGAATTCAAACCACTTTGCCCTCGAAAATAACGCGAGTATACTTATTGAAACTATGAATAAGACGTCCAGCAGATTCACGTCGTACGCTGAAAACGCGAAATGTACTCTGCTCCGCTTGCGCATTGTCAAAGGCCTTAATGACGCAAATAGTGGTCTGCGGCATAGACTATGCACAAGTACGGGTAGCGGCGGTAAATACATAACTAACATCAGAAAATCTGGTGTCTTTTTTATATATACGAAACCAGATCAAAAGAAGGGTGGCTCAGCTCAAACTACGGCATACCCTCTGTCACGAAAACCCGTTACAGAACATGCATATTCGAATCAGCGTAAGACCTGTTTTAACTGTAAGGGCCGACGTCGCTTGTTTCACAACTGCCCAAAAAAATTGAAACCGTCCCAACGTTCCAAACTGCATGTTGTGTAAAAAGATAGGGCATAGAGAGGACATTTGTATTGCCAAAGAATGATCGTTTTGACCACAGGGTAAACCGGACGTAACGCTGTGTAAATTTTTGTCATGATCCTGCGGAAGAAACAGCGACATAACCACCGCACGGTATACCATGTGAGCATGGTGTACCGGTCGTTGTGTTAATAGACAGCGGCGCGCTAAATGTTTCCTTCACATCGTCCGACGTAGTAAAACATTTAGGTTTCGCAGTAAAACCTACTAAGTGTGTGTTGAAGGGTATCAGTAACCACGAAATTGTATCCACGTCTTATGCAACTCGAGTTTGCTAATATCACGACAGAGGCTGATTTTGTCTTAGTACCAGCCGCGTTTATGAGTATATCCCTTTTTTTTTTTTGGGTGGTTAATCATCAAATGACTTCTCCCGCTCTGGGTAGAGCGGGAGGGCGTGTCAGACTTTTACTGACTAAAACCCACCCGTGTTCCTTCAGTTGCCTGTGCCAGGGCCACGGTTTTCTCTTTAGAATTACCCGCGACCCTGAGGCGTTGGCCCTATCGGACCCCGTCACTTTGTGCTGACATCTCTTTGAGGCGCGCGTGGAACACGACGCGCCGTCGACCCGGGCCTGGTCCTTACCCGACGGCGAGATACCCGTTGCTCGCCGTCTGCAAGCCCGCGCCTACGGTGGCCGGGAATCTGCAGGCGACTCCCGACGCCCAGGGCGTCTCCTGCGGCGGCTAGTGGGGGCGTGAGGGCGCAAGGCTCTCTCCCTCACGCGCTCCGCCTTCTCCTTTGCGAGCATTACTGCTTCGCAGTAGGAGGTGACGGCTTTCCATTCCCTCTCGCTCCGTACCATGGCCTGGACCAGGGCCGGACGCGAGAGATCGCCGCCGACAATCGCCTCCGTGAGGACACTGCGCTGCTCCGACCAAGCTGGGCATACCTCCACCGTATGCTCCACCGTGTCCTCCGGGCGATCCACACAATGGTGACACCCGGGCGTTTCCTCCCGCCTTATGCGAAACAGGAACCTCCCGAAACAACCGTGTCCGGTGAGGACCTGTGTCAGGCGGAAGGTGAGGACGCCGTGGCGCCTCTCCAACCACTCCTCAAAGAGGGGACTTACCGCCGCAATTGTGGCGTGCCCAATGAGTATACCCCTAATAATTGGAACTGACATTTTAAATAGGGACGGCATAACGCACATCAGAACCAAATACCGACCACATCTGACACGCGCACCTGACAGCCAAAACACGTCTAATGTGTTCACAGTATCTAAAGAAACTAACATAACTAAATAGTAAAACCACTGCAGGGTGCAGAGCGGGAATGTCATAAGAGGGCGATTGGTGATTTTGCGGAGTTTTTTATAACAGGCACGGCGACAACTTTTGTCACTACGGGTGAAATGCATATCAATGTAACCAGCGACGTACCCGTTACCTACCGCCCTTATAAACTTTCAATTGCTGAGTAAACTAGAGTTCGCGAAATCATCTATGACCTTCTACAGAAGTGCATTATCTGAAAGTCCGAATCCGAGTATTCAAGTCCGGGAATTTTAGTGAAGAAAAAGGACGGATCGGACCGCCATTGCGTTGATTTTCGCGCTTTGAACAGGGTGACTGTTAAAGAGCGATATCCGGTCCCGTTAATAGATGACCATATCGATCGTTTAGGTGACAAAAACATAACGAGTTACTCATGTCTTGACATGGCCTCTGGCTTCCACCAGATAAAATTAGCGACGAGTCAGTCCATCACACCCCATTTGTTACGCACGAGGGGCATAAAGAGTACTTAAAAAATGTCGTACGGTGTGACGAATTCGCCCATTGTGTATCAACGCGTGTTGTGTATTGTCTTCTGCAGGTTCAAATGTCTTCTGCAGGTTCAAATTATCTGTGCGGGCGGGGCCGGATTTGGCGGAGAGCCAGTTTGGTTTCCGCAGGGGGCGCTCTACGGTGGACGCCATCATGCGCGTGCGAGCCCTCACGACGGGGGATGCTGTTGCCCGGGGTGGGGTCGTCTTGGCGGTGTCTCTAGACATCGCCAATGCCTTCAACACCCTGCCTGATGCAACTCCAGTTGCATCAGGGAGGCATTGCGGTATCACCGGATGCCGACCTACCTCTGTCGCGTGGTCGAGGCCTATTTGACGGACAGGGCCGTCATCTACCCCGGACACCGGGGAGAGTGGAACCGGCGAGAGATGTCGTGCGGTGTCCCACAGGGATCGGTCCTGGGGCCGCTTCTGGTACCATATCGGTTACGACTGGGTGCTGCGCGCCGACCTCCCGAATGGCGTCAGCGTGGTGTGCTACGCTGACGACACGCTGGTCCTGGCACAGGGGAGGTCGCACCAGGAGGCGGCCGAACAAGCGACACTCGGGGTTGCGAGAATCGTCGAGAGGATCCGGCAGTTGGGACACGAAGTGGCCCTGCACAAGTCCCAGGCCATGTGTTTTCATGGTCCTCGGTACGCGCCACTGTCGGGTTCCCAGATAACGGCGGGAGGGGTTCACATCGGCGTTGAGTCGACGATGAAGTACCTGGGACTCGACCTCGACAGCCGGTGGAATTTTGTGGAGCATTTCCGACGTTTGGCTCCCAGACTGGAGCGGGCTGGGGCTGCCTTACGGCGGCTCCTGCCCAATCTAGGGGGTCCAAACGCCTCCTGCCGGAGGCTCTACGCGGGAGTCGTGCGGTCCATGGCCCTTTACGGGGCACCGGTGTGGGCGCGTTCTTTGAGGCTCCGACCGGCCCGCAGGTTGAACGCGTCCCAAAGGGTCATGGCCATCCGGCTGGTCCGGGGATACCGCACGGTCTCATGCGAGGCGGCGAGCCTCCTTGCCTGATTGCCGCCATGGGATCTGGAGGCAAAAGCCCTTGCGCACGTATGGGAGTGGCGCGAGGAGGCAAAACGCCGGGGTGTAACTCCGCTGCCGCGAGAAATCACAGTACAGCGGACAGAGCTCCGGCGGGATCTCATGGCGACATGGAGGGTGCGATTGTCGCAACCCAGTGCTGGGCACGCCACAATAGCGGCGGTAAGTCCCCTCTTTGAGGAGTGGTTGGAGAGGCGCCACGGCGTCCTCACCTTCCGCCTGACACAGGTCCTCACCGGACACGGTTGTTTCGGGAGGTTCCTGTTTCGCATAAGGCGGGAGGAAACGCCCGGGTGTCACCATTGTGTGGATCGCCCGTAGGACACGGTGGAGCATACGGTGGAGGTATGCCCAGCTTGGGCGGAGCACCGCAGTGTCCTCGCGGAGGCGATTGGCGGCGGCGATCTCTCGCGTCCGGCCCTGGTCCAGGCCATGGTACGGAGCGAGAGGGAATGGAAAGCCGTCACCTCCTTCTGCGAAGCAGTAATGCTCGCGAAGGAGGAGGCGGAGCGGGTGAGGGAGAGCGCCATTGCGCCATTGAGCATTTTTTTTGGTGGGAAATCATCAAATGACTTCTCCCGCTCTGGGTGGAGCGGGAGGGCGTGTCAGACTTTTACTGACTAAAACCCACCCGTGTTCCTTCAGTTGCCTGTGCCAGGGCCACGGTTTTCTCTGTAGAATAACCCGCGACCCTGAGGCGTCGGCCCTATCGGACCCCGTCACTTTGTGCTGACATCTCTTTGAGGCGCGCGTGGAACACAACGCGCCGTCGATCCGGACCTGGTCCTTACCGGACGGCGAGCTACCCATTGCTCGCCGTCCGCAAGCCCGCGCCTACGGTGGCCGGGAATCTGCAGTCGACTCCCGACGCCCAGGGCGTCTCCTGCGGCGGCTAGTGGGGGCGTGAGGGCGCAAGGCTCTCTCCCTCACCCGATCCGCCTCCTCCTTCGCGAGCATTACTGCTTCGCAGAAGGAGGTGACGGCTTGCCATTCCCCCTCGCTCCGTATATTGAGGTTAACAGAAATACTACGAGGGCGGGTCAATAAGTCCGTGACTTTTTGAATTTCTGACCTCTTTACTGAAAAAGCAACACTACTCCTGTCAACAAGCATCTGTCAGTTGACTCCTGTCAAATTTGAACTTGCTGCGTCAGTTAGTTAGTGTTTGACAGCTATCTTTATCAGACTACCCAGTAATTTGAGGAAAAAATGGAAAAAAGTGAATTTCGTGTGCTTATTAAGCATTATTTTTTGGCTCGTCTGGCTCTCCGCCAAATCCGGCCCCGCCCGCACAGATAATTTGAACCTGCAGAAGACATTTGAACCTGCAGAAGACAATACACAACACGCGTTGATACACAATGGGCGAATTCGTCACACCGTACGACATTTTTTAAGTACTCTTTATGCCCCTCGTGCGTAACAAATGGGGTGTGATGGACTGACTCGTCGCTAATTTTATCTGGTGGAAGCCAGAGGCCATGTCAAGACATGAGTAACTCGTTATGTTTTTGTCACCTAAACGATCGATATGGTCATCTATTAACGGGACCGGATATCGCTCTTTAACAGTCACCCTGTTCAAAGCGCGAAAATCAACGCAATGGCGGTCCGATCCGTCCTTTTTCTTCACTAAAATTCCCGGACTTGAATACTCGGATTCGGACTTTCAGATAATGCACTTCTGTAGAAGGTCATAGATGATTTCGCGAACTCTAGTTTACTCAGCAATTGAAAGTTTATAAGGGCGGTAGGTAACGGGTACGTCGCTGGTTACATTGATATGCATTTCACCCGTAGTGACAAAAGTTGTCGCCGTGCCTGTTATAAAAAACTCCGCAAAATCACCAATCGCCCTCTTATGACATTCCCGCTCTGCACCCTGCAGTGGTTTTACTATTTAGTTATGTTAGTTTCTTTAGATACTGTGAACACATTAGACGTGTTTTGGCTGTCAGGTGCGCGTGTCAGATGTGGTCGGTATTTGGTTCTGATGTGCGTTATGCCGTCCCTATTTAAAATGTCAGTTCCAATTATTAGGGGTATACTCATTGGGCACGCCACAATTGCGGCGGTAAGTCCCCTCTTTGAGGAGTGGTTGGAGAGGCGCCACGGCGTCAGAAACATGAGAATATCAGAAGAAGTCTTTCAACATATCATATTATGATAATCATAATCAGAATATATAACGTTTCCACTGAAGAGACAAGCCTCTGTGAGAGGGAGTGGGCCGTAATCCAACACGCGTTTCCAGGTTGGTAGATGTCACATGTCTTCGAATTTTCAAAATATTCCCGTTTGAGCACCTATTTTTGGGGCACCTATGCCTTTAGCACCAAAGGTATCTTTAGCATGTTCAATGCATTGGCATGCTCAAAGAGAATTACAGGAATTTTCGGTTCTAGGACATGCTGGGTGTTTTTTTCTACAACACACCAAACTCAAAAATAAAAAGATGTGCTGTGTAATGCACTAAAGTGGTTTTAATAGAAACCACTGTTATCAGAAGTCATCATCGTACACCGGTTTCTTCAGATCCAAATCTGATCTTAAGTCTTCTGAGACACTGTAGAATGTTGAGACCAACCGATTTGCTTTGTAAAAATCTCACCTTGAAAACTGAGGAGAAGTGAGCGGTCAATTCTGGTCAATAGGGTCAATCCGTAGCATCACTGTCAGCTGACTGCAAGTCATCTTCAAGCTCACTTCACCTAAGTTTTCGTGGACAGAATAGACCGGCAGATCAATGATATCTTGTGACCATGTTGGGTGAGGCAACTGGCCTGAATACAAAATTAATAAATTATAAAATTTAATAAATAATAAAATGTCCTCATTGGTAGTAATAAGAAGGGTTCTAGATCTCACCTATCTTCACAAACTGTTCAATTGGGTTGTTCATTGTAGTGAGCTTCTTGGAAACCTGCAGATAAGTGCACCATCTTGTGCGCGGAAATGTAACTATAACCTTGTTTATATATCCGGGATCCAAAACAAACCTCGGACACATCGCCGTTCAGCCAAGGCTCTGTAGGCAGTATAACGAAGTATCGAAGCGTAATGAATTGAATATTACAACCAAATTATCAAAGTTCAAAAAGGATATAAAAGTCACTGTATATAAATCGTAACATTTTGTTATCTTGGTCTGTTGTCTTATATGGTTATTCTTTATTTCTCATTATTCATTTGTATTTTAACTTTCTTTGTTTCCTTGTCAAACTGAATGTACCTGGATTATAAGTAAATTATGTGGTCCCCTATAATTGGAAGCGCACACTTATATTTTTCCTTGTTCTATGTAATAATTGTATAGCCTCTGTTGGAGATCCAATAAATAAATATATAAATAAAATGGGTACGTACAACCTGTGTAGGTACAAACATACGAGGAGGCACGAAAACAACGCATTGCCAAAGGCCAACCCTTGGCGTGAGTAGAATCGAATTAAGATGAAGTTAATAAAAAAACGAAAAAAACACTCCCTTCCGCAAGCAAAAAGCAATTTTCCTGAATCTACATCAATATATTTCCGTTATAACAGCCTGGAAACGTCCAGTACTTAGAATATGTCATAACTCATAATTTAAGGAAACTTGCGAGGAATATACGCAAGAAAAATTACCACCCTACTTACCTATAGAGGGTGTTAAAAGACCCATCACATAGCCGTCAACTACGCATTCAGTACAACAAACTAAGAAACATTGCACAAAAATAATTGCTGGAAAACCACTTCTAGTTTTGGTGTAAAGCTGTTTTTATATACCTAAATTTTCAACAGCTGTTACTAAGTTTGGTATTGCGGTAGTGCACAGTGTACCTAACGCAAGCAAAACGTTGTTCTGGGTGCATACAGGGGTCGTGGGGATATTTGAAGTTGTGGTATAAGTTTAAAAAAATATTATCTGTTTGAATAGTAGAAGAGCTTATTGGTTAGAGGCAAGCAATTTGGATTTTCCGAGCTACAACACTGAACCAAATGTTAAAGGGAAAATGCTGCACTGGAAGATTTATCTGAGTACGGGATGAATGAAGATGCTTGGCTCTTACGTTGTCGCATCCAGTCACGACATGATATAGGTAGAAAGTACTATTGTTACTTATTGAATAATAATGATAACACTAGTACATACATGCTTAACTGGAAGACGAACTGTGAACACAGGTATTTGTACTAAGATAATATCAATTACGTTGTTGAGCTTGGCAATGGAGCGGGTACCAGCTTCCATACATTTCGTGGTATCATCCAAATACCAAGATGACAAGATATGTTAGCATAAATGGCAACCGAGTTAAATATGCTGCCTTCAGTGTCCTTTTATGTTGACGAAATACCGTTTCAATGTTTTTTCCGGCTCCAACATCACTCACTCACGTGAAGCAGTATGGTGTAAGCTCCTATGTCTCGTCACAAGTTATGCTCCACCGGGAATACGGTAAAACAAAAGAGGAACACATCCTGAACTAACACTAAACAATAAATCCAAGAAGTGTGTAATGGTCTGAGAAGTGCAATAGATAGCGTTAAGTTGTTCGTAAGTCGCTAAAGTGTGCGCATATGCATGTGCCGGGCCACAACGTTAACTAAAACAGTATTAAGAGTATTAAGTCAGCCGATCTTACACTGTGAGAGAAATTACTGCCTGAATGAGTAGAATTTGTTTGCCAAAATTCTGCTGAAATTCCATTGAGAAAATTAATTAAGGATAATTTGTGTTGTAAAAATGAAGTTTGCATATAAGTCCTTTGGGTAAGTCTCGATTACAGACATCTAAATTATTAAGATTGAACACACAAACATGTTAAACCAATTTAAAAATTATGCAAAAAAGATGGTTTTGACACAGTTTTTGTTATGTTTTTCGATTGGACATAAAAAGGGAAGGCAGGACTAAATCAGCGACTCGATGTATATTCTGACTTTGGAATTATTCCTTCGGCTCTCCGTGACGTAAATGATAGATTACAGCCTCAAGTCGACAAAGCTTAACTAGCACTACTATAACAGTACTGTTCCAATTGTATTTTAATTTATTACATTGAAGGCGTGAAAGCAATTAGGGCAGGCAAGGAGAGACCTAGCAAATTAGTGCTCTTGCGCAATCCAGTGCCAAGTAAGGGTTGTCGCGAAAGAGAACGACAAGACTAATGATAGTAGTGACACTGATTACTTATGACACAAATGAGAGACACCCCTTTTTTTTTTTTTTTTGGGTGGGAAATCATCAAATGACTTCTCCCGCTCTGGGTGGAGCGGGAGGGCGTGTCAGACTTTTACTGACTAAAACCCACCCGTGTTCCTTCAGTTGCCTGTGCCAGGGCCACGGTTTTCTCTGTAGAATAACCCGCGACCCTGAGGCGTCGGCCCTATCGGACCCCGTCACTTTGTGCTGACATCTCTTTGAGGCGCGCGTGGAACACAACGCGCCGTCGACCCGGGCCTGGTCCTTACCGGACGACGAGCTACCCATTGCTCGCCATCCGCAAGCCCGCGCCTACGGTGGCCGAGAATCTGCAGGCGACTCCCGACGCCCAGGGCGTCTCCTGCGGTGGCTAGTGGGGGCGTGAGGGCGCAATGCTCTCTCCCTCACCCGCTCCGCCTCCTCCTTCGCGAGCATTACTGCTTCGCAGAAGGAGGTGACGGCTTTCCATTCCCTCTCGCTCCGTACCATGGCCTGGACCAGGGCCGGACGTGAGAGATCGCCGCCGCCAATCGCCTCCGCGAGGACACTGCGGTGCTCCGCCCAAGCTGGGCATACCTCCACCGTATGCTCCACCGTATCCTCCGGGCGATCCACACAATGGTGACACCCGGGCGTTTCCTCCCGCCTTATGCGAAACAGGAACCTCCCGAAACAACTGTGTCCGGTGAGGACCTGTGTCAGGCGGAAGGTGAGGACGCCGTGGCGCCTTTCCAACCACTCCTCAAAGAGGGGACTTACCGCCGCTATTGTGGCGTGCCCAGCACTGGGTTGCGACAATCGTACCCTCCATGTCGCCATGAGATCCCGCCGGAGCTCTGTCCGCTGTACCGTAATTTCTCGCGGCAGCGGAGTTACACCCCGGCGTTTTGCCTCCTCGCGCCACTCCCATACGTGCGCGAGGGCTTTTGCCTCCAGATCCCATGGCGGAAATGAGAGACACCCCTGTAATACAAAGACAATGGAAGTCGATTTAGGAATTCAGGCTTTGATGAAACAAGTTGTTAGTCTAATAAATATATGTATACCAGTCACGCGTTGTATAGACTGCATCATAATAGGGACATATTTTTTTGATTTATTAGAAGTTACTCGTGCATATTATCTATCTATATTATCTATATCGTTTCATTTACAAAATATGGTTTTAACCTTTCGGGAACTCACTTCCCGCGCCACCTCGAACCAGACCTTAAAAATATATTATAAATATTTCTGAAAATTGAAGCTTAAAGTCTGCTTTTAGTCAGGCGCGGATACAGGCGGAAACCAGTTGCCCCCCCCCCCCTGTTCCCCCATGTCTAAAACTCTAAATTAGAAATAAATATTATAATATTATATCCTTTTTTTGTACTCTGTGTACAGTATATTACTAAGATATATAGAGATAAGTCGTAGTCAACCTCGAAAAGAGGGGCACATTGTTGAGCTTAGGGAAAAGAGGTGCCGAAGGTTTTTTTAATGACTGTAACCATCTTAAAAATACTATCTATATACCTACATAGTTAACCTTTAATAAACTGCTCCTTATTCAAAATTAAGTAATTTAATAACCAACAATCTACTTTAATCAAATCAGCTTCCAAAGACTTCCTCAGACCTCTATAAAGGAAAGACGAGATGGAAATATAATTCAGTTACAAAATATTGTCGTCGGGCAAGCCACGAGCCACCGTATTCATTGGGTCTACATCAGCGAAGCTATTCGGTCCCAATGACATTCTAATGGCGAACTATGTTTGCACGGTTTCCGCGTGTCTCATAAATAAACCAGACAGCATCGCTGCTTCCTATGGGGTTAAGTATTGTGTTTCTTATGATATATGAAGTTAGTGTCGGTTTCACAAATGTTTTTTGCGAAAATTATATAACCGCCATCTTTAAAGTATTCGAAAGAATGTGTTTCTCATTCGCAAAGACACGTTTGAAGTGAGTAAAAAATATATTGACCAATGTAGAATGACTCCTTAATAAACAGTATTTTATCGAAAGCTTCTACGCAAAGAGAGGGGAGTGTGTGTCTGTCTGACTGTCTGTGGCATCATAACACGTGAACGATTTAAGCGATTTCAATTTAGTATTCTATTAAAGGTGACTTATGTGCGAGTGTTCTTAGACATGATTGATGAAAATTGGTTGAGCCGTTTAAAAGGGGGGTGAAAGTGTTTTAAATAAGATAACATTATTATTAGGAACCTATGCATTTACAACTTAACAAAACCTACATTATAATAAGTAACATAACATAACATCACGCCTTGTTTCCCCGGAGGGTTGGGCAGAGGTGTACCTATAGTACACCCACACTTCGCCAGTTATGTTTAAGTCCCATGTAATAGGGGCGAG
Organism: Dasypolia templi; assembly: GCA_963555695.1. NCBI lineage: Eukaryota > Metazoa > Arthropoda > Insecta > Lepidoptera > Noctuidae > Dasypolia > Dasypolia templi. Next base: position 24,352,223 of record OY743143.1, on the reverse strand, counting down.
CCTATTGCCATCTACCGGGCACAAATCCAGACTTCGGGCTGCTACGGAGCAATTCCAGATAGAAAAACTCAATAACACGTTGCCCGACCTGGGAATCGAACCCAGGACCTCAATCTCAGCAGTAGCGATTGCAACCACTAGACCAACAAGTATGTAATTTAATTTTAATTTTTACCTATAGTTTTTTTTTTTTAACCCGACCTTAAAACCTAAGTTCATTACCGTGACTTTCGATCCGTTACTAATTGCTCGCAGTTGGGCGCGATCCAACCCGACTGCGAATAGTCATCTTGCCTGCTTCTACGAGGGAACCATAAGAATTTTAACACGACGGAGGGCAAGTCAATTTTTTAAACCTTTTTATTATGGAAACCTGATTTATTAAAAAAAATATTGGGACGAATCGGTCCAAAAGGTTATTATGCACAAACTTAGAAATTATTGTTTGTAGTTATGTACAATTACGAAGGAGAACACTCATCATAAACATCTTTCTTCTACACACAAATGCCCCTATATTGTGAAAAAACGGCCCCGTCAAGACGACCAATAGGGAAATACCTCCCTAAAATATCACCAACTAAACGAAATGCACAGGGGCACGTACATCCTCAGCTACAGCTTTCAGGACATCTCGAAGGCACTGCAGAAACGAGGAAGTACCAACATAATCTTGAAAATGTTGTTGTATTGGACGCGCAAGGTGTCCAGGGATTTTTTAGTACAGCTAACCCATAGACTACCCATATACAGACCCTGACAATACGCTTTAAATAATTGACTTGGTTCGTACAGAGGGCGATCCTACGGGCCAGCATGTAGCCACGGACTGACAGAGCCCTGCGCTCCATCTCTATGTCAACATCATCCTTAAGTTTCGGAATATTGCTGAATATTCTCCAGACTTAGATTTTTTTCTTTCACTTGAAGATCCTGATTTTTAAAAGACGGTCTTAATGTTTAGGCTTCGATAAAATATCATCCATCCTGTAGAAGCGGAACTCCTGGTCCAAACGCAGTAAAAATCGTGCTTTAGTTGTCTGGCGTAAGATACGTCCAATCAACACAGTCAGGATCGTATCGAAAGAACAGACATCCCTGTTTAAAAAGAGTTACCGCGGAATTTCTCGCTGGCTTTACTCCATAGGAAACGGTCAATTTGAACCGTGCACATAGCTTCTGACATTAAGAATATTTTAAAATAAGAATTTGTCTTGCTTGACCGTCCGAGTGCGATTCGTAGCAGGTGGTTATTTATAAACTAAATTCACAAGATATGAGTTTCACTTCTATCCAAACTTATTCTATGACAAAACGAACTAAAATTACATGCCACTCAGTGTTCCTATGATTCCGAAGTTTATGCCACCATTAATGCGTACATTACCCTGTTTTTAAACGAATCTCAGATATATTTTTGGGAAGTAAATATCGTTTATAATTTACTGCTTGACTCTTAGACTATTTGAAGAGGAAAGTGTGGAGCGGTTAATTTTCTACCTCGAAACGTACAGCTCGTTTAAATTATTATTAATGTGTGTAAGTTGTAATAGAATACGTTTAGTTTTGTTCTAAGGGGCTTCAATTTTTCGGTTTAAAGAATTTATTCTCATAAAGAACACAGAACAGTTCGCTTAAATATGAGATTTACAAATTATTTATGCAGTTATTAACTAGTATCATGACTCCGTGAGTCGATAACATTAAAAACAGAAATTTAAAAGTAGCCTTCTAAAGATTCTAAATCATTCAAAAGGCCTTCTAAAGATTCTACATCATTCAAATGGCAATATATATTAAAATTAGATATCTAAGAATATATATTCTAGCTAGGTTTTAGGTACATTGTTTCTGAAACATAAACCTTAATTTTTTTTTAAAAATAATTAATTTTTTTTGCATTGATTGACTTATCTGGCAACTTATTGAACAGTACCGCTCCTTCGTATAAAATATTTCTCTTCCCGTAATTGGTTCTGGGTGGTCTAAGTTCGAGTTTATTGCGATTTCTAGTGTAGTATCCGTGATTTCTCTTTTTGAAAGTCAATTGAGAGTGGGTTTCCTTTGTTATTATTTTCCAAACTAAAATACATGTATTATATATATATAGTTGTTGTATGTCGTAGAGTTTAGTATCATTGTATATTTGTTTAGTCGATGTTAGGTAGTGATAATTGTATAAAGTTTTGATTAGTTTGTTTTGTATCACTTGAATCTGGTTTAAGTAGGTTTTAGCGGCGCAGCCCCATACTTCAATCAAATAGTCTAGGTGTGGTTTCACGAGTGCATTATAAATCATGTTTCTAATCTTGTGTGGAATACAACCAGAAAGTTTACGTAGTGCCCCCGTCAGTGAAGAAATTTTGATTCGTATTTTTTCTATGTGGTTTGACCAGTTAAATTTCGGATCCAGGGTTAGGCCCAAATATTTTTCATTTGTTGATTTTTGTAAGAGCTCATTATCTACGGTTAGTTTGATGTCACTCGGTATTTTTTTATTTTTAGCTGCAAAGATCATGTACGACGTTTTTTTCGGATTAATGGTTAGTAGGTTGTACTTGAACCATTCGCTAAGTGATGATAAGTCATTTTGAGCTTCTCTAACAAGCACTTCAGCATACAGAGTGCTTTTTAGCATCATAATTCAAACGATCATGAGTGACACTTGTTTGCGTATTGAATTTCCACAAAATATTTTTTAACAGTATGTGTACCTAAATTGTGACGCTCTCCTTGATAGATATTGGAACAACACTGCATTGCAGAGACCGGCTGCGACGTCGATAATAGATGCCTCCCATTGACAAATATCACCCGTCTCTCCACTAGTTCAATGCTTACTTTAAGGTGCATGCTCGGTAGGCTCAAAATCCCTTCTATCCTAAGAGCACGTCTTCCATACCATTAAAGCGCCCCCCTGTCTACTTCTTGATATGCAATGGTCTTTGAAGCACCGTAAAGCATGAGGTTTCAGGGTCTAGTGCAAATATTGGGATTCATTCGATTAATCGAGTCTGATCAAAACACGCTGGTGTCGGTCGGTGCATTTCATTCATTAATTCATATTATGATGATCTCCATAAGTTTCATTTGGTTTTCACGAAGAAAGGGTCCTGCAATTACATAACGCTTACGTCACGCAAACTTATTTCCAAAACGGACAGCAACGTAATGGACTGCTCATTGAATAATTACACAACGCTACAACCGCTACCCTGCATACGCAAACTATCCAACAGTGACGAATTACCTCCATTGCTGCATTACCGGCTTAATTGATCAACCTGTGCCGCACAAATGGAGCAATGGACGTGATTACCTTGACGTCGGCTTGCGTAATCACAACGTTACACTGCTACAACCAACAATTTGAGTTGAATTTAACAACGTGACAGGCGTGGGAATCTTCGAAACTCTCTCCAGGGTATTTTAACTTCAAAATTTCTATTAGGACGCTCGTTTTCGCGTTTCCCGACCATTTACTTTATATAAATGAACGAACTAAAATTGCCGTTGTTAAATTCAACGGGATAGCCAAACCATTCAGTGAAATAAAAATTGAACATCCCTAGAGTTAATTAAATATATCCTTAATGTAAAATTACAAAATACCGAGAGCTTGTTAAACAAAATAAGGCTCCCTGAACAGCAGATTTACTCCAAACGAGAGGATAGATCAATTTTCAAGGGTTATTTTTGTTTAAAAATTTGCGTTTTTGTCTTTTCTATACCCGTTTTGATGCTGTGTATTGTTCCCATTCTGACAATCTAAAAGCTAAAGCTCAAGGTTTTGAAATCTGATACCAAAAAAATCTTAGCGCTTTATGTTACGATATGTACAATATTATGGCGTAATGCTTTTTATTTGACTAATCATGAGATTATTGCAATAAACAGTAAGAGAGATGTGGTTTATTTAAGCTCTTTATTAAGAGCTTAAATAATTAAAATTATTCATAAATAATTATTTGTTTAGATGATACACTAATTTTAAAAAAATACTTGTATATTTACAAGTATTTTTAAATAAAATTTACTTAACCTGTACCCTAATTACGTAATACACAATCAATCGGAATCTGAATCGTTTTGAAACAGATTGCTAATCCATTGCTTCATAAGATCGATAAAAATTCTGCTCAACAATGTCAACAACGCAATGAATGTTGTTGAACTGTCAAAATCAAACAGATTAGTCGTAATCGTTTACGAAAATGTGGTACGCAATTAGGCTGCTGTTATTTAAACTACTGACTTGTAAAACCAATGAATGAAATATTTTAAACCACGTCGGGCGGCGTATATAATGCGATAACCATATTGGTTCACTGTTCAGGAACCGCAATCACTGGTTGATTGACATTTGGTGACAAGTGGTTCGGCTACGTTTGACATACGCGTGAGCAGCTTCAATTGTGAAATCAATCCGATTTTCGATAAAGTTAACATACAAAAGGACGCAGCCGGAATTGGAGGAGAGCTATGCCCTAACAAAATATAATCATATAAATTGACATACAGTACGTCATATTCATGCTTACAGGCATATTTTAACACCAATAGTTTGAGTTTTACGGTCCGAGAAGAAGCGAGACTATATATATATATATATATTTGCATTTTGTCGCCTATTCTAGAGACATGTATTTGTTGCGATTTATTTAAATAGATTTTGGCGGCATGATCCGGCCATGCCATTTGATATGGTGAATTATGGGATAAGTTAACTAAAGCAAATAAGCCATTGGAGTTATAAAGATATTTAGGTACTGGTATGCTCACCAGGTGAACTGTGTGCGGTGGGCTAAGGCCAATTCTGATGACTTTAGGTTACAGCGTGGTTTGAGTTCTCCGACATTGTTTAACCTATACATAGACGATCTCATCAGTGAGCTCAGAAGTTGCAGGCCGGCTGTTATAAAGATGGAGTAGCGTTTAATAATATCATCTATGCCGATGACAAAGCACTAATGAGCCCGTCAGTCCCAGGCTTGATAAAGTTGTTGGATGTTTGTGAGAGGTATGTTGAGGAACACGGTTTGAGATACAATGCCTAAAAGAGTGAGGTTCTTATTTTTTGAGCAAAGTCCTCACAAAGTTTTCCTCCCATTTAATTGTCGGGTAATATCTTGAATCGTGTTCAACAATTTAAATATCTCTGCCATATTGTAACCACGGGCATCGAGTACGGTTTGGGTCCATTTGAGTATGCCAAAAGAGCACATCAAAATCGGCATGACCCAGCCGTTGAAGGCGCGCACCTTTTTTCCGCCCGAAAGAAGACTAATTAACACCTTTTTCAGGCGGCCAAAGAAGCGCTCCTTCAACGATTGCTTCATGTTAATAACGTTGCTGCCTAACGCTTCCGACATACCCAAATAATTATAGTTTTCGGATGAAGAGAGGGATCTAAGGTGTATGGAATCCGAAAGTTTAATACCTTCGGATTCCATAATCTGACCTCGCTTAACATGCATGATTGCAGATTTGTCCACACCAGATTCCATTCTGATGGCGTTACTGAATGTTTCAGTTACCTTCAGTAGCTCCATCAGTTGCAATTTGTTGGGGGGCAAAGATTTTCAAGTCATCCATGAACAGAAGGTGAGATATGACCTGACCACCTCTCTTCAACCGATAGCCTAGACCTGAATCCTCCAGCAGTGTGCTTAGAGGATTCAGAGCTAAGCAGAACCAAAGTGGACTCAAACTGTCGCCCTGAAATATTCCCCGTTTAATCCAGACAGGCTCGTCATTCCCCTGGATCTGTTGACACCCCGATAGCGAAGGACCGTCCTCCATTGCCCCATACAGGACCTAAGGAAGGTGCGTAGAGTTGCATCTATCTTGTACAACTACAGCACCCTCACAAGCCATGTATGAGGCACCGAGTCGTAGGCCTTCTTATAATCTATCCAGCATGTCGACAGATCCTTGCAGGAGCGACGAACCTGTTGGCTAATGGCCATGTCGATGAAGAGTAGCTTCTTAGTACCTCGGGACCCGTTCCTACATCCATTTTGAGAGGCAGACATAATCGAGTTACTGTCAATGTGTGTATTAATGTTCGTTCTCAAAATGGATGTAAGAAGTTTATAGATCGTCGACAAACACGTGATCGGTCTATGACTCTTGGGTTCCGTGGGACTACCTGACTTATAGAGCAGGTGGGTAACGCCTGTTGGTAGAAACTGCGGTAGTGACCCAGACTCTAAGGTTGACTGGAACTGAGATGCCAGGCTAGTATGCGAACTAATTAGCCATTTCAACCAAAAGTTGTGCAATCTGTCCTGGCGATTTCCAATTCGGTAACGGATGGACTGCTCTGGCAACGTCTGATGGCGTAATTAGGACTGTTTCCATTTCTGGTATAGTTTCATACACTCGCTCGACATCCTGCATCCAGTCAGCCTCAGTGTGACATACGGGTACTGACCACATGTTGCGCCAGAATGCACTTGTGGCGGCATCATCCGGGCGGCACACGTCTGTCAAATTTTGTTCAGGTCGCTCCCAAGCTCTATATACCCACCTTTCATCGCTCTGGAACATGCGATTCTGCGTGTATCGATCAACCCGCCGCTTATACCGCCGAATACGGCTTGCCCATGCACAAACTTTCTGCTTCAGGAAGTCGATGCGCTCTGTGACACGGGACACGTATTCTCGAGGGCTTATTTCAGTCCCCGAAAATGCCCGCCTCACAAAGCGCATCACTCGTGGTCTTGTATTGCCCTCCCTGAAACAGCATAGTTTGCCTATGAGTACTCTGGCTCCATCGACACGACGCTCGATCCTGCATTGCCAGGCTGGTACAGATGGTTTTGGTCGAGCAGCTCCGTCACAGTTTGTAAACTTGACGTTAGCTAAACGACATGCCGCAACAGCCGCGCAATACAGGATCGAGTGTGTATCAACGAGATCTTCGCTGCTCTCGAACACACTCTTAAGTTGTGAGTCCAGGGCACACACCAGCGCCCTATTTTTTTTATGCATAAGCAGGCGTGGTAATCGCGGTTCACGCAAACCGCTAAGTTCGGTCGGAGTGGATCTATACTCGCGAAACGCATCCTCCAGTGCGCTCCTCGGTCGTTGCATTGGCTACTTACTGTGGTAACCCTATCATCTTCTTCTTCAACACCATGATTGGACCGCGGTAGATCAATGGTTGACGCTTGGACCGCGGTTTGTGCCGGAGTCGAGACGATAAGGTTGCTCAGTATCTCTGAGCGCAGCCTATCAAGTGCGGCATCGTCCAACCTATGATTGCGTTGGATGACCCGCACCTGATCCGACAGTCGTTGGGCCGAGACGCTGACGGTTGGTTCTAGTTCCTGAAAAAGAGACAGCATCCTATCACGGTACGCAGTGAGGTGAGTTCCCCCCTCTGTAGACCCATAATATGCGCGTATGACGTTCTCGTTCATAGACTGAGTCAATCTCATGCGCTGCACACAACCACCGGCAGCGGGGACCCGGCTCGGGGCCGGATGGCCCCTAAGTCCCAAGCTCCTCGGTGGCCGGCCTCTCCCCTGCCGACGAACAGGTGTTGGCGACGTCGGCGGGGAAAAATACTCGTCGTTCGAGCTCGACGCAACTACCGCGGCCGGTGTCGTCACAGCACTCACGGTGGGGCTGGATACCGGCGGCGGCGAGGCGGAGCTGGGCGAAGAGTCCGGAGGTGGTGGGCGTGCTTGACGTGCGGCTGATCTCGTCAACATTTGTTATTTTTCGTACTTATTCATTATTTACATTATTAACGATCCGAGGTGACATGACAGATTTCACCTCAAATTCGGTACCTTATGGAATGAAATTCTATGTTATTCTGGTTCATTTTACTTTTTATACTGTTTTTTGGACTTCAGGCTTGTAGGGGTACTCAGAAAATATAAAAACTGTGTCTAAAATGAATTCGTGACGTGTTGACGTTGGTGTTGCCTTGTTATTATATATTATTATATGTATATTATTATCATTATTACTGAAGGCCAATTCTCGAACTTTAAAACCGTTCAAATTCAAGTCGCAATCTCATCTCAGCGACAATCAATGTCAAGAACTTGTCAAAAATGTACGTAAAGTGATTGTAGTTTTGACAGATTGAGGCTGAGATAAGAATGCGGACGTTCTTAAAAATACGGGAATTGCCGCTCTGGTCTCTTAATAATTTGCTTTAAAATGTGTTATGCTTATAACTTAAAAAAAACTTCTACATTCGCTGATAAAAATAATGAATTAGTACTTAGCAATTTACTATTCACGATTTCAAAATATCACAAAACTTTTTTTTTTCATAAAAGTAATCTTTTCCTCTTTTTCAGGTAAGACACTGGTCGCACTGTTTCAAACCTAGACACCAGACAAAAACGTAAGTCATAATCACCTTACAGAAGTGAAGCACGCAATCCATTTAATACGACATGCAGGATAAAACGCATCGTCGGCGATTCCTTTGAACTTTGTGCTGAGGTAATGGACCATTAGGACGAGCTCACGCGACAAACCATGGACTCGTCGTCTGTTCTCACATATTTCAATAGACTTACAATATCCTTTTTACTGACTATGGTGGAAATAGGACCGGCAATTAATTCTTTTCGATTTAATTTAAGTATATTTGCAAAACATACTACATGGTGGCAGCTAGAGGCATACTCACAAACGGTAACCATGAATTCAGCACATAATTCTCAAAGCGTTGAAACCCTTCAAGGGTTATTTAAAAAAACGGATGTTTCATATAAAAGAGCAATACCTACGCGGTCAAAATGTGTCAACAAGCAGACTTTTTTTTCAGTTTTTTATATCGCAGGGGGGTTGAGAATAAAAAAAAATTAAAAAATATCATGCGCGCCAACACCTTGTCGGGGAGCGAGACGAAATGCGCAAGCACCGCAGCACCCCGACTAAAGGTAGCAGCAGAACACCGTGTGGTTTTAGTCAATAAGAGTCTGACAGACCCCCCCATGAGAATTTCCACACGTTAAAAATAAATGATTCAGTACACAAAAATAAAAGGATCCATAGTGTGTAAAAGTATATTTCGTTAATTTCTTCGTTTTTATACATAGATATCTTCGGAAATTGGGATTAATACAACATTATTCACAAAATCAATCCATAAAATAATGACTGGCTTTATTAATCTGAACTAGCGTGATTATCCCAGCAAGTTAGAAAATACACAAACTCCTGAGTTTTTGGTGAACTTGTCTCAGGTTTAATTATTCTGAAATAAGCTTTATTCTTTATTATAAATATTATAATACAGAAACAACTCATTACAATTTTACCAGTAATAATTTACATTACAAAGCCAAAATTACGTTACGAAAATAGTGACATGAAATAACATAAAATAATAGAGCAACTTTTTTATTGGTGGAATGGTGATAGTCCCATGGGTATATGCCACGCCTGTACACTTTTACGAAAGAGTCGCACTAATTTCTCATAATACACACGCATGAACGCTTTAATCCTCTCCTATAACACTAGCCGCTCGTCGATATTAAACAAATTAAATTCTCTTCATTACCAGCGATATCGGAGTTTCTATTATGTAAATTGATTTCCAGGTACAGTAACTAATCTGTGCTGAAACAAATGCCCCTTTCATCGTCCGCGCCGCTAATGATGCCATTCTACGTGGCACTGGCGAACCAATACACAAATTTACTGTAATTAATTTGGCCGTAGAATTCAATTTATGTGTACGCTGTTTGGTGTCGATTACAACTTTAAATACATTATATGTTAGCAAGATCATTGAGAGTAACTTTGTCTACAAAAACTCCCCGAAAACTCAGGTGCGTTGATAAAGTGTTCCTGTCCCTGAAAGCAGGCTGTGTTTGTGCTTTACTTTATTTTCAATAAAAGCACAACTGAATTAGGATGTTTATTAACCTATACTACAGACCAGATAATATCATTTGTTGAAACTTACTGCTACGATAAAGCGCATTGAAAACTAGAATACACTTAGCTTTGGGCCATTCAGTAAAGACCCGAAAATTCTAGGCAAGCCAAGCGAAAATTCGAAAAGACAACAGCTAAAACCCTTGTTTGACAGATAAATTATATTGCTACTCAGAAAAATGTCGCGTTTAATGTGAAAGAAAATTCCCCACGAGGTTTTTCTTAAACATATGAACGTGCACCGAAATGAAAACAGACGATGTGAGAGCTCTCACAGTTACATAACAGTAGGAAATTCCCAATTAAGCTAACTTACAGACGTAGTAAGTAAAGAATTTAGTTGTCTCTATAGTACGCAAACTTATTTTATATTAAAACCCAAGAGACAACAATACTACCTACTTAGATGCTTTTCTTACGTAAGCCTCTACATTCATTGGAATCTTGAGAAATATAGAATATTGATATACAGTGAGCGTTCAAAAGTGCATAGGAACTTTAAGAGTCGTATTGCTGTGAACCGCGGTACGAATGTTTGTGTTTAAACGACACACAACACAAAGATCACAGTTTTTCACGGCACACACAGACGTAAAGTCGCGTACTCGCATCGCACTGCACGAACCAAAAATATATTTCCGTCGATTTTGTTAGACACGCATCATGCTCGTGACCTGGCCGGTTTATGGCATTGCTAAAATTCGAGTTAATCTAATATGAGCCGTTAGCAGTAGGCGCCAAGCGTTGGACTGAAAAGCAGTCGGCTTAGGTTCTGATCTCATAAGATGCAGTGCAGTTTTATTGGCAATATTTTTTTTTGTTTTGCATACACAATATTCAAAATAAAATGCTGCTTTTTTATTATTTTTGTTATTGCAAATAAGTGTTACAAGAAAATGCGTAACAAGTGATTACAAAAATAAAAACATATTTATTTGTCCTAATATTTTACATACGGATAACAAACCGATACGATTATTCATAATAACTTCTTCTTCCAAATTGGATTTGCAATACTATATCAAGGAACTTAGAAACAATTTGTTTTATTTTGACATGTGAAATGTCCAATAAAAGTTATAAGTAAATTTATTGCACCATAAACACTAAGCTTCGATCTTTAACTTCCAAATAAGTGATTTTAATAAGTGGTTATTTATGGCAGTTTGTTTACATTAAGTATTTCACATTTTATTTGGCTTTAGTGAATGTAGATTACATATTGAGGATAGCTTAAGTATTCATTTTCTCTAAAAAGGGGATTAAAACTAAGCCGTATTTTTTTATAATTAAATAATCACGGGTATAGCGCAATATACAGGATAAAGTATTCCGAAACTTAAACTTTATTGTTTGCTGGGCTTCGGTGATGCAACCTTTATAGCGTGGAGTACACGGCGAACTCAGCAACATGTCCGGTTGGTATGAAACCATTTGTTTTATATTCATTCGCCATGTGAAGTCTTGTTTAAATAAGCTTTCCACTTCATAAACAAGCACTTCGACTAGCAAGGATTCTCTCTTCCTCACATCTCTTAACCCACAGACTCAAAGTATTTCTCTAGAACAATGAATGTTTTAGACATCTCTAAGCAAATTACTATAAACTATTATAATTAAGAAAAAGTATTATAAATTATATAATGTTTATAACACTTTACTCATCATTCACTTATTTAAACAAATAATAATTTATTTTTAGAAAAAAATAAATATTTAAATGACAACACTTACACTTAGTCCATTTGTGTTATCACATCATTTACATCCACTTTTACGCAGCGCAATAACATTGCCAACGCTTCAATATTTATATTTCACTGCATTTTGAAAATTATACCCACAGTACCGCTAGTTAACAGATTTACACACTCGTCACTAACCAACAACGTTCAATTAGGTGAATAGTCGTAAAGAATTGTATCTTCCTCACAGAAATCGAAATAATTTACTCAGTTTTCTGTGGTCTACCCACAAACTTTTATTTTTTATGTAAATAAGATGAACGAAACAAGTATCGAATGATTATCGAACACTTCAAGTAATTTTATTAAAACATACAAAAATTGTTCATATTAGGTAATATTAATAACATAATTATCAAAAACTATAAATATATATTATTAGAAAATAACATCAAGCTTAATCCGCTGGCGCAGGTGAGATTCGAACTCAGGGCTTGCTATAATCGCTCCTTCCCAAGCACGGTAACGACTAAGCTAGCATACCATATGTTCAGTTATTTGAAATTATGAACTAGTTGCAATTACAGACAAAGTGAGTGTGTGTGCGTGTCTATAGTATAGAAACGACTTATAGAAGAAGGTCGTAAGTGAAACCGAAGCGTTAATCTATTGCTTTGTGAGATTGCCTATAGACTTATGAGCGCTACTGTACAATACAATTTCTCTTTGTAATATCCGCCGCAAGTATAAAATACTGACGATATTACGCCGCAGTCAAAATCCGAGTTACTATCCCAGCTCGAACCGAACAGCATGTCCAATCTGTAAAAATCTCACCGTGAAGACTTGCGTGGAGTGAGCTGTCAGTGTCATTCCGTCTTGGTCAATCCCTATAATCAGTGGCACTGACAGCTCACTCCACGCTCGCTTCACCTAAATTTTCACGGTGAGATGGTTACAGAATAGCACTACTGATCTACATTGTCGGGACGTCATTCTTAGAAACTCAAGAGAAGCAACGAACCGAACGCAGAAATTTGTTTTCGGAACTTCTATGTCTAAATATCTTATGGACAGGAAGAAAGAAAGAACAATTGTTTAATCTGCATAAACAAAACGCAAAGTTCAAAAAAAGGACATAAAATACACACAAAGAAACCAAAAGCCTTGTATTCAACAATTTTAAGTTTGAATATCCATTACTTTTAATTTAATGGTCACACCAAGATAACATCAAGTCACAGCACAAATAATATTATGACTTAGAAGCAACCTTATATACAATTTACTTCAATGTAAGCAATCTATACTAAATTTTCAAGATAGCGTACGCTGTGCAAACGTTAAAGGAACAAAGGTTAAAACGGAACAAAGAGAACTAGTCAAGAGACTAAAAAATTAGGACATAAAAAGTTCTTGAAATTGTGACTGTTAATTGAATATTAATTATTCTCTGAATCCCTCGTCAGTTCTGGTATCAATTGGCAGTTACAATCGTAGCTTTTCTATGTATGCGGAGCTAGATTTCACTTCCGACGCCAACATATTGCTTGAATAGCGTCATCTGACAAAGCGGCTAATGGCTTCACCATCCGTTGCTTCACTGATCTCAAACTTAACCAAATTTCTTCTACATTCAGGTGAACATTAACCATAGCATTGGGTCAATTAATCCCCGTTTTTTTTTAGGGTTCCATACCTCGAAAGGAAAAAACGGAATTCTTAAAGGACACTTTGTTGTCCGTCCGTCTGTCTGTCTGTCAAGACCCATTTTCTCAGGAACGCGTGGAGGTATCAAGCTGGAATTTATATCAAATACTCAGGTCTACTGTCCCTTCGAGCTGTGACTTCCAAGCCAACGCAATCAAAAGATACAGCCGTTTATGCCGCAAATTTCCGCAAATTTTCGACACTCGCAAGGGAATCAAAACCTACAGGATACTTCCCGTGAACTCAGAATCTTGAAATTTGTTACGAAGCAACGTCTTATAGCAAAGATAAAGGAAAAATTACGAAAATCGTAAATTTTTAGTGACATCATTTAATAAAAATATTTTTAATAATTTTAAATTTACTAACCCTTTGCTCATGAACGCGTAGAGGTATTAAATTGAAATTGATATCAAATACTCAGGTCTTACATACCTACAGGTTTGTACGGAACCCTCGGTGCGCGAGTGCAATTCGCACTTGGCCGGTTTTTTGTATAACAAATCGTCCCGAGGCGTTTCTTCGACAGGCAATGAGTCTGATATTGTATGCGGCAAAGTATTTTAAATAATTGGTGTTGGTGTTGGTCTTGGTGTATAAGAAGGCTATTTGTCAAAATCGTAGAGCGGGGGCACACCATGTGATGCAGAGCGAATTGCCCTCAGTCGCGCCTACCACAAAAAATTTCGCTCATTGAATACACATTTTATACAGCCTCTTTCCATTTCATCTACATTACCATACGTATTAGCTGATTTCCTGATTACTTCTTTCATATGAATATCTAAATAATTCAGCAAATCCGAGGGATACTTTTGAAAATCCCCAAATAGACTAGGAAGAGAGCTCTTTACACACTTCTTTTGTCTTGGAACAGAATAACACAAGGCTCACACACTCGTGCTTGAGCATTATCTAAACTCCCTCACTTATATTCATTCCCTGAAAAAAGCAAAGTATTGAGAAACAAATTGTTTGAATTACAATACGTTATTAGGTATTCAATCCAAAACAATAAAATGAAAATCTGAAACATTATCTGAACAAATTAAACGTTTATCAGCTCGTGTTAATTCATGTACTTCATAATTTTTTATCAGTTTTTGTTGTAATTTTGATAACAAAGTTTATTTGCGATAACAATATTGCCACAATGTGATGTAATAAATATTAAAACATAATATTTTCATACATTTGTGCACCTTTTTATGACCGACCGCCATTGAAGTCACATTGAATTATCGTTACTCATTACTCCATATAATTCTGTAACTATTGATTGTTCGTCTGAATACTTCGCAAGATTTTGTTCTTCATCTACCGCAGTTGGAGTTCAATAACTTCAAGGTTTTGTGCTTTCTAATGGATTTCATTTAAGACGGTCATACACAATTGACTTGAATTTGTGAAGTCAGCAACTAAAGTCGATTTACACTTCAGTATTTTAAATCTTAATTTTTGAGCTTGCTTATTTAAAATCGAAAACGAAGTATTATTAAAAGAATATCAAGTCTTAGCTATAGTAATGCTTAAAAAACAATGCACCGCATAATTTGGTGTCAATTTAGAAGATGTGTAAATTCGGGGTGATTATTGAATTTTTCCCTAACCTTACCTAACTGGTGATGTTGACTCTCATTTTAATTATTCTGCCAGTCAGCGTGATCTACAAAGCATCTAACGTACATATTTATATACTGCTAATGTTGCATGTTTCGGACAGGTTATAACAAGGGGGTAATGATCTCAATCGTTTTAAAAAACACTGAACATCCTCCTTGCAGATACCATCAAAGTAAATTGCTCAGAGCAAAACCGTTCCGCAAATTCCTTGCCATAAAAATAAAACGCGGCTAGTGACTATTGTTTGAACTAAACAGTTTTTCCAGGAACTTCCCGACCACAGCTCCTAACTAAACTCTTGACAGTTCAACTTGAGCCGCAATCTCGGCTTTTATCTAACAAGATCCTGTGGGAGGAACTAAACATTTGTTGTTTTTATTATCTGCCAAACGTTACTTGGAAAATACGTAAACATTGTAACTGTAGCTGTAAGTTTTCATATAATATATTTCTTTTATGCCCAAGACATAATTGGCTGTTCTTAAAACACGTACCTACGCTCGACGAAATATGTACTTAAGATAGCCTAGCACGAACGTTAGTGATCCTTTATCAAAAAAAATACAACTCGCACGCTTTCAACCGCAAACAAACAAATTAAATATTGATGTATACAATATGAAACAAAAACCCTGTCCGATCCAAAAAAGGCGTATTCCTGGTTTAACATACGTACTAGAAAAAATAGTAAAAAAAATCTAACTCATAAAAACCAAAAGCTATTGATTTTTTATTTTTAGTTACCATGCGAAATGTAACACTAAATATGGTAAATTTTCATAAGTTGACAACACTCCACCGTCCGGCGAAATCTTATATTTTTTGCCTATTTTATTTCAAAGGACACCGCCTTGTACTAGCCGCGCTGTAGGTACTCATAACGAGTCCTCGATCCTTTGATGTAGCCGACTGGTCGCTACTTGTTTGGACACTTCGCCAGTCTCACGTCGTGGAGATAGCTTGCGATCGGATGTCCGTACGTATCACGTTCCGCTATCGTATCGCGAACAATGTCGTATACCAATCAGGAATATTTGAATATGTTCATTTTTATTTGTGAGTGAATGTGTGATTCGGAAATCGAAGTAACAGCTCGGATTGTGGAAGCTTTCGAGTCACTCAAATCGTACACATGTGCGCTGCGAAGAGTACGTGCAAATTTAATAAAATGGTGTCGAATGTGTACTAATGTTCTAGATAGATAGAGGTATGTAACAAGTAAATGTTTTAATAAACTGATACCTACAGTGGGTACATTGCCAAAAGCACATCACATTAACTCAATATTCATTGTTTCTTGATAAACAGAAGGTTAGAAATCGGGGTCATTGTGCGTAAGCCTACAATAAAATATCAGCTGATACCTACGCGTAGGCAAAACGTAGATTTCTTTAGTCCTACGTTTCTTTGGCGGCAGGCGACAAAGGACCGCCGCGCTCAGGCGGCTTCTTTGACACGAAACTGTAGGTGAACTCTGGTGAACCCTGTCGAGCGATCAGTGTTGCCTTTGGTATGATTATTTTTAATTTTTTAAAGTAATTGTTTTCTTTGGGGAAAAATAATTATCTCGTATCCATTAAACGATTACGTATTTGTGTACGCACTACGATACCAAATAATACCCTTCAGGATCGGACAGGGTTTTCGTTACATGCTGTATATACTGTAAGATTATAAAACATGATATTGTAAATCTGAGATCAAAGGATCTTACTTCGAGAGAAAACATGAAACATGAGCAGAATGCCGCGGAGACGCGCAAAGGCGAAATGTTGTCTCTTTAAAGTTACATTTTTTGTTTGCCACTTTATTGTCTGTGAACAACGAAAACTATTAAGCAGCTTCGCTCACGTAATGGTTCTAACACATCATTGACACATCTTCAAGGAGTCGCTTATATAATCCCTTTTTAAACAATACTAAGTGTTTGTTGCGGTCACACACAAAACTCTTTTGAGCTTCACCGAGAAAATTGGAATATGAAATGTTTTCAGCTTTCCTCACCAAAATGCCCATAACGTCTGGGAAAACTGCATTTTCTGTACAAATGATTGTTTTATTGTTGCACTAACTACGCCGCTGTAAGGTTGTAATAGTGCATTTGCCGTTTACGCCACAACGCCCGCACTAATGACTAGGCAAGTATAAGAATTAAGTAAATATCCCCGAACTCTGCTTTTGACTAAGTAAATATACAATGACGTAAAATTTTTTGTCATTATGTGACGGAAAAATGTAAGGCTTCGTCTTCTTATTACACTTCAATAAATCCATTGAAAAAGTCCGTGAGGATTCTTACACAAATATCATGGCGGCCATGTGGTTTGTATTTACGTTACCAACTCAATTAACTGGCCTCACTTACCAGAGACTGCAACTATTTAGGGTTAATTAGCGAATGATCCAGAGGGTAGTCGACAGAGCGCAGACTACATGAAACAAGCATATTAATGTTATGAAAGAGAAACTTGTTTAAATTTTTGTAACGGTTATTTAATTTACTAAACACGGCCATATGCATACGGTACACAAATACGATCAGCATTAAGGTGGGGCGCCTGTTATTTTCATAGAATTCCCGCTGCAAACATTCCGTGTAGTTCAAAATATCGGCAGGTACGGGAGGCGTGTGTTTGTCCGCCGCATCTTCAATCATGCAAGTATTTGCGGAACGCCTGAAGGAATTTTTCGATTAAGCCGGCGCCGGCGTTCCACTAGCAAGAACTCGCCGTCATTGTATTAAATATGACTCGACAACACTTAGCTTTAGGGTTACTTTTTCTCGGATGAAATTCACCTCAGAAATTCACTTTTTTGTACACCCATTTGGGAAGACAAACTTTTTTTAATTTGTATAAAGTGTCCAACATATCAATGGAAGACATATTTTGTTCGTTCTTTAGTGGCTACACAATAAAGTGTTGACCGCGGAGATAAAGTTTTCTAAAGGTAGGAATAGTGTGTGAAATATTTTCATTTTAAATCCGAATGCTGAAAATCTTATTGAATAGGAATGAACGTGAGAAAACATAGAATGAAAACTTTTTAGTTTCTGCGAAAGTTCATCGGAATTGCGGTTAAATTCCCTTAGTTCTAGTTGGACACGTGCCAAATGAGAATTTCTCCGCAAATTAAATACCCGAGACATAAGTTCGAATATCTACAAAACTGTAAGAGTTAGATCAATGAAATAAAAAACAGAGTAAAGACTATTTAGTTGCGCTTCTTATTACATAATTTCTATACTGGCTGATGAAAGAAACTTATTTTAAAAAAAAATGAAAATATTTGAAAACAAAATTTTTGCTTTACGTCATTATGGTTTCTTTCCATTTCTATTCTATCACAAAAAAAATATATTGTGAACGACTTCCACGTGCATAATCAGTATTCTGTGAGGTAGAGCATGGCAGTCACGGTAGATGAATGTACCAGAATCCTGACTTTCTTTGAACTTGGGCGGAGCCAGCGTGAAACAGCAAGAAACATTGGTGTATCTTTGTAGACTGTTCAGCTGGTAGTCCAGCGGTACCGAGATACCGGATTGCACCTTCGGAGGCCGTTGTCGATCTTGGCCTGCCATTTCCTATGGCAGGCCAAGATCGACAACGGCCAGGGATGACAGATACCTGGTCGCTACAATGCTCCGAAATCGTTTTCAAACTGCAGTTGGTCTAAAAAACCACTTTATTCGCTTTGGTGGTAGCAATTTAAGTGCACAAACAGTGAGGAGCCGTCTTGCTGAGGAAAACTTGAAACCAATAAGGCCCGGAAATGGCCCCAAACTGGAACGGCAACATCGAATTTCAAGGCAGAGATACGTGCGCGAGCATACTGGTCGATTGGTCTAGATTAATGTTCACGGACGAATCGAAATTCATGCTTTACAAGCATGATGGTAGGCAGTTGGTGTACAGAAGACCAGGGGAACGCTTCCATCAAGACTGTGTTGAGGAAAAAGTGGCACACGGCGGAGGCTCAGTACTTGTTTGGGCTCGAATTTCTGCCGAGGCCCACACCGAGCTCGTGCTAATTCAAAATGGCACTCTGAACGCAGAGAGGTACGTGGAGGAGATCCTGAATGAGCATGTGGGACCTTTCATGGCGAGGATGGACAGGGATGGTATATTAATGCATGATTATGCGCGTCCCCATTCCGCCGGAATTTTAAATGAAAACCTTGGAGAGTTCGGTATCAAACTGATGCAGTGGCCAGCGCGAAACCCTGATTTACACCCCATAGACCATGCATGGGACGAGCTTGAGCGTTGCGTTAAACGTCGTAACTCCCCACCAATCACCCGAGCTCAGACAAGCACTGGTGGAGGAATGGGAAGCCATTCCTCAGAACCGGCTGTCATGTCGAATCGCCTAGAAGCTGTAAGAAGAGCTCGGGGAGGCAATACGAAGTATAAAAATAATGCATGTTATTAAAAATTCAAAAAGAAAAATCTTACAAAATTTGTAAGTTTCAGAAAAAAATGTCTTACTTTAGTTTTTTATTTATTTTGAGAATAAGAATGAAGGTACACAAGTTTCAATTTATTAAATGTTTTGTATCATTAAATGCCCAATCGAACAGTATTCGTTTCATTATGATACGAGTAGCATACGTAGTACAGGAGATACTCGGACTTTTGTAACTGACCCGTTATTTTTATTTTTGGGACCGAGTGTGGATAAATTCGCTCTTTTAAATTACTTTAAAGAATATCCATTTATGAGAAATTTACGTTTAAGCAAATCGTCCCCTGAAAAGATAATTTAATAGATCTGTGACTGCAGTGATGCTTTTGGCGAAAGGATTCCATTATCTTGTCCTTTCTACGTATCGATACATTATTTTCACTATTTTGACTAGGTGGAAATTAACCACATTGCTGAAAAAATATTATTACCACCCACTAACTCTAAATGTATTAAGTTTGACTATTTTATTAATGTATTGTTGGGAATGTCATGTAAGACAAGTAATAAAAGTTATTGAAAAATTAAACGTCTGAAATTAAAAAATAATAAAATGATTGGCCCTTTAAGCTTAATACAAGTTATAGGTAATATTTCGATTAAAACATGGTCGCGTAGGGGGGGATGGCTAATGAAAATACAGTATACATTCATTATTGCAAGGCCTCGTCTGTTTGACGTTTTCATTAGTCCCCCAATATTTCTACTGAATTTTGAGGAGGGAGTTGGGTATCCTGCAAATTCGAAGTGACCCAGGTTCCAGCATTAGTTCAAGGTTAATATGTGCTTCTAATATCAATGAAGTAGTAGAATACCAAATTTCGACTTGATCAGCCCTGGAGAACATGCTCACATCTCTTCATCAACTATAAAATAACTGATAATCATCAAACGGTGTGATGTCTTACGGTATTATGTTGTGGGGGAATGCAGTAACGACATCATCCCACGTGCCCAACGGCTAGACACGCGACGATGGGAAGAGACTAGACGGAATGACCATAATGCCCTGCTAGTTAGGCAGAGTGGCAATGCTGCCTTTTGGGCACTGTTGACAGCGATGTTGTTTGCTGTTTATTTTTATATATTCATGTACATATTATTTATTATTTTAGGGCTGTTAGCTCGTAGAGTTTATACTTATATTATAAAGAGGTAATATTTGTTTGTACGTTTGTATGTAGGGGTAAGCTCTGGAACTGCCGATCAGGTTTGTTAAATGTTTTTGCATTTTATAGCCCATCTTGAGGAAGGCTATTTAACACAACGCTGGGAACCTTACGAGCTGAAAAAAGATAAATTCGGAGAGAAGGCTAAGTGAAAACGAAACAATAGCGCGGGCAGGCTATCTAGTTTTTAAAATATGATTGACGTGTTAAAGTGTTTGTACGTTCAGTAATGCCAAAATTATGCAGCCAGATAGGTACGTAAATATACATTGTTACCTATACCTGAGATAACGGTACACACTATAATTCAAATCAGTCCCTAATCGAGATCCTCCGTCCATTACGCAGAGTTAATTATTACGTTCTTAGAAGCACCTCTGGGAAATCACTGGGTCAAAGCTAGATGGCGTGAAAATGATTACAAGCCTTATTAGAATAATTATGCCATGAAACTTAGAATGGACACCTGTCCACAGACCACATACGTCTGTAGAGAGACTTCAATACCAGTCCGCAGACCGTTGGTAGTATGTTCGCACGTACAATTTCTAAGCCATCTGACACTGTGGACGTAAAAAGAAAGTCTCATATTTAATGCGGAGTTGGCAGGACACAAAAACTTAACTGGACTTATTGACCATTCCCACTCTGGAGCCTGGAGAGTTAACCTGTTAAGGTTACACATAATCTGCACACATTACTGCAAGCTTGACCAGCCTGCATGAAACCAACGTACATCCTCTAGCCGCGCCACAACCACCTATAGGTATGAAAACACCAAGAGGAGGCGCGTAACCGACACGGGCGGAGGAAATTGGTTAACGAATTCGTTTTTTCGATCGAAAGTGATAGCGATATGATTAATACAGCTCGCGTGTAACTCGAAGACGCGCGGCAATGCGTTTAAATGACGCCAACTTCGCGTTCATATTTCGTTCATTTTCGGTTTCGTTCATTTTGACATAAAGAATACGATATTCGATGTCTAGTTAAGGAAGTGACGTGGTTTCGAAGCAAAGGATCATTAAGTGGTCATAGTTAATTAGAGCCCAGCAATAACATTTTTGTTTGCTCACTTTTAATGGCCTTAAAGCAAAAATCTGGTTGCCACAGCGCTGAGCAGTGCTTCCAAACCCGGAGAAATGCGGGCAAGAGAAAATAGCACAAAAAAAAATCTAGGAAGTCTGTTCAGAAACAAGAGTATTCATATCGAGGACGATCTATTAATAAATAAGGCTATTAAAAATGTCACCCTTGAACATTTCCACGAAAACTTCCTAAAGAGGGAAAAGTTAAGGGAAATATTTATTGACATAAGTATTTCAAGTTCCACTCCATTTTGTTTCTCCGTCGCAGGTGGAACAGGTGCCATGAGGGATAAACCAGTTGTAGAAGGCCATAAAGGGCCTGGATTCAATTACAGGGATGCTGTTCACTGGGTTATTGGGACATGGAGGTATCCACAATGAGATTAATTAAATCCAGTGCGAGTGAAGACCCTCGTTTTAACACGTTACGTACCGAAACGGGTTTAAGTGTCTGTAGTACGGCTGGAGTTATGTGTGGTCCGGATACATGTGAGGTTTAGGAGTTGGTGCATTGCGGGGCATGATTTAACTATTAGTGCAGTGGGCAGTTTATTGTTGTTCTTTCCCTCGCCATCATAATAACGAGCAGCTTGAACTTCTTTTATTTCGATGGTCCTAGTTAACATTTGTGTGTACTTAACAATTAATCCAGCATTGCATATGTAAGCTGTCACGCCCTTTATGCCTGGAGGCTTTTACTTATATATTATGTTTTGTTGTTTTTCTATTTTATTGTTTTTTTTTGGTATTTTGGTGTGGCTATCGTAGAGATATAATTAAAACCTTTCACACATTAAATGTTAAAAAGACCGCAGATCTATGGGGTAATTCTGTGGACGTTGCTAAGTCAATTATAGATATTGTAGCACCTACTTTAGCTGTTATTTTTAATAATTGTATTGACCGTGGTGAGTTTCCTGATCTTATGAAAAACAGTAAAATAATACCATTGTTTAAATCGGGTAGTACATCTGACCCTACTAATTATAGACCTATTTCAGTGCTACCTACCTTTAGTAAAATTTTTGAAAAACTTATTTTAGATCAAATGCAAAGATTTTTTAATAAACACAAATTACTGCATAACAAACAGTTTGGTTTTACAAAGGGTCGTTCGACTACTGATGCCGGAGTTGAACTTTTAGGACATGTTTATAATGCATGGGAGGACAAGTGCGATGCTTTGGGCATCTTTTGCGATCTGTCCAAGGCATTTGATTGTGTTCTTCATGAAACATTAATCAGGAAACTGCACCACTACGGAATACGGAACGCCTCTCTGGATCTTCTTACTTCTTACTTAAGTGATAGAATTCAAAGAGTAGATGTTAACGGAAAAAGATCACCTGGATCTGTAGTTAGAATGGGGGTCCCCCAGGGCTCAATTCTTGGCCCATTTTTGTTTCTTATTTATATTAATGACTTGCCATACCTCATAAAGGATAATCATGATATAGTGTTGTTTGCAGACGACACTTCACTTTTATTTAAACTGAAACGTCAGCAGCTGGTTACTGACAATGTAAATAGCGCCCTCGCTAAGGTAGTTAACTGGTTTAATGTTAATAACCTACTTCTTAACGAGACAAAAACTAAATGTATTAAGTTTACGATACCTCATGTTCGACAAGTAGAAACTAGTGTTCTTTTAAAGGGTGAAGAGTTGAAACCCGAAAACTCCACAGTATTCTTAGGCATAACTTTGGATGCCAAGCTTCAATGGGGCCCCCATATAGATAAATTGTCAAAAAAACTAAGCTCTGCAGCATACGCCGTTAGAAAAATTCGTAATTTAACTGATTTAGAGACAGCGCGATTAGTTTACTTTAGTTTTTTTCATAGTGTGATGTCGTACGGTATTCTTTTGTGGGGAAATGCCGCCGACATTTAAACAGTTTTTATTTTACAAAAAAGGGCAATTCGTTCAATTTATAAATTAAGTCCCAGACACTCCCTCAGAGACAAATTTAAAGAGATTAATATAATGACTGTGCCTTCTCAGTACATTTATGAAAATCTTTTATATGCACATAAAAATATTAATCTGTTTAAAAAATACAGTGATATCCATAACAAAAATACTAGGAATAAACACAAATTTGTTGTTCCCACTACCAGGCTCAAGAAAATAGATGGCTCGTTTAAATGTCATTGTATACGTTTTTATAATAAACTTCCTAGCCACATTCAAGAACTAAGCCATAATAAATTTAAAACTTTTATAAAGCGGAAATTATGCCAGAAAGCCTATTATGGACAAGGACTATATTGAGGACAAGAAGGCTTGGGATTGAGCAGCTCCAATAAGTTTACACAGACATAATTGATGTGTAATTTGCTATTTTTTCTTTTTTTTTCTTTTTATGTTTTTTTTCTATTTACGTACCTTTTTATATAAACAATGACATGTATATATTTACTGTATAAAGTATAATATTGTTTGAATTTTTGTGAATGTTAGGACTATGTGGGTCATTGCATTTTTTTTTTTCTTCTTTTAATGATGATGGTCTGGCTGTTTGAGTACTTTACGCGGCCTCCCCAAATGTCCTTTCTTTTGTATTGTTCGTCGGATCGTTGAGCTCCTTAGTTCTGAGTTGAGCTGCACGATGATTGACAAATGCGTGCACTGACTGGACAGGTCCACTCAAATCCGTGTGGTTCTTTCCTCAAAAGACCATTTCAGACACCAGTCTACATAGTCCTCATATGATATGACCAAGATTATTTTCATATTTTATTTACACTTTGACATTGATGCACTTTATATATGCAATGACATTTACTTTGTAAAGGATTATACTATTTTAATTATTGTGAATGTGAAGACATTGTGGATTTGTTGTTTTTTTAATGTTTTTTTTTTTAATTATTAGTTTTAATCATGGTCTGGCAGTTTAAGTAATTTATGCGGCCTACCCAAATGTCCTTTATTTGGTAATGTTCGTCGAATCGTTTAGCTCCTTTAGTTCTGTGTTGAGCTGCATGGCAACTGACAAATGCGTGCACTGACTGGACAGGTCCACTCATTCTGTGTGGTTCTTTCCTCAAAATACCATTTCAGATATCAATCCACATGGTCTTCACATGACCTGACCAAGATTATGTCTGGACTTTAAAAGAGACTGTGACCTCTGAGTTTGTTTCGGCGTTTCTTCTCAGAGTAGTCAGATAGGAAATATCGATCTCACCTAGTTTTAAAAATATGATTGACGTGTAAAAATGTTTGTACAAACCTATTTACAGAAATAAAATCATTTATCATTTATCATTTGCTGATTCTTAGCCTTATTTGAATAAATGACTTTTGATTTTGATGTTTCCCATAACATAAAATACAGATGTACATTTTGACAAAATTTACTTCGTTTTGAGCATATTTTATATTGTACTTGACCATATCAGAACTTGTGTTCGGGTAATTATTAAGGAGCGCAGAAGAAAGCTGCATACGTTTCTTCTTTTAAACTTTTTGAAATAATCTGAAAGGCTTTCTATTTTTCCCACTTCATATCATATTTCATTCCCTTTTGAATGACCATACGAGAATTTCCTTTTACTGGAACATTGCCGTTTAAGTAGGCAGCTCTGGTTTAATCCGCAAGATGGTCCCCGCCAAATTGTCTCATATTTTATTCGTCATTGTAATGATGAGCTTCAATTGGTCGGTTGATTCGGCGCCTATTTGTCAACGAAGCTCTTGTCACATGAAGGAAGGGGAGTTGAAAACCTTTCTTGCAGTTTTCTTTCTAGAGATATTCAAAAGCTTTGCTGTCGTTACTTTATTTCTGATAAAATCTGTTAAATCCCTTCCTTGTCCCGCGGTACGGACAATGTACGGCATTAGTATGAAGTAACATAGTCGTGACGTCACTTCTAAGACAGTAATTTCCTTGTCTAACACTTATTTTGAAACGTTTTTATCTTGAATTCTTTTTAAGCTTTTACAGTTTTTGTAATAATGTTTTCACAATTTGTAAACAATAATTAGTACAAGTATTATTTACTACTTACACAATACATAACTTGTACGGTAAAAGGTAGAACGCACATACCTACCTACGACGAAAGATATCACTTTAACAAAATGTGCGGTCAGCTGTTCAGAGACAAATTGTAACCCTTTTTAACAGTACGTTGGCACCATTTAAAACCTGAAAGGGACTGTAAGAATGGACTTTTGTTTGATGTTTGTTTTATGTCGTTACATGCCAATGTAAAATTATTCAAGTGGAAATTAAACTTTAACTAAAGAGGTCAGGTGTTATATGGATGATGTCTACTTTTCATTTTCTATTCTATTTCACGTTTTTACTTATTTACATAAGTTTCAGGTACATAAATAATTCTTAGGTTCCATATTTAAGTATTAGGATATAGTTTGTTTATAAAAAAGTCAACGCAATTAGTAACGAATGGAAAACACTTGCAAATCAAAATTAGTTCAACCCATGTTAGAGCAAACTAATATCGAGAAAATCACATCTTCGTCGAAAGCATGTTGCATTCAGTAAATGTGTAAATCCCATTTTACGATTCTATTGAATTTAAGTAGAAAAGTTACTGAAACAGGAGTTTTGTCATGAATTGTTTACATTCAACTTTTGTAAACCAGTAAACAGTATGCAAAAGTAAAAATTTAATAATATATTGAACTTGGACGAGGAAAAAAGAGACTGAAGAAGGCATGCCCTATGTCAGAATTTAAGGCGGCCCCTACTACCCATCCATTTATATTTCATATTTATTCATTTTGTGAACATAGGGTAATATTATACAGATTTTAAATAAGAAAATATGGGTCCTTCTATGTTCCGCCAAAGGGCATACAAAATAGCATAGGTAGTCGAATGTCAATAAATTTTTGTTAGTAAATAGATGTCACAATTTCATGCCAAACACTAATGCTTTATAATATGTCAATAAATTAAGACGGCACATAAACAAGTGGGTATTCTTAAATCACAACATTACGATGATCTATGATATCCACAGCCCTTGCACTCAAATAATCCATTATTTTCAAGCAGACAAATTGACAGCTTCAATGTTTTTGCGTGAGCAAGACCTGCGCAATTAAAATATGGTGCAATACAAATTAAGCTCTTCCAAACTTTTGTTCAATCACTACGCAATCTTCAATATGAACAATAAACGGTCAAAAACATTGCGTAATTCGTGTTATTGTGCAATAAAATTGATCGTTTAGGACCCGCCTTAGTATCTCCTGTGTAAAAGGCGTGAATAACATCGGGCTATTCAAAGCAGTGTGACCACACTCGTGATTTTGTATTATTAGATATTGACTTTTTACATAACTCTGACATAATATAATAATTATTTGACATTTTATACCTACATTTTTTTATTAGTTTTTGATTTTACTTTATTATATTATTTTATATTTTGTAAATGTGAGAACGTTGTAGGCCTTGTGGATTGTAAAATAGACCATAGTCTATTTGTTTAACTTAAGGTACTTGTTGACAGGGCTTTTTTTTTTTTTTTTGTTCCCGGGTTGGAAAATCCTCATGGATGTCCTCCGCCCTGGGGTGGGCGGAGGGGTCTGTCAGACTCTTACTGACTTAAAACCACCCCGGTGTTCCATCTCACACCTACGCCGGGGTCGCGGGAACACATTATTCTTCCACAACCCCGGCTGGTGCCGGCCCGCTTGCGCGGGCCCCGTCTCGGGCGGGGGGAGTGAGGTGTACTCCCCCCGCAACGTCTGTGAGCGGCGCACGCGGAACACTACGCGCGCCGCCTTCTCGGGTCCTGATGTTGGGGAGCGACGGATGTCCCCGAATCCGTCGCCCCTGGACCCATTTAGGGGGGCCGGAAGAGGGCGTTGTCCGCCCTCCTCCGACGCCCGGTGCGTCTGCTGCGGGCCGGGTCGAGAGTCGAGATCTCTCTCTCCCTTTCCGCAGCCTCCTTCTACGAGATGACCGTTTCGCAAAAGGAGACCACTGCGTCCCAGGACTCTGCGCCGCCGACCATCGCGTTCACGACGGCCGGCAGCGACAGGTCGTTGCCTACTTCGGTGATGAGGGCACGGCGCGGCTCCTCCCAAGCGGCACACTCTGCCAGCGTGTGCCACGCCGTGTCCTCCCGGCAGTCGACGCAGTGGTGACACCGGGCGTCCGGCTCCCTGTTTATGCGACACAGGTACTTCCCGAAGCAACCATGCCCCGAGAGCACCTGCGTCGCCCGAAACGTCAGGGAGCCGTGCCTTCTCCCGAGCCAGCGGTCGAGCACTGGCCGGATCGCCTCGATGGTGCTGAGGCCGGCGGTAGGGCGTGACAGCCTCACCCGCCATTCCGCCACCAGGACCTCGCGGAGCTGCAACCGATGCTGCTCGATATGTTGCTGCATCGGTCGCTCGCCCCGCTCCCGCGCCGCCTCGCGCCACCGGTACAGTGACGCGAGCACCTTCGCCTCCAGGTCCCAGGGCGGTGATCCGGCCAGTGCACAACCCGCCTCGAAGGAGATCGTGCGATACCCCCGAATTACTCTGACGGCCATCGCCCGCTGCGGCTTGCGCAGGACAGCTATGCTGCCGGCCGTCAGGTCAGACGCCCAGATCGGCGCTCCGTAGAGCGCCATGGATCGCACGATCCCCATATAGAGCCGCCTACAGGCGGCGCTCGGGCCCCCCAGATTGGGAAGCAGCGTTGCCAGCGCCCCGGCCGCGCCCAACAACTTGGGCGCCAGCCGCCGGAAGTGGGGTCCGCGTAACACGTCAGGTCCGCGCCCGGCGGGAGCTCGCCCCTCAGCACCCAGTCGTACCCGATGTTCCACAGGAGCGGTCCCACGACCGATCCCTGCGGAACACCGCACGACACCTGGCGCTGGTTTCCGCCATCACGTCCCATGTAGGTGACACACCTCCCCGCCAGATAAGCCCCAATGATGCGGCGGAGGTAGAGAGGCACCCGATGATAACGCAGTGCCTCCCGTATGCAGCTCCAGGGCAGGGTGTTGAAGGCGTTGGAGATGTCCAAGGACACCGCCACCACCACCCCGCCCCGGGACACTGTTTCCTCCGCCAGGACTCTCACCCTCGACACAGCGTGGATGGTAGAGCGGACGTGCCGAAAGCCGAACTGGCTCTCGTCCAGGTCCGGCCCCTCTCTGCACAAGTGGCCGACGAGGCGGGCTGCGAGTATGCGCTCGAACAGCTTGCCCACCTCGTCGAGCAGCACTATCGGCCGGTACGCAGACGGCGAGTCAGCAGGGCGCCCCGCCTTCCTGAGCAGGACCAGACGTCCAATCTTCCACAGACTGGGAAACTGGCCCCGCTCAAGGCACGCTGTGTAGAGTCCTCTCAGTTGGGGCTCCAACTCCTTCAGAGCGAGGGCCAAAGCCAGGCCGTGAATTCCGTCGGGCCCCGGAGCCACGTTCTTGGCCCGGAGCCGCATCACGGCCGCCCTCATCTCTGCCTGTGTCACCTCTGGGACGCTGATGGCGTTCTCCATCTCCTCCTCTGCAGACTCTGCGGCTGACTTGTTGACAGGCCTACACTGTCCTCCCATACCTATTAACACTGTCATTTGTAAACATTGTAAAAGACAAGTATTTTTAAAATACTGACCATGGAGTTTCTTGCCGGCTCTTCTCCATAAGAAACGACCAATTTGAACCGTGCACCTAGAATCTGACGTTTCATAAGTGCCCATGTAGGTTTATGTGAAATAAAATATTTTGATTTTGTTACTTTCTCAGTGTGGGTTACTTACTCGATAGTTCCTAGTGCACTCGGAGTAATTCCGCGTTGTGTGGTCTCACCACAAATAGATTACCACGACTCAGTTCATTCTATCGATTCAACGGGCGTTCCTGGAACGTTTTGTTGTCTTTCCAGTAGACTAGTATAGTTCACTATTTAACATTCATTTCATCCTGGTGCTGAAAATATATAGTAGAACTTAAAAGGGATTATAATTAGGAGGTTGCGTCGATGATCTCGGAACGTGTAGTATAGGCAATGTTTCAAATAATTAATCATAGTATGCGACGACAGTCTTGAAATGTGATTAGGTAGTTAATTAATTAAATTTGTGTTCGGTTTTTTGTTGCGTTGCCAGCATGTGCCAACCATCACCCAGTTCTAAGTAAAGTAAGTACGCACTTGGTGGTAGATAAGCAGACATTTTAGCCGCAGCTAATAAAACGGAACTAATGTATCACAGTAGACGGCCAATTTGGCGTTTGGCGAGACCGCCCATGAGCAAATACAGGGTGAACTATGTAATACAGGCATGTCTTGTCATGTCATGAGATTTAGACGTACACCGCGTTGTACGCATTCTAAGGACCAGCAAACTTAGAGGGAACGGGTAGTACATGTTGAATGAAATCTTGCACACTGCAGGCGTGCCGAACAGAACTTTTGTGCACTGAAATGCAAAGCGCTGCCGCCGGATGCGGCTGTACGTACGCTTGGTTTTAGTTTTGAAGATTGAACGTGACAAGTCCCTTTAGATAACCAATCAGTAGAAAAAGTCAGAAAGTGTCGCGAAATGCTTTTAATCATAACGATCCGTTAAAAAAATTTGGTCATTTTTCAAATTGTTTAAAAACTTCAGGATTGAATAACTAAATGCATCGCGATGGTTATGGTCTTATAGATTGTCCATAAAGAATTTGCGGCGTTTTAACTAAATAATAGATATCAAAGAAAAGTAAAAAGTGGCGCTAGATCTGAACGGTGGCAAAAAAAAATTGTATACCTCCGAGCTGGACACCCTGTATAAGTTTGTGTAAAATATTCAAACGTTTCGAACAGAAATAAAAAAAACATCACGCACGATGATGCAACGGACGACTTAATCAAAAAAGGGGCGTGGTTTTCAGCGGTCGCAGGCGCATCGCATTCAACGTTGTATACTATTTATTGAGACATAAAAACTAGAAAGAGTACGTATGTGATTTGAATGGTTTTGTACATGTGTTTATGTTTTTCAGCAATTTCGATTTCAGAATAAACAGGTATTTATTTGAACTCTTATTAATAAACGCGGAGCAAAGTTATCCCACATTGAAATCTCGAAATGTGTATGGTTAATCTGGAGATACTACAGAGATGTATCTTTGCTCCGAGTGGGTCGATGTACAGGGCAGGTACAATTATAAGTTTAGGTACAATTAATTTAACATTAAACTGCAATGGG
Source organism: Dasypolia templi (assembly GCA_963555695.1). Classification (NCBI taxonomy): domain Eukaryota; kingdom Metazoa; phylum Arthropoda; class Insecta; order Lepidoptera; family Noctuidae; genus Dasypolia; species Dasypolia templi. Next base: position 24,321,390 of record OY743143.1, on the reverse strand, counting down.
TGTATGAAAAGCCCTCAGGACACTGAAAGGCTTCGATAACGACAAAATGCGTGAAAAAAATAAGTTTATAGTGGATGAGTTTATAATAATAATAATAATAAGCCATTTATTCCCAAAATATAACAAGTTACATTTTTATAAAATTCCTTAAATACCTATTTCATGCAAGTAAGAGCTTTTTTTTTTTTTTTTTTTTTTTTTATGTAAACTAAATTCACTAAAATATACTTAATAAAATAATAATAATTCCATAGTTTTCTATTTAATGTTTACATACCTAGTTATCGACTATTTGAATTCATCATGCATTTTCATTTCATTTATTATTAAATATTTATTATATTTAGAATGTATTACTTAATATTATTATTCCTTTCTTTAAACAATGTTTTAAATTAGCAATTATCAAATGATTCAATTAAAATAATCTCAAAACTTTACAAATAGCATTTGATTTGCATACATTGTGCTAAATAAATAATATATTTGAATTAATTACAATTGATTCAATGAATATAAGAACGATGATTAGCGGTTTAGTTTAGTTGAAATAATAATAAAATAGCATTTTTTTTTTTTTTTTTTTTTTTTTAGCTTTGGGGTACCCAATGTCGGGCAAAGGCCTCCTCCATGCATTTCCATAGTTTCCTATCTTTGGCAATCCTGGTCCAAGTGGGTCCCGCGACTAGCGCGACATCGTCGCCCCAACGGCGGCGCGGGCGACCGCGGCGGCGCGCTTCGCCACGCGGCCACCAATGCAGCACACGCTCACTCCAACGTGCGTCTTCTGCGCGCGCCACGTGACCTGCCCATCGCCATTTTAGCCTGCAGGCTAAGTCTGCTACGTCTTTCAGCTTGGTGTTCATTCTGATTTGAGAGTTTCGAATTCTGTCTCGTAGTTTCAATCCCAACATACTTCGTTCAACGGCCCGCTGGAAGATGAGTTTATAAAGAGTATTCAATTATATCAAAATTAAAAAAAAACAACCTGTACTGTAACTGAACTACAGCACGCTTACTATAAAGCGCAGTGCATAATTCACCATAGCAGCAGATTGCCGGCGAGGCCGCAGACCGCCGACCGAAACCACTTAGCTTAAAATATAAACGGACGTTGAAATCCAAATTGATTTTGAGCATTTTTTGTTAAATATTAGAGCAGCTCTAAATATGAGGCATTAGGCATGATAGAGAATAGTTAGGGTTGAGGTAGTTTAACAGTAGATATTTGTTTATTTGATATTTTTTTGGCGCTTGCCAGCACTGAAGCAATCAATTTAGTGCTTAAAGCCAAAACTCCATTAAAAGCTGCTATGAAATAACTTTAACTACTGATAATATTATTATACTAGCTATTGCCCGCTACTCCGTCCGCGATCCACGGTGACATGTAGCCTAGGTCCTTACCCAGGTCGAGCGTCTCTCGCGCCATCTGTGTGCCAAATTTCATCCGTTCTGCCGTTGCGGCGTGAAAGCGTAACAAACAAACTTACTTTCGCTTAGATAGGGCTTAAGATGTACACTGTGGGTACTCAGTCTAGGCTGGGATCAGCTTTGCTAACGGTGCATAGCCTTCGCAAAGTGTGTTTAGTTGAAACTATTGGTTAAAGTTATGATTGCATTGGCTGATATTTAACGCTGATTAAGATTAGCGAGAACGGAATAGATTTTTTCTCTGGCGTATGAGAATGCGATAAGAGTGAAGAGAGAAGGTGTTTTTTAAATGAACTTTGACTTCTTAGCCTTTCCCTCCCTCTGGCTCAATACCGGCCGACGGGGTAAAAGATTATGATGTTAAGTTTATTCTTCTAATCACTTTTTGGCTGATGTGAATAATCTCGTCAATTTGTTTGTACATACGAGGCCGTGTCGCCTCTTTATCGCCAGTTTGAAGCATGACGTAAGTTTGTTTGGGGGCACATTATCACACGTAAATATTTAACATAGCTATCTGAAACTTGTCGTAGCCTGAGATTCTCGATTATTTCGTCTTGACTTAAGGCTTCTCTTGCAAGACCTTCTCTTGTCGGATCTCCTAGTGTGAATATAGTTTCTGGCGTTAGGTAATTATTCTGTTAAGCATAGGCAGGCAGGAAGAGCCTGAATTTTCGAACGTTATGAATAAAAGTCCTGTTTGAAAACACGACTACGTCGATCCTTTTATTCAAGAGTAGCTCAACAGAAGGTTGTCTGCGAAAACCGACCTTAAGTTGTGTAGGCTTGTAATAAAGTTATCTGTGATAATATACGAACTGTGAAGCAGGATTAGATTGTGAATGGAAAAACGTACACACAAAATTAAATTAAATATAATATGTAATTTGTAACGTGTTCTTCCTCTCTACGTCCCCGTATTAACAAATACTATTACAGTACCTACCTCATATTTAAAGTATTTAAAGTAAGTAATTTGTCATCTTACAGCATCGTACAGGTGTCCTCGTGATTAATAATTTCCAGAAACATGGAACCTTTAGAGAATTCAAAATAAAGCCGGCATCGTCGCGAGCAGTCACTAATGTTTGTCTGTCCCAATCTCATTCATCTCCGTTGACAACATAATATATCATTTAGATAACGACTCCATATGTTTTAAAAACATCAACAGCTTCTGGCTTTGAAATACTGAAATAAGGTAAAGAAAAATATCGTGGGAAAACCGGAGCTTAATGGTTTGAAATCGTTAACACTCAGTGAGCAAGCGTTATGATCTGCTCTGTGAAAAGAAGCGAAAAGGCCTTTAATTCGTGATTAGGCCCGCCGTAGGTACTGGAGTGAGAATGCCAACTCCTACTGGCTAGAGGCTACAGCCACCACCTATAAATGAAATGTAAAAATATAATAAAACCCAACTGCCACCAACAAGTTCAAAACAAGCTCACTTTGCAAGCAGTCTGATGAAGCTTCGGCAGTTATTTTAGTTTTAGATCAATCTCAGATTTGATGAGTTTTTTGACGGGTTATATTATTGGAATCGTCTTCTCAAGCCTGGTTGTTGTGCTCCGTGCCTCAAGCTCTTTATTTTTATACCCCACATATTATTATACTCTTTGCCCCACATGGTCACTTGTCACTGTCATTGACGCCTGAAATCCCCCATTTTGATATTTTATTTGATAAATGATTTTATTTCTGTAAGTAGGTTTGTGCAAACACTTTTTACATGTCAATCATATTAAAAAAAACTATATTGGTCGTATAAAAACAAAACCTAACCTGAAACTATCACGCGACCTAAAAATCATTAGACACCTCATGTAGGTATAAAAAATTAAAGACTACAAATGTCGATGCATTCCAGCAGTTTTAATGACAAGTCTTTTACAGTTCAAGCAGTACGGTTAAGGAATGCCTTGCCCGTGTCGATAAGGCACGTCAATCGCTGTCCACTTTTAAAATTCTGGTTTGAAATCACTTCCTCTCTCCTTAAACATAATCATTACATATATTTTCTTGCTCTTGTTTCATCAACATGTAACTCCACATTGAAATATTTGCACAAGCGAATGAGAGAATTATACAATTTAATACAACAAATTGCGCACGATGTTGAATTTAATAATTTATCAATCAGTCAACAGTCTTTAGGGCTTTAAACGTACCATGAAGGTACGTTTATAAAGTAAGTGGTAAAGAAAACAAAAAAAAGAAACTAATCAAGAATATCTAGCATTTTGTCTTAGATTTCCCGTGGGTAATGCTTAATTTTCTTCGGCTCAATACCTAGTCCATATTTTCATTGAGACCGATATTGAAATGAAACTGACACACCATTAAATTGCAGATTTTAATAGCCTGTCAAACTGAATTGATTTTCATCGCCAATGTACATCGGCATTATATTGCTTGTCAATGTACATCGGCAAAATTATTTGCAGCGCGGCGGCGTAAATTAACAAAATTATGATCAACAGCGAAAATATACCTATGAAGATACACATGTGCTTAATTTACTGTCATAAGCGAGGAACGCGACAGGTGCCTCTTGCTTCGCTCACGGTTACATTAAGGTAGGCTTAAATGGCGCTACGTGAATACAGCCAGTCAAATATACATGTATCATATAATATACGCAAGTCACATCTGCTGTGACTTCGTTACAAGAAAATGTTTATGTTGTTAAGAAAAATTTCTCAAACCTAGCGAGATACTTACTGGAAGCGTATTAGCGAAAATTAAAGTAAATTATTACTTGCGAGGTAAAAGAATTATTTAACTCTAATATAATAATATCAGTTGTAGGTTTTATGTACAAATCAAAAATATAAAGACTAAAGCAAGGTTATAGTCCAAAGAAAGTAGTAGGTCATTCTAACCTCGTGTCGCTGCGCTGAAACAGATTAGCAATCTGTTATTTTCACCTTTGTGTGCGCTTTTTTGCTCTTCTGCAAATGAATTGAATTACAAAACGTAGTTATGTTAATAAAACTTGTGAAAAGTCCAACTGTGATTTTATAGACTCTCAAATTCTATACGAAATAATTTTAATTCTATACATTTAAATCCCCATAGCCACATTATCTATCTTTTTTATTACAGTTAGGATAAGATATTACAACCATTCTACCATGCAAATACATCCGGATATGAAAGTGAGGACAATAGGAAGTTTGGTTTGATTAGTTTTGTGGTCCAGAAGGGGAACAAACAGATAAAACACAAATTGGGTTAACTAAGTAACATGGAGTACAAAGACGACGCGCGCCATTTTTGGAAGTTCATGTGCTGAGTTGCCTCAAACAGGATAAAACACAATTAACTCTGTACTTGTTTATACGGAAATAACAATAAAACTTCTATAAATTGTTGTTTAGATGGCGAAAATTCCAAAGCGCATTGTAAATTTAACGCCCGCAGGCAAGAAATTAAATGTGTTGTTTGGTGCTCTCATATTATATTCTTAGTTTTTAAGAGGTTTATAAACAGTTTTTAATCATTGGGAGATTTTCAGTTAAGAGAGAAATCAAATTTAAGAAAATGTTCGTCGAAGAGACTAATCCAAAACACGAAATCAAAGAAAACAGGAAGGTTCACTCCTTGCCTTATAGGGAAGGGTCGGTCATAAATTTAACACTGCAACTGTTCCACAACCTGTACTTTGCCGGCGGCTAAGTGAGCAACTATTACTATTTGAGTTATTTTGTTAAGTAAGTTACGTTGTCGCAGTTCTCAGCAACTGCAAAACAATGTTTGTGAAAGTTTATAAGACAAGCGACGAGCTTAGGAGAATCACTCGGTGGGTTATTTTGATAAAATATGGCGTAGGAAGTAGTAAAATTGAGACATAAAATATTTGGGTCTCTCAGTAACTAGACGACGTAATAAAGATCGGGTGATCGTATAAAGGGAAAAGCTAGGCAATGAAAGGGGGAGGCTGTGTCCACAATGGGGTGTAAACGAGCTGGAGGTGTCGGAACATCGCGTGATCTCAGCTGACAATTAAGCTTAATCGCCGATTTATTTATACGAAATTTCGAGGCAAACGTATCTGATTCCCTCGGTGGTGTTGGTGTTTGAATAATTCAGGCATTAATTATCGAAGGTAGATTCAGTCATTTCGACAGGAAATGAATTCTTCAGGAAATTCGAATTTGGATTTATTGGTTATAACCAAATATATATATATAAATTTACATATAACCTTCGCTCCACCCATCTGTGGAAACGTCCACAACTTTTAGAAAAAGTTGACCAAATTATTAGAAACACACTAACTTCGATCCTAAATGTGGCCCTGGACGACTGAGCGTGGCAGCAAGCCACACTTCCCATTCGCCTGGGAGGTCTTGGCGTCCGCAAAATTTCAAGTATTAGTTTACCGGCCTTCCTCTCCTCGGTCCACAGTACTGATAAATTAACCTGGAATATGTTATCTTCTTCACTGGTCCATTTTGAAGTACCGTGTTTGACTGATGCGTTGAACGCTTGGAAAATGGCTTGTCCCAATACGGTTTTCCCCGACAACCCGTCCTCCCAGAGACGGTGGGACGTGCCGCTCTGCAGTATTATACGGAATACCCTAATAAACACGTCACCTATACTGTTGAGCGTGCCCATCTGCTGGCTGTGGGAGAATGGGAGTCAGGCTTGTGGCTTCAGGCGCTCCCGTAATCCACCATAGGCACAATGATGGATGACTCATCGTTTCGGCTCGCTACATGTCTCCGCTTGGGCGCAACTTGTGTTGCTCCGCATCGGTCTCACTGCGGTGAAGCTGTCGACAGTCTCGGGCAACATGGACTGTCCTGCTACAGGAGCGCAGGTCGCATAGCACGGCACGCCAGCATCAACGATATTATTCGTCGAGCCCTTGTCACCGCCGGTATACCTGCGGTTTTAGAACCAAACGGTTTGGTACGTGACGATGGAAAGAGACCAGACGGTATGACGTTGTTGCCTACCCTTGCTCCATCTCATGTTCCTAGCACGGCGAGCTGTGCTGGCGCTGCTGCTGCGGCTGCTGAGACCCTCAAGCGGCGCAAATACTGTAACCTTATGGGTAACCACAGTTTTGAGCCGTTTGGGGTCGAAACGCTCGGGTCATGGGGCCCGAGTGCGCGTCTCCTTTTTAGACAAATTTCTCACCGACTAGTCGACACATCACGTGACCAGAGGGCTGGATTGTTCTTTGGCCAAAGAATTAGCATTTTTGCCATTCAGCGTGGCAATGCTGCCAGTCTTCTGGGCACGTTTCCAGATGACAGCGATGCGGACGAGTACTTCGACGCCTGAGTGTTTTATATTAATTACAGTACAGGTAGTTAGTTATTAAGTAATTTAATTTAGTTATATATATGTTGTTATGTTTAAATTAATATCTCTTATATACAAATAAATGTATTATTGGTTATATGAATTGTAAAGCGACTTCTGAACCACATGCTTTTAATTTACAGTTTATTACTAAATGCTTTTAGTTTAGAGTACATACAATTTTGTGAAAGCCTTTTTAGAATGAAGACTAATACTAATACTTGTGTTTAGTTAACAATTCCATTAATGAGATAAAAGCTTAATTTTATTCTCGAGAATGGTCGCTAGTGCTAATATGTAATTTTCATTCAACAAGTTTGCAATAACAGTTGGTAGTTCACATGACAAACATTAAATTATTAGCATCAAATGAACGTTACGATCCAATTAATAACTTTACAAATTGCTATAAAAAGTCCTTACCGTTCATTTGCATACGTTATTACTTTTATAGAAAACGTAAATTAAATCCGCGTTGGGCTTCATTTAACACTGAAATATGTATATTAAGTATTAATACTATGTATGTAAAAGTATTTTTCTATTTAGGTTTGAAAGAGCGGGTTTGTGGGTAATCGATAGCCAATTACTAGTTCGTATAGTCAATGTATCCGGTGGTGCGATCGAAAAAATTCCCTGGGCGATACTGTTAAACTGGAATCGGTTCTCTAGTTGACAGTCAAGACATTCAGCAAACTGCAACTGTCAACAACAGTGGATACTTTTGCTTTTTATCATCTCCTTCCTCGCTTCCTCTCTATATTTTTATTGGTTCTTGGTAGTTTATTACTTCGGAAACTTAAAAGATTGCTGGTAGAGATTAAATTTCGACAAACTACCTTTTTTTTTTTTTTTTTTTTGGGTGGGAAATCATCAAATGACTTCTCCCGCTCTGGGTGGAGCGGGAGGGCGTGTCAGACTTTTACTGACTAAAACCCACCCGTGTTCCTTCCGTTGCCTGTGCCAGGGCCACGGTTTTCTCTGTAGAATAACCCGCGACCCTGAGGCGTCGGCCCTACCGGACCCCGTCACTTTGTGCTGACATCTCTTTGAGGCGCGCGTGGAACACAACGCGCCGTCGACCCGGGCCTGGTCCTTACCGGCGGCGAGCTACCCATTGCTCGCCGTCCGCAAGCCCGCGCCTACGGTGGCCGGGAATCTGCAGGCGACTCCCGACGCCCAGGGCGTCTCCTGCGGCAGCTAGTGGGGGCGTGAGGGCGCAAGGCTCTCTCCCTCACCCGCTCCGCCTCCTCCTTCGCGAGCATTACTGCTTCGCAGAAGGAGGTGACGGCTTTCCATTCTCTCTCGCTCCGTACCATGGCCTGGACCAGGGCCGGACGCGAGAGATCGCCGCCGCCAATCGCCTCCGCGAGGACACTGCGGTGCTCCGCCCAAGCTGGGCATACCTCCACCGTATGCTCCACCGTGTCCTCCGGGCGATCCACACAATGGTGACACCCGGGCGTTTCCTCCCGCCTTATGCGAAACAGGAACCTCCCGAAACAACCGTGTCCGGTGAGGACCTGTGTCAGGCGGAAGGTGAGGACGCCGTGGCGCCTCTCCAACCACTCCTCAAAGAGGGGACTTACCGCCGCTATTGTGGCGTGCCCAGCGCTGGGTTGCGACAATCGCACCCTCCATGTCGCCATGAGATCCCGCCGGAGCTCTGTCCGCTGTACCGTGATTTCTCGCGGCAGCGGAGTTACACCCCGGCGTTTTGCCTCCTCGCGCCACTCCCATACGTGCGCGAGGGCTTTTGCCTCCAGATCCCATGGCGGCAATCCGGCAAGGAGGCTCGCCGCCTCGCATGAGACCGTGCGGTATCCCCGGACCAGCCGGATGGCCATGACCCTTTGGGACGCGTTCAACCTGCGGGCCGGTCGGCGCCTCAAAGAACGCGCCCACACCGGTGCCCCGTAAAGAGCCATGGACCGCACGACTCCCGCGTAGAGCCTCCGGCAGGAGGCGTTTGGACCCCCTAGATTGGACAGGAGCCGCCTCAAGGCAGCCCCAGCCCGCTCCAGTCTGGGAGCCAAACGTCGGAAATGCTCCACGAAGTTCCACCGGCTGTCAAGGACGAGTCCCAGGTACTTCATCGTCGACTCGACGCCGATGTGAACCCCTCCCGCCGTTATCTGGGAACCCGACAGTGGCGCGTTCCGAGGACCATGAAAACACATGGCCTCGGACTTGTGCAGGGCCACTTCGAGTCCCAACTGCCGGATCCTCTCGACGATTGTCGCAACCCCGAGTGTCGCTTGTTCGGCCGCCTCCTGGTGCGACCTCCCCTGTGCCAGGACCAGCGTGTCGTCAGCGTAGCACACCACGCTGACGCCATTCGGGAGGTCGGCGCGCAGCACCCAGTCGTAACCGATATCCCACAGAAGCGGCCCCAGGACCGATCCCTGTGGGACACCGCACGACATCTCTCGCCGGTTCCACTCTCCCCGGTGACCGGGGTAGATTACGGCTCTGTCCGTCAAATAGGCCTCGACCACGCGACAGAGGTAGGTCGGCATCCGGTGATACCGCAATGCCTCCCTGATGCAACTCCAGGGCAGGGTGTTGAAGGCATTGGCGATGTCTAGAGACACCGCCAAGACGACCCCACCCCGGGCAACAGCATCCCCCGTCGTGAGGGCTCGCACGCGCATGATGGCGTCCACCGTAGAGCGCCCCCTGCGAAAACCAAACTGGCTCTCCGCCAAATCCGGCCCCACCCGCACCAGCCGCCCGACAAGGCGGTTTGCAATAACTCTTTCAAAGAGCTTGCCCACCTCGTCGAGCAGAACGATGGGCCGGTAAGCGGACGGAGAGTCCACAGGGCGCCCCGGCTTCTTAATGAGGACCAGTTTCCCCGTCTTCCAGCGAAGTGGGAACTGGCCCTCCTCCATGCATGCGCTTAGGAGCCCCATAAGTCGAGGCCCGAGAGCCTCCATGGCCAGAACCCAGGCTCTTCCAGGTAAGCCGTCGGGTCCTGGGGCGGTATTTTTGGCACTCGACAAACTACCTAAGGAACACAATGGGGAAGGTTTAGATGGCTGTTAGGATGGAACTCATTTGCTAGACAAAGGGAACTGACTAGTTTTAGCACAGAGGGGAACAATAGGGCTTATAATACTTTGAATACAAATTCGTACGTGTTTAAACATTATTTAGAACTTTTGAAAATGTGGTTGCCCACTTTTCTTTAAGCTTTATATGGTGACAGTATTATTATTTTCATGGCTAAAATGGATACGAAATGCGAACGTTATAATGATGAAAAATTGTATTGCATGAGGTAATATATTATTCAAATGTTTTTTTAAAATGTGCGAAGGCTTGCACCATTTGTCATTTTAGGTATTAAATCATTTTGAGCACAAAGTGTTGACATTGAGCGCATTCTGCAATGGCAGAAATTCCGAATGTCGTGCGCTCGGAAAATGTGAGGGTAAATGTGTGAGTATTCTATAATAATGTGTTATCATGTAATAACTACCTATATAGGCTACAAGTTTGTTTAAAACATACGCGTCAACATTAAAATTAAATGAAAGTTTTCCGGCTGGTAGAAAAATATTTGAACAGTGTAGAATATTTAGAAAATCTATTGTGAGAAGAGTGCCTATCAAATATTCCTACTTAAAGTAAAGCTTATAAAACCACCAACATACACCTAATTCCGGAATTAACACCAACACCCAAAACACTCCGCGAGAAACTTGGAAGTGTCAAGCCAACCGTAGCGTGTACTTAAGCGCGACTTAAAAACACGTGTCGCGAACAACTTGGCACCAAGCACGCTTAGCATTCTTCACGCGAGGGATCCAACGAAACAAAAACTTAATTGAGTTCACCAACTTACAACAGCACCTACCCGTCCGTTAAAATGGCACATCGGGTTTTGGAAGAAGTTCCACTTCGTTCGCCATCTCTGTCACTCATAGCTTGTGACAGTAATTAGAGTACGACCGAATTTCGTTTTCGGTTAACTGTGATTTTCGGCAATTTTCACTTAATGCAAAAAATAAATTACATAAGTTTAAAGTTCCGTGTAATTTAAGTTTAAACAGTTAAATATAATAAATGATTAAAGGTTGACTGAATATTTATTTCTTTTATTTTACCAAAGAATGGACAGCCAAAACTGCATTTTCTTTTCATTATTATTTTCTGTTTTCGACCGAAAAGGCAGATCAGGCCAAATTTAATTTCGTTTTCGGTTGGCCAGAAATCCGTTTTTGGTCGGACTTTAGTGACAGTCTCCTTCTAAAGCTGGTATGTTTGTGGACTGTTTTCGTGTGACGTGTCTCCTCCCCACTAAGAACCTCTTCAGAATACCACTGGGCGACGAAGCCATGGTGAAATTTCAGGTATTTGGTAGCGATTATTCGGGTAGTAACAAAACATAAAGTTTTCATTTTTGAATGTAATGGTGAATTACCATGATGTGAAAAAAAATATAGGTGCTATTTAGTTAAACTCTAAAGTACAGTTTACTTCGTATGTACATAGGTACACGTCGAAGAATAATTATGATAAATAAGTATAATAATGGCTGGTTTCCGTAATATGGAAGACGAAGGCAAAACGTAGCGCAATTTGGATAATGTTCATTTATAACGACCTCTGTAAATGGCGAGATATAAAAATATTTGTGTTGTTTACTTACAGCTAGTACTATTCGTAAATCATAAAGTTCGGAAAATTTATTGCTCGTCCAATGTTACATGTTTTCTCGGCATGGCTAGGCGAAATAACTGTATTTAATGTTTGAAAATAAAATATTCAAGCTTGTGCACTTTTTAAATCGAAATCGGTTGTGTTACACGTTACTTTAAGCATACAATTCGCTTAATCACTGTGTCTGACTTAAATAAATAAATTAAATTAAATTATAAAATCTCGAATGTTGTCGGTTGTCCATTCCCTAGGACAATGTAAACAAATTCAAATAATAAGCCACGACCAAGTTGTTTATGAAGTAATGTCTGCAAGTACTTTAGGATCTGTGTTTTAACATCTGTACCCTAATTTCGGAATACACAATCAATCGGAATCTGAATCGTTTTGAAATAGATTGCTTCATAAGTTCGATAAAAATTCTGCTCAACAATGTAAATAACGCCATGAATGTTGTTGAACACTCAAAATACAACAGATTAGTCGTAATCGTTTACGAAAACGTGTTACGCAATTAGGCTGCTGGTTGGGGCGGTAACTCGGCTTCTAACTAATAAAACAGCTCTGTTCGGATCTTTAAAACACCGAAAACGGTACCTTTTAGGATTTTGATTGCTTCCAATATATTTATATGGGCAGTTTACTTCGGAAATAAAGAGTTTTCTTTCTGTTCGTCGTGTGTATGAGACACTGGATGTTAAGTCGGTTAATTCATTAAACTACCTTAGTGTTATTGGGATTTACTATCTGGAATTTCTCAGTAGCAGCCCGGAGTCTGGAATTTGTGCCCGATGGTGGCATTTGGCTCGCCCCCTATTAAAAGGGATTTAAATGAACATAACTGGGCCCTAATCCACTATGAGCACTTAATGATTTGCTTGCTTCGAAACCACGTCAATTCCTTAGCTAGACACGACATCTGCTACTATCGTATTTTAAATGACGCAATGAATGAAACCGCGCGAAATGAACGCGAAATTGGCGTGGTTTGAACTATCAAAATACCACGCTTTAGAACCGTACGGAATCATTGTAGTTTCGAGTAAAGTGAGATTGTGTTCGAGTAAAATTCTGCAAAACTTAAATTGAAGAAGGTTAGAAACAATTGTTTTTCGTATATGGATACACAAGGAACAAGCACACAAGCTTTATGTCCCTAAAAACTATTTACGAAAATGATAATACTTACGATACTCAATTTAAAAACATTTCGCTATTGAAGAAAATATCTTCAATCGCGAAATGTTTCTAATCAGTTATTGTTGGTAACATTATTATTTCAGAATCTATTAAAACCCTCATGCAAATAAAATTTGTATATGTAAACACAATCTCGCAGCTTTTGAAAACAGAAGTGAGTACGTTCAAAAACATTAACTCAATAAATTCTGACACAGCTGTAAAAATATTGTCGTTTTATTTTTTTGTGGAATAAAATTTTGCCTTAAAGTTTTTAATGTCATTAATAATTATTAACTAAAATAAAAAAGGTACTTTAGGAATTGTTGATGTAAAAAATTGAGTATTTTTGCAGTTACTAGTTTTAGGATGAATTACTGTCGAACAAAACTTCAAAACGCACGCGTGTTTTTATAATGTGCCATAGACAATTTGTCTCGGAGTATAAAGAATACGACATTTCGATTCCTTGTTACAATGGTTTCTACAAGACACGAAATTGACGTGGTTTGCACGTGGTAAGATTCCGATTTCCGTGGTAATAATTACCATACAGAATTTAGGCCCAGGCGAAATTTGGGTGTACTAGGTATACCTCGGAATAGCCCTTCGGGGAAACAAGGCGTTATGTTATGTTATGTCTGTTGTCAAACTCCAAAATGGCGAATTTCTCGAATCCTTTTTGTTATTCAAGAGAAGAAACAAGTAAATTATAAAAGAGAAACTTAATTAGAGTATCGTTGCGAAGCCCTCGCGGTTGTTCGGAAAGCCGACATTGTGATGATGCACGCCGTTTTTTTCTTTTTTTTTATAAATGGCATCTCGCAGGTCAACCTATGAGGTTGTCGACTGCTTAGACGGACTTGCCTGTGGTTGCCCTAATAAATTAAGGCCTCCAGCCAGGACTTAAACTTATGTACTAACTTAAAAACTAAGCGACAACGCTAAGGGCACCCCCAGTGGGGTACGAACCTCGGCTTAGGGCGTCGCTGGAAGAGGGCAGCAAGGGACTAGCTGGATCAGGATTTGAGTGATTTAGGGACGAATTTAAAGCTACAGGCTCAGCGGCGCGGTCTGGCTCGAGCAAGGGTCGGGAGGGGCGTGGATTTGGGCGTCGCGGCGGGCCTCAGCGGCGAGGACGGTAGGACGGCGATCGGGTTTTGGGCTTATGTAGTGTGCTGGTGGCCTTACTACTCTCCTGGAGGAGGGTAGTGGCGTCGTCGGGGGCGATTAAATTATGCCTTGGTCGGCGAATACTGCTAATGCGGGAGGGAGTGTAGCGGGCGGCCGCTGAGATCAAGGGGTTGGAGTGTTTAATGCCACAGTCAAAGAAGCGCTTCGATAAGCGTTTCATGAACTGGTTTATGGTAGGCATTTTAAGATCGATGTGGAGATTTATATTACGGACATAGAAGGAGGCACCCGTGATCTTTCTGAGGAAACGGTTCTGGAGGGTCTGCATCTTATGGAGATGACGTGGGTGAGCGTGCGCAAATACAACGCAGGCATAGGTCATGATGGGACGGATGACTGCGGTGTAGATGCGCAGCTTGCATTTAAGTGACAGTTTACTACGGGCTGTCAGTACAAAGTGGAGCCTGCTAAGAGCGAAGGAGGCACGCGCGCGAACCGCCTTAATATGAGCCTTAAAGGTAAGGTTTCCATCCAGGATCACGCCTAGGTATTTGGCTTGCTTCTCCCAGGGGATCGGCTTACCGTACATAGTGATCGGGCTGGGAAGTGGGGGAGGGAGTCGACGACGTCTCGAGAAGAGAACCGCCTGACTCTTATCGGGGTTGACCTCGATTCTCCATTTCCGGAACCAAGCGCCTAAGACGTTTGCGGAGGTTTGGAGAGTACGAGCTATAGCATTGGGACAATGACCGGTATAGTAAACGGCAGTGTCGTCGGCGAAGAGAGCCAACTGAGCCTTTTTACTCTGTGGGATATCGCTGGTGAACAGCGTGAAAACTAGAGGAGATATGACGGAACCCTGAGGGACACCGGCGCGAATAGTTTAATTGTACTATTTGTAGAATTAAAAAATAATAATATTGCGACATGACGTATTTAGCAAGGAAACGAGTTACAAATACGTGGGGCTAACAAATTCTGGAATTAATAAGCAAAAATTACTACGAATTGTTAAAAATTTATTTATTGTTTCTCAAAATATTCTCCGTTAGTGGAAATGCAATTTTTCATACGAATAATCAATTTTGCAAAATAACAAGCTACAGTGGTGTGGGAACTAATTTATATTTTATTGCTAATTTTTGGCGGATTATATTTGCTATCTGGTCATGTCTGTTTGTAATCACTCTGGACTATTGTCGCACCCGTGATGTGTCGAATGGTTTCGGTGCAACTATTGCATCGCCTACATCTGTCTATGATTTCAGGAACTCGCATTATGTGTTTCTGGTAAGTGCGAGTTTCTATTACTTGGTCCTGAATAGCTATCATAAACTCTTCTGTCTCAGGGAACACTCTCCACGCCTTAACCATTCATTTGACGCTAAGTTGTCGACTTAGGTTGATTATGATCGTGTCGATGTCTCCCATGCAATGAGTTTTGGGTCCATTCTGCGATTTAAGCCTGTCGGTAAGTCATTACTCTGGGTTGTCTCCTCAAACATGTTTAAAGGGGTAAGTTTTTATCATTAAACGCTATTGCTATATGTAGAGTTGAAGTAGTACTTTTAGCATTAAAGTATGTTCTTGAAACGGCATACAACATGGCATGTTGTATGGCGGTGCAAGTTCTTCGGCCAAAAAATTGGCTAGCCCTTCTGACCTTAAATTTAGTTTGGTTAGTTCTAAAAAAAAAACAAAGCTGATACTACTTAGCTGCAATTTTGTTATACACGAAAAACGTCACACCTAAGGTCTGGCCGGGCGTACTATTTGTTTCCGGAACTGGCCACTTAC
The DNA here is from genome assembly GCA_963555695.1 of Dasypolia templi. Lineage (NCBI taxonomy): Eukaryota > Metazoa > Arthropoda > Insecta > Lepidoptera > Noctuidae > Dasypolia > Dasypolia templi. The sequence continues at coordinate 24,305,859 of OY743143.1, read as the reverse complement.
GTAAACAATATGTGAAAAGTAATTTCAACATTTGAAAATTGAACTCTTTGGCTGTAGAATACAGTTTGTTTCATGGAACTGTCAATTGTTTTAACATAGTGGCGTCATTTAAAAACTACTTGCCTTCATCCGCATGGTCTACAACACTAAAGTGCCCATGGGACCTGCAGTGCCCAAAAGTATAAGTTCCGTGCGTTACGGGTTTTTTGCGCTCTGGGCACGGAATCGTGCCCAGAGCGCAAAAAAATACCCGTAACCCGGCCCGACGCATAACGTCAAGCGCGCGCGCGACGCGGCGGCGACCCATTACGTAAACAGAGGAGATTGATGGGTTTCGTTCTGAGTATTTTGCTAACACTTGATGTTTTTTATGATTCCTATGAACAAACGATTTGAAATGTGTTAGTTCCGTTTTAATAGATGCTTTTTTTATTCATACAATCGGTCGTAAAGATAAACATTGAGAATGTTATTATTTGGAGTGACTTCGGGATTTAGTAAAACTAGTCGCCGCAGGAGACGCCCTTGGCATCGGGAGTCGCCTGTAGATTCCCGGCCACCGTAGGCGCGGACTTGCGGACGGTGAGCAATGGGTAGCTCGCCGTCCGGTAAGGACCAGGCCAGGGTCGACGGCGCGTCGTGTTCCACGCGCGCCTCAAAGAGATGTCAGCAAAAAGTGACGGGATCCGATAGGGCCGACGCCTCAGGCTCGCGGGTAATTCGAAAAGAGATAACCGTGGCCCTGGTACAGGCAACTGAAGGAACACGGGTGGGTTTTAGTCAGTAAAAGTCTGACACGCACTCCCGCTTCACCCAGAGCGGGAGAAGTCATTTGATGATTTCCCACACAAAAAAAAAGGGTGGTAGCTGGTTAGATGAGTTTATATTCACTTACAGGCTGAGGTGCAAGCTCAGTCTGTAAGTGAATATATCTGTCAGTATTTCGGCAATGCGAAAGACTGACAGAATTATTTCATCGTGTAAGGGTCGTCGGCCTAGTGTATTGCTGTGAACAGTTGTTATCCCACAATTCACACAGCCATCCATAGTTTCAACAATATCCAATAAACGAGCCGGCGCACAGTGGGTCGAAACTATGATTTTAGTGACTTAGGGCTCAACTTTGCTTTTTCACTTTTTTTTTTATGCGGATGGGTAGAGCTCATTAACCTCAATAATAATTGTTCTGATGTATTATTTCCTAAACTTTATACTTTGGGTAGAAAAATGTGTTTTGTTATTTTTTTGTATGGAGCGGCTCAAATAAACTTAAATTCCTGCTAAGTAGCGTGTGATCCCGCGTTGAAACTTTATTTTTCATATACCTTGTCTGGTCTATTATCATTTGATGCTATAAACAAATGCATAAAGTTGCAACTCTGCCAAATAAATGGATCGAAAAAAATGAAAAAATACATAGAATAAAAAGCTTCATTTTTTACTTTCGTAAGTTATTTTAAGTTAAATTTGATATGGAATAGTAAGTAAAAGCACGTAATAATACACATAATTACTTAGCAACTAACAACAATACATTTAAAAGGTCCCTAATTAGCTTAAATTTACTAATACTACATATATTAGTAAATTTAAGCTAATTAGGGACCTTTATTTAAAAATGTGGATATGAAATCAATTAATTTCTATTTGTGTGTTTAATTACTGTAATTAGCTTAACCATTTACCTTATAAAATAACAATGTTTTTCACTTTTAGTCATTACTGTAATATTAATTAGGATAATTAGTTAATGAGGGTAGTAGAAAAATTAGTAAACATTGTTTGTCACTGGATTCTGGAAGTATAAAATGACCATAATTTATTATATACTAACTAGTGTTCGTTTATTCGTACTACTACTAACATCTCGTGATTCTGATCGTCCCTTTTTCGTTATAATGGATAATGGGGAAGGCAACTGTCAAAATGGCGCTGTCGTAGCTAGTTCCCAACACAAGCTAAAAATACAAGGCGTGATGTGGTTTTATTTTATTTTGGCGAAAATTGACGCGTTGTTGTGTTCCTAGATACTCCGAAATTGGAGTCCGAATGTCTCGTAAGCCCCTAAATTAGAAGATTGTGGTTTAAAGCCATTCGTACAGATTTTTTTTGAGTTCGAGTTTATGTCGTGAACATTTTTAAGAAAGTGATTACGAGGAAATATTCAAGGTTTAAAATTCTGACACTTTCCATGTCAAGTACTTGATTTAAAATACTGAAATCACCGAAAATGACGAAATAGTGAAATAAAATCAAACTCATGAATGAACATAAAATGAAATGAATGAACGAAATGTCAAATTTATTATAGGCCGTACGGACCTAGCTATGGTCACGCCATCTACAATTAGCTTTGCCCGACCTTCCCCATTTTATTTATGATTTTAAGAGAGCAGGTCAAGTCACTGTCGGATAGTCAAAAATTCTTTCAATTCCTACAACATAAAATAAACGTGACCGAAGAGAACAGTGTTGAGCTCCAAAAATTCTGTACGCGCTTTTGTTCAAATATAAGTGCAAGATGGGAACGAAGTAGTCGCACGTTAGCACAGTTTGTAAGAAAAAATGGTGATTGGTTGGAACGTGCAATAAACTGGCCCGAAGGAATGATACCTGAAGCTGTGAACACTGAACAGGAAAGGCTCGAGATTTGTAATACTGAAGATGTCGAAAATCTACCACCATCTACTACAGAAGCTTCGACATCTACATTTACACCTCGAAAACCTTTCGAGGAATTGGGCTCCAGGCAAAAACGACGATGCGTTGATCAAATTAACCAATCGCTTTCGTTATCCCCGGATGAACTTAAAGCTACTACAATTGCTAGTTTAAGAAACACCGGAAATGAGGATGTAGGAAAAATTATGAACCATTTACTAAATCACCCCGAAGATCTAGAAAAAGTTAAAGAGTGTTTAAGTACAAGTAAACCGAAAAGTAGTACATATTCACCCGATAAGGCACTGTCTTTATTAGTTTCACTTAAATTAAGTAAGTGGCAGTATATAAGCCTAAGAGAAGCAGCAAGTGAAAATAGGTCTGATTTATACCCTTCTTATTATAAAATAAAACAAGCGAAGGCAAAATGTTATCCAGGGAAAGAAGACATAATTATAACTGAAGAAGGAGCTGCTATTAAACTGCAAGCTTTACTCAACTTGACGGTATCTAGGCTTTTAGAAGTGATTACTTTAGATTTGGATTCGCCAACTGAGTTACTGCTAATAAGCAAATGGGGTTTTGATGGAGCCTCAGGTCAAAGTAATTATAAACAAAAGACTGAAGCAGAGTTTGATGACTCAACTATCTTCATGGCCAGTCTAGTTCCTATAAGGCTTCAACAATGTGATGGAACAATTGTTTGGGAAAACGATCGACCCTCATCAACTTTCTATTGCCGTCCGATAATGTTCAAATTTACCAAAGAAACGCAGTCAACAGTGGTAACTATAAAAGCTAGCATAACCGAAGAAATAGAAACACTTCAGCCAATCAAGTTCAATCAAGTTGAAGTTAAGCATCAATTGCACTTGACGATGATAGACGGCAAAATATCGTCATATTTGTCAGACACATCTTCAGCTGTCTGTGATATCTGCAAAGCAAAACCGTCAGAGATGAACAATTTAGAGTCACTTGCTCAAAAAGAGAACAACGAAGAAGTGTTCCAGTATGGAATGTCATCTTTACATGCCTGGATAAGAAGCATGGAGTGCTTACTTCATATCGGTAAATATAATTTTATTAGTTCATAATTTTTTTCACGTTATATAGTTACTTGTGAGATTTTTATTTAAGTGATATTTCTTTTTGTTTGCAGCTTATCGTTTGGACTTCAAAAAATGGAGTTGCAGGGGCGATGACAAAGAAAAAATGTCACTCAGAAAGAGCGCTATACAGCAAGCGTTTAAGAAAGAATGCGGTTTACTTATTGACGTAGTCAAGCAAGGAGTAGGCACAACCAATGATGGCAATACTGCCAGAAGATTTTTTAGGGATGCAGAAACAACAGCTCGCATAACAGGAATAGATAAAGATTTAATAGAAAGGTTTCATGTGATTCTTCAGACGGTTGCATCTGGAGAGAGCGTGGATCTTTCTAAGTTTTCCGAATTTTGTAGAGATACTGCACAATTGTACGTTCACTTATATCCCTGGTATTATATGCCTTCCAGTATACATAAATTGTTAGTACATGGGAGTGATATAATTAAGCACTTTGGTGCCATACCTATAGGTAAACTGTCGGAAGAGGCAGCGGAAGCTCGTAATAAAGATTTCCGGAAATATAGAGAGAGTCATTCTAGAAAGGTAAGTAGAACGGCGACAAATGAGGATATTATACACAATCTTCTTTTGTCTTCTGATCCAAAGATCACAAGTCTAAGACCTCGAATGGTGAAACAAAATATAATGGTTCTCTCTCCAAAAGTCAAAGAGCTTCTGCTGATTTTTCCCACAGAATCCGATATAGATTTTATTGATGTAGATAATTTACAAGATAGTCATAGCGATAGTGAATAAGATTTTTTGGTAGTTTGTAAGTTTCTTGTTTTTTTTATTAGTTTATAAATGTCAAACTCATAATTGAAAGGAAATAGTAATGTTTGATGTTGTTTATAGTTAGTTTTTAGTTTGCTTGTGTTAGTTGTAGTAATGTTAGTTTACCTTTACTAATTTGTATTATTATGTACCTATCTTTACTCACTATTCAGTATTAAATGTAACTTAAAATAACATTTCATAAACATGTTAAAGTCATTAAAACAAAGAAATTGAAATTCATAGATCCCTAATTAGCTTAAATTTACTACTACTACATATATTAGTAAATTTAAGCTAATTAGGGACCTTTTAAATGTATTATGATTAGTGTGATTAGCTTTAAATTTACTAATACTACATATATTAGTAAATTTAAGCTAATTAGGGACCTTTTAAATGTATTATGATTAGTGTGATTAGCTTTAAATTTACTAATACTACATATATTAGTAAATTTAAGCTAATTAGGGACCTTTTAAATGTATTGTTGTTAGTTGTTAAGTAACTATGTGTATTATTACGTGCTTTTACTTACTATTCCATATCAAATTTAACTTAAAAGAACTTACGAAAGTAAAAAATGTAGCTTTTTATTCTATATATTTTTTCATTTTTTTCGATCCATTTATTTGGCAGAGTTGCAACTTTATGCACACGTTAATAGCATCAAATGATAATAGACTAGACAAGGTATATGAAAAATAAAGTTTCAACGCGGGATCACACGCTACTTAGCAGGAATTTAAGGTTATTTGATCCGCTCCATACAAAAAAATAACAAAACACATTTTTCTACCCAAAGTATAAAGTTTAGGAAAAAATACATCAGAACAATTATTGTTGAGGTTAATGAGCTCTATCCATCCACATGAGGAAAAAAGTAAAAAAGCAAAGTTGAGCCCTAAGTCACTAAAATCATAGTTTCGACCCACTGTGCGGCGGTAAAATCCAAAATAACAATTCCAAGTCAAATGAGTGAGTGATTTTCGGTGTACAGTGTGAAAGCAAGGGTCGTACAAGTAAAATACAAAGCAGAAGGCGTGAAGAGCAAACAAGAACAGTTTGCAACTATCTAGCGTCAATGTCAGTCAGCTGTTAACACAGTGACATAAAATAGACTACAAATAAAAAGACTGATTTAAATCGATAATCATGAATATTGTTTTTTTAGTAATTATTGATATTTCATATATCTTTTAATATGATTATAATTATATGCACTATATTGCATATAAATATATATAGTACATTTAATTACTTTGAGTTAGTTATTTATAGCAAAGGTTTTATTTTCGTAACTGTGTAATCGATTACTCAATCGATAATCTCATGAAAAGTATCTTTCTCATATTTCTCCGCTTCCAGATTGAGAATTCAGGTGATTCTTCATATTCTAAGATAAAAAAGATGACTAATTTTTTAGATCATTTCTCAACTTATTACTCGTACATTTGGGCCCACCGTTTTCCAACTCCTTTAATATTTTAACTTACTAGTTCGAGTCTGTCTCATGGAATCCTTGAGAGAACAGATAAAATTTCAGGGTCAATAGTGTATTGTAAATGTATTTATTACAAACTGTTTAGAAAAATTTACGTAAAACAAAATCAAAAAGAAAGTAAAATATGTATGACCGTTAAAACAATTGTTTGAAATAGGGTGTGTCGTAGGAATGTATCAATTGAAATTAAGCAAGGATGCATCCAAGAGAATGATAAAGAATGAATGTAATGTATGTGAGGGTTCGGAGGTAGTGTAAGAGTGTTAAGAGTGAGGAAGTGAGGAAGATATAGTGTTAGTTATAAATAGTTTATGACATAACTCTAATGAAGGCTTCGGTTTCTGAGTAAGATTGAGATATCAGCCATTGTTTTTTTTTAACTTGGTTGCTTCTACAATTTTTAATGTCATAGATTTTTGCAATTTTATTGTGAACGAAACTGAGCATAAATTCTTGCATATGTTGTGCCAAGGCGGTTTTTACTACAGTAAGTGGACGACTCGACTGGGGTGGGAGTGGGTAGATTCGTTGTTTAAGTAATTCTGTGGATTAGATTGTTATTTTGTGTGTTTTAGTACCAATTTAAGGGTGTATAGTTACTGTCGGATATTAAGGACTTTATACAGGTGATCTGTAGGATAACGAAAGTGTTTTCTATACACAACCTTAAGCACTGATCTTTGGGCTCTTTCCAAGTGGATATTTTTTTATTATTTCATTAAGCTTGTAGATTATGTAAATATGATTAATAGAAAGATTTAGAATGAAGTATGTTATTTTAAAACAAAATTGTCTATTTTATTTTCCATCTTATATCATTAGTTTAGGTTAAGTCTAAGATGCACTAGGACTTCCGCCTCCAAGTTAACCATTATGCATAATGCACTCTGTACAATATTGTCATGTTCCATTGTGCCCATGAATTAGCAGACGTTAAGATAGACGCTTGAAATACACATAAATGCAAATGCAAATTACCTATAGTAGTTAGCAATTGTCTTTGGTACCTATGCTAAAGGATGCATGCTATGTGTGTAACCGACGTTTTATGTTCCAACTTTATCACTTTAAAACAAACTAAACCCTAGGTTGCAACTGGAATCTGCATTCCAACGTTCGACATTTGGCTGTTTTGGAAATGCTTGGTAGTTTCGCGCAACATTTATTTTAACATGCTATGTCCATGCTAGCAATCAGTATCAAATAAGTTTCCTAATATTTCCTAGGCTTATACTATTTCGTAAAGGGCGAAATAAGGTGCGACTTCCGAGATTTATTTGACTGTCAATTCGATACTTACCGTTTTTTTTTACCTTTTTGTTTAAATATGGTGTACATTAAACACACACAGGCCTTCTCTCTGTGAGAGGGAGTGGGCCATAATCCACCACGCGGGCTCAGTGTGGGTTGGCGGATGTCGCATGTCTTCGATTTTTTTGTTTAGTGGTGATGAAATTAAATACACAAAGTGAAGTGCCCGTCTGGGGTCGAACTCACGACCTACAACTGGTAAGTGGGGGCCGATACCACTGGGCCACCACTGCTCTAAAGTGATTAAAAAATTAATAATAATAAAACAATGACACATCATCTTATCTAATTTCATAAATGCGAGGGTTCGTTTTTTTTTGTATGGTACGCTTTCACGCTAAAACAGCTGAACGGATTTAGATGAAATTTGGCACATGCATACACCATGATCTGATGACGAGCTGCTTTTTATCCTAGATCGCAGACGAAGTCGCTGGCAACCGCTAGTAGATGATAGTTCATTGGTCTACCTAAGTCGGGCGCAGCTTACCAAGTTATTCAAATAGGGTAGGGGTAAACAATGTTAAGTTTGTGTTACTAACAGGAATTCAGATGCGAAAAGTTCACTGTGAAGGCTCGTACAGACTGACGCGACAAGCGACGCGATACAAAAGTACCGCGTGTCGCGCAAATAGCGGTGCCTTTGCGTCGTGCGCGATTCGCGTTGCGTGTCGCATCTGTTTGAACGAGTTAATATATTTTGGGAAGATTTAATATATTTTGTTCACGAATCGTTTTTGCATGTAAAAGGTATCCCCATTCACATCCATAAATGAAGCATGAAACAGTTTAATCGTATTTTTACATTTTCCCTCAATAAACAGCACGGAGTGCTGGCTGTTCAAGAAGTCCCAGCATATTGTTTTTCTGAGAAATAAATAAAATAGTATCTTATACAGTAAAAGGATTTAAACGGTGTGATATAATTAAAAGCGGTACCCACTTGATTTGCACGTCTTCAATTTTTTTTTGCAACATATTCAGTGTTCATAAGCGGCGCATATTTAAAAGTGTATTAATAATTTTTAACATAAGCATGTGAACATGATCTTGCTTTCGTAAACTGTAATTATCATTTATTTACGTTTCTTATATTTTGCATATATGTATGTATTTATGTATCTATTCCTTAGGATATGTTAATATGTATATATCTGTGTATCTGTTTTAGTTTAATGTATATTTATTTCTTGCACCACTGACAGCCCCATTTTATGTCCAGACAAATCACTGTCCATTCTAAGGTTGCCTGAGATCGCAGAAAGCGATAAGGCCGCCCATTGTATGTTTTTAGTATGTTTTTTTTTTTTTTGTTATGTAATTTTGTGGTGTACAATAAAGTATATATAAATAAATAAATAAATAAACATGATGTACATGATAACCGTTTTGTGTGTGTGATATTTATTATTTGAGGACTGTAAAAGGGTTAATAACTCTATTTTACTTCGGTAGGTTCCTAAAATGTTGATAACTTGTAATTTTTGTTAAACTGCAACTACTGCTTGCCTGATTAGTTGAGTGATGCGCCCTGTTGTGCTGTTATACAAAGTAATTATGCTCCTTTATTATATCTGCATAATCAGCCTATAATGTTCCCACTGCTGGCACACAGGCCTCGTCTCTGTGAGAGGGAGTGGGCCGTAATCCATTACGAAGGCCCGGTGCGGGTTGGTATATGTCAGATGTCTTAATTAATAAATTAATTGAATGTTTAGTACTTGGACGTGCCGGGTTCCTCACGACATTGTCCTTCATCGTTTTGAGAGCAGTGTTGATTAAATCATTTTCACAAAGTCTGAGTTCGAACCTACGACCGTTACCACTGGGCCACGACTACCCCACATTAAATGTATGTACATATATTACTAGCTGACCCGGCGAAGTTCGTACCACCTCAGATTATTATCTTCATTATTATTTTTCCTGAGTTATTGTGCTATTCAAGGCATAAAAATTAAGTGTATAATAAACAATACTAAATTAAAAGTCAACATTTTATTTGCTTTCCACAATGTGTACTAAGGTGATAACTTAAAATTATATGTGATCCATATAGACCCTGTCGGGCACAGCAAAAATAATAGCAGAGAGAAACTTATCGAATCACTTGTAACTTTATCAGTTTTCTGAAAGAAATATAATAATTTCATATCATGTCTTTTTTTATTTATTTTTAACATATAAAGTTAGCCGTAGCAATACTTATTTGGATATAAATAAAATAATACCTACGTCCATATTAAAACGTTAATTCAACCTTGTTCACAGAGCAAGTTACCAGCCAGCTAAACCGTAACTTGAGTGCTTAAACCGAAACTAAACTTAATCTACAAACACAGTAGAACTGAATTATAAGATTCAAAAGATTAAACTCAAGCAAGGAATCTCTTTTTCAGTTAATTTTGTAATGCTTTAGAAATAAATCGTATCATCACGACAGCTTTAATAATTTGTGCTTTTAAACATGACAGCACAATAACGGGTGTGGAAAGAAGTCAAAGTCAAATAATTTATTTCAAATAAAATAAAGGGCACTTTTTGACGTAAAAGCAACCTCATGCCAAACCAACCTTGCCTCATGGCAAGCTAAGTATAGTTCCCTACCCTGTGGAAAACAGGTCCTGCTCAGGAAGGCGGGGCCTCCAGCCGAATCGCCGTCCGCATACCGGCCCATAATGCTGCTGGATGAGCCGACGATGGCCGACCACTTGTACAGAGAGGGGCCAGATCTGGACGATAGTCAGTTCCATTTTCGGCATGGGCGCTTCACCGTATACGCCTAGAATCAATTCTATTTAAATGAAAATGTTGACGTTCAAAAGTGCCTTTTAGTGCCTATTTGAAATAAATGCTTTGACTTTGACTTTGATGCCATAACGCGAGTAAGAGTCCTGGCGGAGGAAGCGGTGTCCCGGGGCGAGGTGATGCTGGCGGTGTTCTTGGACATCTCCGACGTATTCAACACCCTGCCCTGGAGCTTTATTCGGGAGGCACTGTGCTACCATACGGTGCACCCGTAGCTCCTACACATCGCTGGAGCTTATTGGCGGATCATGAGCTCAAGCCGGGATTAGACCTGACGTGTTACGCGGATGACACGCTGGTCACGGCAAGGGGGCACTCTTACAGGGAGGCAGCGTTGCTGGCGACGGCTGCGGTGTCACAAGTGGTAGGCCGCATACGGCGCCTGGGCCTGGAGGTGGCCCTCAACAAGTCGGTGGCCGTGGTGAGGACATCACCCTCACGCTGATGTTGATCACGATTTATGTCGGGACGTTGTATATATGCTTGATATGCGGTTAAACTCTGCTTGGGAGATGCAGGATTCTGCGTGACGTCAGTATGATGCGTAGCTCACATGTCGCGTTGTAGATGCCAGAAACTTTCTCCATGGCACCAACATCGTAACCGCGAAAAAAGAATCAGCCGTCCCATACATCGAGTAGAGTGGGTCGAGTAGGTATTGAGGTATCGTATGGGTCCCATGGAGAAAGCGGTTCAGTTTGATGGTCTGTACTCAAGTTTGACCACACCTTTTATGAAAGGTAAAACTTAATTATTTCTACAGCATTTAAATGTACATGACGTAGAAATTCAGTTTCAATGTAATTTCAAAACATTAACGGCTCTTTAATGGAGAAATCTCATTAAAGACCCGCGTCGAATGGGAACGACGATAGCAATAACAAACATCGTTCCGATTCAAAAAGGAGAATTGATCGAAGGAAACGAACGAATTTTAAGATATAAATTGGTACTAAAATACGAGTATTCCGCTAATACTTACTTATCTTATAGCCACGATTGTAGGCAGGCAGACGTGCAGCATTTTGTTTCACAAAAAAGCGAAAAAAAAATACGAATATTTTTGGAGAAAGTGAATCTATTTTTTCACGCGACAGACCGCGACGCGAAACGCACGCGACAAAAAGGCACCGTGTGTCGCGTGCGTTTGAAGGAGCTTGAGTCTTTTGTGTTATTTATGATACGTGATTCGCAAAGAATTTGAACGAAAAGTAAATACCTACTACTAGTTTTTTTTCCGCATATTTGAGATAATAATAGTACCTAATTCAATTACTGACAGCACAAAATGAAATCTAGATTTCTGTGTGACTTTTTTTTCGTACAATTGTTTTTCGATACCTACAGACTATTAGACACCTACAAGGAAAAGTTTCAGTTTTCAGTGCGCAAGAAATAAAGTCAACAGAGAGTAAGTCCTTTTACCTATTGTGTTATAGTAATTTTATTCTTGTTGCATCGTCTTCACATATTATTATTTAATTAATTTATACAAAATGTTGTAAAACATTTTAAATGAGTTACGGTGGGTTGGTTTCTTGCCCATTCTTCTGAATACGAAACTACCTTTTGGAGCGGGCAACTAGAATTAATTCTATTTTAATTAAAACGTTGACGTTCAAAAGTGCCTATTTGAAATAAATGATTTGACTTTGAAATTGCTTTCCTAAAATCACAGTATCAGTGCAATAAACTGGCAATCTGTTACTATTGCTAACTCCACTATCACGTTCCTCGAAAAACAAGCTTTAAATTGTTGTTCATAGTTTTGTTGACCCAGAGGAACATCCTTTGATTAAAAGAGAATGTTGTGTTTTTAAGCAGAATAATGTAGGTACATAATAATATGAAACCGGCCAAGTGCGTGTGTCGGATCACGCACAATGAAGGGTTCCGTGGTTGGGATTAATTTATCCCAAAAGCAAACTGAATATTATTGTAGTTGAAAAACATGTTCTCCCATAACCGATGTATGGGAGAACATACGTCACGGTTATTACTCAAACTGCATAAGTTTATATTCACAAAAAAAAGGTATGTGATAAAACTAGAAATTAACGATTTTCGGACATATTCCTTTCAAGTTACGGAAAATGTTGTGAGATCTAGCCAAGAAACTTGTTTTTTTTTTGAACTCCAAGGGACCGTAGACTTACGTATTTGATTTTAATTTCAACTTGATACCACCACTCGTCCCTGAGAAAAAGGGTCTTGACAGACAGACAGACAGAAGGACAACAAAGTCAAACCATTACTAAGGTTTTGTGGGGCTTAGTTTATAAGTTATTTAATTACCATTTAAAAAAAAAAAAACGAAGTGATCCTATATGGGTTCCGTTTTTTCCTTTTAGGTACGGAACCCTTAAAATAAATTAATTGTTGAGCAAATTGGCGACCTACGCCACTTTGCCGTGTTACAGCCATTTCATACAACTGTCAGTTGATAGTAAATTTGCCTTACAATTAATTTTCCTGACTGTACCTATGAACAGTGTCAAATTAAATTAGCTAGCGAAACTGTCATCAAAATTTTTAAATAAGATAAAACGATCCGCGACAGGAGATTTGCGCTCAACGCAGTTTTGGCGCCACGAATTTTACTAATACTCTCTGTGCTAAAATCACAAACCTAGTTTATCTGAGAAAAACAGCAAGACATGCTTTGATTAAAAAACGGTACTGTAGATTGTATCAAGTCAAGCAAAAGAAGCTGGATACTTCACCGCTTAATTATATAGAGTGGATGCACCGCGTCTGTTGTAGGTGAACAACAACAACAACTACGAAAACCGCCCTTACTACTACGACATAAAGGTAACCATGGTCCAACATCCGCTGTGAAGAAAACCAACGACGCTTTTAAACATTAATTACTGGAACATTGTGGCGCTGATTTCAGCGTATGATGAATAAACTGCGCTATAAAAGCGGACACCTTCATTTTGTGTGTTAGTAATTAAATTATGTTTTGAATGTGCAGACATCTATGTGATGTATGGAAGGGACTTAATTGTTGTTGATTATGATGTAGGTATCTATGTATTGATTAGACAAGTTGGTAAAAACTCTTTCTCAAATGCCTATTTTAAAATTTAAGTTATTTAAGTGTAGTGTGAGTGAACTTAACCTGTAATGCAAGTGCTGACCACTATATAAAACAAATGAATCGTGTGTCTCCCGAACATACAGTTAATAAGAAAGATCATGAAAGTTGTTATTGGACTACGCATTTCATAGTTATTTAAAATTACTTATCATTGAATATGCAAGATTGTAAAGGCTCGTGAATACTGGCGCTACACGAGACGCGAAGCGCACGAGACACAAAAATACCGCGTGTCGCGCGACCAGCTGTGCCTTGTTTGTAAGAGCCTTACCGTTAAGGAAAAAACTTGTTGTAAATAATTAATTATACCTACCTTTGCAATTGTAGTACCTAACTTTATGGTCTCTCTTGAAAATCGAGTGCGTATTCAACGAAATGCAATTAGGAAAATAATGACCCTTACCTACCTGTGTTTCAGTTCAGAGAGGCATGCAATGATGAACTGTTCGGTTCCATCAATTCTGCTTTGACGTTCCCGTGAGTGAGTTTACCGATACTTATGTAGTCCTCCATCAACGATAGGGAATTCTATTCACATATAGTAGTGTGATTCTAGGATTATTATAAACTGCACTTTCTTAGGCTTATTTCCGTCAGGTTTTATTGAAATAGCTTTTTACACATAACATCACGCCGGTAATCCCAGAAAGGTTAGGCAGTGGTGGACTTATAGTACACCCACATTTCGCCAGTTATGGTTAAGTCCCATGTAATAGGGGGCGAGCTTATTGCTATCAACCACAAATCCAGACTCAGGGCTGCTACTGAGAAATTCTAGATAGAAAAACCCAATAACACTTTGCCCAACCTGGGCATCGAACCCAGGACCTCATGCTCAGCAGTAGCTCTTGCGACCATTGGACCAACGTGACAGTCGACGAGCTTTTTATTTTTCAGATTAATTAACTTAAGATTGGGTTTCTGCTATTTTTCAATAAAATTTGAACTATCATTTATTGAAATGTATATGTATGTATCAGTAACCCCATCACACCATACGCGTAATAAAATAAAGATCAAAAACCGGCATTCGATTATACAAAGGGGTATAACCAAAAAGTTTGCATTAGATGTCATAGGTCGCTGCCCACGCCCCTTTGTAGCGAAATTCATATTGGTAGTTCGAATAAAAAGGTCGAGTGTGTATATGGAGAAGAAGGTCCCGAATCCGCAATTGGATTTGTGGGTTGGAGTTGCGAATAACAATACGATATGTTTTCCGCTTAGTTACGTAGGTATTTGTTACTCTAGCAAGTTTGCAGACAAGGATAATAGTGGTTTGTGTTGGGACGATCCTATCATAGCGGATTGCTGATGCATAAGTCATGTTGGCAGACCAACGGCCAGTTGGATGGACGACCTATAGAAGCATGGCACAAAAGGAAGGAGACCTATACTTAGCAGTGGTTAACAAGAAATAATAGAATATGAACGACCAGTGCTGCCCGCATAGACAGCAGAAAACCAACCCTTCAACTCGCGTATAGCTCGTGTATCACAAACAAGAAGACTGCAGAATTATTTTCCCAATTAAAGTTTCATCTCCCTCACATATTTCACAACGTGGAATTTATGCTGAAGAAAATCTGTGAAAATACTTAGGTATATTCAGTGATTTTCATAATTCTCTTGGTCGGTGCGATAGTGCTGAGTATGAGTTCCTGCGATCCCGGGTCGGGCAAAGTGTTAATGGGTTTTTCTATCCGGAATTTCTTAGTAGCAGATTGCTGGCAACAGGCACGCCCCCTATTACGTTGGACTTAAACATGATTGTCGAAATGAGGGAGTACTACATCTCTGCCCAACCTTTCAGGAAATACTGGCCTCATATTATGTATCGCAGCGGCAAGCTGTGGTGACCTAACCACATACAACTTAATTCGTATTATTTCATGGGTATCACACATTGAGTGGTCGGCTTTGTAACGTTTCCCCCGCGCATTTATTCCCGTTGTCCCCGTATGTCATATCCCCATCACGGGGACAGCGGGACGTGATTAAATTTATTTCCTGTTGTCCCCAATACACTAAGGGAGTTAGTGCTGTTACTATACTATAGTGAAGATCTCGAGGCAGGTCCAAAGTTCAAAGTTTATGTAGGCGTAGGCGACGGAGCCCCCTTTCGCGGGGCTACTACTTCTTGGTGGTTTAAAAAATAATTAACAACGAAGAGGATGGCGGGGTCTTTGTTCTAGACTAGACTAGACCCCGCCATCCTCTTCTAACCTAACATGTCCGAGTCGGGGTGCCCCGAATCCCGAGCTCGCTTCTCTAGCTCTTGCATCCTAAGTTGTTGACTCACACATAATACTACAGAAAAAAGAAAAAACGGGGACTGTGGGCAATAATTTTCACTTATTTTATTCAACTATATTAACGGGGACAACTGGAAGTATTTTTAAATATATAATTGAAGTATCGCTGTCCGCGTAGGACGGGGACACGGCGTATGGAGCCAACGGGAATAAACTCCCCCGCGCATGAGTAAATAAATAAATGGCGTTTCGTTTATATTTGTTCACGTAATTAATGTTACGTGAACTGAACAAACTGTTTTTCGCTGAACAAGCAGCTCGTCGAAATCTGCTTAAATGTTATGGAGTTCTTTCAAATTGAAGCTGGAAAATATAAAGACTTTTCCACATCATTGCGTTACCACCACAAGGTCTATTTGTGTATGTGACAGTTAGAACCTTTCAACCTTATTGAAGTGTTAATTTTATGCGAATTGTTGTCAATAGTAGAAAAGTCGAGATCGCCTTTTTATAAAATATTATCATCATCAACTGTCCAATGTTCAGTACTAGTTTTCGAACAGAGCCTCTCTAAATTGACATAACACTGTATGATAACATTCAAAGAGAAAATTGACAAAATAACCACATTTGGCAGTATAGATTAGTCATGGGAGTGTGTCTATAATATATAATCAGACAAGAGGTCTCTGATGGTCATCCGTATATTACAATTTGCCATTATATAAAATTAAAAAAACATTATTAGAATTCCGCTCTAACAAAAACCGTAAGTTTTGTTTAGGTTTTTACAATACATCTCCTCGCGGACAAGAAACGACATCAATAAAACTCCACGATATACCAACTTGATTTTATTACGAGATCAAATTGGTCGTAAAAAAAAACTTTTTACAAAGTAACCCCTCTTTTGTTGACGTTGTTTATTTTGAAAGGATGCCTCTCTATCCCAACGGTAAAAAGATTCACTAGCAGTGGGGACTTCATTTAATTTCAAGTTCGACCTTCGGGGTAATGTGACTACGTTGATCAGGTTCTAAGTCCGTAAAAGTACGTTAACTTATTATTTTGTTCAGAATTTTCCTTTTGCATGATCCAGTTCGCATTTGTGTCACTCATGGTTTTGTGCATTCTGTAGACAGCGTAATGTTCATAATTTCTTTATTATATATATATAGATAGTCTGATCCATTATCCATAGTTCCCTTTACTATAATTACAAAAGGGTTGTAAATGTAAAATTAAAATTTTTCTCACAACTTAATTACCTAAGTGACAGTTTTCGAACAAGAACATCACAAGACGCTGCACTTTGTCCAACAGATGACCACAATCTAATTGTTATGCGACACCCTACAACTAGTTACGAAGACAGTTTCATGTAGATGCCCAAAGTTGTGACCATGACTGGTCGATATGTCAACTGTACAAGCAATTTAAAACTTTGCTATCACAGAAAATGAATTTAACGGCACGGTTGGTGCAGTGGTTGAGCGATCGGCTGCTGCGCTGCGTGTCGCGGGTTCGATTCCCGCACGGAACAAATATTTGTATGACCTACAAATAGTTGTTCCGGGTCTGGGTGTCTTGTGTATGTGAGTTTTCATGTTTGTGAACGCACCCACGATACAGGAGTAATTCCTAGTGTGGGGCAACGTTTTAAAAAAAAAAAAAAAAATTAAATTATGATATGCTTAAAGAGTTCCAAGACAAAGACAGCTTTTGGTACTGGAAAAAAAATAAATGAACCTTGCAGACGTATTAAATAACTCGTGAGTTTGACTAATTGAAAATATTTGTCCATCATTTTAATACCTTTTTGAGTTAAGATACAATATTGGATGAAGCACTGCTACTGTTTTTAAAAGTATCCAATATATTAAATGGGGCCCATTCAAGGTCCGATAATTCATACAAGCTAAATATATCTTGGATTATAGAATATTAAACTAACGACATGCCCTGACTTCGCAAGATGGAGATTCACGAGGGGCTGTGAACCGAATTATTGCACAAAGTGGTCTGCATTGAAGTAGTTAAGCATAAAAATTGTGTATCGATGCCATCATAATAAAAGTCGAAATCATTTTGTGGAGTTTTACTAAACGGACTGAACAAATTGTTCGGATCGTTAAATATAAGGGGGACCTAGAATCTCTCCTTGGGGAAACCTTTCAATTCGAAGGAATAGTACCAACTAGATGTTGATACTATTGTTTTGCTGTTGTTGACTTGTTTATTATGAACCTACAGTTACACCGACTATTTGATTAATACTGTTAATTTACTTTGAATTGAATCTGACCGTATGAAGTTGTATTCACCAGAAACAGCATGTTTTGGTGTTACATTGTTGTGGGCTTTAATACTTATTTCGTTTCATGAAAATGTTATAATAACATGTATATTTAGGGTTGTAATATGAAATTCCAAACAGCGTGTTTAGTCTGTGTGTTGTTTCAAATTACAGTTTCGGTATCAGAATTGTATTAAATTTTAGTGTTGGTAGGTATTTTGGTTTAAATATTGCATTATTGTCACTATTAACACATAAACGATTCATAATAATATGTACATCGTATAGTTTATTCAAATATGAATACACCGTAATTTTTCGTTTTCAGGGTACATAATAGACATGAGTGTAGGTAATTCTTATTTTTTAACATTTTAAGTGAATGAACATGTTTCTATTACAGCTTTTAGTGTCCTTTTCATCAAATGTTTTGAAAGTTTACTGAAGTAAAATGAATATTCTGAAATTATATATTTTCGATGAGTAAGTGTCTAGCCACAACTGAGAGAAAGTAATTTGTGGAATTTCAAAGCGTTTTATGCCTTTTAGAGCTTTAAAGAGGCTCTAAAATAATGCCTAAAGATATAAGTTGGGACACAATGGGTTGTTAAACTATGTTAGCAGCTTTTTATTTTCTTATAACTTTTGATGGTTCGACATATATTAGGACTTGTTGATTGTTTACTATTTCATCATGGTCTTTATATTATGGGTTTGGGTTCTTCGAGCAAGGTAGATGAGCTTGGTATGGTTGGTCTTGGCTATAATGATGATAATACCAAGTTGCTGCACCAAAGCCACTGAAGGAAAGAAAGAATGGTAAATTCACTGCGAACCATTTAAATGACATTAAGAATACTGTCAGTACGAAAAATAGCCAATGAAAAATGATGTATAGCAAAGAACGAAGTGAAAACTGAGATGAAGACAGATCAAAATGTGTGGACACATTGTACTCATTGTTGAAAAGCCTGAAAATAAATAAATAAATGAACATCTATTTATAATAAATACAAAACATTTTATTAGCTGGATAAAATAAATGACCACCTAATAAAATAATCTTCGCAATTTGGAAGATCGTTATTAAAATTATGAAGGAAGGCGACGAAACGACCAACCATTCATTACCTACCTACCACCTGCACACCTAAGATTAATTGTGTAGGAACGAACCGTAAGTAGGCTTCGAAGCGATACGAAATAGGTAATCATAACAATAATTACTTATGTATTCGGGGTAACGTGAGAAATGTATCACCCCTTAGTTTGTTGTTTCGTGGAGAACATGTTATTAATTAATATGAAAATATGACAGAGAAGCAGCGTGGTTAGGTTAGGAAATGACAGTTAATTCAGAAAGTAGAACCAATTAATTGAGGGACTGAACAAGAATGTTGAATTAGATGGTAGAACATATTATTGGAACAGTGCTGTGACGAACGAAACTTTAATTAAAGTCTTTGAAATAGCTAAGTGAATTGCTCAATCACTTAGGTACCTGATGAAGATATACACATAAGCGTTTCTCTATTTTGTTACAGCTGAAAGGTGCAAGTTAGATACAAGTTTTTTTCTGAAGTAACGCCGCGCCGTTTGAACCAGGGCTTGGTTAGCTCTAGGAAAATAAGCACGCCTAGAGAATATTGATAACGATTTATCAATCTGGCTTTCGTTTCTTCATAAAATATGAGGTAGATTTTCGGGCGCGAACCATTTTATGGTCGGTAGAGTCACTCGGGGTAAAATGACGCAGTGGGCAAAAGTACGCAGTGCTGTTTTCTCTGAGGGAGTGGAAGAGGGGTGGACGCTGGTTCCTCCAGAATGTGTGCGCAAGGGCCGCATAAAAGCTAGCTTGGTGCTAGCTTAATTGATCCTTTGAGATTGAAGACACCTCGAAGACACACCTGCAGAATTATTATTATGTAAATACTATGGACAAATTACAACGAAATAAATAGATAGGTTGTATTTCTTTCACTCATTTTCTACTCCCTTTCTAGAATCTCTTTGTTATTTTTTGTGCCGTTTCCCTTTTATCAAATTTGGTCTAGTGGTATCTGTAATGATCTCTTATAACAACGGCCTGCCTCACCGATGTATTGTGTATGTCAAAATTGAACATTGGGGCTAAAACCCCATGGAAAATAAATTATGAAAATTCCTCCCAGATTTCCTGTGAACTCGAGTGTTTGTCTTTTGTTGAAATAAAAACATTTGGCCCCGTTGGAAGCTAAATTTTGTGCGCATTGTTTTTATAACAACGTACACCCTACCATTCACCTAAATTATAACGTTTTGTTTGAGATAAAGGACTCCAATAGACCGAAACTCGAAACAAAAAGTCTGAATAATATTTATAGGTTTGTTCTTGTTGGAAACAATTTGCCGCTCAGTTACGCCGCCTCCGTATAATTTGTCAGCTGAATGCACTTTTACACTGTTGCCAAATGATTAAAGCGACCATTATACAAAGTTAAAATAAAATGGTCGCGAATGGTCTTTTGATGTTTTTTTATTGTTTTCAGTTAAGCTTCATTGAAAAAAGATATTGAAAAGTTTTAATCTCGTAAAATATTTTAGTGTTCTGAGTTTTATTGTATTCGTTCATACAAGTTAATTTTCATGCTCTGGAATGACTCACTTTTTTCATGTTTTTGTAACTGAAAGTGGAACCAAAAATTGACTGAAGCAAATAGCTGTTTTATAAGAGCATTCGAAATTAAAAATTCTTATTGAAAAAAATCTGGAATTTATTTCACTTACTATATATATATATACTCGTATAATCCAATACTTATTACCTAATAAACCATAACTACTTTTGTTATGTTGGATCTCGTATAGTATTGTAAGAACAAATATTACGACGCGAAAACTAACGCGGTAATTTGAGTTTTGGAAAAAGAAAGAAGTCAGCTGGAGACATATCTGGTGAATAAAGTGCTTACTCGATGGTAATTGTACTAGATTTATATTAAAGGCCAGATTTGCTGAAAGAGAATTCTTTGATTTTGCATCACATAATGCATCTTGCATTATGTGATGCAAAATCCAAGAATTCTCTTTCAGCAAATCTGGCCTTTTTCGTCGAATTTGCTCTCTTAATGGCCGTATAACGCTGAAATAAAATTCATTATTTTCCGTTTAATCTTCCGACAAGAATTCCGAGAATGCACAACACCGCGATAGACAAAGAAAACAGTCGACGTGACTTTTACTTTTGATCGACTTTGTCGTGGTTGTTTCGATTTTGGTTCAGTTGGAAGGCGCCACTCTGAAGCTTGTTGACTAGTTTGCATGTCAAACTCGTAAACCTACGTCCTGTCACCAGTAACAATTCGTTTTATGAATGTTGGGTCGGAATTGACTTGTTCTAGCATGTCCTCAGCTACTCTTATGCAATTGAGATTTTCATTCATGTCTTTTGGGAATAGCCTAGCGGCAACATGTTTCATACCCAAGTGATTGGGTATTTAAAATGGTGGGTACGGATCGACTCGTGAGATACAGAAAGTTCAACGGCTATCCAGTGAACGAAAACAATTCGTTCACTGCGGCTATCTCTCTCAAACTTGAATGAGGATTTTTAGTCACTATTGTTAACTTCAGTTGAAGCCTATGAAGGCCTACCATAGCGAGGCAAATCTTCCAACAGATCTCGACCGCTTATGAACGCCTTGTACTACTCATTCACCCTCTACACTCTCAAAACGGTGAAGGAAAACATCGTGAAGGAAAACATCGTATCCTAGGACCGAAATTGCGAAGACATGTGACATATACCAATCGGCACTGAGCCGCGTAATGGATTACGGCTCACTCCTTCTCATAGAGAGGAGGCCTTTGTCCCAGCAGTGGGAACGTTACAGGCTGATTATGTACTACTAATAATCACATGTTATTGATAAAATCGATTCACCGAAAGCCTTCTGTAACATTTTCAGAGACTCCGAACACGAAATTCCATTGGCGCACCGTGGTACAGTCGAGTTCACTAATATATTGCCAGTGACAATGTTTCAAAATATTGTAAGCGTTAAAATGATCTTATAGTTCTATACAAACTTAGACATCAATAACATGTTATCATTTAAACTGTTCATAGATATGTTACGGTAGGACAGTCAAAAATATCTGAATACTCTTCGGAATATAAATATCCAAATACTCATGCATACATCATCCAAATTTCAAAATATTTGGTGCAGCCTAGGATTCGTAAATATCTATACAGCTTTGAATTTTCAAGTAAATGCTCATTCTCATTAAATTTATTTTTGCTTGCCGGTGTAGAAGTACGAGTAATAATGCAAAGTTGCCGTTCGTAATAGGACTGTACCAATCTGGCAACGTTCAAATAAAAAAAAAAATGTAGAACACTGCTAAACAAAAAGTACGAATGTCAATATTAATTAAATTAACGCTATGTGGCGCACACATTATAATTTCTAAGAGAGTGTTTAATTAAGTTTTAGGAAATCTTAGGGTTACCGAAGACGAGGCGCCGACCAGCCAGCCCAAAGGGTCATGGCAATTCGGCTGATCCGGGGATACCGCACGGTCTCCTGTGAGGAGCCTCCTTGCCGGATTGCCGCTATGGGATCTGGAGAAAAAGCAACCGGACACGTGTGGGAGTGGCGCGAGAAGGCAAAACGCTGTGGCGTAACTCCACTGACGCGAGATATCGCGGCACAGCGGACAGAGCTCCGGCAGGATCTCATGGCGACATTGAGGGTTTGATTGTCATAACCTAGTGCTGGGCACGCCACAATAGCGGCGATAAGTCCCCTCTTTTAGACTGGTTGGAGAGGTGCCACGGCGCCCTCACCTCCGCAGGTCCTCATTGTCCTTGACACAGGTCCTCGCCGGATATGGTTGTTTCGGGATGTTCCTGTTCCGTATAAGGTGTTAGGAAACGCCACGTGTGATCATTATTATGTGACAGATGGTTTATAATTTATTGTAAGGCAAAGCTTTTGAGAGTTTTATGAAACTTACCATTCTCCATATATTTTTGATTCATGAACATGCTCAGATATTAACTAACTCGACTGTACAAGCGCCCTACAAGCGCGGTCATAAATACCTTACTTTATTAAATTTAATAAATGGAATTTTTCTGAAGGGTAAATAGTAAAAATAAACTGTACAATATATACTGTTTATATTATAAATTTTAATACTCGATCAAATTAATTAATAATAAATAAAGAAAAGAGAAGAAGTAATATTACAGAGAACTTTGAACATGCCAAGGCACCTACCTCATAAATATATTATTGATGGAAAGTGAAATAAAATTGCAACTTGGCAGCCATGTAATGCTTTGAATTGGGAGATGATTACAAGTCGTGAAACATAGGAGCAGTTATAAGAATAACTCTATAACATCACGGTTCAATGAATCGTTAATAAAACATACAAGGTTAATCGATACCAATATAACATATATTATTTATTGCTCTCTAACTTCTGACGCAGGCAAGGCCGATAAATACTGTTATTATATATATAAATACACCGTAACTTTGTTGGAAAAATAATGATCTCACCATGTAAGGATAATATTTTTTTATATAATGTTTTCAGATCTGTAATTATGCTCTTGTTTATCTAGGCAACCTAAGTCAATATTTGGCGAGTTCTGAAACAATAGTGCTAATTTAGGTAGTTAACTATGTGGCCATGACCACAATTCAGTGTAACATTGTCAGTGGGTGTAAATTATGTTGTACGTATTTTGGAAGAAGGCACAATTTTCCTCGTTTCGATCGTCTCTTAAACCTAAGAACTTTGTAAGATGATCATTTACTTATAAAAGTTTACACTTAAGTGTTTTTCCTCTCTCTGTCGATTTAAGTCAAACAATGGTGATGGAATATTTACAAAAACAGAGGAACAGAATAAACAATAATCCGTCAGAGATTCTTCTCGCTCCATAAAGTTTGTGACATTGGTTCTACATCTTTTTGAGATTCCTGACATTTGAGTGATTTGTAAATTGAAGTAGGATTGGAGATAATCCTCTAAGGTATATTACTCTCGACTCTCCCCACTATACGTCAAACAATTCCCTTTAAAAGACACAAAATAACACTTATTTATAAGCTTTTGATATCGGGGAACCCAGTCAAACATATTATGAAGGAAAAATAGGGGTGGAAGCGGACGATAAATCGGTTAGTATGTTGGAATTATTTACTGGCCAGTGTTAATATTTACATTTTATAGTGAAGCGTGCACACGCATTTATGAAATAAAAATCTGTATTTTTCCACACACGCAAAATAATGTAGTTATACATATTTTTATATTATACACATTTAAATGATGAGTTACTTATTGTCTCAATAATGTAACATAAATAAGTAAGCTTGTTTCTGTTTGTTTAAATGAGTTCTAGTTTTCTATTGTTTTTTAGCATTCCAATGCAAAATGCATAATCAGGCCTCTCTCTGTGAGAGGGAGTGGGCCGAAACCCACCAGTGTGCGGTCCCAGTGCGGGTTGGTAGATGTCGGTCTTCGAATTTTTGGTTCTAAGACATGTCGGTTTCATAAACTAGTTATATTAATATGTAATAGTTGATAGGTATTTAGATAACATTTTGTTCATTTGTGGGGGAACTGGAGTCTAAACTATGCCTGGGCCTGTATGTATGTAAGTGGCCCAACAAACACAATAATCCAATAGACGTCAAAAACACAACTGTGTATGGTCGCGACACAATAGTGGTACTGGCCATGTACATGGATATTTGCGGCGGGGAAAAAGGGGAAAAAGTGGAATACTTACGCAATGTGGCGTATAAATCTCGCCGAGTGAGATAACGCCAAACGAATAGTGGCTCTAGTGTCACACGGAATTGTTTTACAGCCAGAAAATGGGCTTATTTATGTTTTGGAATTACTATAAATTTCTGTCCTAGGATCTCCGAATTTAGATGAGATTTGTCAGGAAATAACGTATTGGCGATCTGTTTGCTTGCAGATTTTGTTCAGTTTTAAGGGCCTTAAACAGGTATCTAAATAATAATACCAGCCTAATATGGTCTCACTGTAGGGCTAAGGCCTCTTCTCATGCAGAGATAGCACGAGCATTGATCACCACGCTTGCTCATGACGAACGATTACGATGTCAGTAACGTCCAAGATAAACTCAGAAAGTACAAATGAGTTGAAAAAGTCACATTGCCTGAAACCACAACCTCGTGCATGAGAGGCCGTGACGTGACACCCTTCAATAATTTAAAAACAAACTTAAAGCTTTTTTTGATACAGAAATGTTATTATACGTTTAGCGATTTTTTTTTAATGACACTATGTGTGACATCTCAACCGATTAACATTACTGACATTGTTTTATACACTTTTGACTTGTTATAATAATTTATACCATTACTACTCTATTTCATAATTTTACTGATAAGCTTATTGATAATGACTATTACTATTTCATAATTTTACTCATATGCTTATTGATTATGACATTGTTAAATTTTCCATGCAAAAACTCAGGCAGAATGTACCCGGCTCACTATATATTTTTTAACAACTTAATTGTACAATACCTACATTATATGCGAATATACGATTTGATTTGAGAGGCGAGGCCGCTGGGCCATCATGTCATTCAGGTAGGAAGGTAGGTACTTTTAGACTGTATAATTTAATACTAGGGTCAACAATATAGATGTATGATTAAATATAAAATGCTAAAATGAATAAATGTAATAACTCAGTATGTTTGTGCTCAACGTAAAACGAAACGTCCGTCTGCGACTGCAAACGCACGTGTTGTGTGATGCATAACTCCCGCCCCATTGAGTAAGCGTATAAAAGTAGTTGTTGCACAATCAAACGGTGGAGCTTCTAGCCGACAGTCTAGAAGCCCAATGCTCGCCTAGCTCTCAACCAGTAGACCAAGCTCACCTCTCTGAGGTCGACACCGAAATCGAACATAGAGCCTCCCTCCCTCCCGTCGAAGACCCAGAGTATCCACTGCCCCCCGTCACACTAGATGAAGTGCACGACCTCATCAAAGGTCTTAAGGCTCGTAAAGCCCCCGGCTCAGATGGAATCACCAATAGGGCATTCCAACTTTTCCCTGCTCACCTGATAATGCTACTGACCACCATCTTCAGTGGTGCTCTGAGCAATCAAATCAAATCATTTTATTTCAGGTATACACCCATATAGAATTTGCACAAGATTACAAAATGTTACAAGATTACCAAAATTACAAATAACACATTAATGATAATTTATATATGATTACAATACAATTAATACTAATATTACATTACATTAAAAAAGAAAAGAATAACTTTAGCTGGAATATTAATTGCCATATACGAAGAAACAGTTTACCTCGTATATGGCTCTCACTATTCCATTGTCAGATTTATGTATGCGGTTCATAAAGGAGGCCTGCGACTTTCTCATGACTGCGTGAAAGTCATCTACCCTGTTTTCAGTAAACATGCCGTACGCACTACACCGCCAAGACAGGCCCAGTATGCACCTGAATGCGTTATTATATTGAACACGCAAAGTGTTGTAAGCACGATGCGTATATTTGTACCATAAGGCACAGGTGTAAAGGTTCCGGCAGTATGCGTTAAACAGCGTGATTTTAACTTGATTTGAACATTTTGCAAATCTTCGTGCCAGCATATTACTCTTGGCAGCAAGAGAACGTCTCTGTCTTTCTATGTCATCCTCATCTTTTAGTTTTTCATTCAGTATATGACCTAAATATGTGAAGAACTTGACAGATTCCAACTTAGCGTTGCATAAGAATATGTCCGGTATATGCAATGTGCTGTTGTCGTAGCGAAAACACATTGTTTGACTCTTTTTAACATTATACTTAAGACCATGCTTATCCGCATATACCTCACATATTCCTATCAACTTTTGCATTGCCGTGACAGACGGGCTGAGCAGAACCATGTCGTCGGCGTAGCTAAGATTATTTACAGGTACGTTGTTAACTGAACACAGCCGATCCCAGCTCCGTTCAGCTCCTCTATCAAATCATTCACATAAAGGTTTTTAGAGGTATGAGGAACAGGGTGTAAAGTTCACTCATACTCTTCGGAAAAGGGAGGATCCTCCGACCAGATGGATGTCGTATCTGGTGGGCAACTGCCCGATGATTGTTGTCGGGAAGTTGTATGTATGCTATCTGCGCGGTAAACTCTGCTTGCGCGATGCAGGATTGATGCGTTTGTTCGCATGTGGCGGTGTAGATGCCGCCACATCACTCCCCTCCGAAGACCGGAGGTCGATAGTGGACTAAGTCTTGTATCTTGCGATGCTTGCCAATGCCAGTTGGGTTCCAGTGGGTTGGAACCGGGTGTCGCATAGTTCGCGGTGAGTCGGAACTGTCTGCGAAGATGCCCCAGTGAGTCGGGGTGGCTGACTGCTGATGTCGACCAGGAGAGGGATTAAGCACTCTGCTTGTGGACCGGCCGAATGTGCAGTGTGCTGTGCCAATGTTGCTGATGAGGCTGAAGGTGATGACCAGGTATGCGCTTGCGCTGCATGCTGATGGTCAGGACAACTGTTCAAGCCGTGGTTGATGGCTGGCTGTGTGACTTGCGGGAGTGATGATGATGACGTCACGCTGAAGTAGTTGCACGAAGGCTGCGCTGACGTTCATACTCGGGGTCACCAGTGAAGGGGTGATGTTCATCACGTCGGGGTCACCAGTGAAGGGATATGAGGATCACGTCGGGGTCACCAGTTTAGAGGTATGAGGAACAGGGTGTAAAGTTCACTCATACTCTTCGGAAAAGGGAGGATCCTCCGACCAGATGGATGTCGTATCTGGTGGGCAACTGCCCGATGATTGTTGTCGGGAAGTTGTATGTATGCTATCTGCGCGGTAAACTCTGCTTGCGCGATGCAGGATTGATGCGTTTGTTCGCATGTGGCGGTGTAGATGCCGCCACAGGTTAAATAATATGGGTGATGTTAATCCGCCCTGTCTTACGCCCGCCCGAGAACATAATCACAAGACACGGCTTCCCCCCACTTTACTGCGTTAGCTTGGCCTTCATACCAATACTTCATGATGTAAACCATGTCATGTGGTATACCGGTTTTGAACATTTTGTCCCATAGCATGTTATAATTTATTGTATCAAATGCACGACTTAAATCTAGGAAACATGCGTATACATTTGTTTTTCTGTCTAAATAATATTTAACTGTTTTCTTCAAGGCAAATATAGCAGTGTCAGTTGCATGCTGAGCACGAAAACCAAATTAAGCGTTATGAAAGTTTATGTATTTTTGTATTTGAGGTTCTATTAATCTTTCAAATATTTTTGACAACACTGTCGCTAGTGTTAAAGGCCTATAATTAGAAATATCTGAAATATCACCTTTCCTATTTTTAACCAATGGCACCACTACTGACTTCATAAAATCTTTAGGTAAGAAAGAAAATCTTCCCACAGGCATTTAAAGAAGCCACCGTCATCGGTATCCTGAAGTTCGGCAAGCCAAAGTCGGAGCCTACGAGTTACCGCCCCATCAGTTTGCTCAATGTCCTCGGCAAAATCTATGAGGCTTAATTATAAGCATTTCAGAGACTACGCCGAGACAAAAGGCCTCATCCCCAACGAACAGTTTGGTTTTAGAACCCAACACTCGTGCGTACAACAGGTCCACCGTATCGTCGAACACATCAACTTCGGTTTTCCGGAGGTTTGATGACGGGTGCTGTTTTCTTCGACATAGCGTAAGCGTTCGACAAAGTCTGGCACAACGGCTTATTATATAAGCTGTACCAACTCGGTGTGCCAGATCGTCTCGTGCTCATCTTACGGGACTTTTTGTCGAACCGCACCTTCCGTTATCGCATCGAAGGAGCGCTTTCCTCCCCCCACCCCATTCGCGCAGGAGTCCCTCAGGGCTCTGTGATTTCTCCCCTCGCTTTCACTCTATTGCCCAAGTGTAGTAAGGCGCCGTTGGCTCTGTTCGCAGACGACACGGCCATCTACTACACCGGCCGTGATGAAAATTCGATAGCTCGCATTCTCCAAACCCAAGTGAACAAGCTTGGCGCTTGGTTTAGAAAATGGCGAATCCAAGTCAGTCCCGAAAAAAGTCAAGCGGTTCTTTTCTCAAAGCCGCGTCGCAATCTCTGCCCCCATCGACCGATCACCA
The DNA here is from genome assembly GCA_963555695.1 of Dasypolia templi. Lineage (NCBI taxonomy): Eukaryota > Metazoa > Arthropoda > Insecta > Lepidoptera > Noctuidae > Dasypolia > Dasypolia templi. The sequence continues at coordinate 24,276,853 of OY743143.1, read as the reverse complement.
TGTTCGGCAAGCCGATCCCTTGGGAGAAGCGAGCCAAATATCTGGGTGTGGTGCTCGACGAACACCTCTCTTTTTCAGAGCACATTAAGGCGGCTCGTTCGCGCGCCGCCTTCGCTCTAGGTAGACTCCACTTCGTCCTAAATGGACGTAGCAAATTGTCACTAAAGTGCAAATTGCGTATCTACATAGCGTGCATCCGCCCGATCATGACCTATGCCAGTGCAGTCTTTGCACACGCCAAGCCCCATCGCTTCAATAGAATGCAGACCCTACAGAACAAGTTCCTCCGTAGGATTACAGGCTCCCCCTGGTACGTTCGCAACGAAATCCTCCACGTTGACCTCAGGATTCCCACTATCCGCCCGTTTAGGAAACTCATTTCAAAGCGTTTCTTCGAGACCACCACGAATCACCGCAACCCTCTTGTTGTCAAGGCCGCTAGCTATATTCCCTCCTCCATCAGTCATGTCCGCCGTCCCAAGCATGTCCTCACCGATCCCGATGGCACCATAACTCTGGCCCTACTGCTCTCCTGGATGGAGAGCAGTAGGTCCACCAGTACAGTGCACAAACACAGACCGACATTCCGACCTCGCCGCCGAGGTCCCTCGCGAAGACCTCGACATAACTGTCCTCCCCGACCCTTGCTCGACGAAGTGCCAGCCGACGCCGTAGCTGAGCCTGTAGCTTTAAATTCCCCGTTTAATAATAATATAATCTAGATCCAGTCTGTCCCATCTTGCTGTCCTCCCGTCAGCGACGCCCTAAGCCGAGGTCCGTACCCTACAGGGGGTGCCCTTAGCGAGCGCTCGCTTAGTAATGTAAGTAGTTTTACGCCCCTGGCTGGAGGCTTTGAGTCCGCTTAAGGCAGCCACAGGTTCCGAGGAGGAGTCCGGTTAAGCAGTCACGACCTCTCAAGTTCAACTACGAGATGCCATACACAAAAAAAAAAGCAAACGGTGAGTTGAGTTGGAGCGATTGTAGAGTGCGCACCTCTGAGTGTAGACTTAAAACGGAAGTACTACGATTTATTATTTATTTTATATGCAACAATGACTGTTCTTCTGATTTTGAATGTTTTGTTGTTATTGATAATGAAATAAAAAATGCTTTTGTGAAACCAAGCTGAGTATATTTATTTCATCCCTACAACTCATAACCCAATTTAAATAAGGTAATCGAGTTAAGGTAGGATTGTCCTACTAAATAGTACGGTAATCCTACAGTACATACTTTACATTAGGTACATTTTATTTCAAACAGGTGATTTTTAACAGTTTCTGCATCCGTCGCTTACACACCCCATTAACCATGAACTATTTTCATATTTTTTTATCATGCTGTGGTTTCTATTGTCGTATACAAACGGAAAGGCGCCACGTTCGCCTTTGTCTAGTCCCTTTGAACAAACATTTCGGTGCATTACACTTACAAGTTTCATTTTATGGAAAATAAAAATAAATATGTCATTTTATTTCAGTTCTATTTTTTTCTATAATGGGAATTGGTTTTTAGGAGTGACTGTTGTAATGTTGGTACTGCTGGGAATTTTGTAAAGTGATGAGGAATTCTTTTGAAGACCGATCGTGAATTGTTAATGTAGGGTCAAGTTCCAATCTACATATTTTCCTTCGAAAGAAGTTGCCTTTACTAAAAGAGGCAGTTGGTGTTGGACTAACGATTAACACTATAAAAGGTTTACCTATTTGATTCAAATCTAGATAACGCTAAGATAATATTATCCTCATCAACTAAATGTAAGTTTGGATACTTACGAAAAGATCAACAAAATATTAACCATAACCTTTATTTCAATACTTCCCTATAGTCAAATACCGTGAAGAGTGCTTATAGGAACATGAATAACCTTTCCCTTTACTAAGAGGAATTTGAGTAGCCAATAGTTCATTCAATTACTGTCGAATAACAGGTCAAATATCGTAAAACGATGGGCCAGATACCGAAATGACTAATAGTATCGATAAAATAGAAGTTATGGAAGGAGTAAAGCGATTATCGTTTTGAAGTTATATTAATACAAAAGACGGAGGATCGCTCAAGGTTTAAGATAGTCTAGACTCAATGGATGTTTTTAGAAATTGTTCATAGTTTACACTTTTCTGTTAACATTTACTGTGAAATGTTTTCAGTTTTCTGTTAAAATGTACTCTACAAATGCTCATAGACAAAAGCATCCTTATTTATAACCAATTTCTTATGATATTTGTATAGCGGTGACGTCCTTGAATAACTCGAACAATACAAGTTAGAACAAAAGTATTGCGGTTGAGTTCTGAAACTCATTTGTCATCGGATCTACACGCGTGTGGCATTCTATGCCAGCTCAGCTCTTACGCACTTCGCAGACATGCTAATTTCGGATTCGAGGATTTTACAACTTTATTAATGAAAGAAAAGGACAGAAAATAATGAATTAATTAATGAAACGCTATAATCGAATAAACTCCAAGATTTGCACAAGCCCCTGAAGCCTCACGTTTCAAGGAGTAGACCGGGGAGCACCGTAATGGTAGAGAAGACGTGCCCTTAGGATTGAGAAGGATTGAGAGCCGTCCCGGTTATGCATCCTGGAGTAGGCGTTGGACTAGTGGAGAGACGGATGATATTTATCTATGAGGGGCGATCTTTTAACGGCGTCGCAGCCGGGTTTATCAGGTCGGATACATTTATTTGAAACAGGTTAAGGCTCACGATATTAAAAAAAGAGATTGCTGCAACGCATTTTGGCGACTCGCTGCGTTTGAGCGTGGAAGTATCAAAATTGGTTGATGCATATGTGTCGCTATGTTATCAAGCACCGCCAAAGATAAAACTATGCGGGGCTTAGAGCTCCATCAGACAACGCGACGCGTCTATAGTATAAAAAATATTGATATATGAAAACTTTACGAAAATTGTTCAACTAGAGTCGCGTCGCAGTGTTTGTGAGAGCCTTAAATCGCTGAATTTAAAAACAGCATGTCTGCTTACTGCTAAGTCCCTTTACGTAACACAACGTGCCCTCGTATTTCTTTCACCGAAACAACTTTCAAAAAGGTAACTTTCAGAAAATGACGTCGTAGAATCCTCACTGTGAATATGTACGTTTTACCGGAAATTAGGGCCTCCTAACTGTAGATTGCTCAAAGTGATAACAAGTGAAAGGTTACTGCGACTTGAATCGAATGAGGTTGGAAATAATTTACGTAGGAGCTGTTTTGTTGTACTTTTTTGTTCCAAGAGAAAAAGAATGGACGCACGGATCTTGTCACGCTTTTAGAAGGGTTTCAGGTCGGATCGTCGCTATTAATACTTTATGCGTACTTTAATCGCATTTGGGTCGAGACAGGCATTTGTTTATGTTAACCTTTTGATAGAATACAAACAAAATTGGGAAGTGAACTTATTAACCGAACGTTTTGATGTTGAAAGAGGCTAATGGTTGTATATATTTACATAATTTATTCATGGATTTTGTCTTTTACAATCTTAACGAGTGTCTATCGTTTAATTTTACTGAAATGCAGACGATTTATTTTATAGGATGTGAATACTGTTTGTAAAGTAGGTAGCAACGATTCAAGGTTAACATTGTATTTTTGAGATAAACATGAAAACGTTCATAGTAAGTACTCGTTCATTTATTTCTATCTGGAAAATCCGCAACCTAAACAACAGAATCACGATTTCCGCAAACATACCAACACAATTTTCCTATCGTTACACGGAAAAGAAACACATTGTGCTTCTGGCCAAACATTCGTAATAATTAAACACTGCACGTCGCGAGAATGCGATAAATAGCGGCACGTGTCAGGCTGAGCATGTGTTACTGGTGCCTCATTAACTTACCACCAGCTCCACTAGTAGCCTCGAGCGACAGGTCGTGGAGCTCTCTAAAATAGGGTTGAGCTACACGAGAATCACAACAGGTCAACCTAAACCTGTAATAGCTATTTCTTTCAAAGGGCCACGACCTCGAATCGAGAGGTTCATGTTATTGGAAATATTATTTGATAATCGCGTGGTCTTGAATGCAAGTGGCCAATCTATCATGTGGATCTATTGAAGATAAAGGGCAGATTGAAACAACAATGAATGATTCTATACGTTATCTAAATGGAAATCTATACAATAGCCAAAGCACAAAGAAATTTTTCGGCTAAGCGAAATAAATACTATATAAAATACTATACTAAATACATCAATAAATACTTTTAATAAATGAGCTCAGTTCTAGCAAAGATGCAAAGCTTTGAACGCTGAGTGATTTTTACGACAAAATTAACGTAAAGACAGGAAAGATGAATGAATATCCAGAGCAGAAGCGGCGTACTTCCGTAACCTCTCGCAACTGGGAAAACAAAACACCCTATAGCTAAGCTATCATCGATCGTTTCGCGGAAAAAAGCGCTCTCTGAATAAATTGAGGAGCTCTTTTGTTTTCATTTAATTCCACCCCTCTTCTTATTTTTTTAGACTAATTAGCGGGCGGCGTGTAGCGTCATTTCTGTCTAAAAACCTTTGCATTTTCACAATGGTACCGTCTTCATTGACCCGCAAAAGCGCCGTTAACACTGTCTCCACTTTATATAAATTTTCTCGGAAAATTTTCAACTTTTCGATTTTTCTCATTTCGTTCCGGGGATAATAATTCATCAAATTTTTGTGAAAGTACCCATGAAGTACAGATAGCATAACTTTTTTTCAAGACCCGGCTGCAGCATTAAACTTTTATTAAACGTTTCACGGGCTTTTACATACCCACAAGTTAGAGGTACCCTTTGATCCCACCCGATATAATTTAATTATTGGGTTTGCGTTCGTATTTCGCTTTTTTTTAAAATTAAAAATACAATTCGAACAGCGAGAACGCTATCGAATATTGAATATATATTTTAAGAATAAAGATATGTCAAAACAAAACTATATCGTATAACGTGACATAAGTAAGTCTACAGTATTGACATAATCTATGCCGAACATGAATTCTACATAACCCTAGCCCAGTTAGAGGTACCTACCTAATACCGTGTGCAAAAGTTCGTGCTACACCTGGCGTAGTTCTAATAAGTCACCAATTGCTCGTTTGTATGAAGCCTGTGTTCGGCATGTGCGTGATCTTGTGACTAGTGGGCGCACCAAATTCTAATATCCGGCCTCCATAGATTATCGCGACGAAAATAGGAGCATCGGGTTCAAACCTCTTTTTGTTCAACACCTGTGGGATATATCGAGACGCGAATTGGCCTCGTAACGTCAAACATATCGTTTTATTATTGCGTATGTCAAAGTATTTATGATTGAGTATAAAAGTGTTGTGATATAATAATACATGTTATCATTATATTAAATACCAGGTTGGATATTATTCAATGTAGGCAAATAGGTATGGTCACTAGAGTTAGTTTGTATTGGCCATAAAGCTGTACGTGTAGGACAAAGTTACACATTATTATCAAGATAACAACATCACCATTATGTAGGTATTTCTTATAAAAGTGTAAATAGATACCTAAGGAAAGAAAATCTTACCTGTTTCTTTTCCGGGTGAATTTCCAATAACCGAGGTTTGATATCAGCGCCGCGATAATTCACTTCTGAAACAAAACACACCACTTTTATAATAACTGCCGCCTTTCTTAGCCCGCAGTTTATATCTTTGTCCAACAGATGACCACAATCTAATTGTAATGCGACACCCTACAACTAGTTACGAAGACAGTTTCATGTAGATGCCCAAAGTTGTGACCATGACTGGTCGATATGTCAACTGTACTGTGGCGTTGTAGTCGATTTCCTACAGATCAACTAAAACGCACATCACTAGTTACGGTTTAAAATAATGACATCCCTAAATCTTACAAGTTCCCACCACGTCACTCGGTGTCGTGGTATGGTTAAGGCTATAAATATCCCTGCTTGACGCCTAACGCTCCCTTTCCTTCGCATCAAGCAGATCAAGTTGTAAGTCTAAATAACCCCGAGATAAACGGGTAAGTGCTCAGCGTGATTGCTTCTATTCTTAATTGTGTCCTGCCAGATCGCATTCTCTATGTATTTCTGTCTGCGCGGTCTGGCAGCTAACGTAATTATTCTCGGCAGCCTCCCTATGACTGTCGAGAAAGCTATTAACCTATAGTGGCTTCTGCCACATCACTTGTCACCTTTACTGCACATTGTGAATGCGTGCGCATGCTTCTCGCATTCTCCGCTTTGCTTGTCTCGCCGCGCTGCGCCTTGCTGTTCGCTTAAATCGCCTGGCCACGCGGCGAGGGACCTCCGAGAATGCCCGCGGCATGCGCACGACATAACCTAAAATTGTAAACCGCCACGATGGGTGAGTCTTCCTCCATCCACCTTGCTTTGGGCTTACGCCTGGGAGACGCACACATCGGCGGAGGTTTGCAGTCCTGGCACATCGCTTACGGAAGCACCCGCCTCGCGCTGATTCCAGGGTTCCAGTATTGGGCTACACAACTTCTATCCTGCCTACCGCTGACTGACGTCCTCGCTGTCTCCGCCCTACCGCTGGAGAGACGGCAGTCACGAGTACTGAACACGCGGCCGCTACCGCCGCCTAACCTGCCATCCACGTGGGTCGTGGGTGCCGAGGCCCCACGTTGGGCGCCACTGTGGCAAGCGGGTTTCTAGGGTAGATATATAGGAATGAAACCAAGAGGTCGCTTAACACATTTATTAAACAAGAGATTTCAGGCTTCTCGCATTCTTCGCTTTATATGCTTATCTTTATATTATTCTCTCTATATATTTTGTATGCTTATCTTTTCGTAGTCACATGTTGTTTCTCCAAATATTGTCTTCTTTCTCCTATGAGAAACGCTACCGCTAAAACCATCTGCAAACTACTAGAGGATAATTTATTCCTGGTACATGGAATACCACAATGTATAATACTTGACAATGGCACTCAGTTCACATCTAATGAAACTAAAAACTTATTCACTAAATATAATATTCCTAGCATACACTACACTCCTAGGTATGCACCACAGATAAATACTGTGGAAAGATATAATAAAACTATCATAACAGCTGTTTCTACCTACGTTAACAATGACCAACGTTCTTGGGATTTACATATACCTGCAGTACAATTTGCTTTAAATAGTTCGACTAGTGAAGTTACGGGTTTCACTCCTGCATTCCTGGTGTTTGGTAGAGAACTAGTTGCTGACGGTTCCTTCTACCAAAATGCTGACATCAAGGAAATAGTATTTCAACCTAGAGATCAATATGCTGAAAACTTAGGTTATCTTTCTAACATTTTTGATCAAGTACAGTCAGCCTTGCTGAAGGCTCACTCTAGAAATGCTACTGACTACAACTTGCGTCGCAAGAATGTAGAATATAATGTAGGAGATGTAGTCTGGAAACGAACTTATTACCAAAGCGATAAGGATAAGTACTTCAGCAAAAAACTAGCACCTAAATATGCTAAGTGTAAAATATCTGCCAAAAATTCTCCTATTGTTTATGAATTGGTTGACATGCAGGGAAAACCTCTTGGTACTTGGCATGCCAAGGATTTAAGGCGGAATAGTCCACCGTAAATCCCGTAGGCCTAGCTAATACTAACTAGTGTCTGGCTCATTACTGGGTCAGACGATGCCAAGGGAACTACACACCTACGACTGTACTCCATCTAGTTGTAGGAGGTCAACTTGTACCAGAGGCTAGGTCTGACTAGTCTCCGGCGTGCAAGCTTCTACCGCTTTCGCCGACTACCTAAGATAGCTATAACGTCGTTATAGTTATTCTAATGGCATACCATTTGCCTACCTACTGTGTGTGGATTTTATAAACATTGACTAAAGTTAGGTACTTACTTATACCAATTCTGACTAAAGAAAATCAAAACTTAACTAAATAAACTTCAAACCTAATTTTGATTTTAGTAACTTGACATACCTACCAGCGTACAGCCATGGGCTGCATGGTTGTAAGCCACTTTAGTTACCTACTATCTGCTGACCACACACACACACACACTACACATCACATACTGTTTCATTCTGCCTACCCAGAAGATCCATTCGGTTTTTCTCTTGGCGTTGCCACAAGTGATACTGTGGGCTCGCAAGAGCGATTTTTATTTATTAGCAGAGTAGTCTCTTGTGGTACACTACCATTACCTTATGTGTTGTCTTTCATGTGCCTATGAGCATCTTCAAGACGGCCCCTGAAACATGGGATGTCCGCAACCTAATGTTTATATTTTTCTCTGTTAAAGCCTAGCTATAAAGAGCTGCTGTTGACCCCAAAGCTATTCTGGTTGTCAAAGTAAATTCTCTATAGCTTACTACCATTCACTATTGTGTTTGTCTTCCTACTGTTTAACTATAAACAGCTTAAAGCCGGTATTTTAAATTAAATAACCGCATTCAATTATTAATAGGATTCTAAACCTAAATAGAAGTCCCTAAAAATATTAATACTTCTTACTTTAATGTGTTTAACTATAAAAAGACATAGTCAAACATTATTCTAACAACTGTAGGTACTACATACTACAGTTGAATCTTGTGCCAGTCTGCCCTGGTAACAAGTCTAATGGAATTGGCCCTAACCAGATTCCTGTGTAAATATCACTACATGATATTTATCTAAACTTCTTTGCTCCCGGTTCTAACCCGGTGACCAAAGTCTACCATACTGGAGCTGACCAGTATACTAACTATTATTAACTTTGATCTTAAACTATAATTATCTAAAATTCAATCACCTAAGCACTCAATCTAAAACCTAATCTAACTTCGTATGATTGTTGAACGCATGTATGCTAAACTCTAAACTTTCAATAAACTTAAAAATAAAACTAAACTTTCTATAACGAAACTACTTCAATAACTTCGCTCAACCACTAATAACACAATGGGCGTAATTATAGTCTCAACCATTTGTTAACTATATCCCTAATAAGCTAATTAAACTTATTCGATCTATCAGTCAGCATGTCCTCTAAAATAACCTAGAATAATTCCGGTGTCGGTGACAGATGACATTTTTGATCTAAATGACAACTGACACTTGTCAACTTTGACATTTGTTATGGTCATGGACACTTTGCTTTTGGAACATCGTCAATAATATTCGGATATTCTCATAAAACAGTTTCGTCATTGATATTGGACTTGTACTGAATCTTAACTTAGTAAAATTATACTATAGACATTGATCATAGGCCGAGAACTAGATCAATTCTAACATAGACCTTTTTGGTTTAGCTTAATATTTTTTATAATGCATGTTTATTATATTATACTATAATAAAATCAAATTATTTTTTTACAAGTTTTTCCTAAATAAATAAATATTTATCAAAAATAAATTAAAAAGAAAAACTTTAGGCTCATCCTGAAAAAAAAAAAAAAAAAAAAAAAAAAAAAAAAATTTTAATATTTTTTGTTTTTATCTAGACTTAGACTAACTTAAACTTTTGCTAGCCTGCCAAAAAAAAAAAAAAATTTTTTTTTCTTGGAAATGCTTCGACTTGAACTATGAAGACTATTATTTTTAATCATAACTGCATGCATGACAACGTTCAACAATCAACAACGGACTAAACTCTTACCTAACTAAAGATACATTACCCTGCATTTTAACACCTGGGTTACCTAACCCTACGGAGATTCACTTGCTATATAATCTTGTTGTTTTTCCAACTGACTGTCTTGAGTTAAACTTACCCTACTATTAGTTTACCTCTTGCATGTTAGAGTAAGTCACTGATTTAGGACTACTTCCAAGTCAGTGACGGACATAGTATGAGAAGATGAATGATTGATGGAATGGAAGCACATGAATGGGATGTATGAACGTACAGGTAGTCAGTTTAGTGGTTCAGGCCTTCTAGCGGATTTCCCCTAGGGAAAATCCTTTCATAGCAGCCGGGGTACTGTGGCGTTGTAGTCGATTTCCTACAGATCAACTAAAACGCACATCACTAGTTACGGTTTAAAATAATGACATCCCTAAATCTTACAAGTTCCCACCACGTCACTCGGTGTCGTGGTATGGTTAAGGCTATAAATATCCCTGCTTGACGCCTAACGCTCCCTTTCCTTCGCATCAAGCAGATCAAGTTGTAAGTCTAAATAACCCCGAGATAAACGGGTAAGTGCTCAGCGTGATTGCTTCTATTCTTAATTGTGTCCTGCCAGATCGCATTCTCTATGTATTTCTGTCTGCGCGGTCTGGCAGCTAACGTAATTATTCTCGGCAGCCTCCCTATGACTGTCGAGAAAGCTATTAACCTATAGTGGCTTCTGCCACATCACTTGTCACCTTTACTGCACATTGTGAATGCGTGCGCATGCTTCTCGCATTCTCCGCTTTGCTTGTCTCGCCGCGCTGCGCCTTGCTGTTCGCTTAAATCGCCTGGCCACGCGGCGAGGGACCTCCGAGAATGCCCGCGGCATGCGCACGACATAACCTAAAATTGTAAACCGCCACGATGGGTGAGTCTTCCTCCATCCACCTTGCTTTGGGCTTACGCCTGGGAGACGCACACATCGGCGGAGGTTTGCAGTCCTGGCACATCGCTTACGGAAGCACCCGCCTCGCGCTGATTCCAGGGTTCCAGTATTGGGCTACACAACTTCTATCCTGCCTACCGCTGACTGACGTCCTCGCTGTCTCCGCCCTACCGCTGGAGAGACGGCAGTCACGAGTACTGAACACGCGGCCGCTACCGCCGCCTAACCTGCCATCCACGTGGGTCGTGGGTGCCGAGACCCCACGCCCGCCACGTGTTGAGGCCCTGCCTTAGCACGACCGTGCCTACACGCGGTCGTGCACCCAAGCGTGGTGCTGCCCACGTCGAGCGACCTTTGAAGTCGCCGCCCAATTCTGCTGCCTGCCCTGAGACCTCACGCCGGACCTCGTGCTGCGGCGTAGCCAAGCCCAGGGCAGTAACTTTCTCTTCTCTACTAACTTCAGTGACCAGAACCAGTACTCAGAGACCTTAGAACTCACTACCCTGAAATCTCTTGTTTAATAAATGTGTTAAGCGACCTCTTGGTTTCATTCCTATATATCTACCCTAGAAACCCGCTTGCCACAGTACAAGCAATTTAAAACTTTGCTATCACAGAAAATTAATTCAAACTGTGCTAGTAGGTCCTCATTACGTCTTATTTTGGAGAACTGACTTCATAACGTTACAAATAAGGGCCGTCAGGGCCACATACATAAAAGGATCACAATTAAATTACGATATGCTTAAAGAGTTCCAAGACAAAGGCAGCTTTTGGTACTGGAATAAAAATATATGAACCTTGCAGACGTAATAAATAACTCGTGAGTTTGACTAATTGAAAATATTTGTCCATCATTTTAATACCTTTTTGAGTTAAGATATAATATTGGATGAAGCACTGCTACTGTGTGTTAATAGTATCCAGTATATTAAATGGGGCCCATTCAAGGTCCGATAATTCATACAAGCTAAATATATCTTGGATTATAGAATATTAAACTAACGACATGCCCTGACTTCGCAAGATGGAGATTCACGAGAGGCTGTGAACCGAATTATTGCACAAAGTGGTCTGCATTGAAGTAGTTAAGCATAAAAATTGTGTATCGATGCCATCATAATAAAAGTCGAAATCATTTTGTGGAGTTTTACTAAACGGACTGAAAAAATTGTTCGGATCTTTAAATATAAGGGGGACCTAGAATCTCTCCTTGGGGAAACCTTTCAATTCGAAGGAATAGTACCAACTAGATGTTGATACTATTGTTTTGCTGTTGTTGACTTGTTTATCATGAACCTACAGTTACACCGACTATATGATTAATGCTTTTAATTTACTTTGAATTGAATCTGACCGTATGAAGTTGTATTTACCAGAAACAGCATGTTTTGGTGTTACATTGATGTGGGCTTTAATACTTATTTCGTTTCATGAAAATGTTATAATAATATGTATATTTAGTGTTGTAATATGAAATTCCAAACAGCGGGTTTAGTCGGTGTGTTGTTTCAAATTACAGTTTCGGCGTCAGATTATTATTATATAAGTATTATATTATTAAGATTGATTAAGTGTCTAGCCATAACTGAGAGATAGTAATTTGTGGAATTTCGTTTTATGCCTTTTAGAGCTTTTAAGAGGCTCTAAAATAATGCCTAAAGGTATAAGTTGGGACACAATGGGTTGTTAAACTATGTTAGCAGCTTTTTATTTTCTTATAACTATTTATGGTTTGACGTATTATATGACTTGTTGATTGTTTACTATTTCATCATGGTCTTTATATTATGGGTTTGGGTTCTTCGAGCAAGGTATATGAGCTTGGTATGGTTGGTCTTGGCTATAATTATGATAATACCAAGTTGCTGCACCAAAGCCACTGAAGGAAAGAAAGAATGGTAAATTCACTGCGAACCATTTAAATGACATTAAGAATACTGTCCGTACGAAGAATAGCCAATGAAAAATGATGTATAGCAAAGAACGAAGTGAAAACTGAGATGAAGACATATCAAAATGTGTGGACACATTGTAAATGTAAAACATTTTATTAGCTGGATAAAATAAACGACCACCTAATAAAATAATATTCGCAATTTGGAAGATCGTTAATAAAATTATGAAGGAAGGCGACGAAGCGACCAACCATTCAATACCTGCCTACCACCTACACACCTAAGATTAATTGTGTAGGAACGAACCGTAAGTAGGCTTCGAAGCGATACGAAATAGGTAATCATAACAATAATTACTTATGTACTGTATTCGGGGTAACGTGAGAAATGTATCACCCCTTACTTTGTTGTTTCGTGGAGAACATGTTATTAATTAATATGAAAATATGACAGAGAAGCAGCGTGGTTAGGTTAGGAAATTACAGTAATTTCAAAAAGTAGAACCAAATTAATTGAGGGACTGAACAAGAATGTTGAATTAGATGGTAGAACATTTTATTGGAACAGTGCTGTGACGAACGAAACTTTAATTAAAGTCTTTGAAGTAGGTAAGTGAATTGCTCAATAACTTAGGTACCTGATGAAGATATACACATAAGCGTTTCTCTATTTTTTTACGGCTGAAAGGTGCAAGTTAGATACAAGTTTATTTCTGAAGTAACGCCGCGCCGTTTGAACCAGGGCTTGGTTAGCTCTAGGAAAATAAGCACGCCTAGAGAATATTGATAACGATTTATCAATCTGGCTTTCGTTTCTTCATAAAATATGAGGTAGATTTTCGGGCGCGAACCATTTTATGGTCGGTAGAGTCACTCGGGGTAAAATGACGCAGTGGGCAAAAGTACGCAGTGCTGTTTTCTCTGAGGGAGTGGAAGAGGGGTGGACGCTGGTTCCTCCAGAATGTGTGCGCAAGGGCCGCATAAAAGCTAGCTTGGTGCTAGCTTAATTGATCCTTCGAGATTGAAGACACCTCGAAGACACACCTGCAGAATTATTATTATGTAAATACTATGGACAAATTACAACGAAATAAATAGATATGTTGTATTTCTTTCACTCATTTTCTACTCACTTTCTAGAATCTCTTTGTTATTTTTTGTGCCGTTTCCCTTTTATCAAATAATGTGGTCTAGTGGTATCTGTAATGATCTCTTATAACAACGGCCTGCCTCACCGATGTATTGTGTATGTTATCAAAGTTGAACATTGGGGCTAAAACCCCATGGAAAATAAATTATGAAAATTCCTCCCAGATTTCCTGTGAACTCGAGCGTTTGTCTTTTGTTGAATTAAAAACATTTGGCCTGGTTGGAAGCAAAATTTTGTGCGCATTGTTTTTATAACAACGTACACCCTACCATCCACCTAAATTATAACGTTTTGTTTGAGATAAAGGACTTCCAATACACCGAAACTCGAAACAAAAAGGTTTTTTTTTTTTATGGGAATGGCATCTCGCAGGTGAACCTATGAGGTTGTCGTCTACTTAAACGGACTTGCCTGTGGTTGCCCTAATAAATTAAGGCCTCCAGCCAGGACTTAAACTTATGTACTAACTTAAAAACTAAGCGACTACACTCTAAGGGCACCCCCTGTGGGGTACGAACCTCGGCTTAGGGCGTTGCTGGAAGAGGGCAGCAAGGGACTAGCTGGATCAGGATTTGAGTGATTTAGGGACGAATTTAAAGCTACAGGCTCAGCGGCGCGGGCTGGCTCGAGCAAGGGTCGGGAGGGGTGTGGAATTTGACGTCGCGGCGGGCCTCGGCGGCGAGGGCAGTAGGACGGCGATCGAGTTTTGGGCTTACGTAGAGTGCTGGTGGCCTTACTACTCTCCTGGAGGAGGGTAGTGGCGTCGTCGGGGGCGATTAAAGTATGCATTGGTCGGCGAATACTGCTATTGCGGGAGGGAGTGTAGCGGGCGGCCGCTGAGATCAAGGGGTTTGGGTGTTTTATGCCACAGTCGAAGAAACGCTTTTGGGAGGGTCTGCATCTTATGGAGATGACGTGGGTGAGCGTGCGCAAATACAACGCAGGCATAAGTCATGATGGAACGGATGACTGCGGTATAGATGCGCAGCTTGCATTTAAGTGACAGTCTGCAACGGGCTGTGAGAATGTAGTGGAGTCTACCAAGAGCGAAAGCGGCCCGCGCGTGTTCCGCCTCAATATGCTGTTTAAACGTTAAATTTTGATCAAGGATCACGCCTAGGTATTTGGCTTGCTTCTCCCAAGGGATTGGCTTGCCGTACATAGTGATCAGGCTGGGGAAACAAAAAGGTTTGTCTGAATAATATTTATAGGTTTGTTCTTGTTGGAAACAATTTGCCGCTCAGTTACACCGCCTCCGTATAATTTGTCAGCTGAATGCACTTTTACACTGGTGCCGAATGATTAAAGCGACCATGATACAAAGTTAAAATAAAATGGTCGCGAATGGTCTTTTGATGTTTTTTTTTATTGTTTTTAGTTATGTACCATTGAAAAAAGATATCGAAAAGTTTAAACTCGTAAAATATTTTAGTGTTCTGAGTTTTATTGTGTTCGATCATAAAAGTTAATTTTCATGCTCTGGAATGACTCACTTTTTTAATGTTTTAGTAACTGAAAGTGGAACCAAAAATTTACTGAAGCAAATAGCTGTTTTTATTAGAGCTTTCGAAAAAAAAAAAACTTATTGAAAACAATCTTGAATTTATTTCACTTACTATATAATCTTATACTTATTACCTAATATACCATAACTAATACCTAATCCAAGCCATGTCGCTGTCTCAAATTGTCTTGAAGCTTACTCGCGTAAGAAATAAAAACGTTCAGGATTAGTGCAGCTGGCAAAGCCCTGTTCGAAACTTAAAACTTAGCTTGAAAATAAATAAAAACATAGGGCATCCTCCTTACCGTCCTTAGCAGTGTGTAGAAGTTTCTCGAAGGGAATATTGTTGAACGAACTAGAACTAACAAGCTGTCACATTGAACTTCATTGCTTTGAACGTAATGTAAGAAGGTTATTGCGGCTCGTGCTACGAGCCATACCCACTTGCTGGCGAGAGTTTAGCCCGCGGTATAGATGTTGTGTTAGATCTCGTATAGTATTGTAAGAACAAATATTACGACCCGAAAACTAACGCGGTAATTTGAGTTTTGGAAAAAGAAAGAAGTCAGCTGGAGACATATCTGGTGAATAAGGTGCTTACTCGATGGTAATTGTACTAAGATGCATTATGTGATGCAAGAATTCTCTTTCAGCAAATTTGGCCTCTTTCGTCGAATTTGCTCTCATACAGGCCGCATAACGCTCAAATAAAATTCATTATTTACCGTTTAATCTTCCGACAAGAATTCCGAGAATGCACAACACCGCGATAGTCAAAGAAAACAGTCAACGTGACTGACTTTTGATCAACTTTGGCGTGGTTGTTTCGATTTCGGTTCAGTTGGAAGGCGCAACTCTGAAGCTTGTTGACTAGTTTGCGTGTCAAACTCGTAAACCTACGTCTCGTCACCAGTAAAAATGCGTTTCATGAATGTTGGGTCGGAATTAACTCGTTCTAGCATGTCTTCAGCTACTCTTATGCAATTGAGTTTTTTCATTCAGGTCTTTTGGGACTAGACAGCGGCAACATGTTTCATACCCAAGTGATTATTTTAAAATGGTAGATACGGATCGACTCGTGAAATACAGAAAGTTCAACGGCTATCCAGTGAACGAAAACAATTCGTTCACTGCGGCTATCTCTCTCAAACTTGAACTAGGATTTTTAGTCACTATTGCTAACTTCAGTTGAAGCCTATGAAGGCCTACCAGAGCGAGGCAAATCTTCCATCAGATCTCGACCGCTTTTGAACGCTTTGTACAACTCATTCACCCTCTATACTTTCAAAACGGTGAAGGAAAACATCTACCAATCGGCACTGAGCCTGCGTGGTGGATTACGGCTCACTCCCTCTCATAGAGAGGAGGCCTGTGTCCCAGCAGTGGCAACGTTACATTCTGAGTATGTATCCTACTACTAATAAACACGTGATTTTGATAAAATCGATTCATCGTAAGCCTTCTGTAACATTTTCAGTGAGTCCGAACACGAAATTCCATTGGCGCACCGTGGTACAGTCGAGTTCACTAATTTATTGGCAGTGGCAATGTTTCAAAATATTGTAAGCGTTAAAATTATCTTATAGTTCTATTCAAACTTACACATCAATAACACGTTATCATTTAAACTGTTCATAGTATGTTACTGTAGTGCAGTCAAAAATATCTTACTACTCTTCGGAATATAAGTATCTAAATACTCTAGATTTCAATATATTTGGTGCAACCTAGTATTCGTAAATATCTATACAGCTTTGAATTTTCAACTAAATGCTCAATACCATAAAATTTATTTTTGCTTGCCGGTGTAGAAGTACGAGTAATTATGCAATGTTGCCGTTCGTAATAGGACTGTACCAATCTGGCAACGTTCAAATTCAAATATTTTTTATTTTTAGAACACTGGTAAACAAAAAGTACATCATATACAATAAACTGAAGAATATGTGCTGTTTATATATAAATTTAAATAGACAAATTTTGAGATTTATTGTCCCTCGTTCGGAAATACATCAGAATATGATATTAACGCTATTCATGAAGGGGCTATCATTAAATATGTATTAAACATATCATATACAACAAAAAGCAAGAAAACTAGAACTACAATTTATTTACAAACGTCATCATAACCACAAATACGTTAACATAACTACAACAACTAACCTAATTTCAATTTAAACTAAATTCGAAATAAATCTATAACCTGCCTCGACATAGCGCTCTATTTCTAACGGGGAAGTTATCAAAGACTAGTAATGAATGGGTATGAGCTAAGTAAAAGTCTGTTAAGTAAGTCCGTATTCGTAAGTACTGGCCCTTAACCAATCTGACTACTTATGCAATAAAAAAGATTTATTTTTTGAGACAATTTTCGAAAATCTGTCCAGATCTAGCTAAGTACATAATTTAAAGATTTTCGACTTCATCCAGTGAAGCTAGAATACGGCAGACCAAATCTCAAAGAAATGCATCCTTGAGAAAGTACATTTAATCAAAGAACCTGAAGAAAATAAAAAATAAATTATGTATGTTTCGTAGACCGTACGCCTGAGCCTACGCACTCGTGGAGGATATGAAAGAGCATGTGAGACTATGGTTGAAATTAGTTTTAAGTACATTGAAGTCAACTATAAGAAAAACATTTGGTAGAAATATTGTGTGGCGATGCACGTAAAAACACTTCATAATAAGTCGTAATTTAGAAATATAATTTAATTAGTAATAACAAAACGAAAATGAATAAGAATGGTTTCCACAGCTTTAACAAACACAACAACAAATACATCAAATTTTAGGTTAATAAAAAAAAAAATGTTGATTGAAAATTCAAGAAAGATAATTAATTTTCTCAATGTTCGGATGTTTACTTTACGAAGTTTAGAGAGGCTTTATCCTTCTTTCGAAACGCAATTATTTGATCAAAAGATGAATTTTACAGTTTTGTTAAAGTTTTAAATCTTATTTATTTTAGTCTTCGTTAGGTATGAGATAACATCATTTGGAGATGGGTATAATTTTCTGGACGCCATTCGTCGACTCTGAAGCGTGCAGATGAATATTCATATAAAGCTGATGCTCACGCATGACATGCTGGGTGTCCGGTGTTTAATGGATAACCTTCAAAGTGATTACAAAAGAAAAAAATAATGGCCGTTAAAAACAAATATTATTCATGGTGGCGGGGAAATTGACGTCCACTTCCTCGTACCATGGATTCAGTACTTTATTCTTAACCGCCCTGCGTTGAAATAGTACATTTACATCACTTTTCTATGAAACGGCACAATGTTTTTTTTTTTTTTTAATTGATTGCTGTTGTAAAATAAGAAATTATGAGTGAACGCATCCATAGCTACGATTGGTTATTATGTGTGCCAACTGTCAGGATAACATAAGCCCCGCCCGTTTGTCTATTTGAGGTTTCAAATAAAGCGTCAGTGCGTAAACCACTTCCATTTGTATTACTTGCCTTCCTCCTACAAACCATGTGTTGAATTTATGGTTACAGTTTACGAGTCGTTCTTCTTGCTAACCTTTATATTTCACAAGTAGATGAGAGAGAGAGAGAGATGTTTTCATTGGTTGCAAATTTTATTCATTTTAGTATAAGGAATATTAGGCTTAATGTACTATTTAATGTAGGTAATATGTAGATAGCTGAATGTTCATATCAGACAAAAGCCCAAACATCACATATATCTGCTATATGCTGTACATTTCCGATGTGTTCTTTTGCAATTTCTCTCTGGTATAAAAGTTAGCAGACTTTTATTCTCACGAATGCAATAACTTCCAATATAGCCGTTTTATCCGTTTAAATTGTTAAAAGTGATCATCGGTGGAGATTTATTAGCGGGTTAACAATATTATCTAATTAATTGAATTCTGTAACGGGTGAATGACTCCAGTTAATTAAGCTCTGACCATCATTTCAATCAGCGGAATTCACTGGCCTGTATAGAAAATAGAACAGTTCAGTGAGCTAGTTGTGTCTTATATTATCGATTTGTTTTGGCCACATCTCAAGTAATGTTTATCTACAAGAGACCGAAAACATTTACGAGAAGTTATGGATAAAAATTAATTAATATTAGATAAAGAAACGAGAAGAAGTAATATTTTAGAGAACTTTGAACATGCAAAGGCACCTTATAAATATAATATTGATGGAAAGTGAAATAAAATTGCAACTTGGCTGCCATGTAATCCTTTGAATTGGGAGATGATTACAAGTCGTGAAACATAGGAGCAGTTAAAAGAACAACTTTATAAAATCACAGTTCAATGAATCGTTAATGAAATACATACAAAAGGTTAATCGATAGAGAAATATTACATCTTCATTTCAGCAGATAGTACGAGAATCGATAGCAATATAACATATATTATTGCTCTCTAATTTCTTACGCAGGCAAAGCCGATATATGCTGCCATTATATATATAAATACGCCGTAATTTTGCTGTAAAAATAATGATCTCACCATGTAAGGATAACATTTTATATTTATAATGTTATCAGATCTGTAACTATACTCTTGTTGATATAGGCATCCTCAGTCAATATTTGGCGAGTTCTGAAACAATAGTGCTAATTTAGGTAGTTAAGTATGTGGCCATGACCACAATTCAATCTAACATTGTAACTGGGTGTAAATTATGTTCAAACCGATCGTCTCTTAAACCTAGGAACTTTGTAAGATGATCATTTACTTATAAAAGTTTACACTTAAATGTTTTTCCTCTCTCTGTCTATTTAAGTCATACAATGGTGATGGAATATTTACAAAAACAGAGGAACAGAATAAGCAATAATCCCTCAGATATTTTTCTCGCTCCATAAAGTTTGTGACATTGGTTCTACATCTTTTTGAGATTCCTGACATTTGAGTGATTTGTAAAATGAAGTAGGATTGGAGATAATCCTCTAAGGTATATTACTCTCGACTCTCCCCACTATACGTCAAACAATTCCCTTTAAAAGACACAAAATAACACTTATTTATAAGCTTTTGATATCGGGGAACCCAGTCAAACATATTATGAAGGAAAATAGGGGTGGAAGCGGACGATAAATCGGTTAGTAGATTGAAATTATTTACTGGCCAGTATTAATATTTACATTTTATAGTGAAGCGTGCACACGCATTTATGATATAATAATCCGTGTTTTTTCCTCACACGCAAAATAATTTAGTTATACATATTTTTATATTATAAACATTTAAATTATGAGTTTTTAGAGAATTAATATTTATTTATTAGAATTAAGAATTAATATAGCACTCAAACAACTAAGCTTGTTTTTGTTTGTTTAAATGAGTTCTAGTTTTCTATTGTTTTTTAGCATTCCAATGCAAAATGCATAATCAGCCTATTATGTTCCCACAGCTGGGACACAGGCCTCTCTCTGTGAGAGGCAGTGGGCCGTAACCCACCAGTGCGCGGTCCCAGTGCAGGTTGGTAGATGTCGGTCTTCGAATTATTGGTTCTAAGACATGTCGGTTTCATAAACTAGTTATATTAATATGTAATAGTTGATAGGTATTTAGATAACATTTTGTTAATTTGTGGGGGACCTGGAGTCTAAACTATGCCTGGGCCTGTATGTTTGATGAAGACGATAC
The DNA here is from genome assembly GCA_963555695.1 of Dasypolia templi. Lineage (NCBI taxonomy): Eukaryota > Metazoa > Arthropoda > Insecta > Lepidoptera > Noctuidae > Dasypolia > Dasypolia templi. The sequence goes on along the minus strand of OY743143.1, from coordinate 24,256,175 downwards.
GCTCCAAGTGGCCCAACAAACACAATAATCCAATAGACGTCAAAAACACAACTGTGTATGGTACCGCGATACAATAGTGGTACATGGATATTTGCGGCGGGGAAAAAGGGGAAAAAAGTGGAATACTTACGCAACATGGCGTATAAATCTCGCCGAGTGAGATAACGCGAAACGAATAATAGCTCTAGTGTCACACGGAATTGTTTTACAGCCAGAAAATGGGCTTGTTTATGTTTTGGAATTACTATAAATTTCTGTCCTAGGGTCTCCGAATTTAGATGAGATTTGTCAGGAAATAACGTATTGGCGGGCGATCTATTTGCTTGCAGATTTTGTTCTGTTTTAAGGGCCTTAAAAAGGTATCTACATAATAATACCAGGCTAATATGGTCTCTCTGCACGGCTAAGGCCTCTTCTCATGCAGAGATAGCACGAGCATTGATCACCACGCTTGCTCACGACGGGTTGACGATTTTGATGTCAGTAACGTCCAAGATAAACTTAGAAAGTATACATATGAGTTGAAAAAGTCACATTGCCTGAACCCAAAAACCTCGTGCATGAGAGGCAGTAACACTCTTCAACAATTTAAAAATAAACCTAAAGCTTTTTTATACAGAGATGTCATTATACGTTAAGTGATTTTTGAAATGACCCAATGTGTGACATCTCAACAGTTGAATATTATTGACATTGTTTGTATACACTTCTGAAAATGACATTGTTAAATTTTGCATGCCAAAAGTCAGGTAGAATGTACCCTGCTCACTATATTTTTATAACAACTTTATTGTACAATACCTACATTCTATGCGAATAAATGATTTGATTGGAGAGGCGAGGCCGCTGGGCCATCATGTCATTATTTATTATACTTTACATTAGGTACATTTTATTTCAAGCAGGTGATTTTTGTAATTTTGAAATTAAACCAATTCGTTTTAAACTTCTTTGACACAAGTTTCGTGAAAGTTGCTGTCAAAAAAACTATAAACCATCGGCCTTTGTATAAAACGATTTAAATAATGTTAGTCTATTACGAGTATGTAGCTACTGTTTCTTCTGCGCTTTTCATATTTTATACATTTCGTAAAAATACATAATAGCTATATTCATATAAATAGGTTTAGTAAAATAACCTGTTTTATTAAACAAGGTGCAATTGAACGTTATTTATTTGATATTTCAACATTAAGAAAAAAAAAGTAAATATTTAATTTAGAATATAAATCAGGAAGCTACAATGAAAAAATAACAATAAAAATTGCTAAACAAACCATGAATTTATATGGTGTCTACATAAAAATGGCGATGACAAATTAAATTGTCCGAATTTTTCTAACAAGCGAATATGGATGAACAGAGGGGCGCCAGAGAAAACAATATCTTTGTGAGCCTTATGAATAGTCGCCGAGTGTTGAAAGAATAATTGGCTCTTTTTTTTTTTGCCGCGGACATACCTATTCATTAATACGTAGACGTGTTTCAATCTCTGCCAGCTTTTGTTTTAATTTATCCTGTTGGAATATTAATCTGGATCAACTGGAGTAACTGAGTGCACGCTTTTGAATTTTTAATGTTTGTTTGAACCTTTTTTTTTTAGGAGAGGGAGGGAGGACGTGTCAGACTTTTACTGACTAAAACCCACCCGTGTTCCTTCAGTTGCCTTTGCCAGGGCTACGGTATCTCTTTCGAATTTCCTGCGACCCTGAAGCATTGGCCCTATCGGACCTCGTCATTATGCGCTGACATCTCTTTGAGACGCGCGTGGAACACGACGCAACGTCGACCCGAGCCTGGTCCCTACCGGACGGCGAGCTAAGGGCGTGCTCAGCACTGGATGGCGACAATGGCACCCTCCATGTCGCCATGAGATCCCGCCGGAGCCCTGTCCGCTGTACGGTTTTACATTTATTCAGTTGGTATCCTTGCCCATAAAAAATTTGGAAAGCATAATTTCTTAGCAACATTGAAACATAACCTAGGTAGGTTGAAGCGACTTTTTACGATTTTCCCAAATAATATACGGCGTACTCTAAAACAGGATAAGAAAAATAAAATATACATTCCAGGGCTCGAAATAGGTTTTGTATGTATAATAGACAAGTATTTGGACGTAGTAGCGTGCGCAAAAAAAATTACTACCAGATGATGGCATAAATACTCATTACGTTGAGCAAAGTGTCTCTGTTCCAACCTTTAACCTTTAGTTTTCCGTTAGTAGTACCTATAGGTAGTGGATCCCTGAGGACGAGAGATGTCGTCTTCGTTTGGGGAGCGTCATCGGGTATACAGTTCGGTTTACGGCCGTCTCGACCTGACAAGATTCCTGTCGCCCTTAGAAGGGATTTATACTTTTTGCGGTAGTTTTTGTCCGTAGCACGCGTTCTACGTCCGTAACGTATTATCTACGAGAGTGGCTTATTCTGTATCTGGCAGATGTGGGCGGCGTCTGGCGCTGATGTCTTGTGTCCGGCGGTTAGTGAGTCCCACTTATGATGGCAACTAAAAAGTTATATCGTTATGATAAGTTTAGTTAGTTCGGTTGTTTTGTTTTGTGGGACCTGATAAGTGTTGACATTTGATGATTGATAAAAAGAGCTTGTTTATAACAAAAATACCAAGGGCTAATCAGCAAAAAAAAATTACGCGATCAGCACATGAACCACGTTTAAGGGTTGTCAGTGTCAATATTCCATATAAAATAATGACACTGACAGATCTTAAACGTAGTTTATGTGCTACTCTTTTGAATTTTGTCTGGTAAGCAGCTTTAACTAAACTTTTCTGAAAAAAGTTATACATTCTAGGTGAGTGTGTGTTAGAGGTAAACACACCCACTACTGTGAGATCTCCAAGCGGCAAGAGCATCTTTAAAAAAACTCAACAACGTCTATTAACTGTCAATTTTTAACTCATAGATAGGTAAACATACACGCTGTTGAGCAGTGCTGGCTCAGTGATCAGTTGTGGCCCAGAGGTAACGGCTCCGTCCTACGAGTCGTAGGTCGTAGGTTCGAACTCAGACAGGCGCTTTACTTTGGGTAAATCATTTCATCTCCACTGCTGACAAAGTGGTCAAAGAAAACATCGTGAGGAAACCGGCATGTCCTATAACCAAACATTCAAAGACATGAGAGAGACATCTACCAACACGCACTGGGCCCGCGTGGTAGATTTCCCCAGCAGAGGGAACATTCACGGCTGATTATGCAAATGCCCTATTAATTAAAATCAGGGTAACTGTGCAAGGAGCACGGCGAGCAGACAGATATGAACAAGGGGAAAGTTTTTCAGTGGTTTCAGGAAGTTGGCGACGCGCCACGACAGTACTTGTCACGCGCCGCACCAGGGTTGTCATATCCGAAATGAGTCGAAAAAAAAACACATGAATTGTTGCAGAGACATAAATGGAATGGAGAAGTATGGGCACGTATTTTTTGAGAAAATGGGCACTTCAATTTTAACGGTTCGTGCATTTTGTTGCTAAGAAATGATAGTGAGCTGTTCGAAAAATAAAGAGAAAATAAAAATCCATAAAATAAAAGTCACGTACAGAAAAATACACTTTTTGGAGGGTTCAATTTTTGTTGTGTTTCCCTTTGCACGTAATATTTTTTTGCCACGAATTTTTTTCATAACTGCGAAATGAAATATACCAAGTAATTGAGTATGCAAGGCTTATTTCGCCGGCATCTGCTACTCGCAACAGATCGAGTAATTAGCAAAATCCCGACATTTTTGATACATAGCCCCGAAAGAGGAAACTAGAGCGCAGCGAAGTGCTCGGTGGCAACCCTGCGTGACGAGGCGATATCTCGCATGATGACGTCACTCCCTAGTTCCATGGAATACGAATAAGGATTTATTAACTCCACGATAAAGTAAATAAACTATAAGAGTAAATGCTTTATTTGGGAACTACGAAACTGCTTTTCAAGCGAAATGGGATCGGAGCTCGGAACTGCCAATTAAATAATCAAGCAAGCACTGCTCGATGCGAGGATGTAACAAGAGATAGCATTACAAAACGGAAAATTTACAGCTCAGAATTTTGTACAAATGTTATAAGCTAGGCTTTTTAACAACAGGGATTTTTTCAACTGCGTGAATTTTATTTTTACAGTTTCTGTATCCGTCGCTTACAGACCCCATTAACCATGAACTATTTTCATATTTTTTTATTAAGCTGTGGTTTCTATTGTCGTATACAAACGGAAAGGCGCCACGTGACGCCGTTCACCTTTGTCTAGTCCCTTTGAACAAACATTTCGGTGCATTACACTTACAAGTTTCATTTTATGGAAAATAAAAATAAATATGTCATTTTATTTCAGTTCTATTTTTTTCTATAATGGGAATTGGTTTTTAGGAGTGACTGTTGTAATGTTGGTACTGCTGGGAATTTTGTTAAGTGATGAGGAATTCTTTTGAAGACCGATCGTGAATTGTTAATGTAGGGTCAAGTTCCAATCTACATATTTTCCTTCGAAAGAAGTTGCCTTTACTAAAAGAGGCAGTTGGTGTTGGACTAACGATTAACACTATAAAAGGTTTACCTATTACTACTAATACAATTTGATTCAAATCTAGATAACGCTAAGATAATATTATCCTCATCAACTAAATGTAAGTTTTGATACTTACGAAAAGATCAACAAAATATTAACTTCACGAACAATAAACCTTTATTTCAATACTTCCCTATAGTGAAATACCGTGATGAGTGCTTATAGGAACATTAATAACCTTTTCCCTTTACTAAAATTAATTTGAGTAGCCGTTCATTCAATTATTGTCGAATAACAGGTCAAATATCGTAAAACGATGAGCCAGACACCGAAATGACTAATAGTATCGATAAAATAGAAGTTATGGAAGGAGTAAAGTGATTATCGTTTTGAAGTTATATTTATACAAAAGACGGAGGATCGCTCAAGGTTTAAGATAGTCTAGACTCAATGGATGTTTTTTGAAATTGATCCTACTGTTCATAGTTTACACTTTTCTGTTAGAATGTATTCTACAAATGCTCATAGACAAAAGTATCCTTATTTATAACCAAGATCTTATTATATTTGTATAGCGGTCACGTCCTTGAAATACTCGAACAATACAAGTTAGAACAAAAGTATTGCGGTTGAGGTCTGAAACTCATTTGTCATCGGATCTACACGCGTGTGGCATTTTATGCCAGCGAAGCTCTTACGCCCTTCGCAAACATGCTACTTTCGGATTCGAGGATTTTACAACTTTATTAATGAAAGAGAAGGACAGAATCGAATGAACCCCAAGATTTGCACAAGCCCCTGAAGCCTCATGTTTCATGGTGCTATAGTGACCATTGCATATCAAGGAGTAGACCGGGGAGCACCGTAATGGTAGAGAAGACATGCCCTTAGGATTTGGAAGGATTGAGAGCCGTCCCGAATATGCATCCTGGAGTAGGCGTTGTACTAGTGGAGAGACTATTTATCTATGGGGGGCGATCTTTTAACGGCGTCGCAGCCGGGTTTATCAGGTCGGATACATTTATTTGACCCAGGTTAAGGCACACAATATTAAAAAAAGGGAATGCTGCAACGCATTTTGGCGACTCGCTGCGTTTGAGCGTGGAAGTATCAAAATTGGGTGATGCATATGTGTCGCTATGTTATCAAGCACCGCCAAAGATAAAACTAGGCGGGGCTTAGAGCTCCATCAGACAACGCGATGCGTCTATATTAGTAAAAATATTTATATATGAAAACTTTACGAAAGTTGTTCAACTAGAGTCGCGTCGCACCTGCTTGTGAGAGCCTTAAATCGCTGAATTTAAAAACAGCATGTCTGCTTACTGCTAAGTTCCTTTACGTAACACAACGTGCCCTCGTATTTCTTTCACCGAAACAACTTTCAAAAAGGTAACTTTCAGAAAAAGACGCCATAGAATCCTCACCGTGAATATGCACGTTTGACCGGGAATTAGGGCCTCCTTACTGTAGATTGCTCAAAGTGATAACAAGCGAAATGTTACTGCGACTTGAATCGAATGAGGTTGGAAATAATTTACGTAGAAGGAGCTGTTTTGTTGTACTTTTTTTTCAAGGGAAAAAGAATTGGTTTTATCCTTTGTTGAACGCGCGGATCTTGTAACGCTTGCGGAAGGGTTTCAGGTCGGATCGTCGCTATTAATATGTTATCCGTACTTTAATCGCATTTGGGCCGAGACAGGCATTTGTTTATGTTAACCTTTTGATAGAATACAAAAAAGTTTGTGAAGTGAATTGATTAACTGAACGTTTTGATGTTGAAAGAGGCTAATGGTTCTATATGTTTACATAATTTATTCATGGATTTTGTCTTTTACAATCTGAACGAGTGCCTATCGTTTAATTTTACTGAAATGCAGACGATTTATTTTTATAGGATGTGAATACTGTTTGTAAAGTAGGTAGCAACGATTCAAGGTTAACATTGAGTTTTTGAGATAAACATGAAAACATTCATGGTAAGTACTCTTTCATTTATTTTAATCTAGTCGGAAAAGCCGCAACCAAAACAACAGAATCACGATTTCCGCAAACATACCAACACAATTTTCCCATGGTTAGACGGAAAAGAAAGACATTGTGCTTCATGCCAAACATTCGTAATAATTAAACACGTGTAACGTGGCGGTAATGCGATAAATAGCGGCACGTGTCAGGCTGAGCATGAGTTACTGCTGCCTCGTTAACTTACCACCAGCTCCACTAGAAGCGTTGAGCGACAGGTCGTTGAGCTCTCTAAAATAGGGTTGAGCTACATAATGATAACATCTATGAATCACGACATGTTAACCTAAAGCTGTAATAGCTGTTTCTTTCAAAGGGCCTCGACCTCGAGTCGAGACGTTCATCTTATTGGAAATATCTTATCGTAATCGCGTGGTGTTGAATGCAAGTGACCAATCTATCAAGTTGATCTATTGAAGATTAAGACAGATTGAAAAAACAATTACAAATTCTATACATTATCTAAATGGAAATCTATACAATAGCCAAAGCACAATGAAATTTTTCGGCTAAGCGAAATAAACATCAATAAATACTTTTAATAAATGAGCTCAGTTTTTGCAAAGACGCAAAGCTTTGAACGCTGAGTGATTTTTACGACAAAATTAACGTAAAGACAGGAAAGATTAATGAATATCCAGAACAGAAGCGGCGTTCTTCCGTAACCTCTCGCAACTGGGAAAATAAAACACCCTGTAGCTAAGCTATCATCGATCGTTTCGCGGAAAAAAGCTCACTCTGAATAAATTGAGGAGCTCTTTTGTCCTAATTTAATTCCACCCCTCTTCTTATTTTTTTAGACTAATTAGCGGGCGGCGTGTAGCGTCATTTCTGTCTAAAAACCTTTGCATTTTCACAATGGTACCGTCTTAATTGACCCGCAAAAGCGCCGTTAACACTCTCTCCACTTTATATAAATTTTCTCGGGAAATTTTCAACTTTTCGAATTTTCTCATTTCGCTCCGGGGATTATGATTCATCAAATTTTTGTGAAAGTACCCATAAAGTACAGACAACATAACTTTTTTACAAGACCCGGCTGCAGCGTTAAACTTTTACTAAACGTTTCACGGGCTTACAGACCCACAAGTTGAAGGTCCCTTTGATGCAAACCGATAATAAACGGCATCACTATGTAAATTTCTAATAACTGCTCCCAAATAATGGTGCGTAATTTTTATTTTTTATTATTAGATATTGACATATAAATAACTCTGATTTAACATTTTCATTATTTGACATTATATACCTACAATTTTTAATTAGTTTTGATTTTATTCTATTAGATTATTTCTATATTTTGTAAATGTGAGAACGTCGTAGGCCTTGTGGATTGTAAATTTATATACCATTATCTATTTGTTTAACATAAGGTACTTTTTGACAGGCCTACACTGTCCTCCCATACCTATTAACACTGTAACTAAAAATATTGTAAAAGACAAATATTGTTAAAAGAGTAACCATGGAGTTTCTTGCCGGCTCTTCTCCATAGGAAACGACCAATTGGAACCGTGCACCTAGAATCTGACGTTTCATAAGTGCCCGTGCAGGTTTATGTGAAATAAAATATTTTGATTTGATTTGATTTGATACAATTTAATTGTTGGTTTTGCGTTCGTATTTCGCGTTAAAAATAACACAATTCGAACAGCGAGAACGCCTTCGAATATATGTCGTACGAATAAAGACATGTAAAAAAAAAACTATATCGTATATCGTGATATAAGTAAGTCTACAGTATTGACATATTCTGCATTACCCAAGCCCAGTAAGAGGTACCTACCTAACACCGTGTGTAAAAGTTTGTGCTACACCTGGCATAGTTCTAATAAGTCACCAATTACGCGTTTGTATGAAGCCTGTGTTCGGCCTGTGCGTGATCTAGTGCCTAGTGGGCGCACCAAATTCCAATATCCGGCCTCCATAGATTATCGCGACGAACATAGGAGCATCGGGTTCAAACCTGTTTTTGTTCAACACTAGTGTGTAGATCGAGACGCGAATTGGCCTCGTAACGTCAAACATATCATTGAACAATGAAAAAAAAAAGCTTGTGTTTTTTTTGTTTCTTTGATTGCGTATGTCAAAGTATTTATGATTGAGTATAAAAAGTGTTGTGATATAATAATACATATTATCATTATATTAAATACCAGGTTGGAAATTATTCAATGTAGGCAAATAGGTATGGTCAATGGAGTTAGTTTTTAATGGCCATAAAGCTGTACGTGTAGGACAAAGTCACACATTATTATCAAGATAACAACATCATCATTATGTAGGTATTTCTTATTAAAGTGTAAATAGGTACCCAAGGAAAGAAAATCTTACCTTTTTCTTTTCCGGGTGAATTTCCAATAACAGAGGTTTGATATCAGCGCCGCGAGAATTCACTTCTGAAACAAAACACACAACTTTTATAATAAGAAAGACGGTTTCTTATCCCGCAGTTTATATCCAAGTAAAGACAAAAGATGCTCAATATTGGAGTTTATATTTAGATTTCAATATTATCGTATTATGGTAGGTAGGTTATACCTAAGTTATGTTCTACAATTTTATGGTATTTTTTATTAAATTATTTATTCTGGACGCCAACTTCGTGTGATAGCGGAAATCCTACCACCCATAATGTATTACAAAATCTATTTCTGTTATAATGTATTAAAAAAACATATTCCCACATAAAAGACCTGTTAATTACTACGCTACAAAAAGTCACATCGTAGACCGCACTAACGTGCTTCCAAAAGTTCCACATTCTAAATTTAGCTTAACGGTCAAAAATAGCTCGTAGGCTACGTAATGATACTCTTCCCATCGCCGTAAAGTGTTTGATGGCCGCTGCCTTGATACATAGTGTTTGAAAAGCTAATTTGCTTGGAGTTGGCTATAACTTATAAATTTCGGCCATTACTAGACAGGCATTAATATACTATCCGCGCAGCTATAATTTTATTTTCGCTACGATTTAAGTAACTTGTCTATCAAAAACCAGATATAATTTTTATGTTTTTGGGCAATATTTCGGTTTTAATTGAGCGTTAAAGTGTTATTTGTTTCGATAGCATTTTCCTTTGAGATGTTAGCAGCTAACTAGAACTTAGTAACGAGGTATTCCACTCAGAGCACTGATTTCAATGGCACCTGACCGAACGGCATCAAAGCTGTTCCACTAATAGCACCGAATCAAAATTTTGGCAAGTGAGGTCTGGGTCTCTCAAAGTTTATTAATGTCATTTTCAGTCCGCGGACGGCACCTGCTTATAGTGTAGTGATGGCATGTACCTATGAACTTTTTGATCAGGACATTAGTAACATAACGATACGGCCGCTGTCAGTCAAGCGCGTGTCGGATCACGCACAGTAGGTAAAGGGGTTCTCGTGCGTAATGAATGCGGGTCCATATACAATCTTAATCGTGTGAATACGACTGTCAATGACATAACAATTATGCAACCAATTTGATATCCATGATACTCTCTTCCTTGCTTAGTACAACAACCCATTGGGAAGTGCTGTAAGCTTAGGAACTGATTTATTAGCAAACTTTTTACCTCAATACCTACCAAGATTTAGTAGAAACCGAACTACTAAATAAATGAAAATGATTGTGTTCAAATATATATGTCGCCGCGGAAGCGTCAGTTAAGATTAAAACATAATCTAATGTGTTACCATTAACTGAAGTTATTGTTATTTCACCATAAAGTAAAGCTTACAACTAATTCCATGCATCTGAAAATGTGTATGGATGTCTTTGACGTCAACGCCATCTATTGTCTACTTGTGAAATCGAACTAGCAGATTATGGAAGAGTAATTATAAAACTAATTACGATGCTTTAGTTAAAACTGTAGTTCAAAGTAAAAGGGAACATTTATTTTATGTCTTTGGGTTTTTATTCATATTAACAGTTTGGTCTTTTGACACTGTAAATTTGTTTATGATACAGCGCTACCGAATGTGCCGAAAATGGCACGGATCGCAAGTTTAATAATCAATCAATAAATTTAATAATTTAATATGCGAACTAAATAAGTTTCAATACTAGAATACCAACCATAAAGTTTAAAGATTAATTTACACAACAATTTACTAATGAATACCTGTTGTTTGATTAAATTCCTTGAATTACAGGAAGTGTTGTAAAATAGTAACAATAAAGTTGTAGAAAGTAATTAAGCTTATAACACCTTTGTATTTGTGAATATTAGTATTGTTTAATAATAAAAGAATTAACTGATATGCATTTGACCATTGTTTACAAGTTTTACTGAACTAACTAAGTAATAAGATTCTGTATTGGAATACGCGGTACGTCCACCCATGTTTTTGGAGAACTTTGAGAAGGAGTCACGTTTGATGATGGCGGATTGTAACGCAATAAAAGTTGATAATTGTGCTTGTGTTAAAAGGACTGAAACTAACTGTCGAACAAGAAACCTCTGTAATATAATGTTTTTATTTAAAAGAGTGTCCATGGAGTTTCTTGCCCATTCTTCTCCATAAGGAACCTACCTCTTGGAATGGGCAAATAGCTTAACTTACTAACTCAAACCATGTCCTTGTTCAATGATAATAATAATTCAAAAGTGCCTGCAAATGCTTTAATCGAAATAAATGCTCTGAGCTTGAGTTAAGTGTTGTGTGTGATTGAAAACCAACTACCTACCTATTTACCATCAACGAGAGATTACACTGGAGGCTGGTTGGAGACTACTTCCCTACACAATGGGCTCCCCTATTTTGTCATATACTATAGGCAAAATAAGTAAATGAACCCATAAATTTATTTATAACGATTAAAGTATTCATTTCGTGAATCCTCCCTCCCTCACTATCGGCTTTAGCACTCTCGAAAAATATGAAAACGACACCAAAGAAAGTGGGAGAGAGAAAATCGTCTAACGCCTTTTCCTTATGTGACGATTTCTACCATTCATCCTACCGCAAGTCGCATTGAGGAACTTCTCTCCCAAAATACAACTATCCTATATCATAATGGTTTAAATTTATGCGGCAAGTACAATGTGACTCAGATAAGAATAAAGTTTAAAAAGAAATAAATCCTGTGCGCGAAACGAATACTTTCAGTTTTAAAATCGTTCGATTTTACGTAACATTTACTGAGCGCGTTCGTGTGGTCACTGTTTTAAAGATCCAGTAATACCTACTTACTAGTGGTAAATTAACTTTACCGCTAGTTAGTAGGCAGAGCACACCTTCTTCAACACGTTCGTAAACACGCTCCATGTTCCATTCAACCAACTTCTGAAACAAGTACATTTCATGAAAGATATCGTAAAGAGGTTTCATGTATCGCTTCCCATTAGCTTTCTGTTCATTCAACCAAATGATCAAAACAAGATCTGGTTTTTCCGTAAGCGATATAAAACTGATGGCGGCCAGTTTCTTGTTAATATGGAGTTACTGCTCTCACAAAGTAGGTTTGCAGTCGTTAATTACTTATGTACGGTAATGTCGTAAAAATGTACGTGTATATTATGGGGTATTGAAATTCAAGGATATTGTAAATGGTGATGTATTTCGACGATCACACACAGTAAAAAGGGTCCCTCCCTTTTTCGGGTTTTCAGTTACCTTTTTCACTTAAATTGTCTACATATTTCCCTCATATATCGAACCTAGTACAGTGCAGTGATTAAAGGTAAGTACAATACACCTTATGTACGAAAAAAATATAAAAAGACTGGCCATTGTTAATGTACACAGAAAGGCTTACGAGTCGATCACAACCAAAATAATGGGTCTTAACAATATAAAATAAATCAATTAACCAGGCTTAAAGAGCAGTCAAATCGTCAACACTTCAAACACTACAACCACGTCTGTTCAATACATTTTATCTCACACAATACAATATTTCAATTCTTATCGAGCTTCCAGGTAACAAGGGGTTTCCTATCGGCTCGCAGATTGTAACAACGATGTTTGTGTTCGATTGTGCGAACAAACACAACACAAACACAGGAGGATACACAAGAAATCGCAGATTGCTAGGGCAATGAATACAAGTTTCCATCTGTTTATTTGTTATATACATACTTATCTTTTCATACAAGTAGTACAATCACAATATGAAAACGTTGATCACTTTTGGACTTTGTCACATTAAACTTGTTCGTTGGCGGGTAACATAATAGATGTCGCTATTCGCATCGGCGCCGAACCATTTTGGGGACCCACATGGTGGTAGATTTGGCCCATGATTCGTTCGACATGCGGCAAACGTGTCCGGCCCAGTCCCACTTAAGCTTGGCTGCTTTTTGAGTGACTTCAGCGATTTGTGTTTTGGAGCGCAGCATTGTTTTCCTAACACGATCCTTTAATCTGTCTCCAAGAAGGCTGCGCTCCATTGCTCGCTGACAAACCTCAAGCTTGTACCTCTGCTGAACTGTCAATGACCAAGTTTGAGCGCCGTATGTGAGGATAGGGAGTATGCACATGTCCATTAATTTGCGTTTATGGCAAATTGGTAGGTCTCCTTTCATGAGGTTTTTCATCGACCAACAGCTAGACGCTAGAATATGCTAGACGCACCGAAAACGTCTGGAAGAGACGTTTTCGGTGCGTCTAGCATATTCATTATATTATGATTATAGGTTCTGCCTAGAAATCTAGAATAATATACGATGCAATTTTGACGCGTCCGCGTGCAATTTCGACCCCCGACCCACCGCGTCGCATCCCAAGTTGTATTACCTCGTTTTCACTTAGCGTTTTTTCTTACTTTTTTTTCTTATTCTATTGGCTCCTGAGGGTCGTAGCGAGATCGTGAATATAACTTTCTTGAGAGTTGGGCTATCAAAAGCAAATAGTTTTTTTTTATCCGACTGATCGTTCCTAAGATTAGCGATTTCAAAAAAGCTCTTCAGCTTTATTATTAGTACATATAGATGACAAAAGGGAGCCTCGACAACTGGCAATCGCTTTCAAAGTGTTTCGTATGTTTATAACTACCTCAATAGGAATATCTCGACATCTGCTTTTCAGTAGCAACAAGCCAATACATTATTAATAAAGTAAAAATCGTTTATTTTCTTTCTATAAGGATGTTCAATCACAATGTGAATAGAAAAGCAGAGTGCTTTCAATTTCAGCTAAAAAAATATTGTAGTGAAGCTTCTCGTGAAAGACTTCGCTACTGCAGTATATTGTAAGGGGTTTCCTCCTCCCATTGATGTGGATGTTGGTGATTATTCCGGTAAACTGTAAAGTGGTGGAAGGTAGTCGGAATACTATTCACAGTTCCAAAATCTACGAGTTTACACTGAACCGAAAAATATACGCCAACGCGATTTTAGCGGACTTCAAAAAAAGGAGGAGGTTCTCAATGCGACTGCTTTTTTTGTTAGGTTCGTTACCGGTTTGTATAAAGTTCTTTTATTTCAAAAGGTCCCATATAATTTGGTCAAGTTCTGCAGGTTGGTTTTAGAGTAAGCATCAATAATAAGTATTTTTTCCACTTAGTGTACTTATGTTGATGATGTTATACATAATAACTTCCTGTCACAGTTATTTACTTAGCTATTGTAGGTATACGAATTCGTGTAGGGTAGGGTCTACACCTAAAAAGTGAAAAATAAAAACTTTATTACAAGAAAACAAACAACCGACTTCCAAAAAAACACTATACAATGTAAAAAATAATTTTCATTTCGGAAGTCGGTGGCAAAAAAAGAAAATACGAAACCGAAGACACCGACTTCCGAAATTGAAGTTATGTTTCACTTTGTATTGTTTTTCTAAAAAGTGAAAAATACACGGTACTAAAGTTATAATAAAAATAACTAAATAAAAACTAATAACAGATTACATAGGAGCCTTAGCATAGCATATTTAGCCTACTATTATCCTACTGCCGGGACACAGGCCTCCTCCCTGTGAGAGGGAGAGGGCCGTAATCCACCACGCGGGCCCAGTGCGGGTTGGTAGATGTCACCTGTCTTTGAATTTTCGGTGCTAAGACATGCCGGTTTCCTAACGATGTTTTCCTTCACCGTTTTGAGAGCAGTGGTGATGAAATAATTTACACAAAGTAAAGCGCCTGTCTGGGTTCGAACCTACGACCTACAACTCGTAAGTCGCGGCCGTTACCACTGTGCCACCACTGCCTTAGGTGCTAGTTTTTTGTACAAATGCCCTGGACCCCACACTTGGATTCCCTGTATCGTAGAGTCCAGTCTTTTTCCAAGTAAGGCATACAATTTAATTTATTTAGATGAAAGTAATCAATTTGAAAAAAAAAGAATATGTAATTCTTAATTAAAAACATAACTACAAGTTACTGAAAAAGTTTACGTATTAAAATTATTATGTTATAGAAAGGCGTTTTGATGACAAGACATTTAGATCCTTTTGGGTGTGAGTGTGTTAAGTGTGGGGTGTGTGGGGGACGTATGTGGTGTAAATGGATGACTTGGTAAGCACAAGTTATTTTTTATTTTATAAATGATATCTCAGATATTACGACTGTGTGTGCAAAAGGTCTTCCGTTCGGTCATAGTTTTTGGGGTGCAACCATTTAAATATAGCATTTTTACAGCTGGTGTATGTTACGGTGAGTATTGTTCTATTGTGGGAGTAGAATTTGGATTAGAGATATGACCCAAGAAATGCAAAGGATCTGCGTGCAAAAGAAGAATGCACTCTTGGCCGATCACGATTTAACGTTCTGGATGAATGGCGGGCCTGTTAGTATGCATTGGGAAGCGTAGCAGTGTCGAAACAATACACAGTTGCCTCACACGGAGGAGGCTACGTTCTGAGTAAAGGGCATCAGTGGAATATCGCCAGGGTTTTTGTAGGCTATTTTTAAGATAGCTCGCTGAGCTCGTTCCAGCGCAAGCAGACAGGTTTTGTTTGCTGCTCCCCAGACTGATACACAGTAACTTAATATTGACTGGCACAAGGTATAGTAAACAATTCGGATGAGTTTTGCTTTTCCATTAGACTTTAATTTTTTGAATATGTGCGAGAGTTTGAAGTCGGTTGTTTTGCTAAAACTACTAATAGGCCTTATGAAATTGTCTAGGTATAGAAAATACAATACCCATAATGAGGAGTTTATTGGTCAGAAGTTCAACTTCAAGTTAAACCTGAAACGGGTAGTCCGGATCCTCTCTTGTCCGTTAATCACCAATTACTCTCCCACATGCTCACAGGCCTGGCTGTAGAAGATAAACATTAAATGCACTTCATTTATTTATTTTACTGCCGTTCGGCCACTGGTCACATCCATTAACCGATTGGACGCACACGGACATTAAAAGAGGTAAAAACAAGAAGTAACTAAAAGACGAAGATAACTCAGTAGGTTACCCACGCCAGTACATTTCACAAGCAACTAAATTCGATAACAGCATAATATAAAAGATTGGATCGTGTTATATGAATGAATATGTGGCTCTCCCGGGACGCTCGTCGTATCCATGTTTTATAACGCTATCTCTGCTCAGATTATTTCAAAATGGTTCTATCGCGCCCCCTGCTTGTTCCATTGTTTCTTTATCCTAAGTTTACGGTACACCGGAGAAATTTGCTTTATGATATTAGTTTGCTGCTAATATTATTATTGGGGAAATAATAGAAAAAGACGCTATTTTCAAGAAAGTTGCGGGCTAACAACTAAAATTCAAAATGATAATAAATCTGATGAAGATGTTATTGAATAGATAAGGTTCTTTATGAGCTCAACTTTTTTTTACCAAAACCTTAATATTAAACGTGCACCCGAAAAGCCCTTCCAAGACAACCATAGCTACCTTTATTTTGGTGCATCATAATGCACTCTAAAATATTATTTTGATCCCTGCCAATAACACCTGCACGCTTAACACGGCCGCAATAGAAAAAAGTTTTGTCTACGTATGAGTTGACAAAATTACAGATGAATAAAAGACATCTGTCATTTTGTCTTTCGTCGACAAAACTTGGTCATGCTTATGCCACGCGTGCAACCCATACACGGTTTTCATTAATCAAAAGTCTAATAAATATGTCTGCAAGGTAACTAATAATGTAATAAGTATATCGCAACTAGGTGGCCGTTTATTACATGACCGTGTAACGCAATAAATGTACACTTTAGTGACAAATTTATATTTTGGCGCGTCGATAATCGTGTCAATTTACTCTATAGGAACTAAGTGCGTTTGGTTTCATATTGATAAAAAAGGCACGTGTTATATTTAGTAAAAATGTGGCTGAAAAACTCCCTTGTTGGTCTAGGGGTAGGAAGCGCTACTGCTGAGCATGAGGTCCTGGGTTCGATTGGTAGATCGGAAAAAGTGGTTTTGGGTTTTAATATGTAGAATTTCTCAGTAGCAGCCCAGAGTCTGGATTTGTGCCTGGTTGTGGCAATAGGCTCGTCCCCTATTACACAGGACTTAAACATATCTGGCGGAATATAGATGTACTTTATGTATACCTCTGCCTAACCTTTCGGAGACAATAGGCGTGAAGTATTGGCATGATATATGTCTGAAAAAAAAAAAAAATCGGACGGTGAAGAGCCAAAAACCAAGTAGGTACACTTAATACTAAAATATGTATAACCAAAATGACAAAGCCATTTTCTTCCTTTTCCGTCTTTCTCGAGATAAAGAAATATCACGCCATTTAAGACGATAAAACTATCCCGGAATATTGGTAAAAGTGTACAATGAAAGAAGCAAACGTGTCGAATTACGAAGTAAACCTAGTGAAAGCGTGTGTTCCGAGAGAATAGGCCAGTTTTATAAGGATTTAGGCGCAGAAATAAGAGGATAAAACATGTGAATAAAAAAGCGGCCAACTGCGAGTTGGACTTACACCAGAAGGGTTCCGTACCACCGTACAATATTAAATATAATTATATAAAAAAGTTTGTAATTTTTTTTTTCGATTTTTTCCTTTTTATTATTTGTTGTTATAGTGGTATTAGTAGCACTTTGTGAAAATTTCAAGTAAACTGATACAGCCCTGTGACAGACGGACGGATGGATAGCGAAAATTTAGTAAAAGGGTCCCGTTTTATTAAAAACAGCTACATTATGCAATATTATAAACAAAAAACATACAAGTAACTGAAATAATAATGTAGCCTACAGCGCTGTTCATAGATTACCATGAATAAATAAAACTAAAGTCAGTAGGAGGTGAACTGTTAATGCACGACAGTTATACAATATTATACAAACAATAAAAATTACAAAAAAATTATCTAAGAGCTCAAGGCTGATAAAAGGCTACGAAACTTTTTCGTCGTCGAAGTCGTTGGGTTAGAATGCTTCATTGTAGGTTGCTGCCTTTCGCCGAACTGGTGAACGTAGAACAGCGTTAGATCGGCATTTACCTACTGCAAAGAGTTTGCCTGCACGCACCTGCCGTCTATGGACAGAGGGGCAATACCCGTATTTATTATGAACGGTCGCATTCTAATCTCAGTCTCAATCTCTCAAAAATACAATTAATTTTCATGCGTTTTTTCAAGTTTTTGACATCGTTTGTCGCTAAGACGAGATTACGACTGGAATTTGAACATTTTTTAAATACGAGAGCTGCCCCTCTGTTCTGGGGTTGCATAGCACAATACATTTTTCAAATCAATACAATCAAAATCGTTGGCACCATTGGCACCCTTTGGGTAAGGAACCCAAAAAACAAGGCGATAAAACATAAAGCGTGTGAATAAACAAGAAACGTGGTAAATCCATGGCTAAGCTGCGGTTGTCTCACGCAAAACATCTTGTTTTGTATTCCCGAATCACTTAATGATTGTCGGAAGGGAATGAACTGTTTCTGCCATAAGTTACGAAACCTTGAAGAAGGTTTTATCCTGTATTTTTATTTCCTTCACTGCTCGTACAAAGCAAAGGCCATCTTTTTTCAAAAAAAAAATTCCGCTGAGATGAACACGTCCTTTATTTTGACAGGGGTTCTGCTCTTCCCGCCTACGAAAATTTTGTCTAGAGCGATATCACTCACTACTAGGTATTATGTTTTTAACTAATTTACCTAGGTCGTTGATTATGAATGAATCAATTGCCCTCCAAAGTTGAAGTGCACTTACGAGAGCTATTGATTAAGTTATAATTGAAGTCTATCGGCAATATTCCTTAATGGAAATATCTACGTTTTTTGAAAATAAACTGTTGTCTACAGTCTGTAGTGCTAATCTGTAAGCATCTCACCGTGAAAACTTACGTGAAGTGAGCGTAGAGTGAGCCGTCAGTGCCACTGATGCTAGGGATTGATCAAGACGGGATGATACTGACATCTCACTCCACGCATGTCTTCACGGTGAGATTTTAACAGGATCGACATGCCGGTCCTTTTGCGCATCTCACTCAATATTATAAAAACAATGAACGAAAACCATTTTATTTTAATCCGTGAAGTCTTTTGAGTGAAGAGAGAAGAGCGAGTGTTAGGTTCCGCTCAGAAATGAAGTTATCCGAAAAGAACCGGAGTAACTAATATAGCTTGCAGAGTAAGCAAGCTGAAGTAGCAGTGGGCTGGTCATGTTTGTCAAAGGACCGATGGCCGGAGGAGCAGATGAGTGCTGCAGTGGAGACCGCGTATCGGCCAGCGTAGTGCGGGACGCCTACCAGATATATGGATCGACGACGACCTTAAAAGGTGGCTGAGACAGACTGGATGAAGAAGGCGGAGATCAGGGTGTTGTGGCGCAGCCTGAGGGAGGCCTATGTCCAGCAGTGGACTGCAATAAGGTGAGTTGATTGATTGAGCCTCCTTTATCTTATCGTGTATTTATAGACACGTTTACACGACACTTTTTACATCAATCATTATTATTCGCCTATAAACGTTCTCATCGAATCTGAACTATCTGTCTCGTCTTATTCTTAATTTTATTAATAGGAAAAGGCTTAAGATATTTGTATCCACATAATGCTTAAACTTTAAGAAGAGACAGGTATGAAGTCTGTTACTCGTTAATTGGAATTCATGCATTAGCATCGTCCTCGAATACTAATATTATAAACGCGAAAGTTTGTGAGTATGGATGGATGTTTGTTACTCTTTTACCCAAAAACTACTGAACGGATCTGGATGAAATTTGGCACACAGATAGTTTATAACCTGTAATAACACACTGAGTACTTTTTATCCCGATACTCCCACGGGATCAAGATTTATGCGGGTGAAACCGCGGGGGCAGCTAGTTATTTTATAAAGAGGTTGCGATTGTTTGTTTGTTTGTAAGTGGTGATTATAAAAATGTTTTCAATGATAGAAAGCTACACATCATATGATATGTTAATATGTTGTACGGTATAGTTGACAACTGTGCGGACGAGGTCGCAAGCAGAAGCTAGTTAACAATAAAACACAGACAATACTCAAAGCGTATTTTGTCGTCCTCAAAACAAACAATAATTCTTATCCTTTAAACTTTGTTCGAGCACTAGAATTGCGTAGGTTGCGTTTGTGACTCGAATAAATTAAGTGAAAAGGAATGGTTTGTTTATACATTTCGTTTGTGGCTAGCTTGCGGTAAAACCAGAGTAAAGGTTATCAGAGCACCAAACATTGGTTATAAGGCAAACATACGATAAACTATTGAACTGGATTTAAAATATTGTGCCTTTTATCGCATTTACAATAAGTACTGGTACCCACACAGAAGTAACTTCGCAGAAGTCTAAAAAACTGATACCATTATGTTTTTATAGAATATTTAGTAAAGGATACTTTAGAAAACTCCTAATATGTGAAATATCTATAGAATACCTTATTGTGGAGTTTCGTTTTAGGAACCACCAATTGGAACCGTGCACCTAGCTTCTGTCGTTCCATAAGTGCCCATGTAGGTTTATGTGGAATAGAATATTTTGATTTTGATTTGACCTAATTACACTGTTAGGGGTTGACCAGTATGATTGTGTTTCATGGGAATATTTCTATCTATTCAATATTAATGTGAGAAGAACATTTTAATATTGAATAGTATAGCGTTATCATGGCCATCTAGAGTCCTTACCCAGCCGGCTGCCGCCCGTCAGAGAGCGCCCGCGCAAGCTCCAGTAAGTTCGCATGGTAATCGTGAGTCAAGTAAGCCCGCAAGCGAATGTGCGCGCGCTTTAACCCAAAGGTTCTGTTAAATCGTAATTTATGTGATTTAAGTGATTACAGTGTATCTCCTAAGCACCTGCGTTTCTCTTACATCCGTTCCCCGGCTATAATAGCCATATTCATTTTAATACAAAAATAAAAATAAACCTTGAGTTTTTTTTTATTAAAATGAATACAGGGTTAAAACTTGTAGCAAATTTGTAACAGGGTCGCGTAAGCATTTTGTTACTCTCAGATTAGATAGCGATTAACATACGACGAGACCCCCCCCCCCCCCGTACGTTTTAATTAATAAATGTTCTATTCATGACTCATTTTACGAGTTGTAGGTCGTAGGTTCGAAATCAAAATCAAAAAAATAAAATCAAAAGTCATTTATTCAAACTAGGCTGAGAGTCAGCACTTTTCGAACGTCAAAATTACATAAGACAGTCCCCCAAAACGCCCGCCCTTCACCACTTCCTAGTGCTTTAGCTGGGAAGAAGAAGTGGCGCAACAAACTCCCCAGCAGCACAGCTGTCTGTTTAGTTAGAAAAACCATTGTACTATACAATTATAAGGTAATCAAAGAAGAAAAACCGAAACACAAAAAGTCATATTAAATTATCTGCCATATGTAAGCTAGCCACGCCAATATACCCAAAACATAAACCAATAAAAATCAATGAAAAAAACAACTACACAAATAAAAGCCTCCAGGCATAAGGGGCGTGACACCTTACATATGCGAACCTAGATAGGCGGTTTCATCATCAGCCTACAGCAGTCCACTGCTGGACATAGGACTCTCCAATTTTACGCCATTTAGCTCGAATCTCGGCTACCTTACGTTTGCCGATTCGCGGTCTCCACTCAAGAACTCGTCTACCCCAACGGTCACCGGTTCTACGGCTAATATGGCCGGCCCATTGCCACTTCAGCTTGCTTATTCTGTGTGCTATGTCGATAGGCGCTTTACTTTGTGTAAATAAATAAATCAACTATGCTCTGTAAAACGGTGGAAGAAGATATAGTGAGGAAACCGGCATGTCCTACAACCAAAAATTTGAAGACATGTAAAGTCTACCAACCCGCACTGGGCCCGCGTGGTGCAGTATAATACGGCTCCTCTCACCGAGAGGATACTTGTGTCCCAGCAGTGGGAACATGACAGGATTTTTATGCTATTCGAGTGCCTATTATTTGTTGTTGTTAAGGTTTCAGCAGTTCTACATAAATTTAATAATATGAAGGTAATAATGAACGACCGCGAAAGTTTTACGGAAAAATATTATGTTCCATAGAGACATAACATATTTTCTGAAAGTGGAACGGAATCGGGGTCGCCCACCTAGTCGCGAGCGAAGCAAACACTGCCGTACCATCCTTTGCTGAACCATTTCGCCGCATTTTCAGGCCCCCATTTGAGAACCTCTGGATAAGACCAGAACGCAGAAATTTTCGTCATCCAGTAAGCTATAATCACATACTTAAAATCCAAGTCTGTAGGTCATTTCGGGTCCGAAGTTAAGCGAAAGCAAAGTTTCGCATTTATGACACTCACTCACTCACTCATGATCATCAGACTAGTACTTTCCATAAACTCAGACAGCTGAAATTTGGTACAGAGTTAGGGTTTAATGGCCACATAAAGGGAAAACTATAAAGACCAGGATTATCGAAGATCTAGAGTACCTGGTGACCCTGATTAGAAAACACAATGGCCCAACCAAACTATTAGAGATCGACATACCGCCTTTACAAAAAAAATTCAACTTGGTGGGCCGCTTCATTTGATTTCAAAATCGAAGGTCTGAAGTATCTGATGAAGAACTCTCAGCTGGTCTCAGCTGTATTAGAGATATGGTAATGCCCCCTTCCATTATTGGTGCAAAAAATGTCGTCTGTATTGCAAAAACCCAGCGTAGTGGGACACATCTTCTAATTTAATCTAGCATATAGCTTCCCACTGCTGAGCGAATGCCTCCCCTTCTGCTTTGCGCACGTTTCTAGAACAAAAAATGAAATCCCACCAAAAACATTATTTATTTAACCATTTATGTACACACTTATAAACAGACAAGAAGAATTAAGAGAACAGAAAAGTACGTACAAAGGTAATGCTTATATTTCTAAAGAAATCTCTTCCAGTACACCTGCAGTAGGAGAGTATATGATAGATGTAGACAACGTGTGTAAGAATAAAAGAGAAAACAAAATACATAAAAACGAAACAATTCACTAATATAAAAATAAACATGCAATGTCAAAATATACTTACATACATACATACTTCTAAAATAAATAACACTAAATATGAATATAAATTTAAAGTGATAAAAATAAATACAAATACTATACAAATGCAACTATGACACAGTGGAAAGATAGTGTTCTTTCACTCTCCTCTTAAACACCACAACAGTTTGACAGTTCCTAATGTCAGGCGGAAGTGAATTCCACAACCGAACCGCGTGTACAGAAAAAGAATAGGAGTAGAAGTCAGTTGAGTGGGGAGGGGTTTTTAGGAGATTTCTAAGGTGCGACCTGCAACGCGCATCAAAAAGACGGGCGTAGGAGAAGCGTTCCCGCAGATAGGATGGCATTAGAGGGTTGTGGAGAATGTTAAATAGCAGACACAATATCCGAGAGTTCCTGCGAAGTCGAATAGGGAGCCACTTGAATATCTTGCGAAAGTTTCTCTAACTTTCGCAAGATATTCAAGTGGCTCATACTTTTTAAGGTTAAAAACCAAACGAATACAGATATTTTGCAAACGCTCAAGCTTATGTAATAGCTCCTCGGTGGTATCCAAATAACAGGCATCAGCGTAGTCAATGATGGGCTGTATGAGAGTTTTAGCAAGGGAGATTTTTGTGTTCAAGGGCAAGAAGCTCTGGAGGCATTTCAAGGAATGAAACGTGTAGTGCACCTTGCGACTAACTTGAGCAACATGAGCAGTCCACGATAAGTAAGAGTCCATAGTCACCCCCAGATTTTTACAGTTTTTGCGTATTCAATCTGAACTCCATTCAGATAGAGTGGAGACAGCGACGCAACATCGAGCTTATTTCGCATATACCTGCCGCCGATTATTATGGCCTGAGATTTCTTAGGGTTGATCTGCAGTCCAAAAGACCGCGACCACTCGCTAATCAAATCCAGGTCTCTGTTCATAGCAGACACGGCGGCTTCCGCATCTTGCGTCAAGAAATGATCGTAAAGCTACAGATCGTCGGCATAGAGATGGAAGTGGGAAGAGATGACCCTGGTGACAGAGTTGATGAACATAGAAAAGAGAAGAGGAGAAAGAACGCCACCCTGAGGCACACCAGCGGTAAGAGAGCACCATTCAGAAGAAGACTCTATGAGACGAACTCGCTGACAGCGGCCTTTAAGATAGGAATCGAACCAACCAATGGTAGAAGAAGAGAAATTGAAAGATTTAAGGATACCTAGAAGGATATCAAAATCGACAGAGTTAAAGGCACTGCTAAAGTCCAGAAGAACAAGTAAGGTCAGAGATTTGTGGTCCATAGCCAGCTTTTTTTATTATAATTAATGTTGTGTGACTTGGCCGTTGAAAGGTAAACAAGGGTATAAAACCAGGTGCTCCATGACAACATTGCACCAATCTGTCGCCAGAACCGCTACACATTGACGATGGAAAATTGCCACTTGGAAAATGTTGATTCAATAACTAGTCAATTATAGGCTTGATAAAGCTGCGTATTTCAATAATACTTATGTATAGGCGAGCCTGAAACAAACAGTATAAAAATATTTTTAGTACAGACGGACTTCTAATCCTGGAATGTTCAACGGCCAAGTCACATAACATTAACTGTAATAATAAAGAAATCGCAGTAAGGAACCTTAGACTTGGCACGACTTTGTCTAGATTTCATTACTTTTTAGAGATAAACAAGCAGCTCCATCGAGACTTGGCTAGTTTTTTAAAGAATGTTTTTGGTGGGATTAATACTTACTGTATTAGGGTTTTCCCTTTATTAACCATTTTAACCTTTTTGCCACGAGATAAAAACTCATAATTAAAAAAAAATCCTCATCTCGCTCGTAGTCGTCTGATTTTGTCCATCAGGGGCCAGAAGTTTAGGTTCAGATTAGGATACAAAAAAAACCTCTACACCAAACAATATACTTAGTGCCGATTTCACCAATGTTACTGTACGCGTTCAGCACATCTAAAACGCGTTCAAGAGCTGTCAGTGTCAATATTCCATATAAAATAAGGACACTGACAGCTTATAAACGTAGTGTATGTGATGATCGCGTTTAGTTTCATTGGCGAATTCAACCCTTAAATGCTTACTTTTTAAAGCATTGATGTTCTTAATTTAAACCTTAAATTCATTCATGGATTCATTCTTTGACAGACAACGCACAGAAGTCTACAAAGATTTCCGTAAACAAAGAAAGTGATAACTATGAAAGCAGTTTTGAAAATTCATTCCCTAAAGAGGTTAATAAGTCATGAAAGTTTGTATGTAAGTTCATCATTTTTGCCAATGGGAAAAAACCTACACATGCCTTGTACACATACACATACATACATGACCCCACGCCTTCTTCCCATGGGGGTAGGCAGAAACTACAGAACGCCACCTGCTTCGCCGCCTACTCCTGCCGCGTTTACGTTCATACATCTGGTCTTACCCCACGCCGGTTGCGAGTACTAGGCACCTGAACTTTCTGAAGAACATCGCCAATAAGGACTATACGTCCTCTTAGGGCATCCCCTCCCGGCGATTCGACTCACACGGCCTCATACCTTTTGTTAGTCGCCTTTCATTCATCCTCTCAACAAGACCAAACCACATACTCTTTTAAATGTTTGTCACCACATCTTCTTCTTCCTGTTCTTTATCTCGCTTTCTTTGTGTAACATAATACTTGACGTAAGCCAGGTCTTCCAATACAGATATAACCCAAACACCAGACGATTTTTTGGATTTTAACTCAAAAAATATTTGTTTCGAAATAGTGCAACCAATGTTATAAAATGTGAAATACCTTAAAAAATTGCCAAGTTTTAAAAGTTTTAAAATAAGTGTTAGACAAAGCCAGCACTATCGTAGAAGTGACGTCACGACTATGTAACTTCATGCGATTGCTTCACGGGACAAGGACGGGAATAATCCCCTCCAAAAACGTTGAAAGCGTGTAACTTCGTATTATCATCGATTCATGCGATATTTTCGATTTGCGGCATTACAATATTTTTAGAATATTTTTAATATTAGTCATGCCCATTGTAATGTAATAACTATAATATTATAAATGCAAAAGTAAGTTTGTTTGTTTCACGCCTAAACCACTGAAACGATCATTATGAAATTTTGCATATACGTGGTAGGTGTACAGAAAAGGACATAAAAAACCTTTCATCCAGAAAAAAAGTAGGTACTGTTCCCGAGGGAAAGCACTTTTTTCTTGACGAAAAAACAATTGCTTTAGGACGCTTGATGGCGCTACGTGTCTTTCGAATCATGATTGATTGTATTATTAGAATCTTTAGGATACTTTTTACCCAGACCTCCAAGCGGTCAACAATATTGTACTCCTAGCCGTGTACCGCTAATTAATACCCGCAACTATTGTCTAGGAGTAAGGGAAGTAATTTTTCTCGGAAAACTAATTAATTTCGAATTAGTTGTGCGTGTTATGAACTAACTAAAAGCGCAAACAGACTGCGGTCGAATTACCTCGACCGTTGAGGAGGATGATCCAGTGTAGGGGGGGGCATGACATATGGATTACGGTCGATCGACGAGAAATGTTTTCTCTTCAGCGTTGGTCGGCGGTGTGGAATTCACTATTAATGATCGCCCATTTTTTTTACATTAACAGAAAACGACTATCGGCCAATCACATTAGTTAAAGAAAATTAGGCAAATACATACATTCATCTCACAGAACTCCAGACATATTGACATTATCGTCTTCCATTCGCTCGCGAACACAACACGGCGTCCATAATTATCGATTATGGGTATGAGGGTACATCGATCGGTTTCGAAGGATTTGAATAACGTCGACGTCGATCATCCGCAGTCTGGTTGCACCTTTGCACAGTTGCTTTCTATTATTCCATCCAGAGTAAAGCCGTCTCTGTGGAAATAAATTTGAAATTCATAATTCATGCTAGACTTTAATCCTTGGCTACTAATAGGCATCTTGTCTTGTCTTAAAAAGGGATTAGCTCTCGGTGTTTGAAAGCCTAAACAACAATTCCTAATCTGTAAATAAGCTGCCCTATCTTGAGTTATGTAACCTAAATGGGGTTTCCACATTTAGTCGCAGAATTAATTAATTAGACATCTAGAAACCTAGGTTAGGTGGTAGATAGGCAACATAACTACAATGAGAGACACTGGCAAAACCGCATTAATATTTGTTAGAATTTTCTTTACAAAGATCGATCGAATGAACGACCAGAGTTTCTCGTTTTCTACTCGGTAAGGGACAAGTCATTAATATATTTTGCTGTAAAAGAGAAAGAGTAAAAAACAAGCACGAATTGAACATTGTAATTGAAAAACATTTCTGAACGGTCAATTGGGATGATGGCTAATATTGAAAAAATATTGTTATTTCAGGAAAAATCTGTTAAATCGATGGAAATATGAAGAAGCTATACGCTTTAATTGTTTTTGGAGGGGATTATTCTCGTCCTTGTCGCGCGGTTCTGACAATGTATGGCGCTAGTATGAAGTTACATAGTCGTTACGTCATTTCTACGATAGTACTGTCCATGTGTAACACTTATTTTCAAACGTTTATAAAGGCAATTTTTTCAGCTTTTACTCTTTTTATGCAACATGTTTTTACAAACAATTTTTTTTTTTAGTAAAAATGTCGTCATCCATCACTATTTGTAGTGAAGTTTGTAAAAAATGATTTTGTTTAATTGATAAAGCTACAAATTTACGATTTTCGGACTTTTCCATTTACTTGTGCTGTGAGACCTTGTTTTTACAAAATTTCAGGATTCTAGATCAACGGGAAGTACCTTAGGTTTTGATTTATTTGGGAGTATCAAAAAATGTTGCATAAATCACCGTGTTTTTTTATTTCGTTGACTTAGAAGCTTGATTTTTTTCGACCTTCAAGGGACCGTTGACTTACGTATTTGATAATAATTTCAACTTGATACTTCCACACGTTTTTGAGAAAAGGGGTCTTGACAAGACAAACAGACAGAAAGTCGGGTAACAAAGTGATCCTATAAAAGTTCAGTTTTTTCCTCTTAAGTAACCCTAAAAAACAAACCTATCCAATATTCGCATTAATTGAAGGCTGCAGAAAAGGAACAAACGATAGTGGGAAATTTTTCCCTCCAGTCCTTGAACAGCGTAAATTTATCAGAGTGCAGAGTAGATTCCGCATCGAGGAGAAGAGCTCTATTCACACCGAACTGAATAGTTTCTACGTTCACAATACTGAACAATAGACCCTTTGTACGTGTAGAATTATCGACGAAGATTTGCAAAACGTATTCAGATAAGACGTTCGGTTCTAATCTTAGTGCCAGCCGTGTGGAAAACATGTTTAGGCTATATAGGTCCAGGGATAAATAAGAATCTGCGCTGATTTTATTATAATGTAAGGCTTTCAGCGATGATAAACGATAATGCAATCTAATAAAGAAGAAACCAAAATCATTAGGCAGTCATCGTGTATTATGTGCACGGATTATGCCGCTACGTTCTATTATAATTATCCATGGCCTTATTTAAACAACAAGAGTTAGCACGATTTTAGTGTGAGGATAACCTGACGATGCCTCCTCGATAACCTTTTTGTTCCAACGCACAATCATGATAATAGAACAATGTGTAAAACAAAAACTTGTTGAACTCTCGAGAAACGACTTAAAATTGCCCAAGTCATATCTAAAGAGAAGTTAATTAAATAAATTACTTGTTTCAAGTTCCTTAAAACAAACCAAGCCGTTGTTTAAACACTTATTTAAGCACGCCAAAATTGAAGCTTTCGAAATATTTCATCAAAATTGGAGTGTTCCTACCCGCGAAGAGTTGAACCATAACATCGTAAACCCCTTTGAAAACAGACTATTGTTATTTTAGCTCCCTTTCCCTTCCCGTACCTACTGTATTTAAATCTCAAGGGGGTATCAGGAATGTATGACGCGGTTCTTCAATATTTGGTTCTTAATAGTTCAGTGGCTGTTATCGCAGTGACGGAGCAAGCCAAGGCTACGACAGTTCGTGCTTCGAATGTAATACAAAATGCGTCTTACAGTAAACAGTGGTTTTATAACAAATCGAGATTATAATTAATAGTCATTGTTTACTGATGAATGTGACTTATGTGTGTTGTTATGCATTCGTATGCGTATGTTGTTTATTTTTAAACTAGCTGTGCTCTGCGACTTTACTTGCTTATTACTATTATTGCTACACATGCTTATATAGTAGCTGATCCGTGAACTTCGTACCACCTCAGAATATTAACTGCATTGTAATTTTTTTCCTGAATTTTTCCGTAATGTAAGCCTCGTTGGTCTAGTGGTCGCAAGAGCTGCTGCTGACCATGAGGTCCTGGGTTTGATTCCCAGGTCAGGCAAAGTGTTATTGGGTTTTTCCATCTGGAATTTCTCAGTAGCAGCCCAGAGTCTGGATTTGAATAGGCCAATCGACCCCTATTGTATGGGACTTTAACATAAATGGCGAAATGTTGCGGTACTATAGGTACACCTCTACCTAACCCTTCTGGGATTACAGGCGTGATGTTACGTATGTAATAATAAAAACAAAAATAAACATGTAATAGTTATTCTGCTTGTCGGGGCGGAGACAAATCCAACGAATCTGTTCGAATTTCACCAATGAAACTGAACGCGATCAGCCCGTTAAACCCAGTTGAAGAGCTGTCAGTCCAATTTTCCATAACAATTTTGACACTGACAGCTCTTGAAGGCTTTCAGTAGATGTACTAAACGCGTTCAGTTTCATTGGTGAAATCGGCACTCAAATATCAAACAAATCGGTCCAGCCGTTCTTGAGTTATAAATGGTGCATAGCTATAACCCGACTTTGTTTTATGATTTTTCAATAGTCAGATAACTTGTATACTGAAAATAAATCAGACAGTCTGACATATTTTGTGTACAAATGCTGTAAAACCACAATATTTATTCCATACATAAAAGTTATCTGACCAATATCTGACTATTGAAAATTCACCCCTTAATTGGATTATTATTATTGGTCTTTCAGGACAAAAAGTTTCCTTAGCCTCTTCTAGTTACTAAATCAACCAGCAGCCTAATTGCGTAACACATTTTCGTAAACTAATACGACTAATCTTTTTACGACTAATTATTCGACAGTTCAACAACATTCATTGCGTTATTTACATTGTTGAGCAGATTTTTTTATCGAACTTGTGAAGCAGAGGATTAGCAATGTGTTTCAAAACGATTCTGATTCCGATTGATTGTGTATTACGCAATTAGGGTACGGATACCTAAGTTTTAAGATTTTTAATCACGTACTTTCTGTTACGGAGGTTGGTTGTGAAAACGTAGAAAGCAGATAGACTAGGATTCTTAAACTTTACCTAATTTAACCTGCCAATGTGTTCTTGTAAAAATCTCACCGTGAAAACTTATGTGAAGTGGACTTGATGTGGGCTCAATACACTATTGACAGCATGCATCAGGGAAACAGCATGTGACTTAATTTGCTGTTGTAATTTTCTTCAACCAATCACAACTGCTAACATGGCATATGACAACAGATTTACTAATAAGAGATCGATCAGCTTTTAAGAAACCGTCGTTTTAACTTTGTTAAAACCCCCGTAGTTAACACACCCAGGCGTGGAGTAAGTACCTATGCACACAACGCTCAGCCTGATAACTACCCACAAATAACTTATTATTGCTTACTAAGTACCTACAATATGCATAGTAAACATGTTATGAAAGTAATATCGTATGGAGCTTGGTACAAAGCGTTTAACTGCGCGACCCGGAAAACAAATAGCCGACGAAGCTCAACAGTCCCACATGGCCAGTATTCTAAAGTGATTGCACTAGCCGGCTCTACCGTTTGATATATGAACACTGAGCCAAATTTCTGTGCACCGGGAAGGGTTCTCTGATATATATAGAGACGAAGATAAGACTGTATAGACAGGGAAATTACTTGTTTAATAAATTGACCACCTGACACATATTCCGTATAAGTATTCAAAACTGTCCAGCTGTATGAACGGCAAATTGACGTAGTATTTCAATTTGATTTCGTGAGTGGGGTAAGAAAAGTAAGATTGAGTGAAATCAGTAAATAACATCTTCGCACAGCCAGGATTTTCAGACTAGTGATTTGTTAAAACTTAGTGATAAAACTTCAAGATGTTCCCAAAACACTGTTATCAATGCCAAAGATTAATTCAAAAATATCCATAACAGATAGAACTAAACCTTGCCAAAGTTATCGCTTTTACTATCTCGGAAGCGACCCACGTTAACCTAAACGTCGTGCGTCGGTTTTACTCGGAAACACGTTTACGTAAACGTAAACATTTGTTAACAACGTAAATCGAATTGTAAACAATTCAATTTACGTTGTGAACAAATGTATCATGGATTCATTAAGTGCTCCTACTAATGATTCGCATGCGGTTTGAGCTTAGAGTTTAGACTGAGTATTTTACCATGTTGTGCTAGATTTTAGTATTTCAAATTTACTTTTGTTTCCCACAAAATTAGAAAAGGGTTTAAAGGCTAACACCCTGTTTCTGAATTGAATGCTGAGAATTTGTGAAACTTTTATTTAGCAGCAATGAAGGTGAAAACCAGCTAAATTCAAAATTTCTTTGCAAAAACCGGCGAAGTGCGTTTCTGACCACGCACAATGAAGGGTTCCGTAGTTGGC
Organism: Dasypolia templi; assembly: GCA_963555695.1. NCBI lineage: Eukaryota > Metazoa > Arthropoda > Insecta > Lepidoptera > Noctuidae > Dasypolia > Dasypolia templi. The sequence goes on along the minus strand of OY743143.1, from coordinate 24,224,626 downwards.
ATGAACAGCCTTAAAATGTTAGTTTTTGTTTTCATTCGTACCTATAGTAGTTTATGTGCTGATCGCATTCAAATTCATTGGTGAAACTCGCCCTTAGTAAATATCAATGGCTTTCATTTTGACAGTTCTACAAAATTCATTGCGATATTTACGTTGTTGAGAAGACACATTTTTCGAACATCTTCATTATGTTCGAAAAATGTGTCTTCTCTTTAAAGAATTAGGAATATCCTTCAAAACGATTTAGGTTGGGATTGAAAGTTTGTTACGCAAATAGGGTGCTCTGAATCTTTGCCTAACTGATTGTAAGAAAACCAACTTACTGATGGTTCATCCAAGCCTAAACTTAGAACAATCAGTCAATACCGATCTCCTATAGTTTACTTATAAATCTCCGTAATATTACGATCTTACAACTTTATTTATGTTCCCTTATGTAAAGGTCTGAAGCAGCATTAATGAAGTTTTGTTCTGATATAACTCTACGACTGCTGATATTGTTTGGACAGCAAAGTCAGAAGTAAGGTAAGAATGAGAAAAGGAAGTTTGAAAACGGAAATTGAATTATTCTAGTATAGCATGTGCTATTTCTAGAATATGTTAAATATCGTCGTTGTTCGCAAAGCTTCATCACACGCTTTTGTAAAAATTATAAGAAATGCATATAATATATACAATCGTACAGGACTTTGTTTTTAGTAACAATCCACTTTTGTTTTATTTTGTGTTATTAGTTTTGATGTTTTTTTGAGTGTGTTTAGTTCATTTGTGATAGAAATAGTTTTTCTTTCTTTCTTGTCTGTTTGCATGTAAGCGGTCAACGGTTTCAACAATCGCTGGTTCTTTCGACATTTGGTGAATTTTCAAGGAGAAAAAAAATCTCTTTCATAAAAATCGAGGCTAACAATATGTTGTTGCTTGCTTCGTGAACCAATTTAGTTAAATTTCGTTTACCGTCTATACCAAACTTTATTAAGAATACCTACATAAAATAGAATAAGGTATTCCTTACAATAACGTAACTTATCCTATTACGTACCAGGACGCTGTTCACATAATCTTGTTCTCGCTTCCTTGCAAGCTGCCGTCTATAAATACACATGCTGTATTCTTGAGGTACGTTCAGCCAGCAAACGCAAATAAGCAATCGTAATTACTACCGCTTTTGTCTACAGCAAGCTATTTATAATTGTTGGATTAAACGGAACTGGAGGTAATTTAGAGACTGAAAAGAAAGGGGTGTTTTTTGGTATTGATAGTCTACACTTCGTTCGATTTAGAGACTGTTTCGGTAACAAATGATTTCGCTGTAGAGACATAGACGCTATTGACAAAGAAAATGTTGGTTCATCATAATATATCAGCTGTTGTCCGCCTTTCGCCTGCGATCCAGGATGAACCCATGGCCTTGCCCAGGTTATAGTCTATCAGTGTGACAAATTTCATCCAAATCCGTTTAGTCGTTTTGGCGTGAAAGAATAAGAAACTTACTTTCGCATTAATTTAGGATTTTGAGGTGAGAGCACTACTTTTCTTTTAATTAGTAGTATGACACCGTGACACAATTTTTAATATCTTTTTATCGAAAAACCATTCTTGCAATACTTTTGTTGAGGTAAGGCAGAGACAGTTTTATTTGACCGACGACTTTTTTTTACAAAAGTTGTTTTAAATATGAAACTCTGTATGAAAGCAAACAGTCTGACGGCATTACAAAATAAATAAATGGAGTAAATGTCACTAAGCGGACCATTGTATGGCTTCCCATTTGTTCGGGGTCGCCTGCAGATTCCCGGCCACCGTAGGCGCGGGCTTGCGGATGGCGAGCAATGGGTAGCTCGTCGTCCGGTAAGGACCAGGCCCGGGTCGACGGCGCGTTGTGTTCCACGCGCGCCTCAAAGAGATGTCAGCACAAAGTGACGGGGTCCGATAGGGCCGACGTCTCAGGGTCGCGGGTTATTCTACAGAGAAAACCGTGGCCCTGGCACAGGCAACTGAAGGAACACGGGTGGGTTTTAGTCAGTAAAAGTCTGACACGCCCTCCCGCTCCACCCAGAGCGGAAGAAGTCATTTGATGATTTCCCACCAAAAAAAAAAAAAAAAAGGCTGTTACTGAGAAACTCTAGATAGAAAAACCCAAAAACACTTTGCCCGACCTGGGAATCGAACCCAGGTGATTTTGAATCTAGACAAGAATAAAGGAGATAATTAAGTAAAAAGCAGACATATTAGATACTTGTACCTTCAATGACCAACTACTACCTACCGTCCTACTGTTTAAATGATCTCGTTTTAGTATTAAATGGTGACGTAAAACGCGTTCATACAAAACCGTTGCATTTATACGACGTCATCTCTTTAAATGCTACTTCGGATAACCTGTCGTAACTCAAGGGATATGAACTCAGTATTCTTGCTTATTCCATAAGGTGTGCTATTTACACCTGTTTGATGTTATCTGCTTATAAACCGATATATCATAAAAACTTTTTCTTCTTTAATTTTTGGATGCTTTCATTTTCAGAAACGGAATACTGTTCAACCTGAAATTCAGTAACATTTAAGCGTCAAGCTTAAATAGCCTCTAACACTAATCTAGAAACGGCAATAAAAATGAAATAAAAATCAGAAAAAGATATTTTACATATACCTGCATGGGCACTAATGAAACGTCAGAAGCACGCTTACTCTTTTGTAAATAATTGAACGTTTACAATGATTTCAAATTATCCACATACAAAATTATTCTGAATTGTCTGTGTTAATAGATCTGGGTACATTCGGGATTTTGTAGCACATTTATCTGAACATATTTCCCTAGTCACCACGTACAATCAAAGATTGTTGACCGCAATAAGATGACTTGTGGATCGTAAATTGTATCTAAGGGGAACAACGTTCCATTCCACCTACATAACACCTAATTTTAGCGTTTTTATTTTCCTAGGAGAAAAAAGTAAAGTCGTTAACGAAGCTCAAGTGGTCCAACTTATCTAGGAAACTTGGTATATACCACCGCAGTCCTACATGTGTTGGTAACTAAACTAAATAAGGATTTTCATATGCAAAACCAACTCGTTGGATTTCAGACCACTGTGCACTGTCGAGCACGATAACCCGGGAACCGCTCAGCGTTGTAAACATTTCAATTTTTGCAACTCTCCGCTGCTGTGCGTTTTCTAAAATTGTTGGATGGAGTGCACTTGTAAACTGGATAAGATCTTAAACTGGTATCGAATAAGGTAGATGAATTAATAAAATAAAATATACGAGAAGGAAATGAGATTTGATATTTTATAGAACGAGTTTTTTAATATTTAGTGCTTATTTCAATTCAGTTCAATTAATCTTTATTGTAATCCATTATGTAGACATACAGGTGGTAAGTATAGGGATGATGGTTTTCAATTTTATCTCAATAAAAGTTTGTTTCCTAACAATGCAAACAATATTCTAAAAATTGTAAAACCTTAAATAATTGTCAAGTTATAAACGTTTAAAAAAAAGTGTTAGACAAGGACAGCACTATCGTAGAAGTGACGTCACGACTATGTCACTTCATACTAGCGCCATACATTGTCCTTACCGCGCTACAAGGACGGAAATAAACCCCTCCAAAAACTTTTAAAGCGTGTAGCTTCTTCATATTTAAATCGGTAAAACTGATTATTTGATTACCTCATTTTTTGAAATTGTATTAATTTTTCGAACATTTTTATAATTAGGCATCCCTATAATAGACCCTGTCGTGCACAACAAAATTTAAATAAGTAGGTCATTTAATAAGAAGAACTGTAAGCTAAAAAGGATAATAATATTTATAATTTTATTTATCTTTTGCATGGTTTGAAAACTTTCTCGATTCGGCGTTTTATTTTGGCAGTAAGTATGTATTTATTTTAAACCCACCTCAAACAATAATGTAAAAAGGGCGGACTTAATACCATAGGCATTTTCTACCAGTCAACCACTCACACACAATCAGTATCAATTTTTTTGAACATCTGTAACATTTCCATTTTCCTGTATTTTGGTAACGTCACGGTAGAAGACAATCTGTAGAGTGGTTTTGTAAAATAGGCCCGCATGTACACAGAACTGATAGTACAGACGCTAAGGTCAGTGATACATGGTTAGGTCAACAGTGAGCACGCAGCGTTATATAATGTGGCAACACTTTTTTGTTATCTCGAGTTAAAAATAAATAAATGACGTATTCTGCTGCTACTACCGAGGTTCTCAACTCAAAACATGGGCACAAAAAATGGTGAGTTATTTAAACAAACAAATAAAAATATTTATTATTTCTAATGACGTCTATAGCCTTATTCAAGTATCCGCGGGTTAGGATGAATAAGATGATCAATCTTCTCACAGACACGAGGTCAGACGTCCGTAATATAATTATTATACGAAATAATTATAATATAAGTGTAGACATTATAATATGAAAGAGTTTGACAGTGTATTTATTTGTATAGCCGTATTATCATGATTCTCCTGCCATTATCCCAATTCACTTGGGGTCGCAGCTACGTCATGTCTTCTAGAATAGAATAGCATATATTTATTTGCTTGAAAACATGGACATAAAATTATCATCTTACATGTTTCGCCATGGACTGGCGAAACAAACAAATATTTAACATGTCTAATAAAGGCGCGTACACACTGGAGCGACGCGACGGCGCGACACAAGGGCACCGCGTGTCGCGCGTGTCGCCTGTTTGTGGGAGCCTTAAGGCTAGTAAAACCTTAACAATGATACAATCATAAAGTAATATGCGTAATGAAAACTTAGTAACCATATTTATCTGTTACTTTTTTATCAATAAATTCTTTCACACTATGTTATACGTTTGTATTCATAGTGTTTAAGACGGAGTTCCCTGATTTCTTTTGGAATATTGTTGAATATTTTAATTGCTGTGATGAAGAAATTTTTATGGCATTATGTGCTTTGATGTGTTGTGAAATTCCGATGTGGAATTCTAAACCGTGTTGATCAGTATAGTTAAACCATACTTCTCCATTTGTCGACATCTCAGTAGTCTTCCCTTTCTAGCCATATTATTATCACCTTCCACACAGTCTATCCATCGTTTCTTTGGCCCTCCTCTTATAGCCAGTTTATTTGTATAGCGGTATATGGTCCGCATTCTAGCAGCCGTTTGAAAAGCGCTTCAGTCGGCCTATTGTTGGGATGTTTATACTACCCACATGATCTTAGTACGGTAACGGTAGCCATACTAATAAAAATAATGGCGGGACTGCTCCAAATTGGATTGAAAGCGTTTGATAACCAGTTTTACCTGCAGAATACCTTTACACAAATAAAAAATACGTAAGAAATATGCAAAATAAATCCACTTTGCATATTTGCCAACACATTTCCTTTGTGGGACATGAAAAGTAGCAGTAAATGTTTTTCACAATTATCATTTTTACTGGAAAATAACAAACGAAAATACGTCCTTCCAATGGTTCGTTTCTCAATAAAACTAAGGTGATATATGTGTTGAAGGCCTATGTGGAACATATGAACAACGCGCTGGGAAGTTTGCGTCGTAAATCGTGTGATAAGTCGGGCTGTAGGACCACAGCACTGCGATTGGAGGAATTACCAACAGACTTGTGACCCGCTAGACTGATTTATTCTGCGATTATTCACTGACGTCTGGTTTTCCATTTATGGAAAGTGTTCTAAGAAAGACTATGAAGAGTATGAAGTTTCGATTACACATAGATATCTTTCAGTATTTTGCGTGAAGTTGTTTGGTATGCCTAAGTTCATGCGAGCGTTCAAAGTTTGGTCGTAAAATGACAGTCTAATATTGAAATTGAAGCGAAGAATAGGTTGATAGGACAATAAAAATAAATATTATACGTGGACACCAATAGGGTTGTTCCCATAAAATGGCTATTGATCGTAATGCCTTTAATTTTACATACATGGCTTTATAGGTTTAAAAATGTAATCTGCTCCACAACGTAAATAACGCAATGAACTCCTTTACTGTCAAAGTTAAAGGCATTACGATCAATAGCCATTTTATGGGAACAACCCTATTGGTGCCTGGTGGTGATTTCTAAAAGAACGTACATAATACACATGTCTGTTACTTGCACAAAGTATGCTAGTAGCTTGCATGCCATTGTAACATTCATCAATCAGCATGTCGACTATGTAAAAATCTCATCGTGAAGACTTCCGTGGCGTGAGCTGTCAGTGTCCCGTCTTGGTCAATCCCTAGCATCAGTGGCACTGACAGCTCACTTTACCTAAGTTTTCACGGTGAGATAGTTACAGAATAGCACTACAGAAGTTGTTATATCCTAACGGCATGCAAGCTACTGGCATACTTTTGTGCAAGTTACGGACACGTGTATATGTACGGCATTAAGGAAAAAGGTAGATGTACTATAGATTAGAAACTACTCATCTTCTTGATTTTAACAAGACGCACGGCGTTGAGGAAAGAAGGAAGGTCAAATACACAAATTGTAACCGTTTTCGTCCTAATACTTAATGATAAATAAATGGTAACTGATTTTATTTCTGTAAGTAGTTTTGTACAAAGACTTTTACAAGTCAATCTCATTTTTTAAACTAAGTGAGGTCGGTGTTTCCTATCTTACTACTCTGAGAAGCATCGCCGAAAAAAACTCAAAGGTTAGTCTCTTTTAAAGTCCAGACAAAGTCTTGGTCAGAACATATGATCAGTATCTGAAATGATCTTTTGAGGAATTAACAAAAAACACACAGATTGAGTGGACCCCTCCAGTCAATGCACGCATTTTTCAGTAATCTTGCAGCTCAACTCAGAACTTTTAGAGCTAAGCGATTCGACAAACCAAGGAAAGGACATTTGGGTAGGCCTCAAAAATTACTCAAACTGTCAGATCAAGATTAAAACTAAACAATGAAGCGATGGCCCACATAGTCCTAACATTCACAATATTTTAAATAATATTAAAATACTTCACAAAGTAAATACTCATGTCATAGTATATAGGTAGCTCACTGAGCTGATTGGTCAATCCCAACTTGCGTAGACAATTTACCATGTCATAGCTTATTCATCTACTAGCAACTATAATAAAGACGTAGGTAGGTACTTACCTGTACATTAGCAGTCTATTCATAACTATAAAATCCATACATTTATTGCCAAATCATGCTTCAAGTTGTTTAGTATCGTCGCATAAAAGCGGTCCCGCTCTACTTCGTTTAAAGGGAATAGTAGTAATAATATATCACACATAATACGTACATAACATCACGCCTCTAATCCCAGAAGGGCTATGCCTATAGTACACTCACATTTATCCAGTTATACTTAAGTCCCATGTAATAGGGGGCGAGCCAATTGCCATCAACCAGGTACAAATCCAGACTCCTGGCTGATACTGAGAAATTCTATATAGAAAAACCCAGTAACACTTTGCCCGACCTGGGAATCGAACCCAGAACCTCGTGCTCAGCAGTAGGTTTTGCGACCACTAGACGCAGACGAAGTCGCGAACAAAAGCTAGTTTAAAGTAAAGTGAACAGTTACCGTCAAGTAAGGCCTGGGAATATTCTCTCAATAAAATACGTTTTTCGGGAAAATGATAATACAAGAAGTAATTATTAAAGTGAACGAAGAGTAAGTAAATGATTAATGAAACGATCCTGAAAGCTGTTCGTCTGTTTCGTTTAAAAAGTCTGAAATATATTATATTCGTCTTAAAATGACAAAGTTAAATTCCATTCAATGAAATACGTCTACCTAATGCTCATGTAACAAGGAAAAGTACGCTGAGATATACTAGAATTAGCTTTTTTCTACTTCGCATGTGTATTGCTTGAAGACGTCTTAAGTGACTTTGCTTCATATCGATATCTTCTTTTCCTTTGGGGAAAAATCCTTTCCACGATATGTATCATTCGGCTAGTTCTATACCTTTGAGGCTCGGTGAATAACATTCGTTTTTCCTGATTTCTCTTCGGAAGTCCGATACTCGGGTTCAAAACTGATTCTATTAACATCTAACAGATCTGAATGTAAAACGAATCTGATAAAACAATTTTATTTCAATTCACATTTTAGTATCTAACGTTTTGAGAAGCGGGAATAATGTGATAGGTAATAAAGAATACGGCCTCTAAATATCTCTTTGGTATTTTAGTACCCTCGAGCCAAACCCACAGATTTTACATCCCTGCTTCTGAAAACACAAGTTCTACGAATTATGTACCGTTACTTTTGTTTCTACATTTAAAATGTGTAAACAATACATAATTACGTATTCTTTCAATTAATCAGAAAATAAGTGTAGTTTTCGGCGTTTGTGCTCCATAATACGAAAGTAATTCGTTTATTTTGTTTGCTCTATCACTAAACAATGTTTGTTCGTAAAAACAGTATAACAGTAATTTAGATAATTTAGGTAGTAATTAAGGTTGTGCCAAAGGGTACATAATCAATAGCGTCAGCGTTTTTCGTTCTATGCTCGGGGTATTTTTTTACTGTTGGTATCAAAAGGGTTACTTTTGCGTATCAAAAATAACAAAGGGTCGTTGTAAAGGCATGCGCATAACACGAATCGTGGCCATGAGGAAAATAAAAAAAATATTTTTCAAATGCACGTAGAGCACTTTGTATTAAGTAGTATCTTCTTAAAGCACTAATAAGAGGCAAATGTTGTATGTCGAATTGTATTTTAAAAAAATTGTCAATATTTTTTAAAGACAATCTATACAAGTTTGTCGTCGCTGAAATTAATTATTAAATTATGTTAATCTGAACATATTTTTGAAAACCCTGCTGTATTCAAAACAAGTTTTAGAAAAGTTTTCTCGATACAAAAAAATGGGAAACAAACCTCTAAAAATGGTCATCCAACAAAAATATCTGTCTCACTTATCAACGTTCGTTGGTAAAATAAATAACAATAACGGTATCATATTTAAATACAGAACTTGGTTGTTTGTTATTATCGATAACTCAACTCATTTTTAGGAAAATAGAAAATTGCTTCATTTTTTGCAATAAGTTATAAACATCGTGTCATCGCGCTTCTCTTTCTTTTCTATGAAGTCTGACAGTGACCGCGCTTTACCTCTTGTCAGCGTCTTAATCAAAAGCCTTTATTCATCCACTGCTGGACGTAGGCTTCTCCTAGTGAACGACACTTCCGATCCTCGGCGCTCCTCATCGAGTCGCTGCCAGCCACCCGCAAGTCGCCGCCCCCGAAAGGGGTTCAATAGGGGGTGAAAGGTTGTATGGATAGTTGTCCTTTTCGTCGAAGGGAAATTAAATCAGTGGCAAGGCTTGTAAGGTAAATAAAATATTAAAGCGAGTTAGTTGTTACATGATACAAAAATTTAAGATAATTTCAAAATATCTTAATATTTAAATATTTTCCCACCACTTTTGAATATCTGCGTCACAATTGAAAACTAATGTTAATTAAATAAGTAATTTATAAACTACACTTCCAAGAATGGGGTTCTGTTTTCCACCGGGGTTTACCGACAAAATTACCTACAAACTTTGCGTAAGCTAGAACGTTGGGTGTCATTCGGTGTTACGATGCTTTGCTCCACCGTGTGTCTTTGCCTTAACCGTTCAAAACTTGGCAAGTGTGAAACGTTTAACTTCTAAGGTTATGGCGGCTGTATCACTTATTGGGCATCGTGTTTTAATGATTGATAGACATGATTGTAGCCGTTGGTCCAATGGTCGCATGAGCTACCGCTGAGAATGAGGTCCTGGGTTCGATTCCCAGGTCGGGAAAGTGTTATTGGGTTTTTCTATCCAGAATTTCTCAGTAGCAGCCCGGTGTCTGGATTTGTGCCTAGTTAATGGCAATAGGCTCGCCCCCTATTACACGGGACTTGGCATTAATGGCGAAATGTGGTGTGGCGAAGCTACACCTCTGCCTAACCCTTCTGGGATTACAGGCGTGATGTTATGATGTTGTAGCCGCCATCTTGGACTCTTATAGATTTGGACCCCATTTCCATTTAGCAGTGACCTCGAAACCCATGAAAATGACACCCTTGACGGAAAGTTTGCAAATATTCGTAGACATTGTAGTTACTAAATAATTTTAAAGACCATTTAAAACTGTGACCCATTTGGCCATCATTTGATTTGATTTGACAGTGCTAAGGTGTTAAAAGAGGGAAGATCTAGCTGAACTAATTAAGAGTAGTGAGTGAAGAGAGTAGAGTAAAGTAAAAAAGAGTGTGAAACACTTTACTTTTTACTTTTTTCTAACAATAGATATTCGACTACGACCAACCTTGAGTGGTAACGCCGAAACGGGATGCCCTAGAAGGCCAGTGACCTTGTTGGTGATGTTCTTTAGCAAGGTCAGGTGCGAAGTACTCCCAATCAATCAAACGGAGTATGTTATGATTGCGCAGGTGGCGTTGTTAACGTTGTGTGGTGGTGGTGTTTTCTGCTTACCCCCTTGAGAAGACGGCGTGAGTTTATGAATGTTTTTTTTTTCCAATTTGGTACATTGACCTGAAATCACGTCATTTATTCCTGAGCATTAAATTGAACGATAAATAACTCTGCAAACTGTCAAAGGTTAGACCTGATTTGGCATCTAAAACTTTCCCTTTATAAAAATAAAAAAAAGGAGCAGGAAGGGTGGGGACCCCAGGGAATAAGTTAACTTAGAAACTATCTGCAGCAGCTAGTCTCAGCATTTAACAAAACATATGAGTGTTGAGTCGTCCACTTAGCAACACAAGTAACTTTATAGCACCTTAGGGGTTGCACTAACAAGCTTACGTCCAAAAAAATAAAGCACTTTCGATTTACACAAGGATTTTTCAATATCTTCCGAATCACACAGGATTTTGAGAAATACGTTAGAAACAGTTTATTTTCCGTTTTTTGTGCAAAATAGAACTGGCAACGAGTTTTCAGAATATATTACTAAGGTACTACTAGTTTTTGTCCGAGGCTTCGACCGCGTGGAAGTCAGAAATTATCCCACGGAAACGTACTACCGGGATACCGAGAAAGGTATGTCCAAACCCGGATCATGGTCTATCCGTGTGCCAGATTTCACCCAAATACGTACAGCCGTTTAGGCGTGAAAATGTAGGAGACAGACAGGGTTATTTTCAAATTTATAATATAAGTATGGTTATATTCGTAGGTAAATCAAGAGGCTATTTGAATGGAACGCATTAATTAACATCACAGTTATTAAAATACACAACGACTCCTTCTTCTTGACAGAACAGATTTCAGTGAGTCTCTTCTTCTTCAGAGATCTTAGAACACTATTATGTAGGTATACAATACAACCTCCAGCAATTAGTTACCTTCCCTGTTCACATTGACATTCACGTCAGATTTAACTAAATTAACACAAACAAACAGTCAACACACTGCAGTCTACTACCCGCATTAATTTAATTGCTTATCAATTCCCACTAATTACGGCAGCGTGTGTTCTAAGTGCTAATAGAAAACGTTTATTAGCTAACTAAATAACTAAATTTACCTTGAACGGTAATTTTTTTTTTTTTGTACAGTTTCATCATCATGTGTGAGTCAGAGATCGGAACTATGTTCACTTGTGTAGAAAACAGGGATGGCGATAATCTGTATTTTGTTTTATAATAAAGTGTAATAATTTTATTTTCTTGACTTCAAAGTTGTTGAGTTGTGTGTACCGCATAATTGTTTTGTAGAAAGAATAAGGTTAAGCAATTGGTAAATACTATTTTAACATTGTCTAGTTCAAACCATTGAAAGTTCCTTCTTATAGTTTTTTTATTTTTTTGTGTTGTTTATTATTGTGACATACACTTCTGAAAGAAACATGTTTACTATTTTTATTTCTCCTATTTTGTATGCTTCCTTTTTTTAAAGCGTTCCAATTGAACAAAGAGATACCATGTCGATCCTACTAATAAAATTATCTTTTTCTTATATTTTTGGTAATTTTAACATAAATTTAAATCAGTTTAAATCAGCCAACCCAGACAGAAAGTATGGATCCAATTAAGTAGGTTCCTCCGCATTCAAGTTGGAAGGGTATAGACGTATAATTTGACTTTGACTTTGATATGTGAATGGGCGGAGTGTGAAATGAGTATTGTATGGGAAAACCTTTTGTACGCGTTGACAGCCATATTATAAGTTTAGATGCGGACGGCAAGCGTCGACCATCGAGAGCTTCTCACATGTTACACTATTGAAGTAAAATGACTTAGCATTTTATTGGTAGTTGGAGGCAATAACAAAAAAAGCTAGTAAATGTGCAAACCAATTTGCGGAAAAGTTTTGTAAAAATGAGAGCCAGTTAAAATCTGCCAGGCTAAAACGCATAGGTATAAGGTATCCTAACTAATATTATAAATGCGAAAGCAGGTTTGATTGTCACGCTTTCACACCAAAACGGCTAAACAGAATTGGAAGAAATATAGCAAACAGATAGACCATGACCTAGGTAAGGATATAGGCTATTTTTCATCCTGGATGGCAGACGAAATTGCGGGCAACAGCTGGTAGTCACTAAGTCCCATTATTGTTTGTCGTCGACACGGAGACATTAAGGTTTTGTGGATCGTTAACAGCCATTTGAATCGATTTTGTCTGCACGATAATAGAACACGCGCCTTAAAGGCCCAACAATACTATCGATGTACTAGTGTCGTGCCAATAGCTGTTATTGCTAGCCAGCTTCAGTTTTATCGAACTGAGGAGATGGCTAACTATGTTTAACAAAAGACACCAGTAATATGGTCTATTTTAAAATTTCTCCTGCACTACGACACCATTTCAATTACCACTACAATTCATGGTACAAGGAGTGGAGACAAAAGACAATAGGAGTAGCTAAAGAGCTGACCCTATTGTCAAAAGTGTGATTAACAGTACCAACATAGTGTGTTGTAATTAGCAGAGAGGAGCCATGAGCTATAATTTTATAGTTCATGCTATAAAATCCCTCCAAAGTTTCATAAAAGACACCAGTAACATGGTCGATTTAAAAACGTCTCCTGCCACACGTCACCGTTTCAATGATCACTACAATTCACGGTACGGTACAAGGAGTGGAGATTAAGAAAATAGGAGCAGCTATAGAGCTGACCCTATTGTCTGATTTGTGATCCCCTGTACCCACCATAGTGTGTTGTAAGTAATTAGCAGACACTAGCAATGAGTTATTCTTTTATCCTGATAAGATATAAGAAGCAGAAAGGTAGAATGAATGAGTTGGTGCTACTCATCATCTTGGTAAACCCCTATGGTTGCCTCTTTCGGCACCATCAGAAAAACAGAAAAATGGTGGAAAATAATCGACCTAGTCGCAGCCAAAACTCTTCAGTTTAAAAAACCGACTTATGTGAAACATCCATTATTCATGCCCATCCTATCCCCGCAATTCCATAGAATGCACGTAGATGCAACTGATAGCCACCACAGCTGCGACTTTTTAAAGCTACTTTTTTGTCGGCCGCGATCTAGCTGAGGTAGTTTGTTTAGTATCGACATAAACTATTCGAGTAAAGCCGGCTATGGCCCGCTATTTGTCCGGTAACAAAGTTACAGCTCAATGGGCTCGCACGGTTTTCGTGTATCTCAGTTTCCGAAGTAGGTATCAAAGTAACGAGGGTACAAATGCGTCATGTTCATAAACTCGCCCTGGTTTCTGTATATGGCCTGTTTAAGCTAACAAAATTGATATTTTCAAATAGTAACGAGACCATAGCTGTTATTTATTGAATTATTGTAATATTTTAAAGAGCACGGTTTGTTTCACTGTGATTATACACGCCTTGCAACTTGATATGGGCACAGAAAAGCAGTTCCTTTTCAATGAAATCTTATAACTTGATATCGATTTAGACTTCGCCCAAAATAATTTGAGCTCGTAAAGTATAAAGTCCGAGAAGTTCCTGCACAAAGATTAAACTAGCAGCCGAACTTTCCCGGCTCAGTCTTTGTCTCTAACATCTGATACTTCTCCGCCTGATCGACCTAAGCTGCAAGCGTGTAAACCTAGCTTTAATACATTCTATATTTTAACATTTTTATATAAACGATTTAAGTTTTCTGAATCAAAGTCAAAGTTAAAACATTTATTTCCAATAGGTACTTGAAAAGGCACTTTCAAAATATGCAAGAAAAAAAAAGACGGTATCTATCTGCTAATAGACCTTAACTAGAGATACGCGAAAAAGTCACGAACCCTACTAATCTCGATACAAAAATATAAGCACAAGATCAAAGAGTCAACCCTCAAATTAATAAGGGACGCAATAATCTTTAGCAAGCAAAACATCACCCCTATAATAATGGTCATTTACCGAAAATTGTGAAAGAATGGTGAAGCGGCTCTCAAAACTGTGAAGAAAAACATCGTGAGGAAACCGGCATGTCTTAGAACCAAAAATTCTAAAACATGTGACATCGACGAACCCGCACTGGGCCCGCGTGGTGGATTACGGCCCAGTTAACTCAACTTAGCTGCACCGGACATTTTGAAACTGCGTGAAAGTCGTTTATGAAGGTACAAATTGGACGGTGACGCGTGGACTGTAAAAGTACCTTTTTTTACAACGGACACTGATTTAACTGAAAATCGAACTATTCGAGTCGTGACGAAACAACAGATTTCAATGCAGGATTGTGAAAACGAATTTTGTGCTACACAAACTGATTGATAGTAAACATTGTTCGACGTTTTTGATAGGATATATATGAAAAGATAAATCTACGAGTCTTTATCTAGATAGCCTGATCCATATCATGATTTGCGTGGGTATCGTAAAAGTAGGTTATAGAGACAAAAAGGAGCGTTGTCTTTTGTGATAATTGCCCTAACCTAACCTTTCCTATTCGCATCGCAGTGCCTCGGATCACGACTGATGTTTAAGTAGTTAATAAAAAGGCCTACTTACGTTCAAGAACGATTATAAAAGATAACAAATTAACAGACGAAGAAATAATAATAGTCAACGGGGATAAGATTGCTATGCAATAAGACGTTTAAGGGGACAAACTGTCACTTGTCACGGTGATACAACGAAGACTGAAAAATGGTATATGGATGACTTTCCAAACGGGGTAAAAGTGAAGGTTGATCATTTTCTCTTGAACACTTCGAAGGCCTTTGACAAATGAGGCCTTGTTCGTCTTACTCCTTATGTAAACCTCATATATAAAAAATCTATATTTTCTCCGGATTTTTTTGCCTTAAACCCTATTTGATAAATTGGATTTGTAATACTTTCGACAGCGTTATTAATTTTATTCGGAGTGGCCTTTGGCTACCAAAAAGCGCGATTAAGTTTTTGAATATAAGAGATTGCTTTTAGCTGCTTTCGACGACCAATTATTTTTATTACGAGCGAATCCTTTTTTTGCCTTAGAATTAGGTCACGGTAGAGATATAATCAGGAGCAAACTGATAAGAGTAATAGAAAAAAATAAATGTGAAGGTAAAAAAGTAATTAAGCGAAAAAACACAATCCTCCACACAAAGAATTGGTGTTAGTGAAAGGATTAAGTCTAATCTTGTTCTGGGCTTTTGGAACTTAGAGTAATTACCATGCTTCTGCTTTCAGAAAAGGTATACCATTTCAACTGGCAAGCTCTACAAGGGTTACTGGATGCCCCGTATACCTAATATACGGTCATCTGTTGCCATCATATTAATCAACAGTTTATCAAGCGTTTGAGTAAGATAAACTATTAATTATAGTTTAAAAAGCTGATTATACCAAGTAAGTAGTTAAACATTATGATAAGCACACTTAGTTCTACAGTAACCATGAGTAAAAAGAAAACATCAAGTTGTACAGTGTATTATGAATTTGGGCAAATATGGGGTTGTAGGTAATATAGCTTACCGCGGCGTATTAATGCTTTTACCAAATTCATGAACCACCCAAGTTTTTACGTTACCTGTTTTGATTGTTAAATTAGGTAAAGTTACTTTAGAGCTAACCAAATTTTGTTCCTATTAAATTGGGAGCGCAATGTCAGACCGTTCCAGATTTCCCCCGAGAATGTTTGCGCTTCATTGCTGAATGCCAACAGATTCTTGTGTTTTATTTTTAGTTTCCAGGCACTTTGGGTACCGTTTCAGCACATTTGTGTTAAAGAAAGGTTCCTTTTTGAAGTAGAAATGGATTGGTAATAGTATTAAGCGAAAGGTACTTAGGCATCTACAATTAATTAAAAATATTAATTACCGTATTATTCATAATAGAGCCATACGCTTTATAAACCTATTTTAGTTATCGAATTGTTTGTTCCTTTCTGTCAAACTTTATTTTAACTTGATAGAACGGGACATAACTATTTGATGGCTAAAATATTTACAAAGCGAATGGCTTTATTATGAATAAAACGGTAAGCTAAGACGGTAAGTCTCTAAATATTCTCTAAAAAGTTTTGGACCTAATAATTCTCACTAACTGACTTCTTTCTTTTTTTAAATATTTTATCGCGAAATAAAAGAAAGATACCAAAAGAACTAAGCATTTCACGTTCAACCTTACCAAGAACGTAAAAAGTCAGGAGCTGACCGCGTTTTAACAGAGTGCACATAAAGTTAAATTACCGTAATTTTATAAGTACATTAAATAAACCCTCACCATAACTTCTTAACAAATAAGGCTGTTTACGCACTATGACTTTATTACAGAAACATTTTTATGTACCCTACCGATTGAAATTTATGAACTACACGTTAGTTTTACGTAGGCGTGTGTCAGATTGTACGCATCATCAATATGTCGATAGTAACTCGGACAGGCTTCACTACTGCGTTATATATTCAGTTTCCACTTTAAAATGCTGTTAATCTTGCATAAACATTATGTTGATTTGAATAATTTTATTAAAATGCTTAATGAAGTCTTTTGGTACAAAAAAAAGTCTTCTGAATTTCTTTTTTCCCAATCACAATAATTTTTCAGGAGATTTTTGTTGGGAAGGTAAAAAAACGCAAACTTCGTGCCGGTTGGAAAATGAAACATTGCGTGCAGAGTTCTCTCGACAATAATTCAACATTTGCAGATAAAAATATCAGTGTGAAGTTTTTTTCTGATACTGTTTTAAACTCGCGCTGTATGCATGACCACGAGTGTGGAAATAAATTGGACTGTATCCCCTCATAAATTGGGACTGTTTTGTCTCCTTAAACTAAAACTACGTTGCAAGTTTAGGTATAAGGTCTACTTAAACTCTTTTTATTTCCGATTTTTTGTATTTTTTTGTTTTGTATGTTTTTCATTACGGACGCCTTTAACGTGCGTGCACGTCTTTCTACATCGTTCTCAAATGTATTATTTCAACAAGACTGATGTAACAAATTTTCTGTAACAATATTAATTATTTAAAAGACTGTCCATGGAGTTTTTTGCCCGTTCTTCTCCATAGGTACCTACTTCGCTTTGTAATGGGCAACTAGCTTCATATTTCTGACTGACCGACCCCTTGACAATTCAAAAGTGCCTGTAATTGGTTTATTTGAAATAAATGCTTTGAGTTTGAGTTAAACTTCGTTGCAAGTTTAGGTATAAGGTAGAAAAGAGTGGTCGATAATGATGCAATTCCCGCAAGTTGTCGCAGATAGATCACAGGCAATTCGCTTGTTCCCTCCGCAGTAGATATTCGAACCGTCCCCTTCACAGATTGTTTTGACTGCAATATTCTTTAGACGGGTTTACGTCAAATAGATTACGAGAAAAACTATTTGAAAAAACGTCAAAAGTTCGCCACTTATCGAAAAATGATCAAAGGCGGACCCGAAGTTGTGTTACGTTTTAACCGCTGAAACTTTTTAAAGACTTGTTACTTTGGCCCATTGATAAATAATCTATCAATTTTTTTCTTGAATGTATTTTGTAATTTAGAT
Source organism: Dasypolia templi (assembly GCA_963555695.1). NCBI lineage: Eukaryota > Metazoa > Arthropoda > Insecta > Lepidoptera > Noctuidae > Dasypolia > Dasypolia templi. The sequence continues at coordinate 24,206,734 of OY743143.1, read as the reverse complement.
GAAAAATTAAAAAAAAGAATAACTAGGGGTATTGTGACGGTTAAATAAACACGGAAAATAATGGAGAACACAATTCGTGTTCATATTATGGTGTATAAAAGATCTGTGCAATTTAATCACAGTCACATTTAATACTGGGAATATTTCACGTCGCTGCAGCGAACAGCATTATGAGCGGTACCAGTGTAAGTCACGAGCGTTGTTATTTGTTTTCAGATCCGCTCACTAAGTCCGTATAGCGAGAAACTCAAAGGACGGATTTCGACATTTTGTGCACCATTGCGGTTTTCCCTCAGTTTCGTGGTCGAAAGTTCTTTGAAATTGTGAAAAAAAAGCGATGTACAACAAAAAGAAGGTGGGGAACCCGGGGTGTGTGTCTCGCAATGGATTCTGTGAACAAGGCCAGAAGCGGGCATGTCACAAATGTTTGACAAACAAACAAAAACTGCTCGTTTTACCAAAGTACGGAGTATCAAACAACGTGGAGAGTCGCGAATGAATTGCACGCTAAAATAATTCTGGTATTGGATTCGGTGCTGCCCGGTGTTAAATATTCGCTATAAATCAAGCCTGAAATAAGTAATTCAATAACTGTGTAATACATTAACAATTCCAGGTCTCTTTTCAGTATCAGTATGTTATTATTAAATACCATAAATCAGTCGTGTACCTATTTACAATATTTAATAAGCTTATTTTAAAGTTTATGGGAAAACCTACCTAGGGGAATTTCACCAAACTTTAATATCTAGAATAAGTATTATCCTGAGAATAAATTTAGAATTTTTGATAGTTTTTTCATACTAAAACTGTCAGAAGTCAATTATAATCCACAGATAAAAGTTATCTGACTTTGGTAAAATCAGCCCAAAGTTAAATTGTTATGAAACAAACGACAGAATACATTATTTTAGTACAAAATGGTAAACCTTCTACCCTAATTTACCAATTATGTCTCCAATAATCCTTCCAGTTTATAATCTACTAGATACCTGCTGACAATATTCCCAAACACAAATTACAAAAGAACACCTAACAACAGTACTAGACTCGGAATAATCGATTTATAGAATGGTATCGAAATAACAAGGCACTATGCTGGGAAATTCAATAAAGTTTAAGGAAAATGCAGCTTTTCGCTGTAAGAGCGCTGTAAGGTACTGCAGAACAAATTGTGAAGGCGGCGGCGCGGGCGGCACGCGATTATTTCATACACTTTGTTTATTGAATCTTAAGTTTGTGCTTTTATTTATTTTTGGTTTAAAGGTTTTCGAATATTTCGTTTGTTTTATTATTTGTTTAGGCGACAGTGAACAAACAAATAATGTACTTATTTAAAAAGACAAGTTGCGGAATATAGAACGTATAATATGGACTTTTAATAATGCGTCAGCGTACCGTGTTACCAGTGCGGTCTACCGTACAACAGTATACTGTTTTTTTCTAGAAATAAACGTTTTTTTTTTAAACTAGCTTTCAGTGTACTCAAACGTACAAAATACAACTTACCCAATCATAGAATTTTAATTTTTTCATAGCTTGAGTCTTGCACAGCCTTCTTAAACTTATTTATTAGTTAAAATAATAACCTAATAAAAGGACTGGTATGTATGCCTTTTATATACAGCGTTCAACACAAAAAACATCGTAATTAACTACACTATAAGATTATCTTCATGCTTTTGACGAAAAGAAAACAATGTACTTTAGCATAATAAAAAAAAATTTTGTCTTCGAAACAGAATCAACGTGTAACATTTTAACTCCGCAGCAAATGAGGAAGTGAGGTTTTAATTCAGCTTGCAAGATTTGACCAATTCATACTAACTAAGGTAAATTATTAAATAAAAGCTTGTAAAAATATTTAATTTTACCCTACCTACATGGGCACTTATGAAACGTCAGAAGCTAGGTGCACGGTTCCAGTTGGTCGCTTCCTGCGGAGAAGAGACGACAAGAAACTCCACGGTTACTCTTTTCAAAATAATGGGTCTTTACAATGTTTTCAGTTTACAGTGTTAATAAGTATGGGAGGACAATGTAGGCCTGTCAACAATACCAGCAGCCTAATTGCGTAACACATTTTCGTAAACGATTACGACTAATCTGATTGATTTTGACAGTTCAATAACATTCATTGCGTTTTTTACATTGTAGAGCATATTTTTTTATCGAACTATGAAGCAATGAATTAGCAATCTGTTTCAAAACGATTCAGATTCCGATTGATTCTGTATTACGCAATTAGGGTACAGGTACGTAACAAAATAGGAAATGTGCATCACATCAAAACATCAAGGCCTAAGGCTTGAATGAATTAATCGCATACCGACAAGTAGCGGTAACTGTTCATTTACGGTATTGTACCGCCGCCGCCGAGAGCCTCGTCAAACTTACCTCACTCTCAAATTGTCAATGCTGCACGATTAATTAATTGCAACGATAGAACGTGTTGTTTCCACCAACCATTGTTTCATATTAACAACTGAAGAACAACTGTTGTTCGTGATTAAAGAACTCTCATTATAGTTTGATTTATTCCTTATTTAATTCATTAGTTAAATCTCTTAGCTAGTTTTTCATGCATTTAGCTCCCTTCAAAGTGGTTGAGCTTAATGGTGCCGTCAGTAGGGACTGATCACTCTTAGCTGCCACGGCTTATTTTAATTTAATGTAATATTTGAATTGTCTGAATCTTTTAATTACGGACGCTTTTAACGTTCTGCATCGTTCTTACATGCCTTATTTCAAAATGAATGATTTGACCAATATTTTGTAAACATATTATGATTTAAAAGAGTGTCCGTGAAGTTTCTTGCCCGTTCTTCTCTATAGGTACCTACTACGCTTGGGAATGGGTAACTACCTTCATCTTTCTGACCGACCGACCTTAACAATTCAAAAGTGCCTGTAATTGGTTTATTTGAAATAAATGCTTTGACTTTGAGTTTGAAGCATCAAGTCTGTATTATATTAATCAAGCTTTTGCTCAAGGATTCGCCCGCGTGATGGAACGTACTACTTACCTCGATAAAAAGTACCCAACGTGCTAACCTAGTCTAGATCTAACCGTGTACCAAATGTCTTCAAATTCCGTTTAGCCGTTAAGGCTTGAAAGGTTACACACGGACAGACAGATTAGCATGAGAGAGAGCATTTATAACATGGAAGATGCATTTATTCGGTACGTTAATAACAAATAACACCGAATTAATTTACAAAAATAACAAAACAGGGATCATGATTAATATTAAAAATGTACGAAAAAATAATGTTACTTCAAAGAAGGCATAATAAAATGAGAAAAGTGAAAAAAAAAAACTGTAAAATCGATGTAAATATGAAGAAGCTACACGCTTTCAAAGTTTTTGGAGGGGATTATTCCCGTCCTTGTCGCGCGGTACGGACAATGTATGGTGCTAGTATGAAGTAACATAGTCGTGACGTCACGTCTACGATAGTGCTGTCCTTGTCTAACACTTACTTTAAAACGTTTACAACCTGGCAATTTTTAAAGCTTTTACAATTTTATAACATTGTTTGCACTATTTGGAAACAAACATTTTTTTTTTTGACAAAAATTGAAAAATTGTCATCATCCCTATTATTTCCTAACTAAACTTTAACTATGCGAAAGCTAAGCGTCGAAAAATTCATCCGAAACGCTGTCGACTGGTAATGTACCCAAGCGACTGGCGGCATTGCCACGTTGTATGGCAATGCTTAAGCCTCTGTCCAAGGTAAAAACCAGACCTTGGGTCACGGGAAGTGAGAACCAGCCGTTTCGAGATTTCTTTTAAGAGACCATGAGCAGTCGGACCGTGGGTTTCAACCCCAAATGGCTCGAAAATATAATTACCAATAAGGTTAATATCCTTACGCCGCTTGAAAATAAGCTTGAGGTTTTCCAAATTCGCAGCTGCAGCGCCAGCACAGCACACTGCATTTATAATATTTTAAATTTATTATTAAATCTCTGGTAGTCTGGGTTTGTGCCCGTTTGATGGCAATAGGCTCGCCAGCTAGGTTTAAGTCCCATGTATTAGGGGTAATACATGGGACTTAAACCTAGCTGGCGAAATGTGGTTGTAATATGTAGGTACACCTCTGCCTAACCCTTCTGGGATTATGGGCGTGATGTTATGGTGTTATGGTGTAAATTAATTAGGTCTTAGTTCTTATTAACCCACAGAATAAATACATCTTCTATGTTATAAATGCTCTCTCCGTTCCGTCTCCGTTGAAGTAATTTTTGTTAATATTTCGGCGTGAGCGCATCATTCAGTTGTACCTTCCCCCCGCTCTCATCAGTACCGCGCGAGCCGCCGACGACGTCATAGGTGCCTGCGTTTAGCCACGGTAAGGTCCCAAGCATCGTCAGCGGTCTGTGAGACCTGTGGTTACGTTTTTTTCTTCTATAGATTACTCGACGCATCAACCTCGAATGCCTATGTCGTAAGCTTGTCAACCCTAGCACAGAAGAAAGAAACCCGATTCCACTTTATCAAAAAGCTGGCAGAACAACTCACAAGACCACTATATGGAGCGCAGAGAAAAAAATATCCATCTTCAACGGGATTTTAAAATTACTCTCCCTCGGATCCTGCAATTCAATGAAGCGGACACTCCAGCAGTTCCAGGTGGTAGCTCTGATAAGCTGGAAATGCGTAAGACTTGGTCCACTTGTGATACAAAGAAAAGTACCTGTGTTTTGAATGTAAAGCACCAATATGTCCCGAATGTTCAAACAAGCTGTGCATTCACTGCGCGGCAGTAAAACGGTAAACCACTATGTTGCAATTTTTTTTTAAACAATAGTAGCAAAAAAACCTTGTGGTATTTGATTAGTAAACTTTAGAAAATAAAGAAAAAAATTTAAAAATTTAGAGGTTCTATTAATTTTGATCTCAATTTCCAAATACCTTGTTTTTTGTAAAAATTTAGTCACACAAGTGTTTTTTTTTTCAAAAGGGCTGATTTTGTTTCGTGTTTCTTTCTTTTAATAAATACTATATACTTTATAAATGCCTATTTTAGTCAAATTAATAAGACATCTTTAAAGATTAATAATAATTTAGTCGTTTAATGCGCGCGGTCTGCTAGACCGGTGGTAACTGGTTATAGAAGTAAAACTAGTGGTAAGTGCTTAAGGGTTAAATAAATAAAACTGTAACATATAAAACTCCTTCAGGACGTCAAGGCTGTTTACAAGATTCTTTTCCTGAAAATTATCAAAGATTGGCAGACTTGGGAAGTGCCTATCTGAAACTTGCTTTGATGACTCAATGAAATCATAAACTAAGTTTGTTCAGTATTTGAATTTCAATATAAGCTCGACATTCTAATTAACCATACCTAACTAACTAAATCAAGAAATTAACTACACTAAATGATTAAATCTGATGTAGGTCAGCGAAGCAAAAGTTATTCAAATCTGATGAATAATCTGTGTAGTAATTGACAGAAAATAATAAAATAACACACACCACATAACATCACGCCTGTATTCTCGAAGGGTGAAAGCAGAGGTGTAGGTGCCTAGATGACACCCACATTTCTCCAGTCATGTTATAGGGGGCGAGCGAGAAATTTCAAATGGAAACACTTTGCCTGACACTGGAATCGAACCCAGAACGTCATGCTCCACAGTAGCGCTTGCGACTACTATGACCCATGAGGCAGTTAATAATAATAAGATGCAAACGTAGCATATTTCCAATAATAAAAGGCTATATTGTGAGTATTATTGTCTTATTTTTTTTTGTCAAATCTATACAAGTTTGTGGTAGCAGAAAAAATTATGTTACTCTTGAACATATTTCTGAGTACTCTGTTGTATTCAAAACACGTTTTGAGAAAAGTGTTCTCAAAACATTTTTTTAAACTAACCTTTTGAAATGATCTTCCAACAAAAATATCCGTATTACTTAACAACGTACGTTGGTAAAATTAATTACAATATCGTATCATATTTAAATACAGAACTTAGTTGTTTTTTTTTTCGCTTTCTCAACTAGTTTTTAGAGTAAATTGATAATTGCTTCATATTTTGCAATAAATTACAAGCGTTGCGCGCTTCTCTTTTTTTCTATGCAGTCCGACAGTGACCGCGGTTTACCTTTTGTTAGAATTATTTGATAACCAAATTAAATTATCTGTTAATTCGATCACAAGTAATCCTCACTCTAATTGACAGTTGTATGAAATGGCTATTACACGGCAAGAGGTCGTAGTGTATCATATTGATAAACAGTTAATTTCTCTGTCGTCAAAAGGTAGGTAGTTTTGTTTTTCAATCCACTGTAATCAGTACGGTCAACGGCTGCATCTTTAATTTCCATGAGCAACTGTACCCATAAGTAGATCCTTTAGGAGCTGAAAGAAAATTTTATAATGCCTAAAAGTATATGATCCACTGCAGTAAAAAAAAACAGAAAAATATATGTATGATACGATTTTTCAGGATTTTTGGCTAGTTAAATAGTGCGTTAAAAGCATAATTCAACTAATTTGATACGATAGAAAAAATCGCTAAGATACCCATTTCAGTCCAATCTATAGATTTTTTTAAAATAAAAAATCAAAATCAATAGTATATTATGGTACTAGTGTGTAATTATCATCAATACACACGTGTATCATACGACGTTTTTCAACACTCTTGTGAATGAAATATCAATAAAAACTCATTTTATTTAGTAGGTAAAAAGTTAAATTATAATTAACCGTTTTTGATGGCATAGCGGTCTCATCAGATAGATTATTTATTGAAATATTTTCATGTTGTATTGTAATTTGAGATATCTCATTATTCGTGTAGGTAGGTGAAATCCAATTATTGGATGTACTTGGTGTTTCGTTAGTAGGAAGCGCCTCAGAATCAAGTTTAATTCTTTTTGTGATTTTTGCACAAATTTCCTTCATGGAATCTTCTACGTATGATTCTGCTAAATTGCTAGATCGCCACCCACCATGACGCTTCAAAGTCATTATATCAGCTCCTGAATTAGCCAGCAATGTAGCTGATGTTCTTCTGAAACTATGTCCAATGTAGCTCTCAGCATCTGCTAAACCTAAAAACTTAGCGATTTCTTTAGGCATAGAACCAAATTTGCTTATACCTATAGGCTGACAGGTACATTTACCATTCTGGTAATTTAGAAAGAAACGGTCAGTTTTTGCTTTTGGTGACCGCAAACTTTCATACTTCTTAACAATTTCATAGAATGGACCGTGTATGGTGAATGACCTCGTAATTTTATTTTTCGTGATAGGTATCTTCACTAAAAGCATCTGGCCATGGTTCTCTATGATTTTTTACGGTTATATTTGTTAATTCTTGTATCCTACAGGCACTAGTTACACCAAATATTAAAGCAACCTGAAAAAAAAGAAACAATAATTAAGTTCAACACACAACACAGGCTGGAGTCGTGTAGATATTTAAAATTAATTTAACTAACCTTAGTAGCCAGATATTGGTTATCTGGAGCATCTTTTATAATTTTTTCTATATCTTCAGATGATAAAACCTTTGATTTCTTGCTTCTAAATCCATCGGATAGTCTCTTTAGATAAGCTGACAAATTAGAGTATGTTTTTAAGTCCACTCCATTCTTTGTTCGAACTGTACTTTTTAACATTGAGTATAAACACCACAAAGAGCTAGGTTTGTACTTAGAAGATAATTCTAGTACGCCATGAACACATTTTCTGAAAAAGACTGCGAATTCTTGCTGTTTTACCATTTTATGAAAGGACATGGCCAAAAATTGTATGGGCTTGTACCCCAGAATGTACAGACACAAAATATTTGTCATTTAATAGTACTGATCTTCTACAAACAAAATTAAAAAGAGGCATATGGCTGAGCAGTTGTGGGCAAAAGTTATGAACGTTTGAAAATGTTGATTTTTGCACTATGGCTAAGCTATTTCATGTAAATGAATGTGTATATATCTGTGCCAGGACTTTAATACAAATAGTATTTTAGTTTTAGATTTTTTTTTTGCGCAAAAAGTAAAATATGACATATGGCAAATAATAAAACGAAGAACATTATTTTAATCATTTAATGTTATCAAAACATTAATTCAATTCTGAAATGTCGTGTCTTCTTGCACGTATTACTGATCTCCAACAGCCATAACAAACATTGGTATGACCAAGTTGTCTTTCCCTTGAATTGGTTGCAAGGCGTCTTGGTTTATTGTCATAGCAGGCACCACAGACACAGCTATGAGGTGACAACTGTGAAGGTAAAAAAGGAACTTATTAGTCTAAGATTTAACCATGACGTTAGAATATGGAGTAAATAATACCTGTCATATATATTTTAGTAGGAGGTAGTTATTGAAACTAAAACTTACCTCAAAAGTTAACCACTTCTATAGAAGAACTCATCACATCAGGGGATGAGTTCTTCTCCTATAGAAGAACTCATCACATCAGGGGGGTAATGATGATTTTACATGGCGCCTGCGCGCGTTCTTTAATTGGGATACCACAGTCAACACGCGCTTGTAAAAGGTCCATTTTCGTTGTTTGTAATTATACAGTTTACAATCATTATTAGTTAGAGCACTCTTGTGGCGCTACGACACTATAAAATATAAACTTCTATGCGAAAACAATGAAACATAAGCACGATTCGAACGAGAAAACCGGCGCAAACGTCAAAGACAATAATCGTCGTCACAGGAATATGGTATTGACAATTGACATTTGTCAGCGGTGTTGCCAGTAATATTGTCAAATTATCCTATCCGTAACTGCACTAACGTTTATAAATTCAGTTATAGATGGTTCAATTTATAGACAATAAAACGTACAAAAAATACGTTATTATTACATTATGGTTACGAATAATTTACGTGTATATTTAAGGCCTGCTAACCGTTTACTTTTTATTTTAAAAACCTTAATATAATATTTTTTCCCCGTTCTTATCTTTGCTAATATTATATGTTAACATTAAAAGGTATATAAAACACAAATCTAACAGAAAAACTATTAATTACGATAATTTCTCCACTTCTGCTATCAGGCATTAAAAGTAATTCAAAATTCTTTATTTATTTTATTTTAATTATCTGCATTAAATGTACGTTTGTACTCCGTGGGGCACATTTTGTCCATCTCCTTTTGGTACGCTAATAGATATTTTTCCTTGGAGTTTTCAAGTAGTAAACTTTCCATAACGTTAAGGGCTTCACATCTTATATCGGGCGGTGTACAACATAAATCATTTTCTTCGTAACTAGTACTTGTAGACATTTTAATTAATAAATAACTATAAATTCAATAGTGAAAACGAGTTGTGAAAAATGTTTCGCTATGGCGGGAAAAAATAATCAGTTTTCCTGCGCGTGTATTGCGATCGGCCACAGACTAAAGGGATGAGGTTTTTTTTTTCCGCGCATAGGGTTTGCGCCTATTCTGCCACGTACAAAATGGGGAATTTAAAAGTTTTCTTCTAATACAGAGAAAACAAAAGTTATATTTGAGTGAAAGTTTTATTTATTAAACACGTACGAGTTAAAATTATCTATTTAAATAAGAAGTTGCATGAAATGAGCAAGCAAAAAAAAAGTCACAGTTTGAGCAAGAAAAAGTCACAGTTTGATTATGGGTGTCATTCTGTGCCTAATTGCGGTGACCATAGAGCCACTTTATGAGAAAGTGTGTTGAAAAATATTTTAATTCACATAAACCTACATGGGCACATATGAAACGTAAGATTATAGGTGCACGGTTCCAATTGGTCGTTTGATATGGAGAAGAGCTGACAAGAAAATCCATGGTTACTCTTTTAAAAAAAATTCTTGTCTTTTACAATATTTTCAAATTACAGTGTTAATAGGTATGGGAGGACAGTGTAGGCCTGTCAACAAGTACCATAATTATGTTAAACAAATAGACTATGGTCTATAAATTTACAATCCACAAGGCCTTTAGCGTACTCACATTTACAAAATATAATATAATCTAGCATAATCATATAAAGCATAATCAGCCTATAACGTTCCCACTGCTGGGACACAGGCCTCCTCTCTATGAGAGGTAGTGAGCCGTAATCCACCACGCGGGCTCAGTGCGGGTTGGTAGATGTCACATGTCTTCGAATTTTTGGTTCTAGGACATGCCGGTTTCCTCACGATGTTTTCCTTCACCGTTAAAATAATCTAATAAAGTAAAATCAAAAGATAATTAAAATTGTAGGTATATAATGTCAAATAATGATAATATTATGTCAGAGTTATGTAAGAAGTCAATAACTAATAATACAAAATAAAAATTGAACACCATTACAATATACAATAATTGCTTGATATATTTTGCAAAAAAATACCAGGGTTGTGTTATCGCGCGTGTCTTTCTTTTCTATGCAGACTCACAGTGGCCGCGCCTTAGCTCTTGTAAGCCTCAAAAATATCCCTTGATTACAAAAACTCGGTTACAAATAGTCGTTTTTTTTTTCTACTTTTGTATCGCACAGATTTTTGAAATCGAGTTAGATATAGGGTGGAAAGTAAAGATGCCACTGTTGACCTACCGAACCTGTTTTAATTACAGCTTAAGACAAAACTAACCCCCTACGTACACCCCTAGGAATCTGTACCAACATCTGTATCACTTCACTAATTAAATTACGAACTTTTTTGTCTTACTCGAGTTGATTAATCAAGTGCACTGTAGAGGAATCCGTCTGTAAATGATCAAACGTGATTCCCGCGATGCCTCTCAACCCGGTGCTTAGTGTGGCACAAATTAATAAGTTTGTGCGTCACCATCTCATTACGTCATTACGTTTGTGCACCACAAGCAATTAGCGAGAGTGGTTCAGTGGGGGGAATGTAGCAGCTACAGATGATGAATAATCATAGATTTGGATTTTGTCTCACCTTCATCTTAGGGCGAATTTCACTAATGAAACTGAACGTGATCATCACATAAACTACGTTTAAAAGTTGTTAGTGTCATTATTTTCTATGGAATATTGACACTGACAGCTACTGCACGCGTTTTAGATGTGCTGATCGCGTTCAGTTTCATAGGTGAAATCGGCACTTAGTGTTAATAATTAGGTACATAGTGGTATTTTTGTGTCTAGTTCTTATCATTGAAATCTTTCTAAATGTGGTCTATTTATATCTCATCACGGTTATTAGGATATTTTAATTTGGATAAGTTTTACTGCTTTTGTTTTCAATCAAGTACTTCTATGTATAGAATTGTATTGAAATTTTGAAAAGAAACTGCAAAAAGTCGTTTTCAGTGCTCGACAATGTACAACAATAATAGCTCAAAGTATTAGAGCAGAAACCAAGGTCATCAATTTCAAGTAAACACAAAAAAACTTCACTTCATCGCTGGAAAACACCTTTCTATATTTTTTCTGTGGTAGCGACGAGTTTTGTATGATTGGATAGAAGTATAAAAACCGTCACGAGGATTTTTTGGGCATCCCTCATCTTTTGGCGGGACCCAGAATTTACCTTCTTTCATTCATTTGAATATTTATTTAAGAATTTACATGTAGCTGATACAGGCACGTGATTGGACAGAAAAATTGTAACGGAGCAACTCTATGGAGTAACTCGGTGGTCCAATGGTTGTCGGCTCGTTAGCGGGACTTCTGAACTATATCCTGGGTTCGATTTTCAAGAACGTCAAACAATTTTTGGATTTTTCTATCAGGAATTTGCTAGTAGCAGCCCAAACTCTGGATTTGGTCATGACCTCCTTGTACAATGGTACTTGAACATAACTCACCCCCTTTTATAAATATGGGACTTAAACCTTGTGAAATGTGGGTAAACTAATGGTACACCTCTGCATAATCCTTAAGGAACTGTCGTGATGCTATTTGTGTGTTTAACATAACTGACGAAATGTGGGAGTACCGAGCTTAAACCCACTGGGGAACAGGAATGAAATTATTTAGAAAGAACCAGAGTAACCCACATAGCTTGCAGAGTAAGCAAACTGAGATGCCTGTGGGCTGGTCATGATTCTGGTAAGACCGATGGCCAGTGGAGAAGACGAGTCCTGGAGTGGAGATCGCGCATAGGCAAGTGTCGTGTGGGACGCCCAGCAGCTAGATGGACCGACGACCTCAAAAAGGTGACCAGGACAGTCTGGATGCAGAAGGCAGAGGACAGGGTGCTGTGGCGCAGCCTGGGAGAGGCCTATGTCCAGCGGTGAACTGCGATAGGCTGAGTCGATTGAAACATAACTGCACGTGTAGCATGAGGACCAAAGAAATGAGTTTTATTGATAAAATGACGGATAAACAAAAGAAATCTGTTATTTTGTCTGGGTGACAAAACCCGGTTATGCCACGGGTGCTGACGAAATGTTGGAGTACCTAGCATTCACCTCAACCTAACCCACGTTCATCGATTCATGTACCTTGAATGTGCCTGTTAATTGAATTATGACTGTTTACACGATCAGTGTGCACTCAGCTTTATCCCCTGAGTTATAGTTGTCAGTGTATTAACGTATTACTTCGAGTTACTATGGGTCAACAAACATGTTTATAGTCGGGTGACTATATTAATTAATGCTCTGAGGTAAATGTGCTGATAGGAACTTCGGAATCAATCCTGAGATTGAGTTTAGTGGAAGGTAGGGTCTTAATTGCAAACCCGTGACATATCTGGTACCTTTCGCGGAAAGTTTGATCAAGGGATAAAATGACCTTCTCTACCTCTGGCCTAGTTAATATTTTTATGCATGTAAGCGTGAACAGAACATATACAGTGAACAGTGGCATCTTTATAAAATCTGTTGCCGTCATTTAATATCAATGCGATACAAAAGTAGAAAAAAATGCGAACGCAAAAAAACCACTAATTGTAACAGATTTTTATGTTAATTAACAAAATCTAGAGATTTTAAAGATAATTATCAATTAACATAAAAATTGTTACAATTAGTCGATTTTTCTACTTTTGTATCACTTTAATGTTAAATAGCGGCAACAGAATTATAGTAATCGAGAGATATAAGCACATTACTCATGCGTAAAGTTGCTCATGGAAAGTAAAGAAGCTGAGGGACCTATTAATTCAAGGAATCTTTAATTTGAAAGTTAAAACGATAAGTATTAATTTGTAAGTGATTTAGTACGTAGGTACGAACATTTGTTTCCATATTGTATCGCTGAATGCTTTAAAAGAGCATTCACAAGTGGTGAAGATGGTCAAATAGATCGATGTACACTGGAAAATACTACTTAATTGTATCAACATTAATGACTGGCTAACCTTTGCATCACAGTATGACATTTTCCCCTAAAGCCCGTTCTGAATATTTTTGAAGCAATACCTACAGCTTATACAGGCTGGTGTGGACATCGACGCGCCCCATAGCGTGGTAATGTTACGTCGGTAAAAATAAACAGCAATTGTTTTTTGATTAACCGACGAAAAATTTTAACGCAATGGGGTTCAGAATCATGTACTGAATCCATGGTAATAGTTTGCGCATCGGTGTCCCTGTCACTCTGAAATCATCAAATGACTTCTCCCGCTCTGGGTGGAGCGGGAGAGCGTGTCAGACTTTAACTGACTAAAACCCACCCGTGTTCCTTCAGTTGCCTGTGCCAGGGCGACGGTATCTCTTTGGAACAACCGACCCTGGCAGGATCCCTGCCACCCTGTATTTCCACTCTTTCTGCTTTCCTTCATAGCTTACTCTTTTTGAACCTCAGAAATGTAAAAACTGTTTAGTAAAACCCGGTTTTAATTTATAACAACAGATAGGGTCGCCATTATTGTCGGAATTTATTCGGAATGTTCAGATGTTTCAGGTGATGTACAGTATTCCGACCGCAAACCAAAAGCCCCTATAAATTTAGAAAGTAGAGGGAACAACCTTTTTTGCTTCATTGGTCACGCCCCAGGCAATTTAGATCCTTGTTTTTGGCTTGTATATCTCTTGATATACATTTAGAAATCCAGAGAGAAAGGATTTTTTTTTTTTTTTTTTAAACGTTCTGATGTGGTGTATATACGTAATAGTTTACGTGTTTTGAGTATATTTAGATACTTAGATAGTGAAAATATTTGGAAAATATTCCATTTATTTCATAATATAACCTATAATGTCCCCACTGCTGGGACACAGGCCTCCTCTTTTCGAGGTATTGCACTGTAATTTACCAAGCCCATTGCGGATTGGTAGCTAGCACTGTGGTCTTTGAACTTTTCCTTTTAAGACACCGTTTGAAGAGCAGTGCTGACACTTATTATTTAGTGCCGCACCATTAAGCTGAGATTGGGGCCTTTTGGGCCTCGTACAGGACTACATTTTTATTTTATTATTTATGTACACACAGTAAAATACAAAGTTAAACGACTTAATTACAATTTGAGAACTAAGGTACTGCTTATTTCTCAAGAAATTTCTTCCAGCAGACTTGAGAAAGGAGAAGTGAATAAGAAATGTAGACAATAGTGTGTGAAAACAAGAAGAGAAAAATAAGAATAACGTGAAGTCTAAATATGCATGCAATATATATAAATAAACATATACCTATGTCTATATATATATAATATCACAGTTAAGAGGAAAGGCAATGCTCTTTTAATCGACATTTGATGTAATGTGTGTTATGTTGAATAGAGAAATAGTTTTTAAATCACGAATGCTAGGCGTAAGTGAGTTCCACATTCTTACAGCTTTGTTTATATTTTAATTTTGTTTTATTATTATAACACATGGGAATTAAACATAACTGGCGAAGTGTGGGTGTACTATAGGTACACCTCTGCCTAACCCTTCTGGGATTACAGGCGTGATGTTATGTTTTTTATTTTATTTTAAGAGTGTGTTTATTTAAGTTTAAACTGTGTACTGCGTACACCTGTGCGAGTTTTAATAAATGCTTTTTCTTTCTTTCTATAAAATTATTATTTACACAAAGTGAAGCGCCTGCCTGGTTTCCCACGACCTACAACTCGTAAGTCGAGGCCGTTACCACTGGGCCACCCACCACTGCTCTCCATTTATTTACTGAAGCCTAAAGGCGTTTAAAAGTGGCCACTACCAAACTATGACTACGAAAGTTCATCATGACCATCATCATCGCCTTGTTCCACCCACTGTTCAGGGTTACAGTTTGCGCACTGGTTAAAAACTTATCATGTATGGTACATTTCAGTCTAAAACACAGCTACCTACAAACATTAAAAAAAAGTAAGGGTAACCTTCATCTTTTCTACTATTCAAGCCTAAAGCCGACCACCTGGAATACCCAAAAAACATTTTAACGTGAAAAAAAGAACGCCAGTCAAAAAAGTTCAGCCTTTCAGTACATACCCAATTTAGCTGATGGGTGTCCGTTTGACCGAGACGTAAGTCCTCAATAAGGGATGGTCGGCCCACTATCGGGGCCAGTATCGCTGACGAAGCGAAATGTTATGAGTTTGGTCGAATCGTAAGCCACCACTCCTAGAAACAAATAGTAATCAAATAAATGACCGGGGTTTTTTTTTTTCTGAAAGTATTTGATATAGAATTGGAAACTTATTTTAAAGGTAACTTTATTGATGCTTTATTAGTTTGGTTTTCTAATCTAAAGTTTGTTTTCTGTGCGTTCGGGAGATCAATAATTTTCTTTGTGACAGAACAATAAAAGTGTTTTCATAAACTGTATTGCATCCGTAAGACGTCCTTCGTAACATTGGATCTAGTTGAAAACCAGCGTCAGGCACTTAGTTGTCCGCGCAGCCGTGAGGCACACAATACTATTTTCCTCTGTTTTTTTGTTCATGTAAATATTGTGTGCTAGCTTTGTGTGTCAGTGGCTTTTCTTGAACTTTTCTAGCAGCATAACTATAGCAATATCAGCATTTAATGTTTCCACTGCTAGGACACAGGCCTCCCCTCTATGAGAGAGAGTGGGCCGTAATCCACCACGCGGCTGGGCCCGGTTAATTCCCTAACAGTTAACTTGAATTAAATATGAAAATAAAGAACGGAAGGCAACACAAAACGACGTTCTCAAAATTTTAATAAAAAGGGAGAAAATGGTCTAATCACTCTAAACGGCGGAGGCTTAATTTTTATAAATTTTAAACAAATGTAAATTTCGCACAAATAGAAGAAGTTTCAGTCCTTTTATAATTAGACGTCGTAGAAGAGTCAAGTTTGATTTATACGAATAAAATTATTACCGAGGGACTTTAGAAGGTTAGATTTAGGAGATAAAAAGGGACTGAATCTGAATTGATTCTGTGAAAGTTAGGAAAAAGTCGCTTTGTTCAAAATGAAAGTGAATCTGATTTTCATTTGAATAAAGCTACGCTTAGCATTCGTAAATAGCTGATAAGAAATGGATCTTCTTGGATTTGACTATGGCACTCGTAGAACAGTTGATTAAATATAATGTAGTAGCCCCTGTTCGGCTGTAGGTATGTATGTTTTTTTCTTGAATGTCTTTTCACCGAAATCTTCGTTATTGGTAGATTGTTTTTTTTGTTTAAAAGGGTATGCGAGCTGTTCACATATAAATTTGATTTACTTAGCTTGAATAGTTTTTGTGTTAACTTCAATAATGCGTACGTTTCCCAGTTAGGTATAAGTGGATGATGTTCTAGTAAGATCCTGTCACTGTTATATACATAGGAAAAAAAAAGGTATTGGTGTTCGAATTTGTGAGGGGTAGGTACCACAACTAAAAAGTGAATAAAAAAAACCATAAAAAAAAACCCACTTCCAAAAAAACACTACAAAGTATCGGTGGCTTAAAAGGAAAATACGAAACCAAAGACACAGACTTCCGAAAGTAAAGTTATTTTGTACTTTGTAGTTTTGATTTGTTTCAAAAATATTTGTTAAGGTACCTTTGCAAATTTCGTAGACGAAAAGGGTAATATTTATAATTTAGTTTTTATAGATTGATCTGCTTAGATGATTATGACAACATCATTATTGTAAAGGCCGTGGACAGTAGGATAGTCAATGCCGAATTTAATTATAATCCACCGTCATCCATTCAGACAAGTTTTTCTACGATTTAAGTATTTAGTTTCATCAAAACATTTTCAGGAAAACTTTATAAAACTCGACAAACATACTACATTAAAATTAGGTATGATTCTAAATCAGTGTACAGCATGATTGAGTTTTAACGGACGCCGGATGCTGGGCGCTTTATTTATTACTCAGTTATCGTTCAAGAGCGAGCCCTGGACTGTGGGCACTTTTCAAGGCGGCCGGCTATTTTTATATGTGGACACACGTGCCTTGCCAGATGCAACGGAACACATAATACACTCGGTTCCAAATATAACGGGTCAGTCACATAAGTTCGAATATTTACAAAACTGTAAGAGTTACTTGCGCTTTTTATTACATACTTTTTATACTGGCTGATGAATGAAACTTATTTACAATTTTTTTTTTGTTTTTTTTTTTTTTTCCATACAGAATATCACTACTTTAGTGCTATTCTGTAACCATCTCACCTTGAAAACTAAAGTGAAGTGAGCGTGGAGTGAGCTGTCAGTGCCACTGCTGTTAGGGATTGACCAAGGCGGGACTAAATCGGCCGCTCACTCCACGCAAGTCTTCACGCTGTGATTTTTTACAGAATCGACATGCTGAACCCCCCTGCGTTGAAAGCTTTCGTCGGTTATTTAAAAAAATGGTTTTCCATACATTTCGACCCCGTAGGCATTACGTTTTTTTTTTTTTTATAACCGACGGGAAATGTCAAAACGATAGGTGGTCTAGAATCATGTGCTGACTTCATGGCTACCCTGTTTATAAATGAAAATATTATGCACGTTTGGTACCTAAATAAACCGCCTATCTATTATGTAAAATATCACCGAGTAAACTAAGTTGAAGTGAGCATAAAGTTAGTGGTCAATCGCGAAAATCCATAGCGTCAGAATGTCAATTCTGTAAAAAACTTACTCTGAAAACATGCGTGGAGTGAGCTGTCAGTGTCATCCCGTCTTGGTCAATCCCTAGCATCAGTGGCACTGACAGCCCACTTCACCTTAGTTTTCACAGTGAGATGGTTACGGACTAGCAGTACTGATGTAGGCAGTAATACAAGTTGGCTCTTTGGGTTATTACTCGTATGTGTTTAGTACCTACCGTAACAAACACAATCAAACAAACACTGCAGTTTAGAAACTGAACAATTATTATTTTCTCATTAATATATACAGTATTTGATTTATCAAAGTATCAAATCAGAATTGAAATGGTCATGGATATTGCAATAACTTAGCAACATGTTAGTAATACCTACTTACATTCATGGCTTCGCCTCATTGCTGCTTCAATCTCAACCACACTGTATATATTTACATATATTTTATTGTACAGCACAAAAATAGGTACATACCAAGAAAAAAATATATATACAAGGGGCGGCCTTAACCATAATCTTATAAATATTGTAATGTCAACAGTATACTAAAGAACAGTGTAATAAATTGTGCACAAATAAAAAATAAAAATAAAAAACAACTGCCTTTTTTTTTTTTTTTTTTATGTTTGGCATCTCGCAGGTCAACCTATGCGGTTGTCGTCTGCTTAAGCGGACTTGCCTGTGGATTCCCTAATAAATTAAGGCCTCCAGCCAGGACTTAAACTTATATACTAACTAAAACTAAGCGACAACGCTAAGGGCACCCCCTGTGGGGTACGAACCTCGGCTTAGGGCGTCGCTGGAAGAGGGCAGCAAATGACTAGCTGGATCAGGATTGGTATTAATTAGGGACGAATTTAAAGCTACAGGCTCAGCGGCGCGGGCTGGCTCGAGCAAGGGTCGGGAGGGGCGTCGATTTGGGCGTCGCGGCGGGCCTCGGCGGCGAGGGCGGTAGGACGGCGATCGGGTTTTGGGCTTCTGTAGCGGGCTAGTGGCCTTACTACTCTCCTGGAGGAGGGTAGTGGCGTCGTCGGGGTCGATTAAAGTATGCCTTGGTCGGCGAATACTGCTAATGCGAGAGGGAGTGTAGCGGGCGGCCGCTGTAATCAGGGGGTTAGAATGTTTAATGCCGCAGTCGAAGAAACGCTTTGATAAGCGTTTCATGAACTGTTTTATGGTTGGCATTTTGAGGTCGACGTGAAGATCTATATTACGGACATAGAAGGGGGCACCCGTGACCCTTCTGAGGAAACGGTTTTGGAGGGTCTGCATCTTATGGAGATGACGTGGGTGAGCGTGCGCAAATACAACGCAGGCATAGGTCATGATGGGACGGATGACTGCGGTATAGATGCGGAGCTTGCATTTGAGGGACAGTTTGCTACGGGCTGTCAGTACGAATTGGAGCCTGCTAAGAGCGAAGGAGGCGCGCGCGCGAACCGCCTTAATATGAGCCTTAAAGGTAAGGTTCTCATCGAGGATCACGCCTAGGTATTTGGCTTGCTTCTCCCAAGGGATTGGCTTGCCGTACATAGTGATCGGGCTGGGAAGTGGGGGAGGGAGTCGACGACGTCTCGAGAAGAGAACCGCCTGACTCTTATCGGGGTTGACCTCGATTCTCCATTTCCGGAACCAAGCGCCTAAGACGTTTGCGGAGGTTTGGAGAGTACGAGCTATAGCGTTGGGACAGTGACCGGTATAGTAAACGGCAGTGTCGTCGGCGAAGAGAGCCAACTGAGCCTTTTTACTTTTTGGGATATCGCTAGTGAACAGCGTGAAGGCGAGAGGAGATAGTACGGAACCCTGAGGGACACCGGCGCGAATAGGATGAGGGGACGAGAGTGCTCCCTCGACGCGATAGCGAAAGGTCCGGTTCGACAAAAAGTCTCGTAAGATGAGCACGAGACGATCTGGCACTCCTAGTTGGTAGAGCTTGTATATCAAGCCGTTGTGCCAGACTTTGTCGAAGGCTTTCGCTATGTCGAAGAATAGCACACCCGTCGTCGCGTTACGCTGCAGACCAGCGCATAAGTGCTCTACGATACGGTGGACCTGTTGGGTGCCCGAGTGTTGGCTACGGAATCCAAACTGCTCGTTGGGTATGAGGCTCTTTGCTTCGGCGTAGTCTTTGAGACGCTTATAAATAAGCCTCTCGTAGATTTTGCCGAGGACATTGAGTAAGCTAATAGGGCGGTAGCTGGAGGGCTCAGACTTTGGCTTGCCTGGCTTTGGGATACCGATGACGGTGGCTTCTTTCCATGCTTGTGGGAAGATGTTGTTGCTCAAGGCGCCATTGAAGATGGCGGTCATAAGCATTATTAGCGGGGCAGGAAGGAGTTTGTATACCTTATTGGTAATACCATCCGAACCGGGGGCCTTACGAGCGTGGAGCCCTTTAATGATGTCGTGCACTTCGTCTGGAGTGACGGGAGGCAGAGGATCATCAGGGTCTTCGACGGGAGGGAGGGAGGCTCTTCGTTCGACTTCAGCGTCGACCATGTTCAGGTGAGCTTGGTCTACTGGTTGGGAGCTGGGAGAACATTGGGACTCCAGGCTGTCGGCAAGACATTCAGCCTTATCGGGACTGTCGAAAGCGACACTATTGTCGGGGCGGATGAGAGGAGGCATAGAGACCTCTTCTGAGGAACGCAATTTCCTCTGTAATTGCCAGAAGGCTTGATAAGTGGGCTCGAGTTCGCTGAGCATCTTGTTCCAGCCCTCAGAGCGAACCTCCCCTATGCGTTTCTTTACAGCACGCTGTAAATGGCGCATGTGGGCTTTGTTCGCGTCACAAGGGAAGGAGTCGTAGGCACGGATGGCCGCGTTCTTCTCGGTTATCAGGTCACGTACGTCAGTAGGTAGTTTCCAGCGATGGTCTTCCATCACCGGAACTTCCCGTGAACAATCCGTCAATACGGATTGAACGTGCTCTGTAAACGAGTCGATTGCGGCCGTCGTGTCAGCGACTGACACTAAGTGATCGGGGATGGTGTCTAAGTGAGGCGACGTGGTGGATTTCAGTCTTTCGCTTACTTTCCTCCAGTCGGTTATCGTCTGGGTCTGAGGGGGGCGGTTGGGGTCGATCGGGCCCGAGTAGGGTGCAAGATGCATGACTACAGGGCGGTGGTCAGAATTTAGCTCGTGGAACGTCTCAATCGATTGCAAACGGAGGTTCACATTCTTGAGCAGCGCTACATCGAGAACATCGGGAAGGTGATTAGGATTACCTGGGAAGTGAGTCGGGCTCATTGGAGCGATGACGTCAAAGTTAAGGGATTCGCCTAACTTGAAAATTAACCTACCTCTGGTTGAGGTTGTGCTACTATTCCACGCCGGGTGCTTGGCGTTAAGATCCCCCGCCAAGATGACGGAGTCACTCATACCGAAGAGGGCAGTGAAGTCCTTTTGGAGCGAGATGGGATCCTCCGGACCATTGTCGGGTGGGATATAAGCGGAGATGATGGTGATCGGTTGGTGGCCGGTCATGCCGAGCCGACAGATAGAGGTCTCCAGATGGGAGAAGAGAGGAGGTGGGTCTATAGGGATACAATACAAAGATTTCCTAAAGTATATGAGTGTGCCACCCTTGTGACATCGAGACCTGTCATTGCGAACTAGTTTAAAGTTGGCAATATTCGGGTTTCGGTGATGTGGTTTTAAAAAGGTTTCCTGTATGAGGAGGATGTCAAGCTGATGGTCGCGGAGGAAAGTGGCGATCTCATCGCGTTGACCTGAAACGCCATTTGCGTTGAAAAAGCCTAATTTAAGGGATCGGGGTTTGTTACTATTTACTCTCGTATTATCCATTGAGAATTAATATTTGAGTGAGTGTAGAACTTGCGCGATCTCGGGATACGCGCTGAGAATTTCCATGAGGCAGAGTGCGTTGCCGTTTGCAGCAACGATTTCTTCCGCCATTTTATCCGCGGCGGTGGTGAAGAGAGCCGCGTATGTACTTAATATGATTTGGGCGCTGTTTCGGCCCTGGGTTCCCTGAGGTGCCGCTGGAGCGGCCGTAGGGGCCGCGGGGGCTACCAAAGGCGCTGGGATGGCGGAAGCCATCAGCGCTGGAAGTTGAGCGGGTTGCGCTGGTTGCGCGGGGATAGAGGGCACCGAGGCTGCGGGAGCCTTCAGGTGATTTAGGTTAGCCCAGGGAGACGGCCTCTGCGGACTGAGCCGCTCCGGCATCAGCGCGGAAGGAGGCTTTCCCCAGGGGCTTTCCCTGTGCTGGCGGTCGCTCGCGCGTTTCGCGAGTTTAGGAGAGGAGGACTTCGGGGCCTTAGGACAGCCCCGGTAATTTGCCGGGTGTCCCGATTGGCCGCAGAGTACACAGCTGGGAGGCTCTAAACATAATTCCCTATCTTTAGGGCGGGTACAGTCGGCGGTGCCATGCTCTCCTAGACACTTGACGCATCTAGGGGTGGCATAGCAGTTGGACTGCGAGTGACCATATAATTGGCAGCGATGACACTGTCCAATTAGTTGAGCTCTGTAAGGCTTTTCTATTGAGATGCCTGAGAGCGAACACACCGACTTAACTTTAAAAATCGGGTGGTGACCGTCTGTGGGGTCACAGATGACCAGGACCATGTCGTAGACTAGGCCCTGTCTCGCTTTATGTAAGCGATGGACGGCGGAAACTGGGATTCCTTGAGCGATGAGGTTGCTCTTAATCTCCTCGGTGGAGATTTCTTGAGGGACGCGCCTTATTACGACGCGAGTAGGGGTTTCCTCCGGAAGGGAGTAAGTGTGAAAGGAGTAGTTCCTTTCACGTAGGGCGCGGGAGAGATCCCTAAAGTCCGTAGACGTGGGGACGGTAACTTTGATCCCCTGGAGGGTGGATCGGGCGTTGGTGTAGTTGATCTTGCGATCAACACACATCTTGGAAATTTCAGTCCATTTGGACTTTTCCTGGACATATATCGGGGGAGGGGGCTTCTGCTTCCTCGCGGTAGGAGCGGGTGGGCAAGCCATAGGGCTGGCGGGGCGACTGGCCCGCGGACTAGGGGCGGAAGTCGAGCTGGACGATGTAGTCGTGACCTGTTTCTTTGAGGCCGGACCGGCGGGGGCGGAGGATTTAGCCGCCTTCCTCTTGCCTCCTTTAACAACGACTTGGAAGTCGTCGTCGCTGGAGGAGGAGGTGCGGGCTTCGTCCTCTGAGAGTGGGACTGACGTGTCCATGCTCTCCGGTTGAGTCGAGTTTGATACTGCGGTGCGCAGCTGCGTTGTCTCTGAAACAATGGCAGCCGGAACAATAGACGGCGTAACAATGGCGGCAGGTACAAAAGCGGGCGAGACAATAGGGGCCGCGGTATTTACTGCCGGGATAATGACGGGCGAGACAATAGGGGCCGGATTAGCGGCCGGGGTATTATCTACCGGAACAAAGGCGGGTGACACAATGGGGGCCGAGATAGTTGCCGGAACATTGTGGTGCGGAACAAAGGGCGGAATGCCTTGTTCACTTGCAGGTGGCGATAGCGGGCTCTCCAGTGCGTCACTGAATTCCACAAGTGACCCGTGGGACGGAGTGGGGGTGGACCGTTGGCGTATTTTGGCGCCATATTTCGCCAAGAACTCGGGGTCCTTAAAAAGGACCTCTCTGAAGAACGCCAAAATAAAGGCGTCCTCCATGGTCGGAGGAGGAGCTATTTTAGGGAGGGAATGGTGGAAAAATTTTTCCTACGTGGCCTAAACCCTATACCTATCTCCCCGGGTGGATGGGCCCGGGGATGTGTGGCCCTCTCTGTCGGGTGTAGACAGAAAGGTGAGTACCTATTGGTGAGCCCTAAGCTTGTAACCCGTCGCCAGTCTTATTGTGCGAACGGGGCCCTGACCAGTCCAGCGCGAAGGGTGTAGACACACCCTAAAGACACTAGGTGAGTAGCTGAAAAGCAAAACTGTCACCAGAGCCGACTAGGAGATCCCCCAAGGCCGGTTATCTGGGACCCGTCCAACTAACTGCCTCGCCCTGAAGGGGTTCGGCGGGTGTGAATTGGGTCAACACCCCACTCGGCTTCGTTGACACCGTAAGGTTTCAACCGAGGACCACGAAACTGTGGTTTTACCCAGAAGGGGCCTAGTGAAGCTACTCACAAACGTCTATTAATGAAACAGGGATGCCTTGAAAAAGGCAGTTTTTTTGAGTTATTAAAATCAAATCAATTTCTTGATTTGATTTTAAATCGGAGTAGTCGGGGCGACTACGATGACGTCACGTGGTAGCGACGAGTAGAAAACACGAAACACAACACTGGAGCGGGAGAGCGCACAAACACGTCCGTCCGCGGCGAGAGTCGAGCGTCGAGTGAAAACAACTGCCTTGCCTTTTCCCACTTTTAATTTGACCTCCACGTACCAGCTACTGGTGTCTAAATATGGACTACCCGTAACGACTGTCAGATCTACGAATGACAGCTGGGATCGACGGCATATCTTACTTTCTCCTAAGTAATGGATGGTCACCCATCTACGAACTGACCGCGGCAAGCGTAGCTTAACCTTTAGCCACGAGCCCCTCTTTGCTACTAAGCACTACTAACTAAGGTATAAGCATACCTACATTGTCGATTTCGACGTGATAGAGGTTATTCATATTTAAAACTATTCTGATTGCGTATGAAGCATTCGTCGGATTTACCTAAAGACGGGTAATTTAATAGAACCTGAATATCGAAGCACGAATTTAACTGAAAACGCTGACGCTCTAACGCACTTTGTCAGGGCTTGTTATTAGTTCTGTCGTTCAGAATCAGAATCAGAATCAAAATTTTATTTGCTATGAATGTAGGGACAGATATAAGATGTTGTATAATAATGAGATCGGCTACAGTCTACCTTACGGCGTGCAAATTGTTACATTAAATATTATTAAAACAAAATGAATGTCAACAAAACAGGGTCCACTTACGTCGTGCAAATTATTGCAGTAATTAAAATATATAAACAAAATAATGTCAATCGATTAGAAATTATAGTGAAGTATATATAGTCAGGTACAAAAGTCTTACATGGTCAAAATTGCAATTAATTATTACAGTCATAATCAGGAAAAACTCGTATCATTAAGAAAGTCTTTCACTGAGTAATAACATTTGCCTAAAAGTAAAGCCTTACCTTAGATTTAAAAATGTTTAAAGAATAATCCTTAAAACTATGAGGTATTTTATTATAAATGACAGGTCCCATTGTCATAATACTTTTCCTTAACAGTGCTGTTTTGTAATTACCCGAATGTAGTAAGTTCTTGTATTGGGATCTCAAGGGGCCACAACGTGTTCTTAAGTTCGCCAGTGACGAAAATAAGTTAAGATTAGACTTTACAAAAATTGCCACCTCCAATATGTACAAACATGGAAAAGTCAGTATCTTCAGAGACCGAAACAGAGGTTCACAGCTGTCTGTGCTTTTAAGTTTTGACATAGACCTAATACACCGTTTCTGGGCCTTAAAAATCTCCTCCCTCTCACTACAGTTACCCCAAAATATGATTCCAAATCTTAACACTGAAGCAACCAACCCATGATAGGCGAGTAGAAGTGTATCAGTGCTAACTTTATGTGCTAGGTTATACAGTACGTAGGCTGCTTTATTTAACTTCTTACATACGTCATCGGCATGTGGTTTCCAAGTCAAATTGTTGTCAATAAGAATGCCTAGAAATTTCGCTACACAAGTTGTATCCACTATTTGACCATTATAACTAACATTTATATCATCAGCGCGTATCCTTTGATAAAAGTGCATTACTTTTGTTTTTTTAAGATTTATTATTAAGTTATTTTTACCAAGCCAATGAATAATTGTTTCTAGGGTGCTATTAATTTCTCTTTCATATATTTCTTTATTGGTACACTTAACTATCGCTGTACTATCGTCTGCAAATAGTACCATGGGTTGTCGTGTCTGTCGTGGCAGGTCATTTATATAAAGGAAGTTCTTGAAGGCTTTATGCTAATAATTATGTATTGTAGGTAAAGTTCAGGGAAATAAATTGTTTATCAAATTGTCTACTAGAGTGCGCGCAAGATAAGTCTGTATCTGGACTTCAACACTGTATCCCTTTTTTTTTTTTTTTTTTTTTTTTTTTTTTTTTTTTGCCAGCACTTTGAATCAATTTCAGCAAAATGATGTTGATTATTTACTTTGGAAAACACAGAATACAGTCTCTTCACACCTGATTAATGTACATCGAGATGTCAAACGTCTATTATATAGCTATGACAAGTTAACTTGACTAAGTGCTAAAGTTTCAATTTTATAAACAAATTATTTCTCTGACGGTACACATACCTACTATAATTGTTTCCATATAAACTTAAAGTTAGTACCTAATTATTTGAGCTGAAATATTTTTTTAACTTCATATATGCAGAGAGCTACTGTTAGTCAGGAGAAACTAAAAAGCGCCACAAAAAGAAGTTGTTTCGGTGGAACCAATAACAAACACACCCGAGTTACATATTAAAGACTCAAAAACTGCCTCGTATATCCCCACGCGACGTGGATTATATACACGAGTATGTACACAAGCGGTCTACAGTTGTCTACATAGTATGTAATATGAAGTATTTTGATTTTCCGACATCTGGGAGATGGCAACGTGATGACGTCACTCGGAGCGTCGGATGCGCTCATCCGAATGTAACGTGACCTTATGAAATACACGAATGAAAATTTTACGTCGAATAAGTTGAGATGAAAATGAGTTGCATTTACGCATTTCAAATTATTTTGGCAACTGAAACGGATTGGTTTGAATGAATCTGTAATTTATTTGAGGCGTGATAAGAAGATTAGTTTTAGATAATTGACACTAGAGTATCGTAGCAACAAATAAGGTTCAGAACAGCGATGCATTTGATGTAAGTTGAATCTAAAGACCGCCAAAAAAAGTAATATTGTATCTATATAGTTGATTGAATTCCTTTCATTAACATTGCATAAAATTTGGTAGTTTACGCTCAATGTTTTGAGAATTATGCAAGGAAAAATATATTATTGTTTGGAGCTGTTCTTTGAACATTTGAAAAAGCACAAAAAAATTTTGTTACATTTACAAGCGAAAAAAAAAAACCCCTCGAACGTACAAAGTCAGGAGCGGACCGCGAATATACGCCTAAGGGTGGATTTCACCAATGAAACTGAACGATTTCAGCACATCTAAAATGCGTTCTAGACATGTCAGTGTCAATATTCTATAAAAAATAATGACACTGACAACCCTTGAACGTAGTTTATGCGCTGATCGCGTTCAGTTTCGTTACAAATATCAATAAAAAATTGTGTATTGTCAAATGTTCAAAGAATTGAACAGCCACGGTTGAAAAAACTAATTTTCAACTAAAGAGGACGCTACTTTGCATTTAATGACAACCTCAAAAAGGGTAAAGGTAGCCTTAGTCAACCACAAAGAATCTTGAAACAACTACTTAATAAACCCAAGTTTACACAGACAATACAATCCTATAACTTATCACTCACATAAAAGTTAAAGTACAGTCGAGTCAAGAAAGCCAAAGTTCACAATAAATTAGACGTTTATAATGCTGAGAACTGTAATAAATAGAGCCACCTGTAACTGAGTCTCAACTGTTCGGACAATGTTCGATAAGTATTCTAGCATTTCTGTTTAAAGCGGGACAGGACAATGAAACCGCTGCTGTATTATGTTGGTTAATTTTATAGTTTCACTTGCGACCTGCCTTTGCTTGGCATGGTTTGTACGAATAGACAAAAAACATCGAGATTTATTAATTATACATAGGTATGTTCATTTTTATTAGTATTTTTTTTATTTGTAGCATTGGTGGTGAAACCGCTTCAAAATCCGTTTCGCAGTTTAGAACGACGCGACCACACGCACTGACACGAAGAGCGACTTTGATTCGACGCCCCCAATCATTAAAGTGCCAATTTTACCAATGAAACTGAACGCGATCAGCACATCTTAAACGCGTCTAAAGCGCGAAGAGCTGTCAGTGTCAATATTCCACAGAAAATTATTACACTCCCTAGTTTGATTTCCCTGATCGTGTTCAGTTTCATTGGTAAAATCCACCCAAGTCGGCAATCATACAACTCAAATTTTACAGGAGAATTTTTATTCTGTTTTTGATAATTATGAATATTAACGAGTCGAAGTATTGAGGTCGTTGATACATCAAACCAAAGCCATTTTTGTGTAACTCAACTATGATGTCAAAATTAAATTATCTGTGTGAAAAACCTTGCAATTTAAGAAAATAAATATTACCTACGCTCGCCATTTTGTTAACGTTATGTTACATAACAATACGGACTTTTCTGAAAAACTTGTTAGTTCCCATTACGAAGTTTTTTAAGTATTTTTTTAGTTTTTAACAAGTATTTTGAGTAAGCTCAAACCGTAGTTTGAGCTTACTCAAAATAACTCTACAACAACAACGTTCTAGCGTTTACCAAGAATTGCACGAAATTCATTTACGCCAGTGAGTCGGCAATAGTAACTTACAAAAAAAACAAGCAAAACACTTTTGTATTGACACGTAAATACATGTTTCTTGTCATAATTTTGTTTTAAATTTCCTAACAATAAAAGTGGTTCACATCTCCGTAAATTTCACTACGAAAAATGTAAACAAATTCAGGATCGTTGTGTTATAAAATAAATTGAAGTTGTAACACATTCGTAAACAATGTGAAACAATAAGGTTCAGCTGAAATATGACTAATACTCTCGGTAACTCAAACATTTCCTGAAGTGATAATTTTAGCGTATGGTGAATAATACCTGATACATTTGAAATACGCATTGTGTTAACTTTATCGACATACATTGGTAATGAAATCAGATTGAGAACAGACGTTTTATCATGGATAATTTCATGGTTATTTGCCTATTCTGCTTAATGGTCATCCCAACATTAGAACGCGGCATTACCAGTATGACCCATTGAAAGACACTAAAACTTTGTATAAAAATATTCCAAGATACAAAATTGTTTCCTGTGTCTCTTTTAAAATAAACAGTATATTCAAGAGTTTCATAACTTGTCAGGAAAGACAAATGGCTTCCAAAATATAGACATAATAGACAACTAATTTCATTAATTTTAAACTTGTTTAAAGTTTTCCTGCCAAACTCACTCGTATTTTAAATCTCCTCGCGATGAAAGTTTCTCGCTTTATCTTTTCGACAGTCGCCCATAGCAAAGTTTGATAACATTTTATTAAAATAAAACAATAGTAGCGTTGTTCTGTAGGTAAGTACCTACCTATTTTGATACTCAAACTCAAATCAAATACGCAAATCACGACTGTCATTCTTGACAATTGTATGAAATGTCTAATACAGGGCAAATTTACGTACATAATGAGTAAATTTCCTTTAAAAAAATTCCTTACCGTAGAAAGATAAAAAAAACGTGCTGCACCAACACTGTTATTGACATTCACACATCACTTTTATCGCCATCCGTTAAGAAAAGCGAACGGCCAACTTCGATACGTGTCCGGCCACATACCAGCATTGAACGGAGTGCATTTCGTCTTTGTACGGCTATCGTTGCATTATTCAATTCCTTATCAATCTCTTTAGGTTAGCTACCGAACACGTGTTGTGTTCAGCGTGACATACGTATTTGCATTCAAAGACTTTATACTCTGAATACATTTTGTACATTTCATTTGCTTCAAGATTTGGTTGCTAGCTCCGTAATGTTAACAGTAAATAAAGCATAGATTTAGATGCTGCTGATTTTTTTGTTTGTTTATTTGTTTTACAGGACATTCGCTTTTGTATGTATCGGGATAGGCCCTCATCAGCGATATTACACTTGCACTTTGTAAGTAGGCGTGGATTGTCGGGCGAAGAAAATAGAGAAACTAGTTACAGCACAATCACTTTATTTCACTCACAACTTCTTATAAAATAATCACCATGAAATAACCTGAAGGCAGAGGTCCGACATATTAAATGAAAGTATGAAATATAGCAGTAACCAACTTATTAATTCCAACAGCTAGTTAATTAATTAAATAGATCGCTATAATAGCTCTAGGCGCTACAGCAGGCGCACCGGGCCGAGCCTGCCACAAGAATGATCCCCCTCTTCGCTGCGCACTAGCTTACATTAAGTTGCTTGAGAAGTGGGGAGAGTGGGAAGGCGAACGTCCCGCTTTGCACAGCGTAACTCTGACCGCTGTACCTACCGCTAACGGTGACGCCGACACGGCCATACTGACGTGCGGACGTCCTCGTACGCGTAGACTCATCAAGCATTGTCTAAAAAGACATAACGTAATTATTAATGTTCGTTCATCCTGACTAGCAATCTCGATGAGCAAAAAAATCCAGGTCATCCCTACTGACTGTGCAACCAACTCTGGACCGCTCAATATTGAGCCTTCAGGACTTATACTAGTAATCTGGTCCGGTTCAGCCCTGCAGAGTTTACTACTAATTCGGGACCGCTCGTTATTGAGCCTTCAGAACTTTAGCAATCTGGTCCGGTTTACCCCTTCAGAGTTATAATCTTCTGGCCCGGTCCAGCGACCCTTCAGAATTATAACCGCCTGGTCCGGTCAAATGACCCTTCAGAATTGTAACCTCCTGGTCCGGTCTTACGACCCTACAGAGTTATAATCTCCTGGTCCGGTTATAACAAACCCTTCAGGATTGTTACTGCTTGGTCCGGTCATGAATGACCCTACAAGATCACTCCAGTTTATACAGTATTTTTTTCTCTCTTTTTTTGCTCTTTTTTTTGTCTCTTTTTGTCTCTCTTTTGTCTCTCGTTTGTCTCTCTTTTGTCTCCTTTTTAGTCTCTTTTTTTGTCTCTTTTTTGTCTCTTTTTTTTGTCTCTTTTTTAGTCTCTTTATTAGTCTTTTTTTTTTTGTCTCTTGTTAGTCCGGACTAAAATGGTCCCAGTAGATAATTTAATCAAATGTATTAAAATACTTGTCTCAACAATCCACACATGCTATGTTCATTGGTAGTTTCACTACCACCAAAGTCATTTACTTTAGAGCCTATAACAGAAACAAACTATTTTAATCTTAAGAATAGACTTGACTTAGACACTCCACCGAATGCGTAGCACGCCTGTGCGATGCCGACCGAGTCTCACGTCATACAGCCAGCAAAATGTCACTTCAAGGTGCATAAGCGTTCTGTGTTGTGTCAGTGTGTCATGTCATTGAATGTGTCGTAGCAGACACATAGTTCATGTTCACACACACATAACACTCTAAACTAACAAACGACATCTATGAAAACTAAATAACACTAATTTAAGTATTGAAGCGCCGTCACGGCCAGACTGACATTCGCACGTCCTTGTGCGTCTCCATCCCCTTAAAGTCACTGCGGGCCCATTTTTCTGTAAAAAGAATAAAACTGGTAGATACATTACTTTGTACGCTCGTCCATCGGTGACATACATTACAACGTTTTATAACCCACAAAATCAACCGTTAGGAGCTGAGCCGGACAACTTAAATAGGCCTCCCTTGAGCTAGTTATCTCTCCAGATAACATGGACCAGGCAGCCAATCAGCGTCTCTCCACACATATCTCCATTGATCTCATAGCCTCTCAGACTAGACGATCACTTTATAATATGACCCAGAACATCGGCCTGCATAAGCCAGTTCTTTAGACTACCCAATAACACACACCATAGGACGTCAACCCGTATGAGTCGGACCCTTACTTTATCTCACAGATTAGTACCAAATTTACATTTAATTACGTTTCTTCACTCTTCGAGGCCGAGAGGTTTCCAGAGCTGGCGGATAACGTACGTGAACTACAAATAGACAAAGCATCACTAAAACCACCCGATGACGCCCACTCCATTCGTCAATCGCGGACTGCCGCCACCTCGGCCTCCATCAAGCCACCAGTCAAAGTGGTAGCTAAATGCACCAAGCCCTCCCCCGGGCATTGCACGAAAATGCTTACGACCATATTTGCATTCTCTATTAGACACACAACAAAGGGAAGTCTGTACTCCCTGCGAAGCCCAATCGAACCCCCCCCTGTCACATTCAATGAAGTAGGAATAACTACTGTAGAACGGTCTCATTTTTCCCACTGTGACGCAGCAACTCTCCCAATATTCTCCGATGCTATCTTACGAATTTCACCCAAATCTAACCGAAACCCAGACTCAGAATATGAAGCCACACTTAAAAACCGCGCCCGAGTCCCAAACACAAGTTCCGTTTGTGTTACCCTAGACCTTGCACCATCCGTCGCTAGCTGTACTTCGAGAAGCTCGCCGCGCCAGGTCCCACCAGGTTTACTTTCGATTATAACAAGTAAGCACCTCAATGTCCTCATGACTCTCTCTACCCGAACACATACCCTGCCAGAACCGTTAGCAACAAGGTGCAACTCTATACCATGTTCACCATAAAATTGCTCTGTCTGCGCCAATACAATACCCACCCCGATCCGAAATGATCCGCGAAGTCGCACCGAAAAGACAGAGCCTCCTTTAGTGCTTCATCTGCACCTGCTGCATCCAACTAAGAAGTGCACTCGAGAAGGACTCATTTAGTGAAAGAGTCAACAATGACAAGAATACTCCCTACCATCGATTTCTCCATACAACTTCTCCGCGATGTCTAAATGTACAGTATAACATTGTGCAGAAACCCAAAGCATAGGATGGAGTGAGCCCCGAACAATCCCTTGAGGCCCAGCACACAAGTGTGAAGTTCAATCAGTGCGTTCCAGTCAAATCATTTTAGTCAGAACCCGTTCTGATGTTAGTATTTCGATCACTTTCTTGTAAATATCTTGTCTATCCATTTGATAGGCCCTTTTAATTTGATTCAAGATTCTTAACGTAAAACACGTGAAATATGGGGCAAACCGCCAAAAACTAATCTAAACGACCTACAGATCGCTCAAAATAAAATTATTAAACTATTATTTCACTATGATTACCTTACACCTACAGTTAAAATTTACAGGGAAACGAAACTCATGAATATTAAACAACTTCCTGCATATTGCACCAGAATACTTAAAAATACTAAGTAAGTTCATTCACACAAAAATACATCAGGTACACAATCGCAGCAATAGTAGGAAGGATCACATTTTACTACCGCGAGTGTGGACAGTAAATGGCGAGAGAACAATTTTTTTTTTGCGGGAGTGCAACAATGTAATAAGCTACCTGTAAAAGTAAAGAATGCAAACTAAACGTTTGGTATTTTTTTTTTTTTTTTAATCACTTTCTAAGTGATCAAACCCTACTCCATTAAACAGACTTGCCCTACTACTGCATTGCTTTATTGTGGCACCGGGATCGCATTCCTTATCTACGGTAATTATTTCTTTTGCGGGTGGATCGAAAAGTTTTAAGTTTTGTGTTAGTTAATAATGTTATTTGCGTACGAAAAAAAATGGTACTACAACTTAGATGATTTAATATAAATTCAAACAATAGCTGCTTAGTTTGGGTGTCCAAGTTATATTTTAAGTTTAAAAACGTTATCAAGTAAGTGAAATCTTTGTAATTTCTTATCGAGAAATAAATTTCTTTAACCATAAACACCATACCACCAATAAAGAATCAATTATCCTTTCGCACTGAACTAATGCGAGTTCAACCAGGTTTCAGACTGGCTAAAGTAGACTCATCTTTCATGGGGTACTGTCTAAAATGTTATAATAAAATACCTCCCCACATACTTCAACTGAATGAGACAAAATTCAAATCCTTTGTCAAACGCACACTATACAGGCAGGCATATTATAGGTTGGAGGATTACATAACTGATAAAAATGCCTGGCTTAATGCCGGTCCTGCTCCACACCACAACTAATTAATTGACATTCGAATCACTGTTGAAGCTGCTGAAGATAGTAAGAATTTATTTGCATTATATAAACTCAATCTCCTTTTTATTATATAGATGCATTGCACAGATGTGAGTACTTTGTACTATATAGCTACCATTTACCGGGTAATGTCATAGATTGACTTGAATGTGCCTTGGCGGCTGATAGTATGTCATGCTCACTCAAATATCTCGCTGACGGTGGCGCGTGTGTCGGATCATTTAGCTCCCTTCAAAATGGTTGAGCTGAATGGTGCTGATCCATGCGTCATGTTCGTGAACGGGCGCCGTCAGTTGGGACTGGTCATCTCTTAGCTGCCACGGCTTATTTTAATAATTAATTAGCTGGATTGTTTTTAATTATGTTTTGATGCACTCTGGACGCTTTTAACGTGTACGGTTTTTTGTACATCGTTCTCACTTATAGTGTCAACATTAATCGATGTAACTAAGATATATGTAAAAACATTATTATTTAAAAGAGTGTCCATGGAGTTTCTTGCCCGTTCTTCTCCATAGGTACCTACTACGCTTTGGAATGGGCAACTAGCTTCATATTTCTGACTGACCGACTCCTTGACAATTCAAAAGTGCCTGTAAATGGTTTAATTGAAATAAATGATTTGAGTTTGAGTTTGAGTTTGAGTTTGAGTTTGAGTTTATCTTCACCATGTAGGTCACTTTTGATGTTGTGGTATATGATAATTAAACTCTTTAGTAACGTTAACTTTCTTACCCCAAATAGAATGTAATTTTGCAATATCCGTACGTAAATGGATATACTATCTAATAGACCTATAATAACTGGTTCTGTAATTGAGTTACAGGCACAACATGAAACAAAAAGTACA
Source organism: Dasypolia templi (assembly GCA_963555695.1). Taxonomy (NCBI): domain Eukaryota; kingdom Metazoa; phylum Arthropoda; class Insecta; order Lepidoptera; family Noctuidae; genus Dasypolia; species Dasypolia templi. The sequence continues at coordinate 24,172,144 of OY743143.1, read as the reverse complement.
CCGACGTATTGAATTTCACCACGGCTCGGTATTCTGCGATTCATATTTAACGTTTTCTTTACACAGGTATACCTGTAAGGTAAACTAAATCACAGCGCATAGTGCCCTGGAATTTTTGACAAAGCCAAAAGCTACAAACTAACTACCAGATTATCTATTAAAAAGAAAAGGAACGAGCTCACCGGATGATGTGGTTGTCCATACACGTAGCAAGTGAGACGGTTCGTATCACGACTCTTCGGTGCTGGTGCTCGATTCGAATTCTTCACTTCGGTTAAAGGTTCGTACTGCCACTTGCTTCAATCACTTGATTTTTGGACTGTTGTGCTTTAACGATGACATGTGCTATTGAAGCGATTGTCATTATCAGGATCAAACCGTATCGTATCAGTCGCGCAGTTGCGGTGAAATTTGACGTTTGCGGTTGAGTGGTTGCCGTAAGTCGTGATAGCAAAAACTCCATATTTTGAATTATTTTCTTCAGGTTTTTGCCCTTCGAATCCCAATTCTGATATCGGGATAGGCCCTCATCAGCGATATTACACTTGCACTTTGTAAGTAGGCGTGGATTGTCGGGCGAAGAAAATAGAGAAACTAGTTACAGCACAATCACTTGATTTCACTCACAACTTCTTATAAAATAATCACCATGAAATAACCTGAAGGCAGAGGTCCGACATATTAAATGAAAGTATGAAATATAGCAGTAACCAACATATTAATTCCAACAGCTTGTTAATTAATTAAATAGATCGCTATAATAGCTCTAGGCGCTACAGCAGGCGCACCGGGCCGAGCCTGCCACAAGAATGATCCCTCTCTTCGCTGCGCACTAGCTTACATTAAGTTGCTTGAGAAGTGGGGAGAGTGGGAAGGCGAACGTCCCGCTTTGCACAGCGTAACTCTGACCGCTGTACCTACCGCTAACGGTGACGCCGACATATGCTTATTTAAACACTGGCTCTATTATTAATTAAATGTTGGTAAATATGTGATTCTTATAACAAAATGGCATTAATTATGTATATTTAAGATCTAAGCAATCTTCAATATATCGGAGATCTTTTAGAAACCAATTAAAATAGCTATTTCAAGTGCTGAATGGAACCACATTCCAAAATACGAAGTTATGCAATAATAAATATAATTCTACCATAATAACGTATATAATAGATATTAGCTTTTTGTCGTGTCTTTGTAGAGATAAATTATGATCAAAGAGTGAAGCCTTTTGATGTTCCCAAGGGTTTATTGACTTATCCTCTGGGACATAATTTTGCGTATTACTCATTAATTGAAATAAGGTTTTATGTGTGATCAACCAGTCAATTACGCGTTTTGGTATAAATAAATTAGATGTTGCTGCCTTAATGGGGACTTTGCAAACACTCGGAAGGCTGTGATTATTTAGAAAGATTATATACCTCCCTGTAACACACACATTTGAAGCGGTAAGAAGGTCAACTTGTAGGTATACAGGTTCTATGTTATAGGGTTGGGTTTCCGCACGTAATACTTTAAGTAAACCATTTTCGTGGGCCATGGCGACCGTCAGTAGTTATTCCAACCAGCCCAGGAGATATTTAATCAACTACTGTAGGGATCCATAAGTTGATTAAATCTCCTGTACCCTAATTGCGTAATACGCAATCAATCAAGGACTGCCTGCAGCCCGGTGTCTATGTCCACCAGCTGTTGGTTGGTTGGTCTAGTGGTCGCAACAGCTACTGCTGAGCATGAGGTCCTGAGTTCGGTTCGGTCGGGCAAAGTGTTATTTGGTTTTTCTATCTAGAATTTGTCAGTAGCAGCCCGGAGTCTGGATTTTTTACCGTTTGATGGCAATCGGCTCGCCCCCTATTACATGGGACTTAAGCATAACTGGCGAAATGTGGGTGTACAATAGGTACACCTCTGCCTAAACCTTCTGGGATTAAAGACGTGATGTTATGTTTTGTTTGCATACTTGGTCGGGAAAAAAATACATTTTACTTCTGGGCTGCAGCAGTGGGCCGTAAATTTAAAGCAATAGTTTTCAGAAGCATGTTTCAGGATTACATTATAAAAAGAAAATTTAAAACGTAAAATTTGTAGCTACAGGAGCTAAATGACCGTCACAGGCAGTAGATTTTCTCGTTTTTTTTTATTCATAAATGCCCGTAATTTTAAAATTAAGTTTTTATTTTATTTTTTATTTTTCTATTAACTATCATGACTTGACCTATCACCCGATTCCGGCTTGACGTCGACTTACGGGACAACTTGTTTACCTACAAGTTGATGTTCTTTCCTGTTGAAATGTTTCATAGTTATGTCCATAATAAATTTATAATAGACATGTTTTTCCACATAAATTAACCAACACGTAAACGGTTCTAATGTGTTACCCAGTTGGCATTTAATGTTTTCAAACTAAGACTGTGTATTTATAACTGGATTTTCACAGGACAGTTAAATTATTTACGTGTTTTCAACTGCATAATAATGACTATATAGCTACAAAATGAATATCTTTACGACACGTCACAAACACATTTGTCATAACAAAACATGTTACATAAACAACAGCGGCATCTTAACGGCTATCGTATGGTATCGGCCTTGGGCCAGCCAAGCTAGTTCCTTCTGTTCTGTAAAGCAACAAAGCACAGCCCCAAGAGGAACTGTTATTGTCAGAACCGAGACGCACTAACTCGACTGAGCGAGTTTACCCTTAAACTTCGTATTTACACAGGGTAAAACTTTTTAATGGGTGCACAGTTGTAAGGTAAAGTCATTCAGGTCATGACTCTGACGTCGTCGAAAGTTCCAGATAAGGTCGTCTTTTGTTATTACGTCGCACGCGTCAAGATGATACTGCGACATTCTATTTCTCCAGTCTTTGTTAAACACATCTATCCTAATTTCCTAACTTATCTTAACTAACATTTTAAATACGAAATAAGTTTGTTTGTTTGTTACGTTATCACGCCAAAACGGCTGAACGGATTCGGATGAAATTTGGCACACGGATAAACCATGACCTGGGTTACATAGGGTACTTTTCATCCTGGATCGTAGATGAAGTCTAGGGCAACAGCTAGTACATAATGTTCTAAGAGTTACAAATTGTTAGTTTGTATGTTGAGGGTAATCTTTAGAACTTCTGATCCGATTCCAAAAAATATTTCTTTAATAGAAAGCTACAGTATTGGCAAGTGTATATTATAAAGGTATTTTATGTTAAAATACGCAGAAGAAGTCGCGGGCAGAAGCTGTTCTCATTCTTAAAAAAACATATTGTAGTTTTCTTTTGTTACCTATTTATTGTCTCGGCGGTATTGTCCTAACCAAAGATAAGAAATCTATTATTAAAAAGAAACCCCAGTTTTATAGAAATAGATCCACAACATCATTATTTATGTTTTGAGAAATGCGAAAATAGTTTTTCTATTTCTAGTTTTCCCGTTTATAAAAAATATATTTTAGGATTTGTCAAGTTCTTGCTATTTTGCGACGACAGGTAGGTTATTATCAATATGAACTCTCACCAAGTATGAAATATGAGGAGACTAAAGTACTGGCGAAAAGAAAATTGTGTGGCGTAGCAAGTTTTCAAAGTCAGTTGTGCGCTTACTTATGTATGAAAATGTTACAGTTGCATTTTTGCCATAGTCTGGAGAATTCAGATGCTAAGAGAAGAAGAGCTCAGTCCAGACTATATTCCGCTTTTGAGTTACATTTAATAAAGAAATAGCGTTATTTAAATAAATTCGGACGCAAAACGCTGCGAGTCCCCTTGACAAGATCTGACCCAATTTTAAAAGATTTTATTTGCAAAGCTGCCGGCGATTTAGAGACGATATTGCGACTATGTTGGCCTAGTTCAAAAAACACTTTATTTATTTACCGTTGCGAAAAAACAATTTCTCAGATGGGAAATAAAAATAGCCATGAAATACGTGTTTATGTTCAAGTTTGATAATATAAGTAGTTAACGTAATGTTTTGTGTTTTTTGAGTAGGTACCAAATTCAAAATTGCCACACCTATCTCAATAACCAAGGGCTACACATGTAGGATACATTTTTGGGCATTTTAATTTATACTAATCTTTGAAGAAAGTCAAATGGCCGTCCATATTTACTTGGTCAATTAAGTTACGTAATCATTCATAATGATAAAGTTTGGGCAAGTAAAATATCACAAAAGAGTTAGGAACTTTTTTTTTTTTTACAAAATTTCGAATTAGCCTCATTTACACAGAGCGCTATATTTGCATGTGACACGCCATCGCATCAGTTTAAGCAACAATAAAGGTTGCACCATCTAAACAGTGTTTATACGAGTATAATTTGTAAACAGGGTGTAAAAAGATCCATCACATGGCCGTCAACTACGCAATCTGTACATCAAACTAAGTAACATAGCACAAGAATAATAATGCTGGAAAACAACTTTTATTTTTGGTGTGAAACGCTGTTTGCAGTAGTGCGAAATGTAGCACACGCAAAACATTGAGCTTTTTGGGTGCATGCAACGGTACACAACAACACAAAACATATGACCGGGGGGTCTTGGGGTATTTAAAGTTGTGTTACTTTTGACATTAAAAACTTATTTTTGTAAACAGACGTCAGTTAAGAATAGTTCAAGTTGTAATTTTGCCCTTCAATATCCAGAAGGTTTCTAGGTATGGTCCAGTACAAAATAAATTATTAGAATGAAGGGGAGTTCAAGTGACTCTCGGCGCCGTAAGATGTCTTATTTACAAACGTTAAACTAAATCTATGGTTTAGACGATGTAAGTAATTTGTTGCTTCGGTTTTATAGTATTCCACGGGTAGAAAACATACATCGTGTGGCTACATATGTAGTTTGATTAAGTAGTAAAATAAATGTAAAGGGTTATGTCAGTCTTAGGTAAAATTAACAATAATAATGTGACTTTTTCTATCAAAATTTCGCCTTACATACTTGGTCCCGACCCGTGTAATCTATTTTGACCTCTCTTAAATGAGAAGAAACATAGAGAACCGAAAAATACTAATAATAATCTGTATATACAAAAGAACAGATTGCAGTAGGTTATAAACAGGATAGAAACAGTTTACACAAACTAGGTAGGTAATAAATGTCTGGCAATCTAGTGGAGTGGGAGAGCAGTGGGGACCCAGTGGTAACGGCTGCGACTTACGCGTTGAATTGTAGATGTAGTTGTAGTTCATCACTGCTCTCAAAACGGTGAAGGAAAACATCGTGAGGAAACCGGCATGTCTTAGAACCAAAAAATCGAAGTCATGTGACATCTACCAACCCGCACTGGGCCCGCGTGGTGGATTATGGCCCACTCCCTCTTACAGAGAGGAGGCCTTGTCCCAGCAGTGGGAACATAATAGGCTGATTATGTTATCAAATGGGTGACGTGCTGTTCTCCTTGCTAGGCTATGTAATTGTCTGTATTAAGGAGTAGTTCATTCGGTCTACCAGAAAATTAGTTAAGTTTTACCTGACTGGCAGGAGAGCAAGAACTGTAAATCGAATAAAAGATAGCTCGCATGTTAAAAAACAGTAACGAAATCACTATTTTAAATTTTCTAATCAAGAAAACTTAGTAAGAAAGTTAGTAGGTAGTTTAAATATAATATTGCGTAATTAATTAGTGTTCCGTGTTGTAAGCCATAACTACGAAATATGTTACTCTATGTATAATCACACTATAGATAAGAATGTTCATTCACTGTTCAAGGAACGGGGTCGAGCCTTCGACTTGTCATATGCCATTAAAAACCTATTTCATAACCTAGCAATTGGTTTCAAAATGCCAATAAAATAAACTTCGTAAAATAATAGTTAAAACCAAACAGTAATATATAATGTTGGAGTTAATTTTTGCATAGCTATATGTAGTTCTAAGAATTTTAAGTTACAAGCTTAACCGTGAGGAAGGAAACCGTATTTTTAACACCGACATAATATACTGATAGATATGTAATTCTGCCATTTTGTATGAACTGAAGAGGTAGGTTTCGATTTGACGCGATTTAGGTACTCGTCGGTGGAAACTACAAAGTATGTCAAACTGAAACTGAAATCTTTCTTTCTAGCATAAGAATCTTCAGAATGCGATACCGCCCATTGTGTATGTTGTAGTGTTCGTTTTTTTTTTGTTATGTTTTTGTGGTGTACAATAAAGTACATATAAATAAATAAGCTTTACTCCGGGATGCTACTGAGAAATTCTAGATAGAAAAACATAATAACACTGCCCGACCTAGGCCTGTGATCTGGTTTTTTGCCCGGTTGATGGCAATAGGCTCGCCCCCTATTACAAGGGACTTAAACATAACTGGCGAAATGTGGGTGTACTATAGGTATACCTCTGCCTAAACCTTCTGGGATTACAGGCGTGATGTTAAATTTAGTTTGACGAATGGAAAACGATCATGCCATATGTCTGTATTTCTGGGTGATGCGTGTTTGATTTTTTATCTTTGGCTAATGTAATTAGCAGACCACTGTTTTATAAATAAATACTATCGGGATTCATGATTTTTTAATACTTTTCGGTAGTTAACTACGTAAGTATAGGTATTCCTTACTACTACATCTTTAATTTTCTATTAATCTATTAACAAACGAATAGGTAGCTAAGTAACTATATATATTTACGTGTATGTATGTAGGTATGTTAGAGGTATAATAGTTTATTTAACCTAGGTCAATCAAGTTTTGCACAAACCTTGTGCATCTTCTGATGTCTGCTAATATTAAATGCTCACACTCAAAGTTGAAGGTAACACATTAATGGCTGTTTAATTAATATTTTATGTTAATGCTTAGACAAGTTATATAACAGTAGTGCTATTCTGTAAATAACTCACCTTGAAAAAGTAGGTGACGCGACGTGACGAATCAAGCCAATTGACACTTTTAAATAGTATTACATATTTTTTCTGCAGGCGACTCGCATGAAGTTAATTTATTTGCGGGCGAATCGACAATACTAGATTATGCATTAACGTTAAGAATAAAGTACACTAGAAACTACGTGTACCAATAGAGATAATATAAAAATGTTCGAAAAAAAAAATGTGTTTATTATCTTAAATCTATACAATTAAGTTGCCGGGGCTTCCCAGAAAGTAATCCGAAGATACTTGTGATGGGATAAACTTCGCTCTTCCTCGAGTAATTAACAATCGTTTCGTTGTGCTAATTAGGTATAAGTTACACATTTTTCTATAAAAGTAATAAACAGAAAAATAAAAAAAATAAAAACAAAGAAGGCATAGTAAAAATGAGATATTCGAAAAAGTCTGTTTAGTCGATGCAAATATGAAGAAGCTACACGCTTTAAAAGTTTTTGGAGGGGATTATTCACGTCCGTGTCGCGCGGTACGGACAATGTATGGCACTAGCATGATGTTACATGGACGTGACGTCACTTCTACGATAGTGCTGTCCTTGTCTAACACTTACTTTAAAACGTTTATAACTTGTCAATTTTTTTTAAGCTTTTACACTTTTTATAATATTGTTTGCACTATTTGGAAACAAATATTTTTTTGAGTTTAAAATAAAAAAAACCCTATTGTTATTTGATACTTTTTCATAACTTTATTGCATAAAATTAAAAACATGCGAATTGCTTAAGTATGAATACTTAAACGATCTTGACGATTCGTCCACAAAAAAATTAACTTCATGCGAGTCGCATACGGAAAATAGTATGTTATTTAAAAATGTCAATTCGCTTGATCCGGGCGAGTAATTTCGTGAGAATCGACTAATAAGCCGAATTGAGCTGCCCTTCCGTCTGATGCCGGGAGTTTCTTGTCGATTCTTATAGAAAGAGATCTATGTTTTGAAATAGGCAACTAGCTTCAACTTTTTGACTAACTGACCGACTCTTTGACATTTCAAAAATGCCTGTAAATGGTTTGGCATAAACATAGCATAATCAGCCTATAACGTTCCCACTGCTGAGACACAGGCCTCCTCTCTATGAGAGTAAATGGTTTAACTGAAATAAATGCTTTAAGTTTGAGTAGCTCAGTTCACCTAGATTTTCACGGTAAGACAGGTATTTAACTATGAAGTAATTTTTACAAAACTAAAATATAATATATGACAGAAATCCACTCAATGGTTGCCCGCTGAAATATATATAAATAAAAAGGAAACTCTTGCCTCAACCTCTGTATAAAATATCGTAAAATAGAGCCTTTCACTGAAGAAGTAATGTCATAAATATATTTTTTGACCCAGAACCCGTGATAGATGTCTCTGTTTATTCTATAAGAGGATACAGCCAAACAACGTAAATCTTGATGTAAAAGAAATGTATCTTTTGTATTTTTTTTCGTTTGCTATTTGAGTGTCGTTAAGAAGGTAGACCATTAATAATGACAACCAGTCTACTCGACGTATTACTAGAGACCACGTTCGCACGGACGTAGAACTATACAGGCGGGATTTTTAGGCGCACTGAATTTTTAACTCTCGGTGTTGAACTGAACATTGAGAATCCAACAGAGCGCATCCCACCAGAGGGCGTCGAAAAAACACACTTGGATTTTCAACGCGTTCAGTGCGTTGAAGATCCAGTGCGAGAAAAAATCCCGTCGCGATATTTGTACGTCCGTGCCAACGTGGTCTAAGAGCCGGAAAAATCTGCTCACCCACATGTTAGTAAAACATGATTTTCGTTTTATGATTGCATGTTCAATGTAATCATATTTTTTATGTTGATCCAACTTCTATAGATTAGTGCGTTCAAACAAACAAAAAAACCCTTTAGCTCTATTATTAGTAAGTATATCGATTTCCAAAATCTCCAAATTTTTCAGCTCAGAACGTCTAATATCTATGTGCATTCTACTCATCTACTGCACAAGCAGATACATACACCAGTTAATCGTAATATTACCGATAGTTCCGGTGCGAAGTGCAACGGCCACGCATACATAATGCTGAGTGTACCTACTCACAATGCTCATGACGCGCCCGCGCAGGTATTTCCGTCACCGGTCATTACTGAAATCACTGAATACGGGGCGCTTCATCGCACTTTAAACTCGCTGGAGATGACAGTAACGGGATACAAATTATACGTTGAGTAACTTGCTGTATTAGGTAGCCAATAAAAATAACAGTCAATAACTACGAGTACCATTCATTCAAAATTAGAACGAAAACTAATAATAACTGCAAGTTCATTAAAAAAATCCGCTTAGACTACTCTGTCAAGAAAACACCGGGAAAAGATCAATAATACACAAAATGTTGTTATTCATCCAAATTTATTTTATCGCCTTCAAAGTATGCTCCTTCAGAAACGATGCACTTACGTCAACGAATAATCCAATAATCAAAACATTTTTTAAACGCTTTGTTCGATGTTTTTGTCCATTATTTAAATTCGCAATACACACTAGATATGATCTAACAAAAAAGAGCACTGTATTTAATCTAAATAATTGATGAAAACAGTTGTGCCAATCTAACACCAAAAAAAAAAACACAAAAAAACTAACTATAAACAAATCATCCATTTCCAATACTTTTTTGACAGTAGGTATATTAAGTTCATTGAGCTTAAGTAAGCCTATAGGAAAACAATGTCAGCACGCGTAGTAACACCGAATTATGTCGACGGAAGAATAGACAAAATGGCGGATATATTAGACAAAACAACGGATATGTTAGACAAAATGATAGATTTATTTTATTCATCTGTCATTTTGTCTATTCATCTGTCAGTTTGTCTATTCATCTGACAGTTTCTCTATTCTTCCGTCGACAATTTTTTTAGCTATGGTGGTCATGCTCTTGCCGGGGTCGCGGGGTGTTCGAAAGAGAAACCGTGGCCCTCGCACAGCCAACTGAAGGAACACGGGTGGGTTTTAGTTAGTTAAAGACTGACACGACACGCCCTCATTCAGAAGTCATAAAAAATTGAAAATTTCCCACCCAAAAAAATATGTATTCATGTTACGAATGCTGCTACTTTGTCGAAAAAAATATTTTAACTGACGGCTTGAATTGACGGCTAAACAGGAAGTGGATTCAAAGTCATTAAAATTCTGATTGATCCGTAATAGAATTTACACTCCGTTAACATCCACACCCTTTACTTAGATTTTAATCCCCGTAAACATGAAAGGTTCTGGACGTCAGTAGGTCCTTATTTTAAAGGGCGATTATGTCAAGAGGTCGTTATGTGAATAATTAGCTTGTCATCCTTCTGTGTGGAATCAAAAGCATGTTTTAAACGTTACATTTCACGTACAACGAGACCATAAATCCAGTCTTGTGACGATTTTTTTTGTTTTGTAATATCATGAAAACGCGCGAGAATAGTTATCTTTTTAGTCCATAATTTTTCACCATGTTTATCTTTGTATTGTACATGCCTTGCAACAATATCATTTAAATACCTATATCAAGGAAGGCAAACCTCTATACATTTATGTGCCATTTTTTCCAAATAAATATTGAATGTGGCCATGACGTTCTATCAACAATACTCTTTATTTGCAACTATATGCTTTCTTATTTATACCTTTATTATTTCACATTAATGCTACCAATAATAGTTTTTTACTATTATTAGTGCGACTTTTGCTGTTACAAACTACATTTCCAGGAACCTACATTCCTGAAAATATGGAGTACCCAAATTATTTTGTCACGTGCCATCATGGTTCGCCATCCCTGTCCTATATAATCATTAATATATATACACAAGAATACATAACTTAAACATAAAAATGTACCTATATCGAACACAATGAAAATAATGTTGCGATTGTTACCAATATCAACTACCTACTATTACGATTGTAACTCGGCCTTACATCATTCAGATAAAAAATAAACACAACAGAAACGGCATTGAGTGACATATTAATTTGTTTATATACTTACATAATAATTGTCAAGTGCATTTTTTTGCAGCTATTATACAGCACGTTCAACTGATTAGCATCTCAAAGATTAGTTGGGTGGAATGAGAAGGCATACGATTGCCATTTGTGGGTATTTATGAGTCACTCTGCAACTTGGTGACTTAATACTCTGACATACAAGGCCGTCTTAGATTGTGCACGATTATAAACTAAAATCAACTGTTTTTGTAAGTAACTAGTTTTTGTTGGAATTCGGAATATTCACGCAGCTGTCCCGAATTGAGAAATTGATGCGTTACACCTCATGGGAAGATTTAGACCCATATAATATGTAAACCTACATATATTATTTTAGAGTTTTTACCAAAATACGTATATTTTAAGACTTTAAAATGTTACAAAGATAAGCAACTTTTATAGATGCTCTCGAAAATAATGGCTCTTCTAACTCGAGGAGAAAGAGTTAATGATTTTAATGGGTTTACAACTAAATATTTTATTCAATGTTTTGAGTGTGGGCGGTTTTTGGATCAATATTGTTTAGTATTAGGTGAAGCAGACTAACTTTCTTTTGACGTAAGATGTGTAGATAGGCGTATACATTGAAATAAATGTAATATCTAAAATTCTAATCCATTTTCCACTTACCTAACAGTCAAGGAAAATCTCTAGCAATATTTAATTGCTAATTATCAACAAGATCTCAGTTATTTCAAAATGCGAAAACAAAACTTCACCGAACCACTTCTCACACAAACTCCCAGATATCAGTGCAAACAGTTCAACTAAAACACATTATACCACATTCGCCATACACAACATTAATTCGAAATTCTAAATCGGCGCGAAAAACATCGCATCGGAGCGTCGTGGCACGCAGAGCACGTATCTACAGCCGAAGCGTTGCCGCCGTACTGACTTACGTACACTCTACACTTCGCAGTTCCACTTCTGTGTCTACTACGAAAGGTCTCAAGGGCCGCCGTAATCACTTTTCTGAGATAATCGCACCAGACATCGTTCATTGCTGGGTGAAACCCGCTGGTTAACAAAGATATCACCAGAGGAGCGGCAATGATATTAGTCTCGAGGAAATTTTTTGTGCGATTCACGTTGTGGTTGGCATCATCCTGTCAACAGTGGGAAAACGCGGGTTCCGTACGAAAGTTCCTCAGCCTGGTCATCTGGTTTACTAATTGAAGCTTATTCTGAAAGTCTAAGCTCGCTGCTTCGAAACTATAAAGGGGTCGTTACAGCGGCCAGGCTTCGAGGTCCCTAAGCTATTGGTGGGAGGAGTTATGTAAAATAAGTCGGGTTAATTTAACAAATTTAGCTGAGGAAACTTAAGTGGTTGCTTCGGGCCAATCCTACTGTGATTATTGTTTTGCGTCTAACTGTTGATTCAACCGCATAAGTTATAAAGCCGGAAGATAGCCTTTTTCTTACTTACAAGTACCTCCACGGAATAGAAAAACAAGTGGAAGTGCCCGTCAGATAACCCGCGTGTGTCACAATTATGCGGAAAAATATGTAAATTAATAATAACTTTCGTCAGTTACAACTGCTACTAATAAGTCTTAATATTGTATGAATAACAAATAAGCTTTTCGTCGAAATTTATGTTGTTGTTCATACATAATAAAGTCTTATTACAACGGACGGAGGTTGATATTATTTTACATATTTCCGCATAATTGTGACACGTGCGTGATAGCTGTGTTGGCACTTCCACTTGTTTTTCCTATTCCGTGAGTACCTCAGCTCCGTAGTTGTGCCAAAATGTTGCGAACATGTGTTATGTTTGAATAGACTGGACACTATACAGGGTGGCAGGAAACATCGACGCGCAACTAGACGGCAATTCCCGTATTTATAGAACGTTTGTATGCTAATCTGTTTCAATGTGTGAAACAGATCTCTAATTTTCATACATTTTTGACAAGGTCGACGAGATTTTGAACGGAAACTGGCCTTCTGTTACTGGATTCAGTACTCGTAACATGATTCTAACCGACGAAAAATTTCAACACGGTGCGTTGAAATTATTCTAATGAAAAAATTGCTGTTCCTATTGAGTTTATAGCAATAGCTGTTCCATGTATTTTGACCGCGTAGCTATTGCACATTATTAAAAGAAACATAAGTTATTATTTATTGATAACCGACAAAGTCATCTTCGCTAAGTAGTCTAGCACCATGTGCTGAATTAATTGTTCAAGTGTGCCACCCTGTATTATTCATGAAATTATTTGATTTACAATTTGTCTTTTCGTGCTCATTCGTCGTCGTCGATAATCACACCAACGCGCGACAATCGCATCGTAATATAAGTTGGATTTGCAGTAAAGTCGAAAAATGTGGCTGAAGACTTTAAATGCTGGTTTTGTATTGAGCTCATCTCAGTCATACATATCTACATTCTACGTGGTACCTCAAGAATGTATTTTCTATATCAAAATAAGTATAAACAAAACAAATATTATCTACACACCTAAATTATAATTGCTCCCACCACGAAGCAAACCCCCAAGATTTAAACAGTTGAACCAATTCTTAGCAGAACCGTCGGCTTTCTAGAGAGATTAATAAGAATATGAATAATGACCACTTAAGGCCAGGAATCTTTTAAAATATGAAGTGAAGTACGTAGGTGGTTCTCAAGTGAACGCATAAAGTTTAAAAATAACAAAAGTGTACGAGCAGTGAAGGGTTGGTTGGTCCCACGTGGACACTTCGGATGGCTGTAGCAAGTTTTGAAAAGTTAAATTAACTTTGCTTGTTTTGAACTGAGTTTAAAACGCTATAAGCCATACGCTGGCTGTTGCTTATTGCTGAAAATGTGAAGATAATAATAGATGATGAACCTCGATTTAAAGATGCAAGGCGAGTTTTGCACAAAAAGTTAAGTTCAAGAGAAAAGAAATGTTTTTTTTATGTAAATACGTATCTGTTGTACAAATAAGAATAGTGGTTGTGTTAAGACCAACATTTATCTCGTTCGCACGTTGGCCAGTCACGAGAACAGGTAGTTTTACATAGGTAAATTACACATTAATTCATTCCGTATTTACAATAATTATTTCAAAGAAATATGACCGGTTCACTTTTGACCTTTGCAGTAAAATTAAATAATAAAACATCCCGCGGTGTCCCGAAACAAGAGAAAAATCAAAAGATAAAAAAATCTGATTAACTTTTAAGTTAGTGTTAAATTCAAAAGTTTTTGAATTATTGACGCTTCCTCTCTGACTTTACGGAATTTACGGTTTTTGTGCACCCACTTAACTTTCTGGCCTGAATTAGGTACCTACTTACATAAGCCCCTTCAAAACGTACTGTTGTGGTTTGTATCTCATTAAGTATTCTAATGTTATTATGCCACCTTTGTATTTTAATGACTGTAGGTACAGAAACAAATAAGTAACAAGCCTAGAAATTCATCTTAATTCATTTTTTGTTTTTGGGTATACAGTCAGGGAAATTTATTACTTACTATGTCAACTTGACGAGTTATAGACACTTCATTCAGTCGTTAGTTACTTCTCTTAATATTAATTTACCTGACGTTACAAACCGAATAGCTTTTCAAACATAAGACACACAGGCTAACAATTTCAAAGACTATATAAGCTATGTGTGTACCTATTATAAAAAAAGGAGTAACAAATGAAGACCGTTTCAAGTACTCTTAAATCCCTTAAACTAATATTAATCTTTAAACTTGTTGGCTTAGTTTGTTAACTTTATTGTACACGTTGTGGTCTCGTTCGTTTAAGTGAAGGAGTAGATACTCCCACTTTTAATCCTTGATGTTGTCCAATGTTTTGTTGTCATGTATTGATTATGATGTTACAACAAAATACCTTCTGATTGTATTGCAATAAATGAGAGAAAATTTAAAACTCGAATTAAAGGTACAATTCGAAAACAAGCAAATTATTAAACAAGCAAATATTATTACAAATTAGAGGATTGCATCCGAGATAAGAATGCTTGGAAACATGCTTGTTCAGCTCCATAGGACAATGTAGAGTGTAGACAAAATCAAACTGGTTGATAATTTAACGGTTTTATTTGCTATTTTTATTACACAATTTTTTTTTTCGGGATGTAAGTTAATCACGTATTATGATTAACTTACACACTGACATATAACTGAATTTATATGGAAAATCGGCTACTTTAATTTTTGCATAAACAGCCTATAACGTTCCCACTGCGGGGACGCAGGCCTCCTGTCTATCAGAGGGAGTGGGCCATAATCTACCGCACGGGCCCAGTGCGGGTTGGTGGATGTCACTGTGGTCTTCGAATTTTCGGTTCTAGGACATGCCGGTTTTCTCACGATGTTTTCCTTCACCGTTTTGAGAGCAGTGGTGATGATGAAATAATTGGCACAAAGTTAAGCGCCTGTCTGGGTTCGAACCTACGACCTACAACTCGTAAGTCGCGGTCGTTACCATTGGGCTACCACTGCTCTCCTACTTTAACTATATTTATTTGTAAATATTTGAGCACCATGTATCTATCACCATAATTAATTTATCTGTCATTGCTTCAATTTCCATAATTTTTACCTTTTGTAGAACAGTAATTTAATTATCTTCACATATAATTAATGTACCTACATTATTTATATATTTACCTATACAAAATACTGTAAAACATTTTAAAAGAGTAACGGTGGAGCTTCTTGCCCATTCTTCTCCATACGAAACTCTTTTGCAAGAGGCAACTGAAATCAATTCTATTTTCTTGTAAATTTTCACGTTCAAAGTGCCTTTTGAAATTAATGATATGACCTTGACTTAATTTATTTTGTTGGAGATAAAATAAACAATTGATGTTCCTACTTGTCTCTTTTGTTGACTATCTTATTTGTAAACCTGACCTTTTTTTGGTTTTGTTGTCATAGGTTTCAATGAAATTCAAAAGATCTTTATGCTATCTTATTGGAACATCTGACGTCCTTAAAAAGGGTAGGGATATTGAAATAAAAACAGATTTTCATCTTCTTTCATAATTTTCGGTATATGGTCATTGTGATGAGAATGCCCGGGAAGCGGGTGATGTTTTGCTTGCTAAAAATTATTGGGTAGCTTATTAATTTGTGGTTTGACTCTTTGTTCTTATGCTTATGTTTTTGTATCGAGATTAGTAGGATTCGTGACTAAATTTTCGCCCTATGTAAGTAGGTACTACAAATTATTGTATCTCTAGTTACGAGCCATTAGCAGATAGATACCGTTGCCACAAAGATGGGAACATGTTAGAACTCAGTTTAAGTTAATTTTAGTTTTCTTTTGTATCTAATTAGATTTTGAAGTACAGGCAACTTCTATAACTAGGTTAAAAGAAGTTCCAAAACAAACAGAAAAAATAATGTTCAGCACCTATTAGGCTGTTTGACAGCCACTATAGAACAGTTCAGAAAAGTGTATTTTTGAAGTGGCCAGTGATGGCGCAGTGGTATCGGCCCCGACTTAGATCGAACCTAGGCAGGCACTTTACTTTGTGAATTTAATTTCATCACCACTGCTCTCAAAACGGTGAAGGAAAAATATAGAGAGGAAACCGGCATGTCCTAGAACCAAAAGTTCGAAGACATGTGACATCTTCCAACCCGCACTAGGCCCGCGTGGTCGATTATGGCCCACTTCCTCTCACACTGAGGAGGCCTGTGCCCCAGTAGTGAGAATATTATTAGACTGACTATTCTTATTAAATTGAATACGTCATCATCTCGTAACTATACAGTTTTATACGGAAACTGACTTGCTAGATGATAGACTTATCGGACAGAAATGACGTCATGTTTTGAAAACTAGTTCCTAGAATTAAAAACTTGGTTTGAGTCGGGATTAATGAATCATTAAACTATTTAGAAATTAATAAGTCATACTAATTTGTCATGTATAGCTATCAATAGTGACCGGTTTATAAGATACACCTGAAAAAGTTTTTATTGCATGCTCATTATTTGTATTTGCTATTGATGTCAATGTTTTTTTTTTATGAGTGGCATCTCGTAGTTGACCTTGAGAGGTTGTGACCACTTAACCGGACCATCCTGTGGCTGCCTTAAACGAACTCAAAGCCTCCAGCCAGGGGCGAAAAACTTACATTACCAAGCGACTGCTCGCTAAGGGCACCCCCTATGGGGTACGAACCTCGGCTTAGGGCGTCGCTGGAGGGAGGACAGCAAGATGGGACAGGCTGGATCTGATTTGGATGATTGTTATTATTGGGGGAATTTAAAACTACAGGCTTCAGCTACGGCGCGACTGGCACTTCGTCGAGCAGGGGTGGGGGGGGAGATGTCAATGTACTATTACTTCAGTAAATGTAATAGAAAACATCGATATTTTGTAACGTGTATGCAATGGCTAATGTTAAATTTAATCGTCGCATTGAAAATTTAGGTAATACTTAGATGTAAATCTAAGAACGTAGGTACAAAATTAAACCAAAATCGTATTTACCCGAAAATAAGAAATGCGCAATAATTAAAGCAAAATCTCTTTCTGTAAGTTTTCATCACCAGTACACATAAAAACAAAGCCTATCTAAAAATACATACATAAACTCACTCTATGAGAAATCCTCCCAGAAACTACAGAACGCCACCTGCTACGATCATAACATACTCCTTATGCTTCGTTTACGTTCATACATCTGGTCATACACGCGCGCCAGTAGCGAGTACTACGCACCTGACCTTTCTGAAGAACATCACCAACAATAAGGTCACAATATGTACTTCTGGGGCGTTTCTACTCACAGCTATATAACGTGTGGCTTTTAATGTACCATAACTCTAAGGTTATATGCAATGAGTGGAGTATTTATGAGAAATCCTCCCAGAAACTACAGAACGCCACCTGCTACGATCATAACATACTCCTTATGCTTCGTTTACGTTCATACATCTGGTCATACACGCGCGCCAGTAGCGAGTACTACGCACCTGACCTTTCTGAAGAACATCACCAACAATAAGGTCACAATATGTACTTCTGGGGCGTTTCTACTCACAGCTATATAACGTGTGGCTTTTAATGTCCCATAACTCTAAGGTTATATGCAATGAGTGGAGTATTTATAAAACAAAAAGTCAGTGTTCTAAAAATACATACTGCAGAAGGTAACATCAAAACACTTACACGAGACTCTCCATGTGTGTACCTAACTTTAATTGAAAATAACGAGTAAGTGCCGATTTCACAAACACAACTGAACACGATCACCACATCTAAAACGCGTTTAAGAGCTGTCAGTGTCAATATTCTACAGAAAATAATGACACTGTCAGCCCTTTAACCTAGTTTATGTACTGATCGCGTTCAGTTTCAGTGGTGAAATCAGTCCTAAATCATTTTCATTTAAACCAATAATTCATGTTTAAAGCTAAGACGACGTTGTCATATTTCACATACATTTCATATTTTTACATAAATAATCGTGAATCAACCCATCCAACTGCGCAGAGGAGTGAGACAGGGGGATGTTATATCCCCGAAACTGTTCACGAGCTCGTTGGAAGATATGTTTAAGACGCTGGACTGGAAAGGTAAGGGCATTAACATAAACGGCGATTACATCTCCCACCTGCGATTCGCTGATGACATAGTTTTAATGGCGGAGTCGTTGGAGGAGCTGAACCAGATGCTGGACGGCCTAGCTTCAGCATCGCGACGCATCGGTCTCGGCATGAATTTGGATAAAACCAAAGTCATGATCAATGGTCTCATTGGTCCGGGACCGGTCGTCGTACATGGCCACCCTCTCGAAATTGTTTACGAGTACACTTACCTTGGGCAAATTCTGCAGTTAGGTAAAAACAGTTTTGAAAGGGAGGCCACGAGGAGGATCCAGCTAGGCTGGGCAGCGTTTGGGAAACTACGCCGAGTCTTCTCGTCATCCATACCGTAATGCTTGAAAACTAAAGTTTTCAATCAGTGCGTCCTACCCGTCATGACCTACGGAGCTGAGACGTGGACACTCACGATAGGGCTGGTCCAACAGTTCAAAGTCGCTCAGCGAGCTATGGAAAGAGCTATGCTTGGAGTCTGTCTGAAGGATAGAATTCGCAACGAATACATCCGACAGAGAAACAAAGTTATCGACATGGCTCAAAGAATTAGCAAGCTGAAGTGGCAGTGGGCCGGCCATATCTCGAGAAGAACCGACAACCGCTGGGGTAAACGAGTTCTTGAGTGGAGACCGCGACTCGGCAAACGTAGTGTAGGACGCCCTCCGGCCAGGTGGGATGACGATCTGCGAAAGACTGCAGGCAGATGCTGGATGCGTCAAGCTGAAGACAGGGCGCTATGGTGCTCATTAGGGGAGGCCTATGTCCAGCAGTGGACTAAAATAGGCTGATGATGATGATGAATCGTGAATCCGACGAATTATTTTGAATGAAAACGAAAAAAAAAAACATGCCAGTTAATTCTTTGACATGGTCTCATTACAATGGGTTACAAAAAGGAACACGTTGTATATGTTTCTTCTTTTTCGTTAATAGGATTCATTCAAAATCAATGTCAAAGCATTTATTTAAAATAAGCCATTACAAGTACTTTTATATTGCCAAAGTAGTAGGTACCTATGGAGAAGAACGGGCAAGAAACTGGCGCAATAAGAATTTGGGCGCAGCGTGCCATACTCAAGGTTGGAGCTGGTCTTCCCTTTCATTTTCCAACTAATGACCTGTATAAAGAATGGGACACTCTCACTGTCAGACAAACGTTCGTAGGGGATACCGGGGTTGGTTGACAATAGGGGTAGGTTGACTAACTATCAAAAACTCGTCCGAGGCAATAGCTTTGAGCTAACCAGTGAGACACGAGAGTCCGTCACCTCCCCCCGCTCAGTCACCGGGAAGGCGGCGTCGAGCACGCACGTCGTTTGAGAGAAGGACCGTAATATTGAAAAACAACACACGTAAGTAATTATTTTTGTCGTAATACTATTTGTAATAATGCCTATTTATTCATGGTTATTGATTGTCAAAGCATTTATAACGAATGTTTGGTTCATGTTCTTTCTTTTATTTATTATTCTATTTGATTTCGTCGCAGTTTTGTGGATATGGCATGTGGTTAAAAGTTAAAAGGTGGTTTGGGGCTAGTAGACTAATGTTTAACGGGGTTGGTTGACCACTTGGTCAACCTGCCCCGTAACATTATGGATATTCCATTCATAAAGTGAAGTCGGTATTCTGAAATTTTATCCAAAAAATATTGTTTCAGGACCATGCGAACATACAAAAGAAAGACTAATAGAGCGAGTGCATCCAAAGATGTAATAGATAGAGCCCGTCAACAAGTTATCTTTGACAAAAAAACTATTAATTCTACCGCGAAACAGTTCGCTATACCGTCTATGGGTAAAGGAAGAAAAACTCTTCGTGAGGCTAATAAGAAGAAAAGTGACGACGGTGAAAGTGATGAGGATGAAACATCTTGTTTGGAGTGCACTGAATTCTATAGCTCAGTATTTTAGGAGAAGAATGGGTTCAATGCACTGCGTGCAAGTTGTGGGCACACACAAAATGTGTAAACTGGAACATATTGTTCTATGAATGCAAAAATTGCACCTCCGGTTTAGAAGACTGATTGGATAGTATGATCTCAAAATAATTTATTTGAATATACATACATACTTACGTCAACTGTTACCAAATAATAAATATAATTACATTAGTTAGAAATGATAAAATGTTACCAATTGGTTAAACTAAGCAAAAAATTATATCATTTTGTTTTAAATACTTAATAAGAGAGTACTTTATTTATTTTTAGGTACTCAAACTGCCTAATGTTTAAATGTCTGATTGTTTATTCTTAATAAAATAAAAAAGAACTCTATTGTGTTTATTTGACGTGGCGGAAGATCGCCTTGGTTGCAATAAAAAAAAATGAGTAATACATTTTGTGTCTTTTATCCTATTTCCTCGTAGACTTTGCCCTTACAACTTCATAGGTCAACTTACCCCAGGTGAATAGTCAACCTACCCCAACCATGGGGTAGGTTGACCAGTTTTTCCAATTATACAAAAACTGGCCTGTACTCTATATCATAATGAATAACGTGCTTTTTGCCACTTTTTTGCAAAGCTTAATAGTAAATCTATTAACTGAACCCGTTTTTAAATTAATATACTCTACTGAAAAAGAAATAGAAACCTTTAAGCTGAAATTTGGTCAACTAACCCCGGTCTCCCCTACTACATACATTACTTAAAAAACATTCTCAAATGCAGTTTGACGCTAACCTACTCAAAGAAAAACGACGAAAGGGTAGGGTATGTCCCACGGCTCAATTCAAATCAACACTCCCTAAAAGATTATTTTGCTTCCTTGGGCATTATCTTTATAATAAATTGAATAAATTTCTAAACTTATATCCAAAAACTCAATCAAGCGCATTAAAGAAATAAAAAAATACTTAAAAACTCTAGACTATGACCAAATAGAATCTTTTGACCGTTCAGAAATAAAAATAATTCGACCAACCCCAAGATACATAGCTGTTCCTCAACTCCTTGAAAAAACAACTCTTACTGCACTCACTCCACAAAACTCACACACTGCTCATCTGAATAACTCACATATATCACCTATTAGTCTAACACTTCACACCAGATAAACACTCACTCACACATGGTCTGAAATGACTCAATAACTTCTGCAGAATTATAGGTAGGTATTCTTTATTGTTATGCTTTCTATTTATTTTATCTAACCATAATTATATTTAACTCTTACTAAGTTTTTATTTTTGTTATGCATATTGTTTAATCTTCGACTCCTGCACGGTATCTCTGTAAAAGCTAATTCTAGCCGTGGAGGGCCTGGTGAACTGTAGCACAAGTTTTTGTCCAAAAACCGATATCAAGCACCAGTCTCTCACAAAGGTGGAATATAATTAATTATAATTATTATTTTAAATAGGCACATAAAAGGCACTTTTGGACATCAACATTTACATTAAAATGGAATTCTTTATGATCTAATATGTTATTGAACATTTATTTATATGCTTGCTCATAAAAAGCTTGTTTTATAAGATACTAGCTGTCCGTGCCCGGCCTCGCCTGGGGTGAATTTCATACAAAAATAGCATCCTAACTTCCGACTTATCCGTTGGATGGAACAAAAATCTTACATACAAACCTTGTCCTGACAATTACAAATACAACAATTAAATAATTAGCCAAATAGGTGCAGCCGCTTTGAATTGATGCGCGGACAAACATTTGTGGCAATTGATTTTTATTTATTTCAAACTCAAACTCAAAGCATTTATTTAAAATAAGCCAATTTCGAGTACTTTTATATTGCCAAAGTAGTAGGTACCTATGGAGAAGAACGGGCAAGAAACTGCACAGACACTTTTTTTAATAAAAATAAAAATTGTTACAAACATTTGTTTAATCATTCATCTTGAAATTAATTGAAACATGTGAGAACGATGTAAAAAGAATTGAAAAGATCAAAACAATACTTCAACAATTAAAATAAACAGTGGCAGCTAAGAGATGACCAGTCCCTACTGACGGCGCCTGGTCAGGAACATGATGTTTAGATCAGCACCATTCAGTTCAAACGTTTTGATGGGACCTTAATGATTCAAATCACGCCACCATCAGCGAGATATTTGAGTAAACACGACATTTTCTCAGCTGCCAGGGCACATTTAAGTCAATAAAAGACGTACCCAGAAAATGATAGCTTTATAGTAGGAAGATATATAGTGCTCACACATGTGCTATGTAGATATATTAATGTATAATTACGCTATTTAAACCAAATCTGAGACAAAACTTCTGAGTAGTATTTGTAAGAAAAACACAAGAAAGATGCCCTGAATAATACCTAACGGAAACCATTACCTGCGTACTTAGTAGTTCTGTAAAACTTCTTACACTAAAAACGACATAGTGAGTCGCTCCCTCGTTTTCCTTAGCTGTTTATTTGTCCCGACATGTAAATAAAAGATCATGTGCGCAGTTATTACACTGTTTGCTTTCGATCCTAATTTCGAATACTATGAATATTAAGTAGACCAGAGGGAACCGGTAAGCAATGAAATTCTGTTTTACAAACAACTGTTACGGTAGGTAAGGGTTAGAATATTGCAAGTAGGTACATTTGTACCTAGTTGCCTGATAAACTTCTTTGTCTATATTTATAGACATAGAAGTTTATGAGACGTATCTAAAAGAAAGTGGTTTCTACCATTAGTGATAATAACCGATCTAGATTCTTGCTAGACATTTGATATTTTTTATCATGGGCCATCACATGGCCGTCTAGAGCCGGTCAACAAATAAATAAATACAGGAGATGATGTCTTAATTCCACGACGTCGACATGTTAAGCTATACAGCCATGCGAATATGTCACTCAAATATGTAGGGATTTATCAGGAATATTTCGTTTTATCGATGTTGATTTTCGATAATAGAGGGAATGCTTTTACAATGTTATATTATACTGGGTGGGCAAATAACAGGTATACACTTTCTTTGTAATATTGTGTTTTAGGAAACTTTTTTTTTAAATATATTATTTAATGCCTGCAATTAATTATGGAAAATTAAGACAGACATTCCACCTCTAGCAGCATGGCAGATGGTTACACTTTTTCATTGCGTTTTTCATGTCATTTTCACAGATTTCCTGCGTTATCACGAATGGCGTGACTGTGTCTCAGATAATTTGTTTTAATTGTTAAAGGTTCATTAGCCGGTTAGCATAGACACGTCCCTTTAGATAGCCCCGCAGAAAAAGTCAGGAGCTGTTAAATCCGAGGATCTTAAGGGCCAATCAATGTCATCGTTTCTCGAAATTAATCGACCCGGAAACGTTCTTTTCAATGTCTCGATTGGGTTGAGTAGAATGTTTTAATCCTGAAAACATTTTGTTCAGTTGTAAAACGCTCCATAAGTAATTTGCCGTATCTACACAAAATAACTTTCATGAAACTACTGTCATATTTGCCGCCAAAAACAAATTGGCGGCAAAACAAGTTGTATACCTCCAAGTTGTCTAACCTGTATCTGATATCAATCAGATACAGGTTGGCCAGCATCGGAAATAAAAAAACATGCCATGACCAAAAAGTTGAGAAGTCAAGCGGAAATACTTTCTAGGGTAAGCTTCTACTGCTCATCATGCTAAGCCATGTTCTAAGTATAATGGGATCGGCTTCCAGTTTGACAGAGTCCATCTGAATACAAGAATTTTACATGGAGACACAGTCTTCATTCGACCGCATATAACACCATTCGGATCGCGCCGCGTTTTATATGTTATTTTTATTTTATTCTGCTAGGTTCTTTATCTGTCCTTCTCATTTATTTAAAATATTCAATTTTCTAATCGCGTGGTCTTTGACCAACATCCAGAAGTCCAAACTCAAGGTCTGCGAACGATCAATAGAGCTTGATCCTGAGTTAAATTAACGGAACGTGTTCGAAACACAATAATGCGCTCCAAAATAAACATAGCTGACGCGGCTACAGGACATGTTTGCCGCATGCCGACCAAAATGTGGGCCCAAATAACACAGAACTGGTGCCATGGGACAGTGAGGCGTGGTCGCGGCTGACCACGTAGGAGATGGCGGGACGAGCTGGACAGGTTCCGTAAGAACTGGGAAGAAGACGCGCGGGCTCGCGAAAAATGGAAGGAGTGGAGGGAGGCCTTTGCCCAGGAGTGGGACAGTGTGGGCAAGTAAAAGAAAAAACGCTTTTGTAATATTTTTCATTTCTTCATCTGTACTCGCATCATTATATCATCCTTCCGCCACGCTACGCTTTACGCTTTGAAGATAATATAAACATTCGTACGGGTTGGATTCCTGATCGAGTTGAAATCGGTGACCATATCGATTTTCAATATTGGTCTGACTGCTTACTGGGCAACACGATACCCCGTGGTAAGACTGGTTGTCAGATTATCGACTTTGCCCCATAGCGAATGTCAAATAACTATGAATGACAACCAGGACCAAAGTCGCAGTATGTAAAGGACGGTCACCGATCCCAGGACCGACCTCGGTAAGATAGCTTAACTTTCGGTCGACCCAGTGCGGCTGTCATATTTTAGCCACGCCTCGACACAGGCCTCCTCTCTGTAAGAGGTAGTGGGCCATAATCCAACACGCGGGCCCAGTGCCAGTTGGTGGATGTCACATGTCTTCGAACTTTTGGTTGAAGGACATGCCGGCCTCACGATGTTTTCCTTCACCGTTTTGAGCGCAGTGTAGAGTTTTGTGAAGGCTTCCCGATCCAACCTGCAGTATGTGCTGAATCTCTTGATACGTAACTCAATGCTATTTATTGTCTTGGATTAAAATTTTCACTGCTAGCACGCCTTCTTCCGTAAAAGCCGACCACTTCTTTCTTCAAGTCCCAAAGTTAGTCGACCGCGCTTGAATTCGTTATACCTTGAGAAGGGCCTTCATCCATGAATGCCATTTTAAGTCTATCGTTCGATTCGTCCGGTTTCAAGCGACACTTGAAATCGTAAAACTTCATTGCGCGAAAATGTTCCCGGTGCAAATTTTTTTTTTAACGAGACACGATAATTTAAATTGGAATGTACCTTTTTTGCTTACAATTAATCATATTTTAAAAATAGACTATAACTGGCCAGTCCCTCATACATAAAACCTTTTGTTCGCAATACTTTCTGAGTGGCCTAGTACATTGCATTCTAGTTCACATTCAATACATGTGGTATTTACTCAGATCTAGAATAGGAAAAGTGTACAGAATCCCGTAAATGTCCAGTGGTGTAGACCCAGCCCATACGTAACTACAAGTAATGGGCCGGCTAAGGGTTTTGCAGGCTGGAGACAAAACATATATTCAAAATAATATACATACAATATGTAGATAGGTGCCTGTGGTTAGGCTTATTGTCAATACTGCACTAATAGCCTTGTGTTTACCAACATGTAAATAAAGTGATTAGATACTAATTTATGTATCCATTTATCACACATATAAACAGAGACGAAGAAAGGAACAAAGAAATAAGTACAAAGGTACTTATTTTTTTGTCCCTTTCTTCGGTACTTATTTCTAAAGAAATCTTTTGCAGCTTATATGCGATAGGATGTAGACAACGTGTGTAAGAGTAGAAGGAAAAAGAAAAGAAAAGAAAGAAAATAACGTTTATTTACGGTAAACATGACGCAGTGATCGAACACAAACACCAAGAAGAACAAATCGGGGGAAAATATGCGTCACATCCACGCAAAACGGACGGAAAACAAATTATGCACATAAAAACAAAACAATTCTCCAGTTTATATAAAGAAACAATATGAAAATATACTTACAGACATACATATTATGTACTTCTAAAATAAATATCACTAAAAGATATATAAACATAAATTAATTTAAATTAAAAAAAAATAAAAAAAAATAAAACACAGTGGAAGGATAGTGTTCTTTCACTCTTCTTTTAAATACAGCAACAGTTTAACAGTTCCTAATTCTCAGATCCATATTTAAAATTTTCTTAGGTTGACATAAACTAACTGTTTACACAGGCCTTAGTTTATTTTTGTGACAGCTTTTGTGACTTAAATATTTGCATTCATTGATATTTGAGCTACCTACCCTTTGGTTCACATGTTCTTATATCTATAATGTCATTTTAAGCCAAGACGAGCAAATTGAGTTTATATTAAGTCTACCTACTTTTATGAATGATAAAACTACGTAATTTCACTCTTCTTTGTACAGGATCGTTAATATCTAAAAATGTACTGTAAAGCATAAGTTCTCCACGTTATTTTGCCCACCGCCCACTTTGAGTTTTTTTTTGATTTATAGAACACCAATTCCATCTGTTGAGAATTCCTATCGGCAAAAATTACGAACGTCCATACAATCTCTCAAAACAATTACCACCTCTTCAGCCTGAGCTTGACTTGTCTCCACCGGTGTGGGCTCTTCCAGCAGAGCCCCATGTTAATACAGTGAAAAATTTGTCCATATTCTTTTGTGACGAATTAGGCTCAGACTTTGGAAAAATGTAACATAATCACCTAAAGCCATAGTTTTCCCAACCATAATTATCATAACAACGAATGATTAAAAGAATTGCGAACTCTAACCTAGATAATTATTCTACAACGGTTTGGCTATTAAGTAATAGTACTGGTATTACCAGAAAGGACATAGTGGATGATGTGGACACTTTATTAAAGTAAGTACTTACTCTGATACTTTATAAGATAATGAAAATTAAAGAAAATTATGACATTTATAACTTGAATAATACTATTCACATGCTGGCCGACATATTGTCATAGTGACAAATTATTGCTTTTTGACACTAACAGGTTTGTTAGTAGTATTAAGTTAACTCAGAGAACTTTATCTCTGTCTCAAAAATGTAGACATATGATTGCTATGTTGATAGCATATAATATTAATGAGGTTATAACAAATTTATCAAATTATAGGATTAGTGACGAGTCTTTGTTGTCCACTTCTAACAACATAGTGAGCAATCATCAATCATCATGTTATCGAAGGAGGATCCACCTATAATACCAACATCTTTGGAGGCTACTACTAGTCAGAAAAGGAACACATGTTAAATCATCAAAGAAATACATCTTCTTATTGGAACTTTAAAAAATATAGTTGTGGAGGTCACTCCAGATAACTTTTAAACTAGTTCATATTTTCTTTGAAGTTTTGCAAGGACAAATAGATTTTAATTTAACCACTTTGAAATGTTGCAAGGACAAATAGATTTTAATTTATGAACCTGCGTTGCTTCTTTGTTTTTAAACCACAGGGGTGGTTAAAAAAAGGTACAACGCATTAGCTGTGTGTATTACAGACAACAAAACAAAAAAAACTGAAATCAGTTAAACCGTTTAACCTAACCGTTTTTAGATTTACCGAGACTAACGAACAGCAGTTTTTTTTCATCTTTATAAAAGAAGAACCAATGTCAGTATACAATATGTAACATAATTAACGCAAGACCTCAAACATCCCAATTAGAGTATTGAGTTAAAATAATATGCGTATATTCAAAGTTACTGATTCGAATCGTTTCAGTAGTAAATTATGAACAAATTACTTTTGATTCGATTCTGTTACACTTTGTATATAGCTTTTGCCCGCGGCTTCGCCTGCGTGGATGTCGGAAAGTATCCCACGGACGTGAACCGAACGTGCTACCGTGACAAAAAGCTTATGTCCTTCCTAAAGCCTACTTGCCAAATATTATCGAAATACGTTCAGTGGTTTCTGCGTGAAAGGGTAACATAGAGACAGAGTTTACCAAAACTCCTACAAAGTGTAGCAAATTGTAAATGGACTGTAAGAGGAAGGCGCCTGTGTCTGTAACACAGTTTATACTAGCACAAACACAGACGTTCAGTCTGACTCAAATATTGCATAGCGTTGTACTTCATATAATGTCTTTTTTTATGTTTGGTTGTGATGGACAATTGTATTTGGCTATTTTTTATATTTAAGATTTTTGATTATTATTGATTAGACTTACTTTCGAATTTATGTAATTAAGTGTTAATAGATAGATACATGTAAAAGTGACTCTGTTTGTCTATTTGTTACCTTTTCACGCCTTAACGGCTGACGACCTAGGTTAGTATTAGGACATAAGATATTTTTTATTCCGGAAGTCTTTACCGTGGGATGATTTCCGTCTTCCAAGAGTCAGAAATGTCCTAGTTTAAAAAGAGAAAAATACAAAGACTGTATCTGGAATATCCTACTGCACACAAACTACAATTTACGACAAACAAAATCGATTAACACGTTTTGAAACCAGATGCTAAAAGGAAAAGTACGGGAAAAAGATCGAATCTAATGTAAGATAATGTGTGGTCGACTGCTCCTTTGCTTGGCGCCAAAGGAATATGTTGGCGATTGCGGGATAACATTGCTTTCTAAGACGGAAGTTTGAAGGTCGTTCTATGACAACAAATGATTGAGATTATTCCTAATCATCAATCAAACCAACTGATTGCCAAAGTTATTATAAAAATAGTGCACAAAAGCACAACACAACTTGATGAGGAACTGCACTAGTACCAGTGATTAGTTTTATAATGGAGAAAGAAAATGTACAAAGCTCTTATAAGTAAGTATAAAGGGTACTAGTGTTGATTTTAAATAACATACTAGATACTGTGTACTATGAAAGTATATAAAATTACATCATTCATATATAGTAGATCATACAGATAAGTTTGCAGACATTTTGTTCTTAAACGAAAATATAAAGTGACTTTCTCTTTTAATCTAAAATCCGCATTCGAAATGAGTTAATATCCTTCTACTCTTGCAAGAAAGAGGTATTACACATTTCTGCTCAATTTCCAAGCAAATGTATGCAAAGTAGGGAGCAAACGTTCGTAGTGGAATAAGTGTAAACCAAGATAGATTTTATTATAGCTGTTAACATTACCCGTTAGTTTAGGACCATTACTAAATTCCTATAAAGTTCTAAGTGTTATTTCAGCACATGATTGCAGTCTGCGAAAGTAAAATGGAGTTGTTTTCACAAACTTTACGTCCTAAAATATTACTTTTCCTACTTTTCCTGCGAATTCGACCAACTTTTAAGCCTAAAACGTTGAACATTATTCACGATATCAAATGAAGGGTAATAAGTTGTATTACAGAAGTCTTAAAAATAATGTATTGTGGCTTATAGCAGTGAAGCTAAAAGCATTATTTATCCTTTTAATTTAAATAAAGGGCAAATATTTTTGAGTCATTGACTGCTAGAGTCTGTTCAATGTGTCAGTTTACAATGCTATGGAAAAAAATTCCATTTTTTTCGAACCTACCCATGTAAACTGACTTATTGGACAGATTATACAATATAATTTAGGGCTCCGATTATCAATTTAATTAAAGTATACATTTGAATGCGTCCCTGCGAATTATAGTAGATAAGTCCTCAGAACTTTCAGGTAGCGCAAACTGTAGGGAATGTTAAGAGCTCTTCTATAATTAGATTTCATGTAATTTTAGCAAGTCGTAGAGAGAAATAGTCGAACCGTATTTTAAGCTGAATGTTTGTAAATAAATAACGGAAAAAAAAGTGAAATACGTATTTGAATTCGAAAGTAGGTGGCAATAAACAAAAACACATCACCAAAAACACCGACTTCCGAAATTAAAGTTATTTTTCACTTTTGAATGATTTTTTTTGGAAGACCGATGGTTTTTTTTTTGTAAAAACAGTTTTTTTTTTAATTAGTAGCATTAGTTATAATCGAATCAAGTGAAATCGTACAGAATCGATTGAATTAGCAAAGCGGAAATACAAAACCGAAGGTTATTGTTTTCTTCCTTTTTGACTTAAAAAAGAATTTTAGATATCGATCTACAATTGCCGATCGCTTAGCAAACATAAAAAAACAGACGAATTGAACCCTTTTGGAAAACGGTTAAAACGTGCTTCCGAATGATGAAAATACAACATTACTTGAACATTTTTTTACCCGGTTAAATAATAGTTTGCCATATAAAAGTTCACTTAGCTAGTCTAATTTAATAACTTGGAACATTTTGAAAACATGCGTCCACGATATCATCAATACCTACCGGATATATATACAACTCGCTTCAGCAATTTTCAATCCGAACGTTTATGTTTGTGAAATTAAAAACACTCCACTGTGTTACGAGAATGAATTGGAGTAAGGATATACCGGGATTATTTTCTTTGTCTAAGACACACGGGTATATTAAAAAAATATAAACTTCAAAGTAGGCCATACAAAACCTGCTCGAGTTAGTAGGGAAAAATAAAGGAGCCGTGTTCAAGAGCTATCAGTGTCATTAATATAGTAGAATATTGACACTGACAGCTCTTGAACGCGGTTTACCAAAATACTCTCGTTAAACCACGTTTTGCAAGGTCTTAGGGGGTTTATGTTATAGAGAAGGTTCCTTTACCCTGATTACTTACAAGCAAAATGCCAGTAGATAACATTTCGAAGCACAAACAAGCGTCGACGAGTCGTTTGTGAAGCTTGTCCTTGTGTGGGAAGGTGCATTGTTAATGTGAACACAAGTGGTCGGACTTTCACGGACTTCGAGATGATGGTAGTACAGTAGCTGTTCGCACATGATACTACATTACAAACTGGATGAATTTTGAACCGCTAAAGCCTTTGTCCAGCAGTTTGACAGGTAGTCTCTGTTATTTATCGGTTAATCAGACATGTTTTCAAAATTATTATACATACAGAGGAAAATGTTAGGTTTAGTATTTTTATTTTACGAAGCGACTCGAACTTTTCTTGTGTTTTACCAAGTGTACAAACATGCTGTGAATGTGTGTGTAAGCGCAGGAGCTCTCAGTGCCGGCATAACAAAAGTAATCGTGCCACAATTGTCCTATACAACTACTTCTAATAAAGCAAAACGATTGCTCTTATAGACCGGCTGTATATTTGGGGGCTTATGGACCATTGATAGCCTAATACTCGTAGTAAGTTGCCTTAACTACTCCGTTTATTTACGTGGGCTGGCCTAATATGGTGCCAGATTGGTAGATACTTTTGAGCTGACGTTTAGTTATTCCATTCTATTTAGCACACTGATGTAGAAGTTGTTACGTGATTTATTAGCGTTGGTCTAGTGGTCGCAATCGCTACTGCTGAGCATGAGGTCCTGGGTTCGATTCCCAGGTCGGGAAAGTGTTATTGGGTTTTTCTATCTGGAATTTCTCAGTAGCAGCCCGGAGTCTGGATTTGTGCCCGGTTGATGGCAATATGCTCGCCCCCTATTACATGGGACTTAAACATAACTGGCGAAATGTGGGTGTACAGGTACACCTCTGCCCAACCCTTCGGGGAAACAAGGCGTGATGTTATGATGTTATGACAATCTCGATCTCTACCTACCCGACAAAGATTTATTAAAAGGGGATTTTCTGTTCCTGGAGAAATCATGAGAAATGTGAAAGATAAATCGCGTTTCCAACTTATTTTGCATCAGCTGAGATATTAATCACGTCTCTTATTACAGGGAATACTTCATATTCCACGAACATAGTTTATGAAATGCTTTAAAAGTTGTTCTGGGATTACGAACTACTTTTCATCACGAACTAATAAACAAGCTTCCGTTATTTATGGCAAAAATATATAAGTGCAGACTTGAGCGGCTTAAACTCTTTCGCGTAAAGCCGTTTAAAAGGAAGTAGGAAGTTGGCTAGTTCGGTATGAAAATGTGGATTTAGTTGGACAATCAAGTTAAAACAACGCTGATATTTCTGAGAATACATTGGATAGCTCTGTGCATACTGAGAGAAGTTGGTGATTTCGTCTTAAGACGCGCAAGCGACGAACTCCTAGGCTTTTCTTAACGTTGCCGATACTAAAAAGAGTTAGTGGTATTTGTAATTAGTTATTTTATGCACTACTCGTGAGGATGTTTTTAGAGCAAGAAGCTTTGTAAATGTGAATGAATTTGCTGCGTTTACGGGTACCTATGTAAATTGTTGTAGGTAGCGTTTGGTGAACGTGTGGTAATTCAATTTTGACGCCATTTCGTTAATTTTTTTCGTTCAAAATTAGCGCTAGGTTCAGAGCAGAATTGGACATATTGTATCGCATGAACTGACTTTTAGCACGACACGTCTTTGGTCGAGAAAGGGATAAAAGTTCACGTTAAGCATAGAGGTTCTATGTTGTTTAGGCGTTAGCTTGACTTCATGCCGGGGTCCGTTTTTGTTGCGATTGGGCGATTACGAGTTCCACTTTTTATCTCTTTACAGAAGTCTGCATCCAACCTTCGAGTAACACCTTCTATGTTTTATTTAAACAGTTGGTAGTTTGGTACCTACCTACTGTTAAAGCCTGCCTCCTGGTCGAATGATCGAATAATTGTTAATTTCGGGTCTACAAACTCACTGTTGTTCAAAATCTTTTCGCCAAAAATAAAATGGATTTATCCAATTTTGGTTATGTATCGTAATAACCCAGCTATGAATTCGGAACGAAGTATTAAATAGACGTCCTTAAATAAATACAGTTTGTATTTTCAGTTCTAAGCAAAACAGGAAAATCTAGTGATGTAAAGACAACAAATAACAGGAGAGAATGACAACAGATATCTTGTTTATTCGCCGGTTTCAATATCAAATACATATAGAGAAAATATCACAGTCATATATTGGGCCCAATGTCAATGGCCCAGTGATTTTATATATGTTGCGGTTTGACAATATGCTCACATCGCTGACACAGCATTCATTAAATTTTCGTACAATAACCCACCTCGAAAGAAACACAGGATTTTTCTCCATGTTCTTTTCTGTCTCAAGGGTCGTGTGACTGAGTCATAACAGGAGTACACGTCGATCGATCAGGTTAAGCTTCACTTGCCGCGATTGGTACGTCGATGGGTGACCATCTTTACATACCAAGACCCCTCCTTTCCTTGGAAAGCACGTTAAGCCGTTGGACCCTGCTGCCGTTCGTGGATTTTTGGCAGTCCTTTCGGGCTTCATCATCAGCATCATCATTTAAGCCTAAAACATCCACTGCTGGACATAGGCCTCCCCCAAGCACCGCCA
The DNA here is from genome assembly GCA_963555695.1 of Dasypolia templi. NCBI lineage: Eukaryota > Metazoa > Arthropoda > Insecta > Lepidoptera > Noctuidae > Dasypolia > Dasypolia templi. The sequence goes on along the minus strand of OY743143.1, from coordinate 24,138,640 downwards.
CTTCGACCGGTTCTGTGCTTCCCGCATCCCTCGGAGTCCTTAAAACCTACGTCTCCCGGTACGCGGTTGCCTTTCGGCCTCATCGGCCATCTGTGCTGCGAGCCATCTGCCCGTTGCCACCTAAGTTTGGCAATTCTTCGGGCTACGTCGGTTACCTTGGTTCAGAAACCCGAAAGTCTGGCACCAGTCTCACCAAGTTTTGTGTCTTTTAACATATCAAGTACAGCGACAGCACTATCTCGACCGACATTTGTAACTGTCAGAAAGAACCTCTTGAAACCAACCAATACAAATCTAGAAGACTTTATAAGATTGAATATTGATTAATTTAATTAACAATCTATCCTTTCAGGCAGAGCAAAGGTTAGAAAAGAGGAACGGAACACACTCTATTTTCAAGGCGCATTAAATAACTAACAGGAATGCCTTTTTCCCAGAAAACGATTTCATTTCAAGACTTAAATCTCGAGAATGGCAGCGAGGAGCCCGGGGATGCGAGGAGCGCGTTAATTCCGGATGAACGATCCGCCTAGGAATGCCTGCTGAAACTGAAGTTTCACCAAGTCCCAGACTTTTGTTATGTACCCATAGGACTTAGGAGGTAAGTGCCAACAATTCAGTCACTATTACTTCGTTTCGTCTTTTGTTTAGTTTTGAGTAATAATTTTGTGAGAATTAACGTCATTTTCATAGATAAGATAAGATAATTCTTTTTGTCTCAAACATGATATAAAGTTGTTAAAGTCTGGTTTGATATAATGTTCACATACGCCCTTTTATTTATTCCGAATTCAAAGTATTTTGATTTGTGGAAAATTATTTTTCATATGAACTGTATCTTTCTTATCACCCCGAAAGTGGCCAAGTTTTAAAAAATCGTTAATATTCTTCGTTCAATTTTTTGTCTTAATTAAGCCACGCAATATAACCCTCCAACATTTGATACCCATTTTCACTCCGTCAGGGCCAGATTTTCGAAAAACCCTGATACCCTTTTTTGTCATTTCTATAAATACTGAGTTCGTTAAAATTCTTCCATACAAACTCAAACTCAAACTCAAACTCAAAGCATTTATTTCAAATAAACCAATTACAGGCACTTTTGAATTGTCAAGGTCGGTCGGTCAGAAAAATGAAGCTAGTTGCCCATTCCAAAGCGTAGTAGGTACCTATGGAGAAGAACGGGCAAGAAACTCCACGGACACTCTTTTAAATCAAATTATGTTTACAATAGATTGGTTACATCATTCATGTTGAAATTATGCATGTGAGAACGATGCAGAACGTTAAAAGCGTCCGTTATTTATATGAAAACAATTCGAAAATAAAATTTAATTAAAATACGCCGTGGCAGCTAAGAGATGACCAGTCTCAACTGACGGCGCCCGTTCACGAACATGACGCATGGATTAGCACCATTCAACTCAACCATTTTGAAGGGATCCAACACACGCGCCACCATCAGCGAAACATTAAAGTGAGCATGACATACTCTCAGCCGCCAGGACACATTCAAGTCAATGAAAGACGTACCCTGTAAATGGTAGCTTTAAAGCATGTACATAGTACTCACATATGGCATATAGCAATTATACAGTACTAAAAAAAGTTGAGTTTATACAATGCAAAGATTCTTGTTTTTAATCTTCAGCAGCTCCAACAGTATTTTTAAATGCTAATCAATTAGTTGATGCGTCCTTGAGGAGCAGGACCAGCGATTAGCCAAGCATTTTTATCAGCAATGTAATCCCCTAACTTATAATATGCTCGGCTGCATAGTGTGCGTTTTATACAAGATTTAAATTTGGTTTCATTCAGTTGATGTATGTGGGGAGGTATTTTATTGTAACATCTTAAACAGTACCCCATGAAAGATGAGTCTACTTTAGCCAGCCTGAAAACTGGTTGAACTAATTGGTCCCTATTTCTAGTGATATAATTGTGTCTTTCACCTCTTTTACTAAAAAGATGTAGATTTTTCCTTACGTACATGATGTTTTCATAGATATATTGACAAGGTACCGTCATGATGTTAATATCTTTGAACAATTCCCTTAGAGAGTCGCGCCTGCGGAGGCCATATATGGCTCTGATGGCTCTTTTCTGCAGAATGAAAATGGACTCGATGTCTGCAGCCCGTCCCCATAGTAAAATACCGTACGACATAATACTATGAAAGTAACTAAAATAGACTAGTCTCGCGGTATCTACATCAGTAAATTGACGGATTTTTCTCACAGCATATGCTGCTGAACTTAGCCGTCCTGCAAGGGATGTTAAATGAGGACCCCATTGAAGCTTTGAATCGAGCGTGATCCCCAGGAAAACAGTTTTATCGACGAATTCTAGTTTCTCTTGATTCAATACTATCTCCCAATTAGTACTTTTGACATTTGGTAAAGAAAATCTTATGCACTTAGTTTTTTTCCCATTTGACGAAACTTTTTTTTCATACAAACATTGATACCCCTCAATCCCTCTCACACATATCACCAGGCAGGTTTTAACATACTTGGCTAACTTAGGATTATCCTTTAATACAAAACTATGTGAATCCCTTGTTGGTCGAGAGAAAACGTCATACGCTTTTTGAATTATCCCTTTTATTACTGTATGTAAGTAGACAGGAATATACAATGGGTGTTCCTCAAGGTTCGATATTGGGTCCATTCCTCTTTTTAGTCTACATTAATGATTTACCCCAGTTACTTCAAAATCAACCGAAGATGGTGTTGTTTGCAGATGACACTTCATTGATCTTTAAAATAGATCGAAGGTCACAAAATCTTGACGACGTGTACAACTCTATTCTTCAGGTCCAAGATTGGTTTACGGTAAATAATTTGGTACTAAATGAGAAAAAAACCAAATGCATTCGATTTAAATTACCTAATGTTAGAAGTAGTGAATGTGACATCATATTGAACGGAGAAAAACTGGAATTTAGTAATCAGACGGTTTTCCTAGGAATCACGCTAGACGAGAAGTTACAATGGGGACCCCATATAACATCTCTCGCGGGGCGACTAAGCTCGGCAGCGTATGCTGTTAGAAAGATAAGACAGTTAACAGACGTTGAAACCGCGCGTTTGGTTTATTTTAGCTACTTCCACAGCATTATGTCATACGGCATTTTACTGTGGGGTCGGGCTGCTGACATTGAATCCATTTTTATTTTGCAAAAGAGAGCTGTCAGAGCCATTTACAATCTACGTCGCCGCGAATCTCTTAGGGAACTATTTAAGAAGATTAATATAATGACTGTACCTTGCCAGTTCATTTATGAAAATATTATGTATGTTAGAAAAAATCTGCATCTATTTAATAAAATAAGTGATAGACATAATATTAACACTAGAAATAAAAATAAAATAGATCAACCATTTTTCAGACTATCTAAAGTACATAGATCTTTTATGGGGTACTGTGTTAAATGTTACAACAAAATACCTGGTGAAATATTGCAATTAAATGAAAGAAAGTTTAAAACTCATGTTAAAAAAACACTTTGTAATCAAGCATATTACAAATTAGAAGATTATATCCTTGATAAGAATGCTTGGAAACATGCTGGTCCTGCTCCATAGGACAATCTCTAGATTCTATACAATCTCTAGAGATCTCTAGGCTAGACAAAATCATACTATTTGCTTATTGTATTGTATATTTGGTTATTTTTACTTTACTCACACACTGTATTAGTCCAAGTTAATATTTTAGGAAAATCATATATTTTTACAATTGTTTGTAAATATGTGAGCACAATGTACCTATCACGTGATTAATTTATATACCTTTGCTTTATTTTTATTTTTTTTGTACCAATAGTGGTATAGTATTTTTATTCTTGGTGCATCGTCTTCACATATAGAAATATAATTAATGTATACAAAATATTGTAAAACATTTTAAAAGAGTAACGGTGGAGTTTCTTGCCACTTCTTCTCCATACGAAACTACTTTTTGGAAGTGGCGCCTAGAATCAGTTCTATTTTTAATGTAAATTTTGACGTTCAAAAGTGCCTTTTTATGGGCCCATTTGAAATAAATGCTTTGACTTTGACTTTGACTTTGACAAGATTTTGACGACGTAAACAGTGCACTCTCAATGTTTACGGAATGGTTTACGTCAAATAACCTAGTTCTCAAAGCCAAGAAAACGAAATGTGTGAAGTTCGTCTTACCGAATGTTAGAAATCTAGGACCCAACATCGTCTTAGATCGTCTTGAAACTGTAGACTTGGCGGTTTTTCTGGGCATAACAATAGATGCCAAACTTCAGCGGCGCCCACATATATCAAGCCTAGCGGGAAGGTTCAGTTAGTCTATTTTAGTTATTTCCACAGCGTTATGTCCTACGGTATTCTTCTGTGGGGCAAAGCCGCTGATATTCAAAATATATTCGTCCTTCAAAAACGAGCTTTCCGAGCAATTATCAGCTAGGAGCCAAAGTTTCTCTTAGAGATTTTTGAAAGATATTGGTATTCTCACGGTGGCATCTCAATTCATCTTCGCCAACATCTTATAAATTAGGCAAAATATACACTTATACACTAAAAACAGTGATTTTCAGAATGTTAAAACCAGAAATAAAAACAAACTACGTGCTCTCTTTCACCGGCTTCATAAGGTTCATAACTCATTTGTTGGGCTTGGTATAACCTTATATAACAAGTTGCCAACTTCTTTACTAGATTTACCTTATAATGCGTTTAAGGCTCAAGTTAAATCCAACCTTTGTTCAAAGGCATATTATTCCATTAACGACTACATAAACGATAAGAACAGTTGGTCGGTGTGATTAACTCAAGACAATGTTCGTGTTCTTTCTCCAGAATCAGCTTACCTACTGACAGGGTATATGAGTTCATATATTTGTTTTTTTATTTTATTTTGCGGTATAAGTCAATTATTTTGTAATTTTCAATTATTATTGGCATGATCTACTCATTACAATGTTTTTTAATGAGCTGTATTGCAATATGTGGTTAGCTAGCGACCTCGACAATTGATAATATTATTCTTGCCTGAGCAACCGGCAGCAAGTTAGTCATGCTCTCTTAGATGTCACTGCTTGCGGTAGCGTCGGGGGTCGGGTTTCCTCCTTCCCTCAAATATGGCTAGGGGGGTAATGGTCGATCTTTGCGTTATGCTCGTGAACGGGTGCTGCTTGTGGTGACTGGTCGTCTTGCTGTCTATGGTTTGTTTGAGTTTATTTTATTTTTGTTACAGTAATTGTTCTGTTAATTTATTTTACTTTGATGGTCCTAGTTTATCATTAATTTATTTTATTTGTTTGTACATTATCCTGTATTGCATATGTAAGCTGCCATGCCCTTCAGGCCTAGAGGCTTTTATTTATGTATTAAGTTTTATTAACATTTTTTTTTTTGGTATTGGGTTGGCCAGCTTACGTATGGCAATTAACTTAATTTAATGTTTTGGTAATTACTTACAACTGTATATAATCCAGTTCTTCTAACCGAACAGACATCTGTGCTGCTGGGGAGTTTGTTGCGCCACTTCTTCTTCCCAGCTAAAGCACTAGGAAGTGGTAAAGGGCGGGCGTTTTGGGGGACTGTCGTATGTAATTTTGACTTTCGAAAAGTGGTGATTCTCAGCCTAATTTGAATAAATGTCTTTTGATTTTGATCGAACGAGGCATATTTCAGGATGATAGTTTGAGTCCGCTTCGGTTCTGCTTAGCCTTGAATCTTTTAAGCACACTGCTGGAGAAATCAGGACTAGGCTATCGGCTGAAGAGAGGTGTCAGTAGTGTGAGGAGAATCTCACCTCCTAGATGATGTAAAGTTATTAGAGTTCGGCCTTGTAGAGTTAGGGGTTTTGCTGTTCATTCGATCTGAAAACTATTTATCAGTGAGAGCGTTATATAATTCATGGCGACCTAATTTAAGGTAAGGTTTGTAGAGAAAGCAGTTAATGTTGTTGTTGTTGTTTTTGTGATTCAAACAGTAAATGTTTTTGGTGCGTAGCATCATCGTACGGAACCCTTGCACTTGTTTTTTAATCTCACCTTTAGAACTCGGTCAAAAACACATTTGAAGTAAGAAATTTGTCAGAATGCAATACCTATTAGCTAGGGTCTATCCAGAATCGAAAATCATGGCAAGTCGTCAACGAGACAATAAAAATTGGAAACCTCTGCTGTCTAACATTGAGCTTATCAACTTGGCTTTTAAGGCCCGTGCGTACTAGGCCTACGCGATAGCGCGACTCAAAGGCACCGCGTGTCGCGCGACGAGCGTTGCCTTTGTATTGAGCAAACGCGTCGCGCCTGTTTTCGGGGGCCTTAATGCACATTAGGGCCAAGGCGCAAGGCGTTTTATACCTACGCGCATTCCATGCAAGGTTCGTTTTCTGCCTTGAAAAAGAAGTAGTAGTTGCGATTTTTGGGTGTGCACACTACGACATATCAAGTTAAATGTACATTTCCAGTATTAACTGACTTAGTATTGTATAGGCTTTTAGTGTGCTTATACTCGAAATGTTTACGCTGCTTGATATGTCGTCGTGTGTACAAGCGCGTCGACAACACGCAAAAAAAACGCCATGTGCTTGACCTAAGGGACGTAAAACCCAAGTTGATAGCTCTACGATATAAAGGTTAGAGCATCACTCTGCAAGCTGCTGTTCATTTCCGTATTTTCAATTGAAGACCATTAATTTTGTGCGAAGATCTTCTAATTGAAGTACATATTTTTATATAACAACATTGTCAGTAAATTAAATTAAATTCAAATACAATATACTTATCCAATATCTCTCTAAACTAACCGAAAAGGAAATCAAGGTAAAACCTGTGTCGTCCAACTTAAATATTCGAGAGCTGTACAAAACTTGTAAGTAATGCAGTAAAGTCAATTAAACTGAAAGAAACTTGGTTATATGCAGCTGGATGGCGGGTCTTTAATATTGCGATGCATTTAAAAAGGAGCCGCGGTTTTGAGCATATTTTATGCCCTTTTGTCAAATGAATAAATAATGTAAGTCTGCCCTTTCCAGTTTCACACAGATTACGTTGTTACCGGTTTTTAATTCAATAGTTTACTTCCAATTTATTTTATCTGAATTTGGTTTTAAGCTACAACTAGTTTGTAGGATGTTATGCTTTGAGTACGTATAAGGTTGGTTAGGTAAGTATACCTAAACTTATTTCATCGATTTACTTAATTGGAATCACTTAACTTCTTAAGAAATCCAATTTATTATCTGCGTACATGCAAAAAAGGACAGTAGAGGACAGTTTATCAGGTCACGACGAGCACCGCGTGATTCAGTTTTGCTCGGTTGCCAAATGCGGTAATTCCCGACCAAATGGTCTATTAAACCAGCCCACTAGAGCCACTAGAGCCAACATTTAACAACAGTTAACAACAATTTTCACCAAATGAAGCATGTTTTGATTCATTGCTTTTCATAAAAACGTCTTGTAAAAGAACAATATTTTCATGAAAATACACAATTGGTACTTATTTTGGTAGGTAGCCGAAAATATTCGTGGAATCTATTGTGGTGGGAAACTAATTAAAGTCCGTCTCTTTGTGTGAATATTAAATGATTACAAGAAAATTTTCTGTTAATTGCTCGTAAATTTTCTTGGTGGGAATTTTATTTTGCTTTGCGGGCACTTGGCGTAGAGTCGTGTGGTGTGAGGGATCCGAGGCTTTGCCTTCCCTTCCTGTATGTATACTTTGAGATTCAACTCGGTCCGGTCACGAGGCTCAGGAGATTTGTCGATGGTCGTCGAAAAAGAGTTCTTAGCATATTCTGAACAGTTATTTTAATTTTAAGTTGTGGCACAGATAAATTTGTGTCATTTGCTCTAGTTTTAATGAAAAAATGGTTTGAGGTGTAGAGCTTAAAGCTCCTCTCTCGACCCTTAAGTATCTGCGTTTTGAACTTTTGTTCAGCGTTCACCCTCGAAGAGTCGGGTCTTCGGAGTGTACCTTCATTCCAAAAACCCGACTCTACTGATATTGATAAAACTCCATTTATTTAAATTAAACGAATGACAGGCACTTTCAAATTGTCAAGGAGTCGGTCGTTCTGAAAGAGTGAAAATTCAACTTTTAATTCGTTTAGAATTTAAATTTAATTTTGTATTTCAACTTTAAACGTTCATTCATTCTCAAATAATATTATTGAAAATCAAGTTAATGCTTGGTTAAACAGTATTCTATTATTCATGATAATTATCTTTAGTAATATTAGCATGTATTTTTTCTCTAAATTTAATTATGTAATCAGAGCACGTGTACTCGATCATGTGTAAGCTGTGGTTACCTGTAATGGGGAAGGTCGGGCAAAGCTAATTGTAGATGGCGTGACCATAGCTAGGTCCCTAAGGTCTTCAATAAATTTGACATTTCGTTCATTCATTCCATTTTGTGTTCATTCATGAGTTTGATTTTATTTCACTATTTCGTTATTTTCGGTGATTTCAGTATTATAAATCAAGTACTTGACATGGATAGTGTCAGAATTTTAAACCTTGAATACTTCCTCGTAATCACTTTCTTTCAAAATGTTTCCAACTGAAACTCGAACTCAAAAAAATCTCTATGAATAGCTTTAAACCACAATCTTCTAATTTTAGGTTCTTCGGGAAATGGTGCACTCCAATTTCAGAGTATCTTTGAACACAATAACGCGTCAATTTTCGCTAAAATAAAATAAAACCACTTCAAGCCTTGTATTATTAGCTTGTGTTGGGAACTAGCTACGACAGCGCCAATTTGACAGTTGCCTTCCTCATTGAGTGTGAATTACAGGATATTGTAGTATACTAAAGAGTTTACATTTTTAATCCCAGACGCAAAAAGAGGGGTGTTATAAGTTTTTGAAGATTATAAGGTCTTTTCTAGTTGATGAAAGGATGTGGGCATCTTCCACAGGGCTGATCCAGTCAAAATTTGGTATTCTATTACTTCAATGTTATTAGAAGCATATAGTTACCTTGAACTAATGCTGCAGCATCACCTGGAATTAGCAGAATACCCAACTACCTCATCAACATACAGCAGAAGTATCGTGTTTAGGCTCATTGGAATGGGCTCAATAAATAATAGGTTATAGATAGATGGTGAACAGGGTCTGATGACGGAGTAGCAAAGACAAATGAAGAGAAATTAGTAACTACCTTCACTGTGGGTAACGTACGTAGGTTCAGCTGCGCTGATTTAAGCGAGGCACGTGTCGCGGGGACGGATACTGTGTCCCGTAGAAGATATTGTAGTTTGAGGAAGACGAACGTTCATGTCTGGTTCCGTAACTTAAGGGGCTCTTAATATATTGTTAAGCTTTGTATAATCAAAACTTGAATAGGTACACACGGCAACTTTTCGATCCACACATTACCAGTAGTTGGAGGATTTCCGTACAATAAGAGATGTATAGCTTGATATGCAGCTGTGTATACCTACCTACTTAGATTTAATATAACTTAATCGTGGTGACTGTGTCCTTTACCAAGCTGTTAGGGTTTTGCTAGACAAAATCAGTTTAATAGTATAATTTGTTATTTTTACTTAACTCACACACTGACTTATTCCTTTTTGTTTGTTTGTTTGGCATCTCGCAGGTCAACCTATGCGGTTGTCGTCTGCTTAAGCGGACTTGCCTGTGGTTGCCCTAATAAATTAAGGCCTCCAGCCAGGACTTAAACTTAAATACTAACTAAAATCTAAGCGACAACGCTAAGGGCACCCCCTGTGGGGTACGGACCTCGGCTTAGGGCGTCGCTGGAAGAGGGCAGCAAATGACTAGCTGGATCAGGATTGGTATTATTTAGGGACGAATTTAAAGCTACAGGCTCAGCGGCGCGGGCTGGCTCGAGCAAGAGTCGGGAGGGGCGTCGATTTGGGAGTCGCGGCGGGCCTCGGCGGCGAGGACGGTAGGACGGCGATCTGGTTTTGGGCTTATGTAGCGTGCTAGTGGCCTTACTACTCTCCTGGAGGAGGGTAGTGGCGTCGTCGGGGTCGATTAAAGTATGCCTTGGTCGGCGAATACTGCTAATGCGAGAGGGAGTGTAGCGGGCGGCCGCTGTAATCAGGGGGTTAGAATGTTTGATGCCGCAGTCGAAGAAACGCTTTGATAAGCGTTTCATGAACTGTTTTATGGTTGGCATTCTAAGGTCGACGTGAAGATCTATATTCCGGACGTAGTAAGGGGCACCCGTAACCCTTCTGAGGAAACGGTTTTGGAGGGTCTGCATCTTATGGAGATGACGTGGGTGAGCATGCGCAAATACGACGCAGGCATAGGTCATGATGGGACGGATGACTGCGGTATAAATGCGGAGCTTGCATTTAAGGGACAGTTTACTACGGGCTGTCAGTACGAATTGGAGCCTGCTAAGGGCGAAAGAGGCGCGCGTGCGAACCGCCTTGATATGGGCCTTAAAGGTAAGGTTTTCGTCGAGGATCACGCGTAGGTATTTGGCTTGCTTCTCCCAGGGGATCGGCTTACCGTACATAGTGATCGGGCTGGGAAGTGGGAGAGGGAATCGACGACGTCTCGAGAAGAGAACCGCCTGACTCTTATCAGGGTTTACCTCGATTCTCCATTTCCGGAACCAAGCGCCTAAGACGTTTGCGGAGGTTTGGAGAGTACGAGCTATAGCGTTGGGACAGTGACCGGTATAGTAAACGGCAGTGTCGTCGGCGAAGAGAGCCAACTGAGCCTTTTTACTTTTTGGGATGTCGCTAGTGAACAGCGTGAAGGCGAGAGGAACCGGCGCGAATAGGATGAGGGGACGAGAGTGCTCCCTCGATGCGATAGCGAAAGGTGCGATTCGACAAAAAGTCTCGTAAGATGAGCACGAGACGATCTGGAACTCCTAGTTGGTGCAGCTTGTATATCAAGCCGTTGTGCCAGACTTTGTCGAAGGCTTTCGCTATGTCGAAGAATAGCACACCCGTCGTCGCGTTACGCTGCAGACCAGCGCATAAGTGCTCTACGATAAGGTGGACCTGTTGGGTGCCCGAGTGTTGGCTACGGAATCCAAACTGCTCGTTGGGTATGAGGCTCTTTGCTTCGGCGTAGTCTTTGAGACGCTTATAAATAAGCCTCTCGTAGATTTTGCCGAGGACATTGAGTAAGCTAATAGGGCGGTAGCTGGAGGGCTCAGACTTTGGCTTGCCTGGCTTTGGGATACCGATGACGGTGGCTTCTTTCCATGCTTGTGGGAAGATGTTGTTGCTCAAGGCGCCATTGAAGATGACGGTCATAAGCATTATTAGCGGGGCAGGAAGGAGTTTGTATACCTTATTGGTAATACCATCCGAACCGGGGGCCTTACGAGCGTGGAGCCCTTTACTGATGTCGTGCACTTCGTCTGGAGTGACGGGAGGCAGAGGATCAGAGGACTGTCGAACTGACTTATTCCTCATTAATATTAAATAATATACAACTAGCCTGTATTGTGCCACTGCAAGGCGAAGGCCGCCCCCTCTCCTTTTCTACACAGTTCTGTCATTTGCTAGTATGTCGGCCATTCCTTTCAGTAGGCTAACCAATAAATCTATAATTTTAAACTGATTACTCATGTCTACAAGAAATACGTTAAATTGAGAAGTAATAGTTTATTCCCGTGAAATGAAAATAATTGTAGATTTGATACATGGTGTTACTATTTGACCCGAAAGAAAAAAAATGTTATAGAAAACCGGCGAAGTGTGAGTCGGACCAAAGGGTTCCGTAGTTGGGATGAATTTATCCCAGGAACAAACTTAACATAGTAGTTGAAAAACATGTTCTCCCATACATCGGTAGGCGTCACGTTCACTTATCCAACTGCAAATATAAGTTTGTTATCACATTTTTCTATCTGATAAAATTATAGATTAACGATTTTCGACTTTCTCCTTTACCTACTTATGCTGTAAGATCTTGCTTCTTACCAAATTTCATAAATCTTGGTCAACGGCAAGTATCCTATAAGTTTTTAAATTCATTTGCGAGTATCAAAATATGTAATAGTAATATTAGTAATTCATAAATCGCCGCATTTTTTATTGCTAAAAAGCTTGTTTTTTTTACTATATTTGATATTTCAACTTGATGCTCCGTTCCTGAGAAAAAGGGTCTTGTCTGACAGAAAAACAGACTGACAGACAGACGGACCGACAGACAGGTTCGGTTATTTTCTTTTGATGTACGGATCCCTAAAAGTCAGATAAACACTTTTTCTACTGCACAATTTTTCCAAGTTTTAACAGCTAAAGAAGGTCAGCAGGGAAAAATAAAATGGCGATGTTTAACACTGGCAGCAATCTGGCAGCATTTAGCGGCATATGCCACAATGGCCGCCGAGTCGACTGGACAAGTTGGACAACGCCTGTCAAGCATACTGCGATATTTCACACTCAGTTTCAGAGCTTATTTTCTTTTATATTACATTTTCTTCGAGACGTTTCACGGTTTTCAGCATGCTTTCAGTCTAATGAGAAGTGCTTTTTATGTTTTGGAGGTATTATGTTAAAAAATATTGTTAAAGGTCTAAGTGTATATTTATAGGATAGTGAATGAGATTTTCTATCTTCATTAATTTCTTAAGATTGATATAAAACTCTAATTTCCGAACTATCCTGTGAGCCTTAATTAACGTTATCCATTCCTGAACTCATAGTCCATCAATTTACCGAACATTGATACACCACCAGCTGATCAAACGAGGAAGTACAAGTAGGTAGTGTCTACAGCTTCCTGTAAACAAACGTCGATTAATTAACGTAACGTAATTAACGGCTGCCATCTTCACGTGTAAACTGAACAAACGGAAGACATGTTTCTAAGGAAACTAACTTTCAGCCGCAGTTAAAGGTACATGTCGTCAGTGCTCAGGGCTGCTACTGGCGTAGTAAACCGGGTTGCAAACCGAAAAGATTCATGTTAATTTTTTCGGACGGGCAAATATAGTCCTCCGTATGAAAAAGTTCTAAACGCGTATAGTACTAATAGCAAAACGACCTATAGTCAAAACGAAAGTGTTCTTTACAAATGAGACGTTTTGCGAATAGGACGTACCGCTCGTAGGACGATTTGCCAATAAGATATTTTGCTATAGTGTCGTTTTGACTGCATGCCGTTTTGCTATTAGGACGTGTTGTTTTCTTAAACGCAAATTGTGTTTAGGACTTTTTGATACGGAGGGAAAAATACACCGGGATTCGGGATTAAGGACATCTGTCAAAATGTGTTGTCATTCATTCTTAGTTCGGGCCCCGAAGTTATCTTATGTCCATAGGTGATACGAAGTAGGTAGCGCCCGTAACTTCGACCGAAACTACGGACTTCGTGATTAGGGAGTAGGCCCCCAGATTTCATAATTGAAATAATTACAATTTCTGTTGTTGTACCTAGAGTCACTATCTCTTAGTTTATAAGTTAACCGAGTACTTGGTACCTACTAGAGTATAAGGGATTGAATTCTACTGGCCTCTAAACAAAAAATAAAAGCTCCTTCAAACTGGCGTCGTGAATCGCTCGCGTCAATAAACGCACCACTCGTCGCGCCACACGCGGTGCCTTCTGTACGAGCCTTTAGGGTTTCGGTTCTTGAAGCCCTTTAGGGTAGGCACACCACAGACATAAGGTAGCAAGAAAGGGAGGTCAGAATCAGATCGAAATAAGTTATTTTAATTTAATGAAGACATGTAATTGTGGGTGTACTATAGGTACAACTCTGCCCAACCCTTCGGGAAAACAAGGCGTGATGTTACGTTATGTAATTGCAATTGTTATGAGATTTGAATAGGTGGAATTATTGGATGGAGGAATTCCAGAATACTTTGTTAAACTAAAACATAGACAGCAAAAGTAGTTAGTCTCATTTGTCCATTCATACTCTCGGTACCAAAGAAATTGTTGTGAAAACCTAATTGCGTGTGAAGTGTAGCAAACGGCAATTGCTTTAACAGCACTTTTGCGAGCGTTGCAGCGCTGCAGCGCTGGCCGGCTCGTTTGAATCAATTTAATTGCATGCCTGTGAAGCGATTGGTCTGGAGCCTCCAGCATTCATCGCAAAGTTTTAACAAGATGAACAAAGTACAAACGCGGTGCTTTTCCTCCGATAAGTAGTTTCTCAGACTTCGAGCGTCATGTTGGCAGGTGATGCTTTCATTAGCGAGGGATATTATAATAATTCAAAGGATTAGTTACGTAAAATGTGTGTTACTTAAAACCGTTTTTAATTTTTTAGATATCATTATTTACAATTACATGAGGTATATTATGATTACAAACTTCAATTACAAAAGTGGAATGAAAAATGAAAATGGAAAATAGAACTACAATGGAAATTAAAATAATGATTAGGGAACTGATTTTATAAAGGATCTCCAAAGCGGGGATGATATCCTATCAGCCATAATCTTCAAGATTTCGTTGCGTCTTCACGCGTTCTGCAGATCAGGGATACGGTCCTTCTGCGAATGATGGCAATGAAAGTCATTAGTGTGAAACAGCCCACTGATATTCCTCACCGAAATAAGACGATGCACATTATTAATAGAAATATATAATAGGAACCTGCCCTGAATTACAGAAATCGTATTTATGAAAATTACGTAATAAAAGTTGCAGGCACGGTCTATCCATTCAACTATTTAATAAATACGTCGAAATTGCAAGACAACTTTCAGGTGTTAACCCTGCTTTTCAAAGGCGGGGTTACCCGGAACCGGGTATGGAATAAATGCGAGAGCCAATAGCTCCAAAAGCTTACACCTAATTGTCTAATGCTTAATATTGCACTGCTAAAGGCCGACATTGACTTGTATTGGACGGGTAAAAGCGCGGGTAATGGTTTATTTCCTATTGTCATTTATTGCTCTCGACAACAGCAATAAAAGCGATGGTAAAAAATGATTTGATACGGAACCTGAAAGCTTCGATAGTTTTGAAATGGCGTTTTCAAGCGTTATTGGCAACCAACACAGAGCGTTATAGACATCTATGGGACCTAACTAAAATATAAAACAAGTAAAGTACCCTTGACGAGATTGATAACCCACAACCACAGTTACTAACCACGATGTCAAACAGTGTCCAGACTGTTCTTTTCATCCCTTGTTATGCAAGATAAATGAATCACCCTCAGGAAATCTGATAAAATATCATTGAATTATTCAAAAGGAACACTTCCGTGTACCTACTGACTACAAGAAGAATGTTCCAGTCGGTCGAAATAAGTAGTGAATTCGTATTTTTATAAATATAATGTAGAGTAATGTAACCGACGGGAAGAAAGACTACGCTGTACCTACGTCTTTTCTCCGACGGGAAGAAAGACGTAGGTACAGCGTAGGTACGCTTTGTGTAGGTACGTGTAGGCACACTTTTCTGGTAATACTTCTGTAGACGACATACGCGGTTCTGCGTGTACAGATTCAACGAAGGTGCTTTGGAATATTCAGGTAACCATACGAACCAGTATGTCGATTCTGTAAAAATCTCATCGTGAAGACTTGCGTGGAGTGAGCGGTCGATGTAATCCCGCCTTGGTCAATCCCTAACATCAGTGGCACTGACAGCTCACTCCACGCTCACTTCACCTATGTTATCACGGTGAGATGGTTACAGAATAGCACTACAGACTGTTGTCTACAGATTATTTTCAAACAACGTAGACATTTCCAATAAGAAATTTTGCCGATAGACTTCAATTTTAACTTAATCAATAGCTCTCGTAAGTGCACTTCAACTTTGGAGGGCAACGGATTCATTAATTATCAACGACATGGGTAAATTAGTTAAAAACATAATACCTAGCACTGAGTGATATCGCTGTAGACTAAATAAGCGTAGGCGGGACGAGCAGAACTCCTGTCGAAAGAACGGGTTCAACTCGCGGAAAAAAACGATTGAAAAAAGAAGGCCTTGGCTTTTGTTTTAGCTTGCAGTTGATAAGTAAAAATGTTTTCATAACACAGCCTCTAATACTCAAGAATTTCCGAGAAATTGATTCCGACATTTTTGAGTTATGTGTTTTAAACGACATCGTCGATTTCCAGCGTCTAAATGGTAGAGCTTGACATGATTGTACAACATTATAGGCAGGTACAAAAGTAATGGAATAATGTATTTTAAATTACTTTTGAATAGATCTCTAAAGTAGAATATTGATAACAGAACTTAATAATTAATTCGGACGGATTACTTACAGTAAACACAGCTGATTTGCATACTGTTTCTGACAGTCTGTCGAAAGGACTCAAAATTTCAGTTTCGCCATCCATCCAAGTGTATAGCGGAAGATTTTGTTTATAAATAAAAGGCGACACTTGCTTGTTTACAATTCGTCTTGGCAATGTTTACAAAATACTGTCGAAAACAGCGATTGTCTATTTTTAGAGATCCACAGCTCTCAATGTTTAAGGAAAATACTAAAATAATCTCGTTGTTTGTGACATACTATTTGAATATTTAAAGTTGAAGGTTAAAGCCGAGGGCTGTTTATTAAATACTGAATCCTTCAATCCACCAATCCGATCCGATCCACTATTCACATCATAAATGTGTGATTGCGTAGTGCTAAATCAAAACGTTGGAACTACCGATAGCTTCTATTTTCAACGCAACGCCAGCTTTGTATGTTGTAGCAGGCACGAACCACTTTTCATATGTTTGCTATACCATTCAAAACATACATAGGAGAAAAAGTAAGTGCACTCGCATGTACTTGGTTAAATGGTAAAGCTTGTAAACCAAAAACTAAATCTTATGGGATTTACGCTCTGCTTAGCGCCGAGATTTGAAAATCCCAGTATGTTTTTTAGACGCGCTGGGATGCACTCTGTTAGATTCTCAGCGCTCGGCTCAACAACGAGAGTTAAAAATCCAGTGCGCGATAAAGTCCCGCCGCGAAATTTTTACGTCCGAACGGACGTGAGCTATCTGGCAAAATGTGGCTCTCTGCCACACCTTCCCTTGCCTACCAACCTTTACCTTTACCTTCGGGGTAAAACAAGCGTGAAACTATGGCATGTTTTATGAGTTATGATCAGTTAAAAAGTAATTTACTGTCTTTAGTACCTAAGAATTTCAACGTTTATACAACCTTGTGATTCAAAGCCGTGCTCAAGCAAGAAAAACCCTGTAAGGTAACGTTTAATTTACATTTAAAACGTTTCGCTCCCCGTCTTGGTCGTCGAGGGTACTTCTTAATATCAGTTAGATAGGCTAGGTAAACCGAGGCTCCTTTATATAAAGCAATTAGTTTTTATTATATGGCATAGTATAACATTGTTGAATAATCAAATGCGAGATTAACGTTCGCGTTTTGTAGTGAACCGGCGCGCGGCGTCACAATCGGACGTTGAGTGCCCTCGTGCACGTTAACGCAAAAAAACTGAAAAGTGGTTGCCACGCAGAAAAATGTGAAATAGATTTATAAAAAATACAATACGTTTAATACAATTTGTTTTTACAGTATTTTATTGCGTTGCTTTTATAAGTTCGTGAATGCCCATGTCGTTTCTGCACAAAAAATGCCTAAAGTATTTTTGACGTAGGATTAAGGAATATCCTACGGATGTCAGTCACAAAAGGTCAACCTTTTTCATTTTTTATCATGTATGAATATGAAATATCACGTTCATCGATATTCGAGTTTCCGAATGAAGGATTAATTCTACAAACAAACTACTAATACCACTCGATACTTAACATTTTTTTTTGGTTCTTTTTGCAAGCGTTTCATAAACTACAATTATCATCACACAATAACATTGGAAAAAGTTTCATTCTAAATGTTGATCATATTTTTTGACGTGACAACGTCTAATAAATCGATGTACGCCGGCTGCACGCACGAAAAAGGATGACATTATAACGTTACGCTCATTATAAGGTTCGATCGGAGCGAGAGCGCTGCACGAGCGAGCGAAATGCTTGATCGGCTTGAGTGTTCGGCTTGCGCCGCATCTATCTCTCTTCCACTCGATTGGCCTATGCGTCCGAGGAGAAGACAGACAGCAGCAGCACACAACTTACATCTACACGTGAACTGTTTCGTCGACTGCTCCTTTCCTAGACTCCGGTATATATTCAGTATCATTCAAACACCAAACTACAAGAATAAATTGAAAGCACACTGTTCAAGCGTTAATTAACACAAAAGTTTGCGATGTTCTTATAATTTGTTCATCGCTAGAGTTACACGGTTTTGTCCGCTGAAAGTGTATCAGGACGGCTGAAAGTTTCAGTACAAGTGTAACATTTGCTACGAAGTGCACGTAACAAACTTTAAATTGTTACGAGCCACAGACGTCTAGCGAGGTCGATTGGAGTTCTGTAATAAAGGGTCTAGACGAGTGGCGCAGATCAGTTGAAGCCGAGTGTTTGCATAATCGTAGCTCAGTAAAGTTAAGAGATAGAATTTTGAACGAGATAGTTATGAAGTTTGTTAAAAATCTATGAAAGAAAGAAAATATATTTGTTGTGACTCACACAGGAATACGAAGTGCGTAGTGTGATAAGCAGTTTCACAAACTAAACTAAACACAAACGGTGGTGTTGGTTAATTAACACGTCTATAGGTACGGGTGACGTTAATATACTCGTACCTATAAGAAAGCTTGGATTTTCTCAAGATAGAGAGAAAGAGACCGAGATTGCTGTAAGTAAATTTCCTCAAAAACACATTTTAACAAACTAAACTAATCTACTAGTAAACCCTCTTCCATCTCTTACTCTGCCTTCTCTTTGAAATATTTTTTAAAATAAGCCGTAAACGCCATGATTTTCTCTCCCAAAATTTTTAAACGCAACATTCTGAAAATAGCGAGCTAAACTTTAGCTCTTTTCCACTAAACGTTAATACTCCCAGAGGTGAGGATGAGGTTACATACGTAATTTTCTTTGAAATGGAATTATTTTATGCAAATGGCGTACAACTTATGGGAGGTATGTGACTGTCGAGCACATAAAGATTTTATGTTCACTTCATGCCTCGTTTGCTCCATGTCGTCCGCGTAACTTATATGATTGGCACAGGAGCCGTCAATATCACAACCGACACGATGACTGCTAAGCGCCTCAATCAGGGCTTTCATATACAAATTGAAGAGGGCGGGGGAGGTCAACCCTTCTGTCTCACTACGCACTCCAATTGATATGGCTCCGACCGTACAGCACACCTGCCCATCGAAAATTGTTGACCTGGTTCCCATGCCAATACTTGAAGATGCTTATAAGCTCGACAGGCAATCTTATAGCTTCAAGTTTCTTCCATAATATATGACAGAAAACGAGAACACAAGACCTAGACAGATTGAGGAAGCAAGCGAACACAGGTGAAACCCGAACTGATTGTCGTGCAGCACGAGACGTTCTTTTAGCTGTGTATCAAGCGCCATTGCGACTGTGGTCGCTAGAGAAATAGGTCTATAGTTAGTGTAGTTAGTTTATTTAGGTTGTAGTTTAGTTGTTGCAAAGAAATCGCGGTTAAAATGAGTGGAACGGTCTTTTCTTTTGTTACAATAACCAACGAAAAAATTTAAAAGCCCAAAAAAATTTTTTTTACGTTCAGAATCATGTCTGAATCCATTGAAACCGTTAGTGCGTATTATGTCCCTGCCAGCCTGAATTATGTCATCATTGACTGCTTAGCACCTTAAAGGTATGCGGGATATGAGGTTCAATCGATAACCTGTACAGATATTTGATCCATATAGAAACATGATCGATTATTACATTTTTTGTGAGAATTTTCCGTTTTCTTGCTGCATGTAAAGTTTTTCAAAATCTGTGAATTCAGATCAAAATGATCCTGTTTTTATATGGATAAAAAATCTCTACAGGAACACTGAGGTTTGAGTTCTAGAAAAGTCAGAAATTGCAAAAACTTCCCATACATTTTCATTTACAAAAATAAAATTATAAAACAGTCTCCTAAAACCGTTTTTTTGCGAGCGACAACGGTTAAGGTACCTACCCCATCTCAAAAATCCACCCTGTATTTGTCGTGTTTGACTGCTTAGCTCTATCAAGGTACAGCGTGATAATAATTATTTAAAAGATCTGTAACTATCTGCAATATTCCATCCTTTTTGCTCGTGTTTTTACATGATGCGACAAACTATAGAAGAACACGAATAATTTGCAATATTGCTTATCCCCCCATAATATATAGCCGTGATAATATATAGCCTACAGACTGACTTATAGGGAATATCTCTGCAAATTTTGAACTAAGTCTATCTGGTAGGTATTGCGTGATGCTGGAACATACTTTCAGACAAGCAGAAATAAGAAAGAAAAATCGGCATTACAATCGTTTCCAGACCTCGTAAAAATTACAAAAAAATAAACAATGTACAGCTTTGACTGCTACGATTTCATCGTATATATAGATAATAAGCTACTAGGATAGGTAATGTGTTAGTAGTTGTTAGGTATCTAAGTTATGGTAACAATGAAAATCCTGGTAGCTAGTGTAATTACGTCCGGGACTTGGCGAGTCATGATTAATGTACTATCTTCTGAAGTGGTGAGAGATTCATATATACGCATAACTATAACTTTCTTGTTAAAGAAATGTTAATTTATGGAGAAACTGAGAACAATGTTTATTCAGGGCAATTTATCTAACACACGAAAAGAATAAATTTTGTTAAAGATATAACTTTTTTTGGAATAAGTTTACATTTCTTAAAACAAAAAGAATATTGTACCAAGCAGGCGTAAATTTCAAAGCGTACGAAAATATTCCGGAGGAAAAAATTTTTTTTACAAGTACCTATCATTTGCTAAACGAACACTACCTGAAAGTTTGGGAGTAAAAAAACTGAACAAGAGCACGTCGAACACGTCGCACGTCTGAAGAGAGGACGTCGAAATTGACGAGGATAGATAATAATTTCACGATAGCGTCAGAAATCATAGCCGTCGAGACTAATTAATTTGATCATTGTATTAAATAGATGCTTTATAAGAAGGGAAGCGACGAGGTACCCGCGAAATTCAAATTTTCTTACGTTTTTTGCTATTTGCAGATCAGAGTCAGGTTTCCTCAAATGAGGCCTTTTCTAACTTAGACAAGTACGTGTTTATAGAATTATAATAACTGAAATCGTTAATACAAATTAACGATTTCAGTTATTATAATTCTATAAACACGTACTTGTAACGGTCGCGAATCATAATTTGTTCAACATACTACTTGACACTCATCTTCAAATTGAATTTCGCGGACTACTCTGGCACTTTCGCCTTGTTAGATATAATCCTCTTATTGAGTGCAGTATTGCCCAATTATTGTGATTAAAATTCGGTACCCATTTAGATTCTTAGGTATTTGCTGGAGTTTGGACTAAACTGATAAATTGTTGCGAGATCTATCATTGTTCAAACTACTATTTTACTCATTGATAGCCATTGTTTAATTAAGTTTATTTACACATACCTTATACATTGATAGATGTATTCACATGGCCTCAACACTCACTTTTGTTCGGAAAAACTGTGTGACTTTTTTGTTAGTGAAGTTGATTTTACTTGAATTTTTAACCGACTTCGAACATAATACAGGTTGTTCATTCAACCAAGTTATCAACATCAATAAATAGGTTTTGATAACTCTGTCACTAACGTAATCTACATACTTTCAGGAAGGTTTTAGTGCTACAAAATATAAGGTTGTTGTCAGTAAAACTTGTTAAATTAGCTTGTTTTAAATCGAAGAGCGCAGGGTGGGTAAATTAATTAGCACGCAAGTGTATAAACACGTTATCATGCAGTTATCTACCAATCGGTACTATTACTAGAAAATATCGTAGTTAAAGCAACAAAGTATACCTTGACTTGAACGAAGGAGAAACATTCGACACCACGAGCCTGAAAAGCTTATCCGGATAAAGCGTATTAATCTCATTAGAAGCACGACCTTTTGAGAGAGTTTCCATGTTCCAAGCTGCACACTAAAGGCACTGGCAAAATTCTGAGCAATATTGCTTAAATATCAAGTCTCAGCAAGCAAACAGCGAAGTCAACATCTAGCTATTCGTACTAGAGCTATCACCAAACTGACGATTTAACAACTAAATAAATTTGGCAATACATTTATTTGCAGTATTTTAATAAAGTAATATTCCTGATGAGGCCAATACCAAATGGTCAATTTAGCAGAACTGTGGAGCAATTAGCTCCTCCACCTCTAGTAAAAGTAGCCTAGTAATAATTGCTGGTAAAATGACCCATGTATGCGCAGCTTTATAACGTTTTAGTCTACATTTTTGAAGGAGCTCCTGAATATATCAAAAAGGGTCAGTGTTGGCTGTTCTGGGGCACCGGCGTAAGCCAAGACCCTTCCGGTGTTTGACTATTATAAGATTTGTGATACTGACCTTTCTAGTGGCTCGCTATCTGAAATACAATAAAGAATAGTGTTAGATGAAATATTTCGATATTGAAATGGTTTTTTTAGGTTTTTGGTAGTATTTTTGTATGATATGTTTTTTTTTTGATATACACAAAAATATTGTGTGGATGTAACTTAATTGTCATCTAACTATTTAACTCAAGCCAAAAAAAACTTCATTGCATTATACAATCTAACACTAAAATATACATACCTACAGTAATTGAAACTTATTTCTAATTTATCAAAAGATAGTAAAAAGTCATTCAGTGTGCCTTAAGTAAATGTGAGGACAATAAAAGCCTACATTCGTAATATATTAGGTTTGTAGGTGCTGCCGAGCCTTTGACACGTATATTACGCATTGTTTACATAATCAACATAATTCGAAGGCTCGTCACTCTTTTATCAGGCACACATGCATGGTATGTCACATTCAGAAAAAAATATGTACAGTATACACGTACGTATACACACCCAGCTTTAAAAAATATCGTGGCGGGATTTTATCCGGTCAGGATTTTCAACTCTCGGTGTTGAGCACAGCGTTGAGAATATATCTGAGTGCATTCCAGCGCGTCGAAAAAACTGTTGTGGGTTTTCAACTCTCGGCGCTAAGCAAAGCGTTGAAAATTCGGTGAGCGATATTTTTACGTCTGCGCGAACGTGGGCTTAGAAAGAGAGTGTCACAAAGCCTGTGTGACAAAGTTACGAGTGCTAGAGACTGCAGAAACTTTTCCAAAGAAATATGTCAAAGTCAAAGTCAATTTTTTTTTTCAAATAGACACGTAGAAGGTTCTTTTAAACAAATAGAATTGATTCTGCGGCACCTTCCAAAATCTAGATTCATATGGAGAAGAACGGGCAAGAATTTGCAATGGAACAGTGGTGGCTCAGTGGTAACGGCCGCTATTTACGAGAGTAGCAGGTCGTGGGTTCGAACTCAGACAGGCGCTATACTTTGTGCAAATTATTTCATCACCACTGCTCTCAAAACAGTGAAGGAAAACATCGTGAGGAAACCGGCATATCCTAGAACAAAATAAAGAAAACATGTGACATCTACCAAACCGTACTGGGCCCGCGAGGTGTATTACGTCCCACTCCCTCTCACAAAATTACAGATTTCTTTTGTTAATCTGTTATTTTGTCTATTCTTGCATCGACAAAACGCGTTTCTATAGTAGAAAGGAGGCGTGTGTCCCAGCAGTGGGAACATTTTAGGCCGATCATGCTATGAAGTGCAATATTTACGGCCGGGCACTGTGTAAGTATTTACTTGTCAACATTTAAGTCAAAAGTATAAACATCCAGCTTTACAAAGGGAAATTAATTTTTACATTTTATAAATTTAGATAAATAATTGAAATATTATTTCGTTTGAGTTTTCAAAGGGAAGTTAAACAGTAAAGTGGTAGTTACTTTACTGTTAAACTTACCTTTGCAAAACTCGAATAGTATTAAATTTCAATTTGCCTAAGTAATTACACATCTTTGATGTTTATTTATGTAATTTTCCTTCTAATATCATATTAAGCCCCGTTTAGCTTAAAGTAGACAAGCGCTCTTAACTGTACGTTTCTCTATGAGTATTCATTTTACAATTTTCTAATGGCAAAATGTGGAGTGGGTCCCATTTTAGTATAAATATCAATACAGGTTGCAATTAAGCTAAGAGAGTACTTATGTAAAAGTAGAATTCAGAAACTACAGCCCTGACATGTAGCCTATACCGAGTTATTTTATGATAGAATAGCTATGGCCGCAGCTTCGCAAGCAATTCGGCAATTATCCAACGGAAAAGTACTACTGGGATAAAAAGTATCCTGTGGCCATGGTCTATCAGTGTGCCAATTTCATCGAAATCCGTTCAGCTGTTAAGGTATGAAAAGGAAACAGGCCGACAGCGCAACGACTTTCGCATTTTTTATAAAAGTATGAATGGATTTATCATCGCGTCCACTGCTGGACATATGCCTCCCCCAAGCACCTCCACATTGACCGGTTTTGAGCTTCCCGAATCGAGTGGCTTTCCTATTCGTCTTCCGGATGGAAGTTATGTGCGATCCGATTTCCGTAAGAACTTGTGTATAGTCTTGCGTAATGTAGGTAATATGACTATATGGCTTATCTTTACAATTGCAAGATTTGATTGCTATAACAACCATTGCATGCTCCCATTAGCACAACTGTACGTTTTTTTCACATTGCGCACTACTGCATTAATATGTATGAAACTGTCCCAGTTTAATACATATTAATGAAACAGTAAGTCTCACTGTCCTCTTAGGTTCAATGACAGTTTTGTAGAGAAACACAACAACAGGGCGGGTCTGAACTAAGCCTTGATATTTCACTTCATCCCCAAAATCCCGCCTTCTCTGTGTCTGGCATCTGTTGGGTTGGAACTAACAATGAATTTATCATACATAACATCACGGCTTTATTCCACAAAGGGTACAACAGAAGTATATTATATCTACCTAAGTGTGTGCAACTACATTTCCCCGCTTAGGTTTCAGTCCTAGGAATCGAGCCCAGGACCCTATGATCAGCAATCGCTTTCTCGACCACCAGTTTTACGAGGTAGTCCAATAATATATATTATGAGAGTAAAATATTCAAACTGCTAGGCCTCAGTCTGCCTCTCTATGAGAGCAAGAGGGCTGTAATCCACTACGAGGGTCCACTGCATTTTCCTTTCATTATATAACAAAGTTTGTTTACACTGTGTTGCAAAAAAAGATCTTTATGATCTTGAGACGTATCTTGTGTTTTAATTTTAATTTTGTGTGTGTGACTTGGCTATTGCATTACGTTAAGACCTGTAATGATAGTATGAGTCATTTAAATAATTAGTAATCTACTTATAAGAGCATTTCATTCTCCGTCTAACAAACAAACACGTCTTCAAATTCCTAACAAACAAGTCCTTTATCAGTGCACAGCGTGGCTGCAACGTTCTTTTCTCCTCGACAAAAAATAAAGTAAACACATCAAAGGAAGTGGGATCTCGGGAGGCGGCACGTGCCTATGTTGATCCAAAATTTAGTCCTTAGATGTATGCAGTTGGACACATGTGCACGTCGGCTTGGCGGTCCAAAGTTTAAAGATAAAAGTTTCGTGAATACTTGAACCGAAATGGCAGTCTTCAGTGATGTGAGGGCCGAGAATTTTCCTCGCTAGAACTATTGTTTTGGAGGAAACTAATGTAGAAATGGAAAAGGCGCTTCACTTGCCACACTTACGTGAATTGTACGCGGAAATGGGAACATATTGCATTGACCCAGCTTAGGACAGTGTGCGAAAGAGCTTCATTAAGAATATTAGTGAAACTGTCTGAATACTTAAGTGTATGTTAGCAAACATAGTTGCAGGCGAAAACAACTAGGTAAGTAGGTATCAGAATCAGTAACTGTATATTTTATACTAGCTTTAACCCGCAACTTCGTCCGCGTGAAATTTCTTGTTCCCTCGACCCACCACCTCGCATCGCGTCGCCATCTTTCTTACTTTATTTTTTGTTCGGCTCCTAAGAGTCCAGTGTGATTAGCATTCCCAAGAAATAGGCTATCGAATGCAAAAATAATTTTTCAAATCCGACTAGTAGTTCCAGAGATTACCGCGTTCAAACAAACAGACAAACGAACTCTTTTGCTTCGTTATTAGTATAGATTAATTAACATCTGTATACAGGCGCGTTTTACAGCAAATACTCCCTACTCTGATGTTTTTCCTCAGCACCTCCACCAAACAAATCAAATCAAATCAAATTCTTTATTTATACATAAAACTCAGTTTACAGGAACTCTGTGTTCGATAACAACTGCATTAGTAATAATACTGTGTCGCAGTCATTAACGCCCACCTCCAAAAAGTCCGATACAAAGGAAGTCCAAAACAAAATTTAAAATAATAAAAATAAGATAAAAAATAAAAAATAAGAACTTAAAATTAAAACTGAACAATTTTTAAATGTGCAATTTTATGTGACATTGTGTGTTTATTTGGAAGGATTGTGTAGTATTGTGACGGTGACAGACGGTGTCAGTCTATGCAGGGGTGTGTGTTTGCGCATGTTAGATATATTTATAGGGCAAATGGATGGTGATTTTAAGTTTTTACAAATGTTTCTAGTTTTTCATAGGTAGGTGTATGAAGCCATTTATCCGTGATCCCTCGACATTCTCGCAAGGTTAGTGGATATATATTAAGCTGTTCATTTACTCTATTATACAAAGTGGAGCTAAGAAAGTGATACTGCCGTCGAACACAAACAGTATGTATCTAATCGTTTCTGTATCCTTACCGAAAGTAACGAAGCCCTAACTTTGAAAAGTACCCGGGACTCGTAGCAAACAAACAAAGCAACACGCTGGCGCCCCCGCGATATTATCACTTCAACACCGTTTTCTCAACATAAGACAACAATGCTCTTTTACCTTGTAAAATTAAGGAGCTGTAAACAAACTTAACGCAACTGTAAAAAAAGAGAGATATGGTTGGATCTGAAGGCCCGTATATTCTCGAACTTGAAAAGCATTTAAATTCAAATCGATATTTCATCTCAGCGACAAATAATGTCAAAATCTTGTCATAAATTTATGTGAATTGATTGTATTTTTGACAGATTGAGTCTAAGATTATAATGCGAACGTTTTTATAAGTACGAGAAATGCCCCTCAGATAGAAATGTCGGTTTGACTTCAAAAGATTGGAAACACACGAAAAACATAATCCTCCTTCTTCAATCGGGAATAAAAACACATGTGAAGCCCAAAAGGTCGTTTATAACAACAAGTGACAAGTTCAGTGTTAAATGGAGCGATAATAGCCTTCGTCTACAGACACCGATTTCCAATTGAAAAGCCGGTGAGTATTTTATCCGATCCTTTTGATCAGTGTTTCGTACCTGTAGCCTACGTGCCTGTAGGTAGGAAGTTAACAAGTGAATTAGCACAAACTATGTTACGACTTTGATACGGACCACTCATTCCTCTTTAAGGCCCTTTCGGCTGGACGCGGATATTTACAGAAAGTAAATGTAAGTTGAGATAACAAAATGTTTAAAACCTTTGATTATCTGAACAACGAAACGCCGAAACTTAATTAAAAGCCACATTTCTGGTCGTGGCATGTTCCCAATCAAAGCAGGTATCATCTGATATGGGGAGTTACTAACCGAACTCATCGGCTTGCAATCCGATAACCACAAGCCGCGGTCAAGTCTTGAATACGACAGAGTCCTCATTCATTGTTTCGGAAGCTCCCGGACTATGTCGGACACAGCCGTATTGCTTATATAACCATGTGATTTATATTTTACGTATCTGCCTGCGGTATTATAACTGTTTTATTAAAATCAAAGTTTTTATTTTTGCGTAGTACGAAGCCTTTAGGGTCATGTTCACCAACATTTAATCAAGCGATTACCTACATATTCAACATAATATGGAACTGATTTAATCAATTGAAAATATGTTGGTGACACCAACATATTTTCAATTGATTAAATCAGTTTCCGGGCCTTAGTCATCTGCCTTGTAATGGTTGTGGTCTGGTTACCTCATCAAGCAGTGACACCGAAAAACCGACTTTATTAAGGAAAAAAATTTTAAGTGAAAATATATTTTCTCCTTATTTAAAATCCAATTATAACTTTTATTAAACAAGATTTTAATTAACTAAAAACTACTAAATAAAACTTACGTTAATAGAAATTTAACATTTTCTTAAAAGCTTGAGGCTTATCACAAAGTGTATGAAGGACGTTCAAGCCCTAAACTTTTAAGATAAAAAAAACTGGCTTGTAGAATCAGGACATGCATAATAAATGCATTGTCTTCGAATCATAATGAACATGTGAAAGGAGACGGAAATTACTCCATAGATTCCTGGGCCCAGGTGTTAACTGAATCATGCTAGCCTTATTTGTAAGAGGATATAATAACAAAGCCTCACTAAAAAAAAATTAAATTTGGCTATCCAGGAACCAAGTTTTAGGAATTATAGTAAAAGTGAGGTTATATACATACATTATTATCATTGTAGTTTTTGATGTTATTCATGAAATACTTTTGAATGGCTTCGGTTGTGTAATGGTTTTATGCATGGAGCGTGTGACGTGTCGAAGATCTGACACGTTTGGCTCTCCCGCACCCTGGACGGTCGCTGACAAGTTTCTACATCCAATATCCTGTAACCTAGAAGCAGTAGGCACCAACCTTTTAAAAACAAAAAAAGGGAAAAGAGGATGTAAAATAAAACACCAACACATGTATAAAACATGTATTGTTAATCTTCAATAATTAATATATCTTAACTGGCAACGCCGTGTCAACAAAACGTCTCGTTTTCTCATCCCCGTAATTTTAATTGTTAAAAGTTTTTGGACCCAATATAACAAGAAACTTTTATTTTGGAGGAAGCCTGAAACCTGCAAAACTACAGAAAATTAAAAAAAAAGACATCAAACTACAACATAATGTAATTAAACCAAAAACTACTGCATCGGAGGTGACATGACAGATGTCACCTCCGGTAAAACATCAATAAACCAAAATATGAAACCGAAATAGAAAAAATGTTGACGAGATCAGCCGCACGTCAAGCACGCCCACCACCTCCGGACTCTTCGCCCAGCTCCGCCTCGCCGCCGCCGGTATCCAGCCCCACCGTGAGTGCTGTGACGACACCGGCCGCGGTAGTTGCGTCGAGCTCGAGCGACGAGTATTTTTCCCCGCCGACGTCCCCAACATCTGTTCGTCGGCAGGGGAGAGGCCGGACACCGAGTAGCTTGGGACTTAGGGGCCATCCGGCCCCGAGCCGGGTCCCCGCTGCCGGTGGTTGTGTGCAGCGCATGAGATGGACTCAGTCTATGAACGAGAACGTCATGCGCGCCTATTATGGGTCTACAGAGGGGGGAACTCACCTCACTGCGTACCGTGATAGGATGCTGTCTCTTTTTCAGGAACTAGAACCAACCGTCAGCGTCTCGGCCCAACGACTGTCGGATCAGGTGCGGGTCATCTAACGCAATCGTAGGTTGGACGATGCCGCACTTGATAGGCTGCGCTCAGAGTTACTGAGCAACCTTATCGTCTCGACTCCGGCACAAACCGCGGTACAAGCGTCAACCATTGATCTACCGCGGTCCAATCATGGTGTTGAAGAAGATGATGATAAGGTTACCACAGTAAGTAGCCAATGCAACGACCGATTGAGGAGCGCACTGGAAGATGCGTTTCGCGAGTATAGATCCACTCCGACCGAACTTAATTAGACCGAGATTACCACAAAATGCACAAAAAAAATAGGGCGCTGGTGTGTGCCCTGGACTCGCAACTTAAGAATTTGTTCGAGAACAGCGAGGATCTCGTTGATACACACTCGATCCTGTATTGCGCGGCTGTTGCGGCATGTCGTTTAGCTAACGTCAAGTTTCCAAACTGTGACGGAGCTGCTCGACCAAAACCAACCGTACCAGCCTGGCAATGCAGGATCGAGCGACGTATCGATGGGGCCAGGGTACTCATAGGCAAACTATACTGTTTCAGGGAGGGCAATACAAGACCACGAGTGATGCGCTTTGTGAGGCGGGCATTTTCGGGGACTGAAATAAGCCCTCGAGAATACATGTCCCGTGTCACAGAGCGCATCGACTTCCTGAAGCAGAAAATTTGTGCATGGGCGAGCCGTATTCGGCGGTATAAGCGGCGGGTTGATCGATACTCGCAGAATCGCATGTTCCAGAGCGATGAAAGGGGGTATATAGAGCTTGGGAGCGACCTGAACAAAATTTGACGGACGTGTGCCGCCCAGATGATACCGCCACATGTACATTCCGGCGCAGCATCTGGTCAGTACCCGTCTGTCACACTGAGGCTGACTGGATGCAGAATGTCGAACGAGTGTGTGAAACTATACAAGAAATGGAAACAGTCCTAATTACGGCATCAGACGTTGCCAGGGCAGTCCGTCCGTTACCGAACTGGAAATCGCCAGGGCCGGATGGATTGCACAACTTTTGGTTGAAATGGCTAATTAGTTCGCATACTTGCCTGGCATCTCAGTTCCAGTCATCCCTAGAGTCTGGGTCGCTACCGCAGTTTCTATTAACAGGCGTTACCCACATGCTCCATAAGTCAGGTAGTCCCACGGAACCCAAGAATTATAGACCGATCACGTGTTTGTCGACGATCTATAAACTTCTTACATCCATTTTGAGAGTAAAAATTAATACACACATTGACAGTAACTCGATTATGTCTGCCTCTCAAAATGGATGTAGGAACGGATCCCGGGGTACTAAGGAGCTACTCCACATCGACATGGCCATTAGCCAACAGGTTCGTCGCTCCCGCAAGGATCTGTCGACATGCTGGATAGATTATAAGAAGGCCTACGACTCGGTGCCACATACATGGCTTGTGAGGGTGCTGGAGTTGTACAAGATAGATGCAACTCTACGCACCTTCGGTTCTGTATGGGGCAATGGAGGACGGTCCTTCGCTATCCGGGGTGTCGACAGATCCAGGGGAATGACGAGCCTGTCTGGATTAAACGGGGAATATTTCAGGGCGACAGTTTGAGTCCACTTTGGTTCTGCTTGGCTCTGAATCCTATAAGCACACTGCTGGAAGATTCAGGTCTAGGCTATCGGTTGAAGAGAGGTGGTGAAGTCATATCTCACCTTCTGTTCATGGATGACTTGAAAACCTTTGCCCCCAACAAATTGCAACTGATGGAGCTACTGAAGGTAACTGAAACATTCAGTAGCGCCATCAGGATGGAATTTGGTGTGGACAAATGTGCAATCATGCATGTTAAGCGAGGTGAGATTATGGAATCCGAAGGTATTCAACTTTCGGATTCCATACACCTTAGATCCCTCTCTTCATCCGAAAACTATAAGTATTTGGGTATGTCGGAAGCGTTAGGCATCACCGTTATTAACATGAAGCAATCGTTGAAGGAGCGCTTCTTTGGCCGCCTGAAGAAGGTATTAATTAGTCTTCTTTCGGGCGGAAACAAGGTGCGCGCCTTCAACGGTTGGGTCATGCCGATTTTGATGTACTCTTTCGGCATACTCAAATGGACCCAAACCGAACTTGACGACCTGGATAGGCGGGTCCGTACACTTCTGACCGCAAATCGGATGCATCACCCACGATCATCGGTGATGAGACTGTACATCCCGCGAAAGTGTGGGGGTCGAGGCTTTTTAAATGCCACAACCGCGAGGTGTGCAGTCTCAGGGAATATTTTTTAAAAGCCGAAGTGGGTATGCACCGTGATGTGGTCGCAGTGGACAAGGGGCTCACCCCGCTCTCCATGGCTAAAGAGAACTGGCACAAACCTGTAGTACTTACTACCGATGACCGCAAGGCGGTATGGCAAAGCAAGGAGCTTCACGGACGCTTCTATCGGGCTCTTCATGAGCCTGGTGTAGATTTCCTAGCGTCCGTATCCTGGCTACGTTTTGGTGACCTTTTCGGGGAAACTGAAGGTTTCGTCTGTGCAATTATGGACGAAGTTATCTTGACGAATAACTGCCGGAAACATATTATGAAGGACGGGACGGTTGACGTGTGTCGGGCATGCCACCGTCCAGGTAAGTCCATCAGGTATATTATCTCTGGTTGTTCTCGTCTGGCTAACGGCGAGTACTTGCACAGGCATAACCAAGTAGCCAGGATTGTTCACCAGCAACTTGCTTTGAAATATAAACTTGTGGATTCTGAGGTACCGTATTACAAGTATGTGCCCGACCCAGTTCTCGAAAATGACCTTGTCACGTTGTACTGGGATCGGTCTATCATTACTGACAGGACTATTATCGCTAATAAGCTTGACATAGTAGTGATAGATCGATTAGCGCGCCACACAATGATTATCGATGTTACCATTCCGCATGACGAGAACCTCGTGAAAGCTGAGAAAGAGAAACAAATTAAATATCTCGACTTAGCACACGAGGTTGTGTCTCTGGAGCCCTAACCACCGATAGCTTGGACCCTGCTCCCGCTACCGGCGGACCACTATTTTTTTATATTTTTAAATGTTTTTTTTTAAGTTGTTTTATAAAAATATTTAAAAATGTAGCAAAATAAGCATAAAAATAAATAAACGAAATAATAAAAATTTTAAAATCAAAAATAATAATATCAAAAATAATTTGCAGGAGGTACGATATTTTCTTGGTATCTTGCCCAACTGAGATACCATATAATGCACATTAATGGGCACAGCAGCTTACAGTCCTTCTACCTACAACACAGTTACAATAATATGAAAATATTGAATCTCGTCCTCTTCGACAGCAGTCCTCTTACACAGCGATCCATGTCGTCAATATCTAATCGATAGACGTAAACAGTTGTCCAAAATAGAGAGCCAGGTAATTTAGAGTAGCGAGATCCGTCAAATAGTCCGTTATAATATGCAAAGCCGAGGTCGTGGGTTTAAACAATAAAACAAGGAAAGTACGCGCGCACTCAGATCAAAAAAAAAAACGAACGACTGCATCTGTCCTGTCAGTCAGAGACTGACTGATGTCAGACACAAGTGTTGCTGGAAGAAGAAAAAAATCACTATGAATCGATTCAATCGATTCCACGAAAGCTTGATATGCACTTGTCACTCGATTTTCATACATATTCTCAGATTTTACCTTTTTAAGGTAATTCAGGCATTATAAATCAATTATTTAGTTTTATTAACTTAATTTTAGTTTTCTCGCTTCCTAGGTAGAAACATGGTACCATAATTTGTGATTTCCTTAAGAAAATTAACCCAGTTTTTTTTTTAAACTTAAAAACAACAATCTTACCTTTGGTTAGCAAAGATAGTGCCTGATAGCCGGTGATCGCCAACAAATGAAAACAAATGACGGCCATGCCAAAGCGTAGGTACGTTATGAACAGATGGTCAGAATGTCACAGCTTAAATGAGCCCGGACTTTGTTACGCGTGTGTGATAGGCAGGGATTTATTAAAGCTTTTTTTTCCAAACAGCAATGTAGGTAGGTTCGGATAGTTCGTAGTTAATTGATAGTAGCAAATGAGAAACAACCATTTTTGTTCTTAGTTATAACCGATGTTCTTCCTCGTACAATTAATGTGTTTGAAGAGAGAACTATCAATATCTAGCAGAAAGACGTAAAGTAGCAACAAATTACTTGATGATTTAAGTAAAGAAAGAATTCTTTTCGTTTACAATTAAGAATTAAAGTCTACAAGAGAAGGTTCTTTGGAGCTTTATATAAACGGTGGTAGTGCGTTATTACAAGGAATGAGCATAGTAAGTTTCCTTTTTTTTTTTGTAATTTTCTTGTTCCCCAATTCCAGTCCAAATTAATTTCCATGTACTTCACTTTCCTTCATTGCTCCAATTGAATTTATTACAACGTGGCAAAGCTGCCAGCCTTTTGGGCAATTTTCCCACTGACAGCGATGCGGACGAATTTTTTGATGACCAATGAGCTTTTCCCATTTTTTTCCTTCCTATACTTGTACATAATATATATTAGTGTTAGATTGTATACTGTATTTAAGAATTGTTTTAGTCTTAAAAAATTCAATGGTTAGCTGTGTAATAATTGTAATATTTATAACACATTTTCCAGCCAGTCCTTTGGATATCTGAAACATCAACTAATGCGATGTGTATCGCTCCTCGCTTAACGTGATTATTATTATTAGTACCAATGTACTGGCTCAGTTAAGTGCCTAAAGCCGAGAACAGACACGTAACACACCACGCGATTACCGCCGCGTGCTCTTTGCTGTCATGACTTGTGACTTCGTAGTGCCAGACGACCTATGAGTGTTATGGGGGATGTTACAAGTGAGCGACTTCAGCACAATCTTGTCGGGGCTATCTCAAGTGTGCATTAGTCTGAGTTATGTCAGCAATTATTCAGCGGTCAAGATCCTTCGGTGTCCTAATCGTAAGTCCCAACATGGCTATATACTCGGTAAGATGTTACCCCACGAGAGGTCATTACCGGAGCGGACCGGGCGGCTTAGTTTCGGCCTTCAGAAATTTGTTAGTGGTCGAGAATTTGCGAATCAAGCTTAAAAAGGTTAAACCTAAGTACGGTTTCTGCTTATTTATTAATTATTCAGAAAATCCTGTTAACAGTTCTCATCTCTAAATAATTAATTATTAGCTCGTTGTCTACAAAATTATGATCGGAATTTTGTTAATCTAAAATGGTTTTAATAATTAATTTCTAAAAGCGCAGCTATTAGGTAACTTCAATTCAAAATGTCAGACCCTAATGAAATTCAGGGCTTTGGC
This sequence comes from Dasypolia templi, assembly GCA_963555695.1. Lineage (NCBI taxonomy): Eukaryota > Metazoa > Arthropoda > Insecta > Lepidoptera > Noctuidae > Dasypolia > Dasypolia templi. The sequence goes on along the minus strand of OY743143.1, from coordinate 24,103,956 downwards.
TTTATTATTATATAATAGGTAGAGGTATTTTGTAGTTAAATTTTATTTGAAAAAAAAATTGCCTTTTTTCTTCAATTGTAATATGTAAGGATCGTAGCAGGTGGCGTTATGTAGTTTCTGCCTACCCCAATGGGTCTATTGTATGATGTGAGTTTTATGTTAATTAAGCGAGCAACTAAGATAACATTGCCACGTTATGTCTCTAATAATAATCATCGCCTTTATTATTATGGCCAGAAATAATCAGAGATAATTGTATTGCCAATCGATGATGGCGGCACGCGAGTAATTTCTTCATATTACTGGTGTTGGAATAACTGTCTAACAAGATAATAATCATAATGTCTGTTGGTTGACGGTTTCCCTTTGTGATTTTCCTTATAACAGTGAGATTCATTTGTCAAAATAATTATGTTACTTACTCTCCTTGTTGGAATTAGTTGCAGTTATTGGTAGGTATAATTGAGTTGAGAAATGTGTAAGAATGTCTCATGTTTCGGTATTCATAATAATCAGTCAGCGGAAAACATGAAAAGTTCTAATTGAAAAGCTTACAAATCCTGTAAGAAAACAATTTATACAAAAAATGTTTTTGAACGAACTTACGGTACGTTCATACGGCGTCGAGTGTTTCTCTACCGAATCGGTTTTTTGAAGGATTCGGTTTAGTGGCAACAGTATTTCAATGAATTAGTTCACACATGCATTCACTTTCAAGACACGGCAAAAAAACCGAATCTTGCTGAAGTTGACATCCGATTTTGCGACTACAAACCGATCCGGCCGTATTGCAAAATGTAAGATCCGGTGCAGTGGTATAGCGCAATCAATACATGCGTTCATACGGTACATGCAGGGGTAGATTCGGTTATTTGCCGGATCTTGAAACCGAATACGTCGTCGGGTCGCACAAGCGAGTTGTAAAGGCACCAACTCTTGATCGTCTTTGTACTATTGGGTTTAACCACGATCTTTCTCCACGACGCTGACGGCGATAACACCAGTATATTATAGCAAGACTGTTCAAGTCCATCGCTTCCAAATCAACATGAGGAACTGTGCGCGCTCTTGCAAAAAAAAAGCCGGATGGTGAGTTCACACGGGATCTCGATACGAGGCCGTCGGTTACGGCAATGCAAGATGTGCTGTGTGATAGATCGGATGATAACAAGATTCGGCAAAACGTGGCTCCGTGTGAACGTACCGTCACGTCTGTTTTCAAAAGCTGACCGAGTGTGCATTCGTGTACATATTTGATTTGTTTTAGAGTTTATGTAGATTTTGCCCTTCACGTTGCTTATGTGTCCCTTAATCGTACTAAATATTAAAATTTAACATAAATTTACAGAACAAAAATTTCGTAGAACAAAAACATTGAAAAATGTAGTTGAGTACATTTCCACTTTCACAAATCTATTAATATCTTCAGAACGCCTGGTCCGATTTTCTAAAATCCAACTAGAATATCCGTTTTAAACTTAGTGTCAACGTTTCTATAAAACAAAAGTCACATTTTAACTTACGTAATTATACGACAATCTTTCGTTCCCTAAAAAAATACCTTGCAAATTTCACTTTCACAGTCTTGTTAGATTAAAATATGCACATCTATAATAAAACTAAGTTAATTAAACTGATTGGAAACAAATTATCGTTAAATTGACAAAGTCCTTTTAGATTCTATTTAGAAAATATTTCTAAATCACGACGTGCACAGAGCGGTCCTCGCACTACTTGTGCTAGTGCCCAGGTAGGGTCTCATCGCCGACAACAATAACTGATTGGACCATTTTGTGATTGAAGAAATAGTCGTAAGTATTATCATTCTAGACAATAGTTTATAGGGAAAGCTACAATGACCCTAGTGTGTGTATTGTTGGATACTACTACCCGTCCCTGGGAAAGGAGGGGCGCGGTCACTATAAAACTACCGCAGGCGACAAGTTAGAACCACCCCTCCCGACCCTTGCTCGAGCCAGCCGCGCGCCTGAGCCTGTAGCGTTTATTCGTCCCAAAATCTCATAATTCCTGATCCAGCTAGTCTCTTGCTGCCCTCTTCCAGCGACACCCTAAGCCGAGGTCCGTACCCCTAAGGGTGCGTGTAGTTGCTTAGTTTTTATTTAGTATTTGAGTTTAAGTCCTGGCTGGAGGCCTTAATTTATTAGGGCACCACAGGCAAGTCCGCTTCAGCAGACGACAACCTCACACCTTTTTGACCTGCGAGATGCCATACATAAAAAAAAAGAGTTAGACTCACTTTTCGTTTGGACTGTGTTGCATGCGGAAGGCGCTGTCCGTTAGCCGTTCGGTGTAATCTGGTATCTCTGTATCTCATAATCATATATTGATTTCCTTGATTTGATGGATGATGATTTTGTTCCTCTGATTGTAATTTTGCATTGTTTGTTTTTATGTTGATGAATATTTCTTTAATTAATTGTGATTTCACTTCTGTCCTAAAATCAGAAGTGGGAAAACAATCCAACCCCAATTTAGGCCCCTTGACCAATTTCAATTTCATAAACATTGGAACTTTGTCGTTACCCACGTGTTAAAAAAAATCTTCGATTTGTTTTGGTGTTTGTTGTTTTGAGTATATCGAACTTGTTTTGGCGGGTGAACATGCCTAACACGCATGGTTCACGGAGCAGATCGCATAGCAGATCGCACCGCCGGAATCGTAGGCGTGACCGGTCGCGAGATAGCTCACGAAAACTACGAAAAAAGTCACGTAGTCGTCGCGAACGGACTCCCTCTAGAGTACGGTCGAGCGGGACGCCGTCGCTTGCGTAATAAATTAGCCAGACACTGCGGTCTAATTCTGTTGAAACGCATACGCTAGATACAATCTTATACCGTCTGGAAAAGATCGAGAACAAATTCTACGTCTACCCATTTCGCAACCGGACCCAACGGCGCCGTCTGTGGCTCAAGCTATAGTAGATGCGATCCACTCCATAAATCCGGGACGTTCCCATTACTTTGTGTCAAACTTTGATCCGTCGTTCCATGACGTCGACACTTGGTGTGATGATGTGGATCGCGTACAAATAGCCAAACGCTGGGGCGACAAAGAATGCCAGTAACGCGTAGCCGGATGTTTAAAGGCGATGAGAGAACGTTATTAAATGAATCGGTAACCGCTGATAGATCATGGAGTAGCTTTAAACGCGAATTCAAACCACTTTGCCCTCGAAAAGAACGCGACTATACTTTTTGAAACTATGAATAAGACGTCCAACAGATTCACGTCGTACGCTGAAAACGCGAAACGTACTCTGCTCCGCTTGCGCATTGTCAAAGGCCTTAAAGAAAGGAAAGGAAGTAATGATGCAAATAGTGGTCCGCGGCATAGACTATGCACAAGTACGGGTAGCGGCGGTAAATACAGAACTAACATCAGAAAATCTGGTGTCTTTTTATATATACGAAACCAGATCAAAAGAAGGGTGGCTCAGCTCAAACTACGGCATACCCTCTGTCACGAAAACCTGTTACCGAACATGCATATTCGAATCAGCGTAAGACCTGTTTTAACTGTAAGGGCCGACGTCGCTTGTTTCACAACTGCCCAAAAAAATCGAAACCGTCCCAACGTTCCAAACTGCATGTTGTGTAAAAAGAAAGGGCATAGGGAGGACATTTGTTTTGCCAAGATCGTTTGAAACACAGGGTATACCGGACGTAACGCTATGTAAATTTTTGTCATGATCCTGCGGAAGAAACAGCGACATAACCACCGCACGGTATACCATGTGTAGCATGGTATACCGGTCGATGTGTTAATAGACAGCGGCGCGCTAAATGTTTCCTTCACATCGTCTGACGTAGTAAAACATTTAGCTTTCGCAGTAAAACCTACTAAGTGTGTGTTGAAGGGTATCAGTAACCACGAAATTGTATCCACGTCTTATGCAACCCTTATAGTCGAGTTTGCTAATATCACGACAGAGGCTGATTTTGTCGTAGTACCAGCCGCGTTTATGAGCATACCCCCTTTTTTTTTTGGGTGGGAAATCATCAAATGACTTCTCCCGCTCTGGGTGGAGCGGGAGGGCGTGTCAGACTATTTCTAACTAAAAAGCCACCACGCCAGGGCCACGGTTTTCTCTTTAGAATTACCCGCGACCCTGAGGCGTTGGCCCTATCGGACCCCGTCACTTTGTGCTGACATGTCTTTGAGGCGCGCGTGGAACACGTCGCGCCGTCGACCCGGGCCTAGTCCTTACCCGACGGCGAGCTACCCGTTGCTCGCCGTCCGTGAGGGCGCAAGGCTTTCTTCTTCATGCGCTCCGCCTCTTCCTTTGCGAGCATTACTGCTTCGCAGTAGGAGGTGACGGCTTTCCATTCCTCTCGCTCCGTACCATGGCCTGGACCAGGGTCGGACGCGAGAGATCGCCTCCATGAGGACACTGCGGTGCTCCGCCCAAGCTGGCCATACCTCCATCGTCTGCTCCACCGTGTCCTCCGGGCGATCCACACAATGGTGACACCCGGGCGTTTCCTCCCGCCTTATGCGAAACAGGAACCTCCCGAAACAACCGTGTCCGGTGAGGACCTGTGTCAGGCGGATGGTGAGGACGCCGTGGCGCCTCTCCAACCAGTCCTCAAAGAGGGGACTTACCGCCGCTATTGTGGCGTGCCCAATGAGTATACCTACCCCTAATAATTGGAACTGACATTTTAAATAGGGACGGCATAACGTTCATCAGAACCAAATACCGACTATATCTGACACGCGCACCTTACAGCCAAAACTCGTCATGTGTTCACAGTATCTAAAGAAACTAAAATAACTAACATAACTAAATAGGTACACCACTGCAGGGTGCAGAGCGGGAATGTCATAAGAGGGCGATTGATGATTTTGCGGAGTTTTTTATAACAGGCACGGCGACAACTTTTGCCACTACGGCTGAAATGCATATCAATGTAGCCAGCGACGTAGCCGTTACCTACCGCCCTTATAAACTTTCAATTGCTGAGAAAACTAGAGTTCGCGAAATCATCTATGACCTTCTACAGAAGTGCATTATCTGAAAGTCCGAATCCGAGTATTCAAGTCCGGGAATTTTAGTGAAGAAAAAGGACGGATCGGACCGGCTTTGCGTTGATTTTCGCGCTTTGAACAGGGTGACTGTTAAAGAGCGATATCCGGTCCAGTAAATAGATGACCATATCGATCATTTAGGTGACAAAAACATAACGAGTTACTCATCTCTTGACATGGCCTCTGGCTTCCACCAGATAAAATTAGCGACGAGTCAGTCCATCGCACCCCATTTGTTACGCACGAGGGGCATAAAGAGTACTTAAAAAATGTTGTACGGTCTGACGAATTCGCCCATTGTGTATCAACGCATTATCATCAATACGCTGCGCTTTATCGATGCGGGACAAGTTCTGGCTTAAATAGACGATGTACTGCCGATGAGCGCCACAGTGGTCGAAAGTGTCGACCTGTTGCGACAGGTACTTACGACCTAGACCAACGCAGGGTTTTCGATAAACGTACGCAAGTGTGTCTTTCTCACCACCGAGATTGAATATCTTGGCCGAATAATAAGTCAAGGTCAGGTAAGGCCGAGCTTTCACAAGATCCAGGCATTAGTAGACTCGCCCGCCCCGAAAACTTTCCCACTCTCACAATTGACCAAAAAAGATGTTCAGTTCCAGTGGGGTCCCGAACAGGAAAAAGTTCGACAGGAAATAATTTCAATTTTGACCAATGAGCCGGTATTTGTAATCTTTGACCCAACTCTTACCACAGAGGTTCATACTGATGCGAGCAGCATCGGCTATGGCACAATTCTTTTGCAAACCCACCCGTACTTACCTCTGACTTTACTATCATTTACCTCCACGTTACCTACGGAGGTAAAATTTTTATTTTAAAAACATTAGTTACTGTTACTTATACTAGGGTTTCTTTCATATCGACGTTTCGTTATTATATCTATGGTTTATTGGTAGTTACTAAAATAAAAAGGGCCAAAATTTATCCGGATTGTAAAAATATTAAGGCTACCCTAGTTTCTTAAGTAAGGTTCCAAATTTTACATATCCTTTACAAAACAACATAAAACATTTAAAGCAACGTGAAACTCATTAAAATTTTCAATTAACGTTATTAATTCAATCCACGAAATTTTATAGATTCCAACAGAATTTCGGTTGGTATGAAACAATTTCATTCGGGACCGAGAAATAAATAAGTACTGTACCCAACTACTGAAGAAAATTCTGAAGCAAACGTTTATTACAAGGATTATGGAAATGAAAATTCAATTTTATAGATTGCCGATTAGATTATCCTCTCCATTTTTAATAGATGTCCGGACATCGATGATGTAAATGTTTCAAAGATATTCCTATTTTACGGAGGGAGATGTTGTCCTGTATTTAAGGAGGGTAGGGTGGAATAAATAAGTACGATATACATGTGACTAAATTGTATGCGTAGTATAAATGTAGGTACAGTCGTGGAAACTATTGTTTGTTGCTGCATAAAGTGGATAGTAAAATTTGACTGTATAACACCTTCCATGAAATCTGTACCCTTTCGAGGAATTCATCGTCCTCGATATGAATACTCTTGTTTCTGAACAGACTTTCAAATTTTTTTTTGTGCTATTTTCTCTTGCCGTGTATGTTTACTAATTTCTCAAGAAATATTGTACGTAAAATACTGATTTACTTACTTATACATAATGTAAACGGTCGAAGATATCTCCCTCTTTGCTCATAAAGTAGTACCAATTAATATTCATAGCTGGCGCCCACACGCCATATCTGCGGACTGAAATTGTCCCATTTTATATTTTATTCCTAATTACTACGCTATTTATCACGTTATTGTTTATTAATGTTTTACTGTTTTACGTGTTTTATCGAAGATTGGGTATTGTAACAAATACAATTAGATTCGTCGACAACAGATATTTGCGGAGCGCGCCCCGACATTGTTCACTAACTTTGTTCTGTTTGTAATTTTTCATCCAGTTTGTTGTTACTTGATAGTCCCACGTCTGAATAGTTGGAGCAAAACTAACTAATACCTTTGGGCTGGACATGGAAAAACTAAACTCGTAAATCATGTGTTTGGAACTTTCAAAGCAATGTCTACGTATAATTCCAGTCGATAGCGAACGCCAAACGCATACCGTGGAAGTGATATATTTTCCAATAAAAAGTGCCTCGCAGCGCCAGCGTAGAGAATGGCTATGCGTCATTCTTAAAGAACAGCAGACAGAACGAATTATAGTAGTCGGTTTGTTTGGAGTCGATATCAAATGAGAAGTGTCAGTGTGGTTGACAGACAGGCTCCCTTTGACTTATGAGACAGAATTGCCGCGCGTCTTCGAGTTACACGCGAGCTGTATTAATCAAATCGCTATCACTTTCGATCGATAAAAAAACGAATATTTGATTACAATCTCATACGTCGTTCCAAGTTCTTCTTCGTTCTCTTCTTCGTCAACCAATTTCCATTGTATCGTTATCTTAGGTATAGGTAGCAATGTATAGTTACGTACCTATCTGGCTGCATGATTTTGGTATTACTGAACGTACAAACACTTTAACACTTCAATCATATTTTAAAAACTAGATAATGTCGGCGTTTCCTATCCGACTACTCTGAGTAGAAGGGCCGACATAATCTTGGTCAGATCATGTAGTTTGGTGTCTGAAATGTTCTTTTGAAGATTGAACCACACAGATTGAGTGGACCTATGGCATCTAAACGAGTAGGAGTATTTTCTTGAGCTTGGTTGCAAGAACGACAAATTTGTTTTTTCGTAGTATTTATATTGTGGATATCACTGTATTCTTTTAGCAAATCTATATGTTTATATGCTTAATAAAGATTGATACTAACTGAGAAGACAGTCATTATAAGAATCTCCTTAAACAAGAATTTACTGAATATGGGCGGCATTTCCCCACAACAGAATACCGTACGACATCACACCGTTTCGAAAATAACAGATATTGTTATTTTGTAGTTGATTAAGAGATGTGAGCTTCTTCCCCAGGGCTGATCGAGTCGAAATTTGGTATGCTACTACTTCAATGACGTTAGAAGCACATATTAACCTTGAACTGATGCTGGAACCTAGGTCACTTGAAGTTTGCAGGATACCCAACTCCCTCATCAACATGCTGTGGAAATATCGGGGGACGGCTAATGAAAACGTCAAACAGACGACGCCCAGCAATAATGAATGTATATTGTATGTTCATTAGCCACCCCCCTCCCGACGCGACCATGCTTTGATCAAAATATTACCTAAACATTATATTAAGCTTAAAGGGCCAATAATTTTATTGTTTCTTAATTTCAGAGGTTTTATTTTTAAATAACTTTTATAACTTGTCTTACATGAGGTTTTGTAAACTTATTACATGTAGAGTTACATTTTTTTCCGCAATGTAGTTAATAGTCAAATTAGTGAAAATAATATATCGATACGAAGAAAGGAAAATGGAATCCTTTCGCCAATTGGCATCACCGTCGAGATCACCGTAGTCACAGATCTATTAAATTATCAAACATACATTTCTCATAAATGGATATTCTTTAAAGTAACTAATATATATGAGCGAATTTATCTATTTGGATATTTAATTTGCGGAGAAATTCTCATTTGGCACGTGTCCAACTAGAACTAAGGGAATTTAACCACAATTCCGATGAACTTACGCAGAAACTATAAAGTTTTCATTCTAGCTTTCCTCACGTTCATCCCCTTATACGATTTGTTAGCGAGCGGGTCAAGGTTCTTATTCTTATTCAATAAGATTATCACCATTCGGATTTTTAATGAACATATTTAAACACTATTCCTACCTTTAGAAAACTTTATCTCCGCGGACAACATTTTATTGTGTAGCCACTAAAGAACGAACAAAATATGTCTTCCATTGATATGTTGGACACTCTACACAAATTAAAAAAAAATTGTCTTCCCAAATGGGTGTACAAAAAAGTGAATTTCTGAGGTGAATTTCATCCGATAAAAAGTAAACCTAAAGCTAGGTGTTGTCGAGTCATGTTTAATACAATGACGGCGAGTTCTTGCTAGTGGGACGCCGGCTTAATCGAAAAATTCCTTCAGGCGTTCCGCAAATACTTGCATGATTGAAGAGGCGGCGTACGAACACACGCCTCCCGTACCTGCCGATATTTTGAACTACACGGAATGTTTGCAGCGGGAATTCTGTGAAAATAACAGGCGCCCCACCTTAATGCTGATCGTATTTGTGTACCGTATGCATCTGGCCATGTTTAGTAAATAAAATAACCGTTACAACAATTTAAACAAGTTTCTCTTTCATAACATTAACAAGCTTGTTTCATGTAGTCTGCGCTCTGTCGACTAACATCTGGATCATTCGCTTAATAACCCTAAATAGTTGCAGTCTCTGGTAAGAGAGGCCAGTTAATTGAGTTGGCAACGTAAATACAAACCACATGGCCGCCATGATACTTGTTTAAGAATCCTCACGGACTTTTTCAATGGATTTATTGAAGTGTAATAAGAACACGAAGCCTTACATTTTTCCGTCGCATTATGACAAAAAATTTTACGTCATTGTATATTTACTTAGTCAAAAGCAGAGTTCGGGGATATTTACTTAATTCTTGTAGTCGCCTAGTCATTAGTGCGTTGTGGCGTAAACGGTAAATGCACTTATACGGCCTTACAGAGGCGTACTTAGAGCAAAAATAAAACAATCATTTGTACAGAAAATGCAGTTTTCCCAGATGTTATGGGCAACAAATACTTAGTATTGTTTAAAAAGGGATTATATAAGCGACTCCTTGAAGATGTGTCAAGAATGTGTTAGAACCATAACGTGAGCGACGTCGCTTCATAGTTTTCGTTGTTCACAGACAATAAAGTGGCAAACAAAAAATGTAACTTTAAAGAGACAAGATTTCGCCTTTGCGCGCTTCCGCGGCATTCTGCTCATGTTTCAAGTTTTCTCTCGAAGTAAGATCCTTTGATCTCAGTTTTACAATTTCATGTTTTATAATCTTACAGTAGGTATATATACATCAACTGTTGTACGTGTAGGTATTTTTTTCCCTGCATGTTCGTATGTACAATAAAAAAATTAAATAAGTTTGTTTGCGGTTGAAAGCGTGCGAGTTGTGTTTTTTTTTTTGATAAAGGATCACTAACGTCACGACTAACGTGACGTGTTTTAAGAACAGCCAATTATGTCTTGGGCATAAAAGAAATATTTTATATGAAAACTTAGAGCTACAGTTGCAAAGTTCACGTATTTTCTAACTAACGTTTGGCAGACAATAAAAACAACAAATGTTTAGTTCCTCCCACAGGATCTTGTAAGATAAAAGCCGAGATTGCGGCTCAAGTTGAACTGTCAAGAGTTTAACTAGGAGCTGAGGTCGGGAAGTTCCTGGAATAACTATTTAGTTCAAACAATAGTAACTAGCCGCGTTTTATTTTTATGGCAAGGAATTTGCGGAACGTTTTTGCTCTGAGCAATTTACTTTGATGGTATCTGCAAGGAGGATGTTCAGTGTTTTTTAAAACGATTGACATCATTCCCCCCTTGTTACAACCTGTCCGAAACATGCAACATTAGCAGTATATAAATACGTACGTAAGATGCTTTGTAGATCACGCTGACTGGCAGAATAATTAAAATGAGAGTCAACATCACCAGTTAGGTAAGGTTAGGGAAAAATTCAATAATCACCCCGAATTTACACATCTTCTAAATTGACAGCAAATTATGCGGTGCATTGTTTTTTAGCATTACTATAGCTCAGACTTGATATTCTTTTAATATTACTTCGTTTTCGATTTTAAATAAGCAAGCTCAAAAATTAAGATTTAAAATACTGAAGTGTAAATCGACTTTAGTTGCTGACTTCACAATTTCAAGTCAATTGTGTATGACCGTCTTAAATGAAATCAATTAGAAAGCACAAAACCTTGAAGTTATTGAACTCCAACTGCGGTAGATGAAGAACAAAATCTTGCGAAGTATACAGACGAACAATCAATAGTTACAGAATTATATGGAGTAATGAGTAACGATAATTCAATGTGACTTCAATGGCGGTCGGTCATAAAAAGGTGCACAAATGTATGAAAATATTATGTTTTAATATTTATTACATCACATTGTGGCAATATTGTTATCGCAAATAAACTTTGTTATTAAAATTACAACAAAAACGGATAAAAAATTATGAAGTACATGAATTAACACGAGCGGATAAACGTTTCATTTGTTGAGATAATGTTTCAGATTTTAATTTTATTGTTTTGGATTGAATACCTAATACAGTAATGTAATTCAAACAATTTGTTTCTCAATACTTAGCTTTTTCAGGGAATGAATATAAGTGAGGGACTTTAGATAATGCTCAAGCACGAGTGTGTGAGCCTTGTGTTATTCTGTTCCAAGACAAAGAATTGTGTATAGAGCTCTCTTCCCAGTCTATTTGGGGATTTTCAAGAGTATCCCTCGGATTTGCTGAATTATTTAGATATTCGTATGAAAGAAGTAATTAGGAAATCAGCTAATACGTATGGTACTCGTTATGTAGGTGAAATGGAAAGAGGCTGTATAAAAAGTGTATTCAATGAGCGAAATTATTTGTGGTAGGCGCGACTGAGGGCAATTCGCTCTGCATCACATGGAGTGCCCCCGCTCTACGACTTTGACAAATTGCCTTCTTATACACCAAGACCAACACCAATTATTTAGCCGTTCAAGACCGGCGTCATAAGACAATGCCACCGCTGCCAGTTATACGGGCATTCGCAGATGCACTGTCATGCCAAACCCAGGTGCGTCAAGTACCTGGGCGATCACGGCACTGCAGAATGCACCCGTCCAAAGGACCGCACCTTGTGCACAGAGCCGCCAAGCTGTGTGCTATGCGGAGACTCAGGCCATCCAGCCAAATATCGTGGGTGCCCCTAGGCTCCCAAAACCTCATCTCCCAAGCTGACGAAGCATGCAGACGCCCGTCAACAAAGGGAAAGCCCCCGCTACGCCCACGCGTGGCCAACATCCCATCACCAGGAGCGACTCAGTCCTCAGAGGCCCTCGCCCTGGAATTACCTCCACCATCAGCAGGCTTTTCCAGCCTTAGCTCCCAGACCCGTTCCTGCGGCCATCCCTCCACTCATGGAACCCTGCATCCGCGTCAACGCGCCCCCAGGCATTCCTATGCCCGTGAACAAAGCCGCTCCCGCCGCTTCAGCTCCACCCGCAGCCACCCGTGTTATCGGCCAGAACCCGATGGACGCCTTTAACGTGATCTCGAGCACGTTCACGGCCTTCCTCACCCCTCGCGCCAGGAAAATGGCCAGCGAAATTGTTGCCGCCAGAAATGCCGGCAACCTCTACATGATACAAAGTATTTATAATGCGAACCCGGACATTACGCAAGCCATCAGGGGTCCTTCACCAATCAACCCAACCCTAATAATGGATAAAGCTATCCTCGCGAGAACCAAACCCCGATCCCTAAAGCTAGGTTATTTCAATGCCAATGGCATCCTGCGACAACGTGCTGAAATCAGCGAGTTCCTCCGCGACCACCACATCGACATCCTCCATGTTCAGGAAACGTTCCTTAAACCGAGTTACCGAAATCCGTCAATTGCAAACTATCGTACAGTTCGCAATGACAGGACGCGTTGCCATAAGGGCGGTACCCTTATCTACTACAAAAAGGAGCTTTACTGCATTCCCATCGATCCTCCCACACTTTCACGATTGGAAGTGTCTTGCTGTCGGCTTGGCATGACAGGTCATCAACCGTTCACCATAGTATCGGCCTACCTCCCCCCCATTAATACTTCGGAGAATTTCTAACTCCTTGCTGAAGATCTTTCTGTCCTATTTAGCCTGAGTGACTCCGTTATCATAGCGGGTGATCTCAACGCAAAACATCCCTCCTGGAATAGCACCAGGACCTCTTCCAGAGGGAGACAGACCTCTCAGAATTTCGATGTCATCGCGCCGATGACTCCCCTACGGTTGGACTCTATAGAAGTGGTACAAGAGCTCGCTTCTGAGCACCGTCCAGTAGTCATGAAACTGGTCCCCCGCTTAGGTCTGCCCGACTCCACCCAACCCCCTCCAACCAAAGTGGTAACGGACTGGAGGATAGTAAGCGATCGCTTAAAATCCAACACATCCCCCCACTTGGACCCAATCCCCGATCATTTTGACTCTATCGCTGACACGACGGCCGCGGTCGACTCATTTACAGCTCACGTAAAATCAGTCCTGGACGATTGTTCAAGGGAAATTCAAGCCATTGCAAAGCAATTGGAAGTTGCCGGACGATGTACGCGAACTGTTGAATGAGAAGAACGCGGCTGTCCGTGCCTACAGCAACTTCCCCTGCGACGCGAACAAAGCCCATATGCGTTACTTACAGAGTACTGTAAGAACACGCATAGAGGAGCTGCGTACCGCCGGCTGGGACAAGATGCTGAGCGAACTAGAGCCCACCCACCTAGCCTTCTGGCAACTCCAGAGGAAGCTTAGATACGGAGAAATAGTCTCCATGCCCCCCCTGATCCGTCCCGACAAGACCATCGCCTTCGATGATGTCGACAAGGCTGAGCTTCTAGCCGACAGTCTAGAAGCCCAATGCTCGCCTAGCTCTCAACCAGTAGACCAAGCTCACCTCTCTGAGGTCGACGCTGAAATCGAACATAGAGCCTCCCTTCCTCCCGTCGAAGACCCAGAGTATCCACTGCCCCCGTCACGCCAGACGAAGTGCACGACTTCATCAAAGGTCTTAAGGCTCGTAAAGCCCCAGGCTCAGATGGAATCACCAATAGGGTATTCCAACTTTTCCCTGCCCACCTGATAATGCTACTGACCACCATCTTCAATGGTGCTCTGAGCAATAACATCTTCCCACAGGCATTCAAAGAAGCCACCGTCATCGGTATACCGAAGCTCGGCAAGCCAAAGTCGGAGCCTACTAGTTACCGCCCCATCAGTCTGCTCAATGTCCTCGGCAAAATCTATGAGAGGCTTATTTATAAGCGTCTCAGAGACTACGCCGAGACAAAGGGCCTCATCCCCAACGAACAGTTTGGTTTATAACCCAACACTCGTGCGTACAACAGGTCCACCGTATATTCGAACACATCAACTTCGGTTTCCAACGAGGTTTGATGACCGGTGCTGTCTTCTTCGACATAGCGAAAGCGTTCGACAAAGTCTGGCACAACGGCTTACTATATAAGCTGTACCAACTCGGTGTGCCAGATCGTCTCGTGCACATCTTACTGGACTTTTTGTCGAACCGCACCTTCCGTTATCGCATCGAAGGAGCGCTATCCTCCCCTCACCCTATTCGCGCAGGAGTCCCTCAGGGCTCTGTGATCTCTCCTCTAGCTTTCACGCTATTCACCAGCGATATGCCCAAGTGCAGTAAGGCGCAGTTGGCCCTGTTCGCAGACGACACGGCCATCTACTACACCGACCGTGATGAAAATTCGATAGCTCGCATTCTCCAAACCCAAGTGAACAAGCTTGGCGCTTGGTTCAGAAAATGGCGAATCGAAGTATATCCCGAAATATATATCCCGCAAAAGTCAAGCGGTTCTTTTCTCAAAGCCGCGTCGCAATCCCTGCACCCCTCGACCGATCACCATGTTCGGCAAGCCGATCCCTTGGGAGAAGCGAGCCAAATATCTGGGTGTAGTGCTCGATGAGCAGCTCTCTTTTTCGGAGCACATTAAGGCGGCTCGTTCGCGCGCCACCTTCGCTCTAGGTAGACTTCACATTGTCCTAAATGCACGTAGCAAATTGTCACTAAAGTGCTAAATGCGTATCTACACAGCGTGCATCCGCCCGATCATGACATATGCCAGTGCAGTCTTTGCACACGCCAAGCCCTATCGCTTCAATAGAATGCAGACCCTCCAGAACAAGTTCCTCCGTAGGATCACAGGCTCCCCCTGGTACGTTCGCAACGAGATCCTTCACGTTGACCTCAAGATTCCCACTATCCCCCAGTTTATGAAACGCATTTCAAAGCGTTTCTTCGAGACCGCCGCGAATCACCGCAACCCTCTGGTTGTCAAGGCCGCTAGCTATATTCCCTCCTCCATTAGTCATGTCCGCCGTCCCAAGCATGTTCTCACCGATCCCGATGACCACATAACTCTCATTCAGGAGAGCAGTAGGGCCACCAGTACAGTGCACAAACACAGACCGACATACCGACATTCCGACCTCGCCGCCGAGGTTCCTCGCGAAGATCCCGACGTAACTGTCCCCCCCGACCCTTGCTCGACGAAGTGCCAGCCCGCGCCGTAGCTGAGCCTGTAGCTTTAAATTCCCCAGATAAAAATAATATGATCCAGATCCAGCCTGCCCCATCTTGCTGTCCTCCCGTCAGCGACGCCCTAAGCCGAGGTCCGTACCCCACAGGGGGTGCCCTTAGCGAGCGTTCGCTTAGTAATGTAAGTAGTTTTACGCCCCTGGCTGGAGGCTTTGAGTCAGGCTTAAGGCAGCCACAGGATAGTCCGGTTAAGTAGTCACGACCTCTCAAGGTCAACTACGAGATGCCATACATAAAAATAAAAATAAACAATTATTTAAAATACTTTGCTGCATACAATGTCAGACTCATTGCCTGTCGAAGAAACGCCTCGGGACGATTTGTTATACAAAAAACCGGCATAGTGCGATTTGCACTCGCGCACCGAGGGTTCCGTACAAACCTGCAGGTATGTAAGACCTGAGTATTTGATATCAATTTCAATTTAATACCTCTACGCGTTCATGAGCAAAGGGTTAGTAAATTTTAAAATTATTAAAAAAAAAAAAAATGATGTAACTAAAAATTTACGATTTTCGTAATTTTTCCTTTATCTTTGCTATAAGACGTTGCTTCGTAACAAATTTCAAGATTCTGAGTTCACGGGAAGTATCCTGTAGGTTTTGATTCCCTTGCGAGTGTCGAAAATTTGCGGAAATTTGCGGCATAAACGGCTGTATCTTTTGATTGCGTTGGCTTGGAAGACAGCTCGAAGGGACAGTAGACCTGAGTATTTGATATAAATTCAAGCTTGATACCTCCACGCGTTCCTGAGAAAATGGGTCTTGACAGACAGACAGACAGACAAACTGATCCTTTAAGATTTCCGTTTTTTCCTTTCGAGGTATGGAACCCTAAAAACAACCAGGGATTAATTGACCCAGTGCTATGGTTAATGTTCACCTGAATGTAGAAGAATTTTGGTTATGTTTGAGATCAGTGAAGCAACGGATGGTGAAGCCATTAGCCGCTTTGTCAGATGACGCTATACAAGCAATATGTTGGCGTCGGAAGTGAAATCTAGCTCCGCATACATAGGAAAGCTTCGATTGTAACTGCGAATTGATACCAGAACTGACGAGGGATTCAGAGAATAATTAATATTCAATTAACAGTCACAATTTCAAGAACTTTTTATGTCCTAATTTTTTAGTCTCTTGATTAGTTCTCTTTGTTCCGTTTTAACCTTTGTTCCTTTTACGTTTGCGCAGCGTACGCTATCTTGAAAATTCAGTATAGATTGCTTACATATTAAGCTTTGTTGATCTTTTGTAATCTGTACAGACTCAATTTTTGTCTCTAAAACATTATACTTACTGAAACTGAGAACGAATAAATGTAGGACATGATAATCCCAACATTATTTAATGTTATAAAACCAATGTTACTGCCCAGAGTTATGATTTCTACTTCTTATCTGATGAAGATTTCTAGACCCAATACGTATTTCAAAGGTAATCTGTCCGTAACCGAGGTGAGCTGCGGAGTCGGTAAACGAAGCCATTTTGCTGTAATGCGAGTCATTTACAAGCAGCAGGAACTCTGGAGAGAGATAAATCCGTGTGAACTCCTCGTAAAAGGGTTTGGTATGTTATCGGTGGAATCCGTCTTATCTCATCTCGCATTCGCGCTTTAACTCCGCAGGCTGGATGGAGTGTCGCCTAACGCCGATTGTCGAAATGTAAAAACGTGTAATTTCAAACGACAAGTGGAAGTTTTTACATATTTTATTGTAAATCGAAATGGAATCGAAAATATATAATGCCCCTCGAGTGTGACGTCAGTGACTCAGTTAAGTAAATGATGTGCGACAAGGATCACATACTTACGTAAACGCACATCCCGCGGTTATTGAACATAATACCGTAATACAGGCCATGCACATATAATGACGTCGAATTTTCTACCCAATGTAGGCTTCTCTCATCAAATCAACCATACAATAAAGCTGATTTCAATATCGCTGAAGCTTATTTCTATAAGGGTTTCTGTTGACTTTCACGTAAAAATGTTTAGATTCTCGAAGGATTGATGCTAAAAGGTCAAATCGTTATGAAAACTGGAGTTTTGAGTTTAAAAAATTGAAGTAAATTGTATATAAGGTTCCTTCTAAGTCATAATATTATTTGTGACTTGATGTTATCTTGGTGTGACCATTAAATTAAAAGTAATGGATATTCAAACTTAAAATTGTTGAATACAAGGCTTTTGGTTTCTTTGTGTGTATTTTATGTCCTTTTTTTGAACTTTGCGTTTTGTTTATGCAGATTAAACAATTGTTCTTTCTTTCTTCCTGTCCATAAGATATTTAGAAATAGAAGTTCCGAAAACAAATTTCTGCGTTCGGTTCGTTGCTTCTCTTGAGTTTCTAAGAAAGACGTCACGACAATGAAGATCAGTAGTGCTATGCTGTAACCATCTCACCGTGAAAATTTAGGTGAAGCGAGCGTGGACTGGGTACAGTAGCGCTCATAAGTCCATAGGCAATCTCACAAAGCAATAGATTAACGCTTCGGTTTCACTTACGACCTTCTTCTATAAGTCGTTTCTATACTATAGATACGCACACACACTCACTTTGTCTGTAATTGCAACTAGTTCATAATTTCAACTAACTTAACATATGATATGCTAGCTTAGTCGTTACCGTGCTTGGGAAGGAGCAATTATAGCAAGCCCTGAGTTCGAATCTCACCTGCGCCAGCGGATTAAGCTTGATGTTATTTTCAAATAATATCTATTTATAGTTTTTGATAATTATGTTATTAATATTACCTAAAATTAACAATTTTTGTATGTTTTAACAAAATTACTTGAAGTGTTTCGATAATCATTCGATACTTGTTTCGTTCATCTTATTTACATAAAAAATTAAAGTTTGTGGGTAGATCACAGAAAACTGAGTAAATTATTTCGATTTCTGTGAGGTAGATGCAATTCTTTACGACTATTCACCTAATTGAACGTTGTTGGTTAGTGACGAACATAGAGTATATATAAATCTGTTAATTAGCGGTACTATGGGTATAATTTTCAAAATGCAGTGAAATATAAATATTGAAGCGTTGGCAATATTATTGCGTTGCGTAAAAGTGGATGTAAATGATGTGATAACACAAATGGACTAAGTGTAAGTGTTGTCATTTAAATATATTTTTTTTCTAAAAATAAATTATTATTTGTTTAAATTAGTGAATGATGAGTAAAGTGTTATAAACATTATATAATTTTTAATACTTTTTCTTAATTATAATAGTTTATAGTAATTTGCTTAGATATGTCTAATGGTATTACATTCATTGTTCTAGAGAAATACTGTGAGTCTGTGGGTTAAGTGATGTGAGGAAGAGAGAATCCTTGCTAGTCGAAGTGCTTGTTTATGAAGTGGAAAGCTTATTTAAACAAGACTTCACATGGTGAATGAATATAAAACAAATGGTTTCATACCAACCGGGCATGTTGCTGAGTTCGCCATGTACTACACGCTATAAAGGTTGCATCACCGAAGCCCAGCAAACAATAACGTTTAAGTTTCGGAATACTTTATCCTGTATATTGCGCTATACCCGTGATTATTTAATTATACAAAATTGCGGCTTAGTTTTAATCCCCTTTTTAGAGAAAATGAATACTTAAGCTATCCTCAATATGTAATCTATATTCACTAAAGCCAAATAAAATGTGAAATACTTAATGTAAACAAACTGCCATAAATAACCACTTATTAAAATCACTTATTTGGAAATTAAAGATCGAAGCTTAGTGTTTATAGTGCAATAAATTTACTTATAACTTTTATTGGACATTTCACATGTCAAAATAAAACAAATTGTTTCTAAGTTCCTTGATATAGTATTGCAAATCCAATTTGGCAGAAGAAGTTATTATAAATAATCGTATCGGTTTGTTATCCGTATGTAAAATATTAGGACAAATAAATATGTTTTTATTTTTGTAATCACTTGTAACGCATTTTCTTGTAACACTTATTTGCAATAACAAAAATAATAAAAAGCAGCATTTTATTTTGAATATTGTGTATGCAAAACAAAAAAAAATTGACAATAAAACTGCACTGCATCTTATGAGATCAGAACCTAAGCCGACTGCTTTTTAGTCCAACGCTTGGCGCCTACTGCTAACGGCTCATATTAGATTAACTCGAATTTTAGCAATGCCATAAACCGGCCAGGTCACGAGCATGATGCGTGTCTAACAAAATCGACGGAAATATATTTTTGGTTCGTGCAGTGCGATGCAAGTACGCGACTTTACGTCAGTGTGTGCCGTGAAAAACTGTGATCTTTGTGGTGTGTGTCGTTTAAACACAAACATTCGTACCGCGGTTCACAGCAATACGACTCTTAAAGTTCCTATGCACTTTTGAACGCATCAATATTCTATATTTTTTTTTGAATATATCAATATTCTATATTTCTCAAGATTCCAATCAATGTAGAGGCTTACGTAAGAAAAGCATTTAAGTAGGTAGTATTGTTGTCTCTTGGGTTTTAATATAAAATAAGTTTGCGTACTGTAGAGACAACTAAATTCTTTACTTACTACGTCTGTATGTTAGCTTAATTGAGAATTTCCTACTGTTATGGTTTCTTTAGATTAGCGTGTGTATTTTGTGTTCATTTTATAATGAACGTCTCATTCGTACAGAATAAATAATTTATCTTTCTTCTTCTTTACTAGACGCACACACCTGATCTGAAGCATTATTATTATTTTAAAATGTCTTTGATTAATCTCAGGACCCTCGCGTCTCGGACCTTTGGAAGGCGTACTAGGGGCCTAAGCCAACTTGCAGAGGCCCCTTAAAAAACTTTAAATTATGAGGCGGCACCGACCGAAGATTCTCCCTGTATGTACTATGCAAGTGTACCCAAGGACTACCCCCGGTTGGTGCACGACTATTGCAGGATATGAAAAAAATAGATATCTGTATCTATGGTTAGCTAAAGTGGACCGGTTACCTAGAACTATGGAAATACTTTATAGACTTGACTTGCCTGACCAATTTTTAAATCATTAATAATACTTTTTATTGTATCTGTAGGTGCCCATCAATAGATATTTCGAAACAGTTATTTTTTTCTAAACACGAATACTTTTAAATTCTACCAATTGTCGGTCACCGACTTTCATCACTGACAGTTAGTTCTCTCCTTGTTCCTCAAGGGAATACCTTCCGACTAGATAAGAAAGTCGAAGTCGAGAGGGACAGGTGACACGGCTTCCTTAGAGCCGTTCTCAGAAGCCTGCTTTAGACTAGTTTATGTTTCAAGAAATTCTTCGAATTGTTTGTTAGACAAACTGCAAAGAGTAAGCAGGTAACTGGGAAATGTACCTGGCTTATTTCAGTTACTATGAATTTCTAAGAAAGGCATTTCAGATCTCTTGTTCTGTTAATGCTGACATTTTCTTTATTTTCAGAAATAAAATCAATGTTTTACATACTGAAACGTGAGACCGAGTATTACTGCTTTTGCGGGACGTTTTTCGAGCGTCAGCAGAATCATATATTCCAAATATAGGCCATTATATAATAAAATATAGGTTTATATATACATTTGAGTTGGTGTATACAGGATGGCTGGGACGTACAAGGCGTGATGTTATATATGTATGTATGTAAGTCTGTTAAAACGTAGTTTTGATTAATTTGGTTGTTTGGTCTGACACAACAACACACATGATGATCTTTTGTACGAGGATTTTCGTTAGTTTTGTCGGTACTTAATTTACTGCAGAATATTACGCTATGTTAGTAATAAATACAAATCTTTTATAAAGCGGAAATTATGCCAGAATGCCTATTATACTGTCAAAGGCTATATTGAGGACAAGAAGGCTTGGGATTGAGCTGCTCCATTAAGTTTACACAGATATTGTTGATGTTTAATTTGCTGTTTAACTTTTATTTTTGATTTTTCTATATTCGTACATTTTTTGATAAACAATGACATCTATATATTTACTGCTTAAAGTATAATATTGTTTTAATTTCTGAGAATGTGAGGACTATGTGGGTCATTGTATTTTAATTTTTTTTATTAGTTTTAATCATGGTCTGGCAGTTTGAGTAATTTATGCGGCCTACCCAAATGTCATTTCTTTGGTAATGTTCGTCGAATTGTTTAGCTCCTTTAGTTCTGTGTTGAGCTGCACGACAACTGACAAATGCGTGCACTGACTGGACAGGTCCATTCATTCTTTGTGGTTCTTTCCTCAAAAGACCATTTCAGACATCAATCCACATGGTCTTCACATGACCAGACCAAGATTATGTCTGGACTTTAAAAGAGACTGTGACCTCTGAGTTTGTTTCGGCCTTTCTTCTCAGAGTAGTCAGATAGTAAACGCCGATCTCATCTAGTTTTTAAAATATGATTGACGTGTAAAAGTGTTTTTACAAACCTATTTACAGAAAATAAATCATTTATCATTAAGAAACCCACTGTTATGACAAAACGAGACGATCCTCTATACAGGGTAGCATACATCGACGCGCAAACTGTCATCATGAATTCAGCACATGACACTAGACGAAGAAATTTATCGAACTTTAAAAAAAAAATGCTGTTTCATAGAAAATTGCAATACCTACGCGGGTAAAATAAACTTAATAGATGTTTTATTTTTAAATAAAGGGCGAAAAATTACTTCGGAGGCGGTTCAGAATCATGTACTGAATCTATGGTAACAGGTTAATATACCTGCCAGCCTGTATAAGTATAATCTCGAACAAAATTCAAATATAGAATGCAGAGAAGAAGAGCTCAACACTACCATTTTAGCGCAATGCAACTCAATGGTCTCCAAAACTTAGTGATGCGCCTCACATTCCTAATCTCCCCCTTTTGCAACTTATTCGAGTACGGTTAGCAAAGACAATAAAAACAAAAGTTTTGAAAACAATTATCAGCGCTGAGTATAGTTGAGAAACTAATGGGGTAAAGCCCCGTTAGTTTCTAAGAACTGTTCAGGGGGAATGGGGAAACACAGAGGAATGGGGGAAACTATATCCTCCATGTTAATCACATCAATGTGTATTGTGAGCATCTCATTACATGAGAAGGAGTCAGCGGTCAGTATGGTAAACTTTCCTTACTCACTTTCATCTAATCGGTAATGTTAAACTTTTTGTGTCGAAAAAACTTCTGTGAATTAGGTAATTCGTTCTCGGCCGTCATTAAATACAAAAAGTTTTGCTATTTAATATAATTGAAGGCTCTAATGTTATGATACTTAAAATAACTGTGTAAAGATGGTTCCACCAAAAGTAGAAGTTCTCTTAATTAAATCTAAATAAAGTTATAAAAGCCGAAAGGGAAATAACTTTACTGCCAACACATAACGTAGCACTACATCGTTTTTGAAAGGTTAATACATGCACAGAAAACAATTTAGCAAGCTACTGAACAAGGTAAAGCCTAGCTTGCCGCTTCGTATGCAAAGTATAAATACGGACCTTTTTCTTAAACATTCATAATGTAACTGTGAGAGCTCTCTCATCGTCTGTTTTCATTTCGGAGCACGTCTATATGTTTAAAAGAACCTTGTGGGGCATTTTTTTCACATTAAACGCGACATTTTTCTGAGTAGCAATATAATTTATCTGTCAAACAAGGGTTTTAGATGTTGTCTTTTCGAATTTTCGCTTGGCTTGCCTAGAATTTTCGGGTCTTTACTGAATGGCCCAATGCTAAGTGTATTCTAGTTAGTTTTCAATGCGCTTTTTCGTAGCAGTAAGTATCAACAAATGATATTATCTGGTCTGTAGTATGGGCTAATAAATCATCCTAATTCAGTTGTGCTTTTGTTAAAAAAAGTAAAGCACAAACACAGCCTGCTTTCAGGGACAGGAACACTTTATCAACGCACCTGAGTTTTCGGGAAGTTTTTGTAGACAAAGTTACTCTCAATGATCTTGCTAACATATATTGTATTTAAAGTTGTAATCGACACCAAACAGCGTACACATAAATTGAAGTCTACGGTCAAATTAATTACAGTAAATTTGTGTATTGGTTCGCCAGTGCCACGTAGAGTGGCATCATTAGCGGCGCGGCGGATGAAAGGGGCATTTGTTTCAGCACAGATTTGTTACTGTACCTGGCAATCAATTTACATAATAGAGACTCCGATATCGCTGGTAATGAAGAGAATTTAATTTGTTTAATATCGACGAGCGGCTAGTGTTATAGGAGAGGATTAAAGCGTTCATGCGTGTGTATTATGAGAAATTAGTGCGACTCTTTCGTAAAAGTGTACAGGCGTGGCATATACCCATGGGACTATCACCATTCCACCAATAAAAAAGTTGCTCTATTATTTTATGTTATTTCATGTCACTATTTTCGTAACGTAATTTTGGCTTTGTAATGTAAATTATTACTGGTAAAATTGTAATGAGTTGTTTCTGCATTATAATATTTATAATAAAGAATAAAGCTTATTTCAGAATAATTAAACCTGAGAAAAGTTTACCAAAAACTCAAGAGTTTGTGTATTTTCTAACTTGCTGGGATAATCAGGCTAGTTCAGAGTAATAAAGCCAGTCATTATTTTATGGATTGATTTTGTGAACAATGTTGTATTAATCCCAATTTCCGAAGAAATTAACGAAATCCAAATCGAAAGAAACATATCTATGTATAAGAACGAAGAAATTAACGAAATATACTTCTACACAGTATGGATTCAGTATCAGAATCTTTTATTTTTGTGTACTGAATCATTTATTTTTAACGTGTGGAAATTCTCATGAATGTCCTCCACCCTGGGGTAGGTGGGCAAACGCTGCCAAGAGGGCGCAGCGGAAGGCTGCCGCAGCCGACGTGGTGGCAGAAATGGCCAGTCGGAACAAGGAGCGACGCGCTGCCCGAATGGCAGCCGGAGGGACAGTTACCGGGGTGGCGCTCAGTAGCCAGGTTCTGGACAGCGTCGATGTCGTCATGACGGTTGCCACCAAGTCAGGCAACCTGAGGGGCACGTACATTCGTGCCCTAAAGGAGGCGGTCGACGACATCAAGGAGGCGGTCGAGCTCCTCGTGAACCGCACCAGCACGGAGGAGACGGCGAGGCTCTGGGAGGAGAATCGCCGTCTCCGATCCAAGCTCGAGGAGCTCGAGCGGCAGTTTGCTGCCCAGAGGACGGGTCCCGCCGCCCGCGGCGTCACTCCCGTCACGATCCCGCCGGCGGTCCAGCCGTCGCCTGGTCGTGCGGATGCGGAGATCGAAAAGATCGCCCGCATCTGCATGATGCAGTGCGGCGGTATGGTTAATGCCCGGTTGGAGGCGCTGGAGTCGCGACTCCTACCAGCCGCGACCCTCCGACCCCCGCTTGCGGCGGATAGGAGGAGAGCAGAGGAGGCCGCCGCCGGGACGAATTCCGCGTTGGGGGGCGGAAAGCCCGTGCAGGGGCCCAAAAAGCCCACGCAGGGGCCCAGGAAGCCCACAGGGGCTTCGCCCGCACCACCTCCGGCAACCGCGCCTCTGGCGACCCTGCCTACCGCACCTCCGGCGACCGCACCACCTCCCGCCTCACTTCCCACCCAGGATGCCGAGGGGTGGACGACGGTGGGGAAGAAAAAGAAAAAGAAGAAGAAGAAGAGCGGGAACACCGGCGGAACACCGGCACCGGCCAAGACGCCTAAAAAGAAGTCGCGAGGACGGCGTAGGGCCCCACGCTCTGCGGCTGTGGTGATCACACTGCAGTCCGGAGCCGCTGAGAGGGGCGTCACCTACGCGGCGGTCCTCCGAGAGGCCAAGAGCAAGGTCGCGTTCCCCGACCTTGGGACACCGTCCGGCCTCAGATTGAGGCCGGCGGTTACGGGGGCGCGGCTGCTCGAGGTGTCGGGTGCCTCCAGCCGCGAAAGGGCGGACGTTCTGGCCGCCAAGTTGAGGGAGGTCCTCAGCCCGGAGGACGTTCGGATTTCCAGGCCGATGAAGACCGCGGAGCTGCGAGTCAACGGCCTGGATGACTCGACGACCCCGGCTGAGGTCGTGGAGGCCATCGCCCGTGTCGGTGGATGCCCGCCCGACGACGTGCGGGCGGGTGAAATCCGCGCCGACGCCTCCGGGCTCGGCTCGATTTGGGTGAGGTGCCCGGTGGCTGCGGCGAACAAGGTGGCCGACGCTGGGCGTCTGTTGGTGGGATGGGTTGCAGCGAGAGTCAAACTGCTGCAGCCCAGGGCCATGCGGTGCTACCGGTGCCTGGACGTCGGGCATGTCAGGTGCCGGTGCACCGCCGAAACGGACCGCAGCGATGAATGTTATCGCTGCGGCCAGCCGGGCCACAAGGCGGCCCAGTGCTCCGCGGCACCAAACTGCAGCCTCTGCACGGCTGCAGGGAGGCCCGCCGGGCACAGATGGGGGGCGAAAGCCTGTGGCGTGCCCGCCAACAGAAGGAGGGGAAGGAGCCAGAAGGGCTCCTCTTCGGCCGACTCCCGGCCTAAGAACGGTGCAGAGGGGGGGATGGACTGCGCATAAATGGCGCTGTTCCGTCTCCTCCAGGGCAATATCAACCACTCTGCCAGAGCTCAGGATCTCTTGCTCCAGAGCATGGCAGAGTGGTCGATTCACGTGGCCGTGGTCGCCGAGCCGTACTGGGTCCCGCCCAGGGATAACTGGGTGGGAGATCTGGATGGTTTGGTGGCCATCATTGGCGGGGCTCTCGTCAGCCCGTCTCGGGGGCACGGCTGGGTAGCCGCCCTCGCAGATGGCGTTGGCGTCGTTGGGGCGTATTTTTCGCCCAACAAGAGTCTCGCCGACTTCGAGAGGTTCCTTGTCGAGTTGGGTGCCGTCGTGGGCCAGCTCCATCCTCGCCCGGTGCTGTTGCTCGGGGATCTCAACGCCAAGTCTGCGGCGTGGGGATCCCCGGTGACCGATGCTAAGGGTGAGGCACTGGAGGAGTGGGCGATCACGACTGGCCTGGTCGTCCTGAACCGGGGCTCGGTCTACACGTGCGTGCGGCAGCGGGGCGGGTCCATAGTGGACGTGTCGTTCGCAAGCCCTGCTGTCGCGAGCCGTGTCCGCGACTGGCGTGTCGCCGCGGAGGTGGAGACGTTGTCGGATCACCGATATATCCGATTCGACGTCTCCGCCCAGACCGCTGGCGGCCGCAGGACATCAGTCCCGGGTTTGGACGGCCCGCACTGGGCGCGTAAGCGCATCGACAGGGAGCTTCTCGAGGAGGCAGCCATTGCTCAGGCCTGGTTCCGGGGGTCGGCAACGACCGGACCCGATGACGTCGAGCTGGAGGCGCTGTGGTTCCGCGGGGCAATGACGCAGATATGCGACGCGTCCATGCCCCGCGCCCACGCACAGGGTGCAAGGCGCCAGGTGTACTGGTGGTCCGCCGAGATCGCGCAGCTGCGCGTCGCATGCGTGGCGGTGAGACGCCGGTACACCCGCTACCGGAGGAGACGTCGTCGGGTACCCGAGGAGGAGGCCGCGCTGTACGAGGTGTACCGCGCGGCAAAGCAGACTCTGTGGCTGGCCATCGACGAGGCGAGGACGCGATCCCGGGAGAGGATGTTGGAGACTCTGGACGGGGATCCGTGGGGGCGCCCGTATAAAGCGGTTCGAGGGCAACTTCGAGCCGCGGCGCCCCCACTTACGGAGAGTCTCCAACCCGAGCTGCTGCAGGAAGTGGTAGCAGCCCTCTTCCCGGTGAGAGCGGAGCATGTTCCGCCGCCGATGGCTTTGCCCGCAGCCGCAGAGTCTGCAGAGGAGGAGGAGGAGAACGCCATCAGCGTCCCAGAGGTGACACAGGCAGAGATGAGGGCGGCCGTGATGCGGCTCCGGGCCAAGAACGTGGCTCCGGGGCCCGATGGAATTCACGGCCTGGCTTTGGCCCTCTCTCTGAAGGAGTTGGAGCCCCAACTGAGAGGACTCTACACAGCGTGCCTTGAGCGGGGCCAGTTTCCCAGTCTGTGGAAGATTGGACGTCTGGTCCTGCTCAGGAAGGCGGGGCGCCCTGCCGACTCGCCGTCTGCGTACCGGCCCATAGTGCTGCTCGACGAGGTGGGCAAGCTGTTCGAGCGCATACTCGCAGCCCGCCTCGTCGGCCACTTGTGCAGAGAGGGGCCGGACCTGGACGAGAGCCAGTTCGGCTTTCGGCATGGGCGCTCTACCATCCACGCTGTGTCGAGGGTGAGAGTCCTGGCGGAGGAAACAGTGTCCCGGGGCGGGGTGGTGGTGGCGGTGTCCTTGGACATCTCCAACGCCTTCAACACCCTGCCCTGGAGCTGCATACGGGAGGCACTGCGTTATCATCGGGTGCCTCTCTACCTCCGCCGCATCGTTGGGGCTTATCTGGCGGGGAGGTGTGTCACCTACATGGGACGTGATGGCGGAAACCAGCGCCAAGTGTCGTGCGGTGTTCCACAGGGATCGGTCGTGGGACCGCTCCTGTGGAACATCGGGTACGACTGGGTGCTGAGGGGCGAGCTCCCGCCGGGCGCGGACCTGACGTGTTACGCGGACGACACGCTGGTCACGGCCCGGGGGAGTTCGCACAGGGAGGCAGCGTTGCTCGCGACGGCGGCGGTCTCACTCACGGTGAGCCGCATACGGCGCCTCGGCCTGGAAGTGGCCCTCAACAAGTCGGAGGCCATGGTGTTTCATGGCCCCCGGCGGGCGCCGCCGGCCGGATCACACATTTTGGTCGGGGGGGTCCGGATCGCTGTCGAGCCCACCATGAAATATCTGGGATTGGTGCTCGACAGCCGGTGGGACTTCGGACCCCACTTCCGGCGGCTGGCGCCCAAGTTGTTGGGCGCGGCCGGGGCGCTGGCAACGCTGCTTCCCAATCTGGGGGGCCCGAGCGCCGCCTGTAGGCGGCTCTATATGGGGATCGTGCGATCCATGGCGCTCTACGGAGCGCCGATCTGGGCGTCTGACCTGACGGCCGGCAGCATAGCTGTCCTGCGCAAGCCGCAGCGGGCGATGGCCGTCAGAGTCATTCGGGGGTATCGCACGATCTCCTTCGAGGCGGGTTGTGCACTGGCCGGATCACCGCCCTGGGACCTGGAGGCGAAGGTGCTCGCGTCACTGTACCGGTGGCGCGAGGCAGCGCGGGAGCGGGGCGAGCGACCGATGCAGCAACATATCGAGCAGCATCGGTTGCAGCTCCGCGAGGTCCTGGTGGCGGAATGGCGGGTGAGGCTTTCACGCCCTACCGCCGGCCTCAGCACCATCGAGGCGATCCGGCCAGTGCTCGACCGCTGGCTCGGGAGAAGGCACGGCTCCCTGACGTTTCGGGCGACGCAGGTGCTCTCGGGGCATGGTTGCTTCGGGAAGTACCTGTGTCGCATAAACAGGGAGCCGGACGCCCGGTGTCACCACTGCGT
This sequence comes from Dasypolia templi, assembly GCA_963555695.1. NCBI lineage: Eukaryota > Metazoa > Arthropoda > Insecta > Lepidoptera > Noctuidae > Dasypolia > Dasypolia templi. The sequence goes on along the minus strand of OY743143.1, from coordinate 24,075,241 downwards.
CGACTGCCGGGAGGACACGGCGTGGCACACGCTGGCAGAGTGTGCCGCTTGGGAGGAGCCGCGCCGTGCCCTCATTACTGAAGTAGGCAATGACCTGTCGCTGCCGGCCGTCGTGAACGCGATGGTCGGCGGCGCAGAGTCCTGGGACGCAGTGGTCTCCTTTTGCGAAACGGTCATCTCGCAGAAGGAGGCTGCGGAAAGGGAGAGAGAGATCTCGACTCTCGACCCGGCCCGCAGCAGACGCACCGGGCGTCGGAGGAGGGCGGACAACGCCCTCTTCCGGCCCCCCTAAATGGGTCCAGGGGCGACGGATTCGGGGACATCCGTCGCCCCCCAACATCAGGACCCGAGAAGGCGGCGCGCGTAGTGTTCCGCGTGCGCCACTCACAGACGTTGCGGGGGGAGTACACCTCACTCCCCCCGCCCGAGACGGGGCCCGCGCAAGCGGGCCGGCACCAGCCGGGGTTGTGGAAGAATAATGTGTTCCCGCGACCCCGGCGTAGGTGTGAGATGGAACACCGGGGTGGTTTTTAGTCAGTAAGAGTCTGACAGACCCCTCCGCCCGCCCCAGGGCGGAGGACATCCATGAGGATTTTCCACCCCGGGAACAAAAAAAAAAAAAAAAAAAAAAGGTGGGGGGGTCTGTCAGGCTCTTATTGACTAAAACCACACGGTGTTCTGCTGCTACCTTTAGCCAGGGTGCTGGGGCGCTTGCGCATTTCGTCTCGCTCCCCCGACTAGGTGTTGGCGCGCATGAAATAGTTTTATTGTTTTTTATTCTCAACCCCCCTTTTTTTTTTTTTTTTTTTTGGGTGGGAAATCATCAAATGACTTCTCCCGCTCTGGGTGGAGCGGGAGGGCGTGTCAGACTTTTACTGACTAAAACCCACCCGTGTTCCTTCAGTTGCCTGTGCCAGGGCCACGGTTTTCTCTGTGGAATAACCCGCGACCCTAAGGCGTCGGCCCTATCGGACCCCGTCACTTTGTGCTGACATCTCTTTGAGGCGCGCGTGGAACACAACGCGCCGTCGACCCGGGCCTGGTCCTTACCGGACAGCGAGCTACCCATTGCTCGCCATCCGCAAGCCCGCGCCTACGGTGGCCGGGAATCTGCAGGCAACTCCCGACGCCCAGGGCGTCTCCTGCGGCGGCTAGTGGGGGCGTGAGGGCGCAATGCTCTCTCCCTCACCCGCTCCGCCTCCTCCTTCGCGAGCATTATTGCTTCGCAGAAGGAGGTGACGGCTTGCCATTCCCTCTCGCTCCGTACCATGGCTTGGACCAGGGCCGGACGCGAGAGATCGCCGCCGCCAATCGCCTCCGCGAGGACACTGCGGTGCTCCGCCCAAGCTGGGCATACCTCCACCGTATGCTCCACCGTGTCCTCCGGGCGATCCACACAATGGTGACACCCGGGCGTTTCCTCCCGCCTTATGCGAAACAGGAACCTCCCGAAACAACCGTGTCCGGTGAGGACCTGTGTCAGGCGGAAGGTGAGGACGCCGTGGCGCCTCTCCAACCACTCCTCAAAGAGGGGACTTACCGCCGCTATTGTGGCGTGCCCATTTCTCAACCCCCCTGCGATATAAAAAACTGAAAAAAAAGTCTGCTTGTTGACACATTTTGACCGCGTAGGTATTGCTCATTTAAATGAAACAAAAAAAAAACAAACATCCGTTTTTTTAAATAACCTATGAAGGGTTTCAACGCTTTGAGAATTATGTGCTAAATTTATGGTTACCGTTTGTGAGTATGCCTCTAGCTGCCACCATGTAGTATGTTTTGCAAATATACATATATGAAATCGAAAAGAATTAATTGCCGGTCCTATTTCCACCGTAGTCAGTAAAAAAGATATTGTAAGTCTATTGAAATATGTGAGAACAGACGAGTCCGTGGTTAGTCGCTTGAGCTCGTCCTAATGGTCCATTACCTCAGCACAATGTTCAAAGGGATCGCCGACGATGCGTTTTATCCTGCATGTTAAATGGATTGCGTGCTTCACTTCTGTAAGGTGATTATGACTTACATTTTTGCCTGGTGTCTAGGTTTGAAACAGTGCGACCAGTGTCTTACCTGAAAAAGAGGAAAAGATTACTTATATGAAAAAAATAAGTTTTGTGATATTTTGAAATCGTGAATAGTAAATTGCTAAGTACTAATTCATTATTTTAATCAGCGAATGTAGAAGTTTTTTTAAAGTTATAAGCATAACACATTTTAAAGAAAATTATTAAGAGACCAGAGCGGCAATGGGGAAGGCAACTGTCAAAGTGGCGCTGTATACGATTGTTCCAAATTATCTGTCAAATTGTATAGCATCCTATAGAAGATATTCACAAATAACATAGAAATTACAAAGTGTTGTGTAATTAGGTGTTAAAACGTAGGACAACACAAATTTCCAATAAATCGTATTAAAAGAAGAAAGTGGACGACGATGTTATGTCGAGATCATTTTCATGAAAATCATTACCAAACATTAAGTGTGAGTACAAGTGGGTGTTATAAACGATAGTTCTTCTATTTAAGCTAGTATCTATATGCCTAAATTGTTAACATTACATAGTATCTTTAAATATTTAAAATTGTTCATCTTGTTTTAAGGTTTGCCCTGTGTACACATTTTTTTAAAGAAAGAAGCAGTACCAAGTCTCTTTTCATGGAACCAGAAAAGGATATCAGCCAGTGCTCGTGCGAGAGACGAAAGACATGCTAAGAGAAACATTCAAAAGAATCTTTTCCAATATCTTTCAAGCAATCAAAACCCACATCCTTCTATTTCTCAGAATCCACAATATAATGGAATACGAAAGAGAGTTAGATATTTCTTCTCTTGTTACACCTGTTGATTGTGGTGACAATGTTAACAATCAAAATAACAAAACATCAGTTTCTACTCAGACTGGCACAATGCTGTCTCTTTTTTCAGCAGACCTGGATTAGAAAATTATGAGAAATTTTAATTTGTTTTGTCAACATTACTGCCTATGGCAGATCATTTGAAATACATGTGTGAGTGGGGTAAGCGGAGTTTCTACTGAAGAGCTTTACTAAGACCTATAGATATTAAATATTTTTATACGCATAATGTTATGCAATTTACGAGAGTGTATCACAAATAAAACTCATAAATAACTTTTAGGTGTTTTTATTATATTATAATAATCTTTATACAGATATTAATACATAATTTCAGCGTTTATATTGTTATTGTAAAATAATCTAACTTTAATGATATGTTTTCTATAAACAACTCATCAATCTTTTCAATATAAATAAATTACAGAATTTTCTGCCACTGCAGTACATTTGTCCTTGTACTTTAACCGCAACCGCACGCAGCGCCATCTGAGATTAGCTTTAACTTGCCATCCCCATTCCTGTATTTTTAAGAACGTCCGCATTCTTATCTCAGTCTCAATCTGTCAAAACTACAATCACTTTACGTACATTTTTGACAAGTTCTTGACATTGGTTGTCGCTGAGATGAGATTGCGACTTGAATTTGAACGGTTTTAAAGTATGACAATTGGCCTTCAGTAGTAATGATAATAATATAATAATAATAATACAACTGGCAACACCGAGTCAACAAAACGTCTGAATTTCAAATTTTGCAAAATATTATCAGTAAAACTAATTTTGACCAAATCCTACAATAGTTTTTTAAAAGAAACCAAACCTGAAACTTGAAACAAACTTTAAAACTAAAATAAGTGACCATAACACGTAATACCACAATGTAACAAATTTAATTAAAACGACAGAATCAGAGGTGACATGACAGATGTCACCTCCGATAAAAATAACATGAACAAGAACTGACGAAATTGAAAAATGAGGAAACTATGTTGACGAGATCAGCCGCACGTCGAACACGCCCACCACCTCCGGACTCATCGCTCAGCTCCGCCTCGCTGCCGCTGGTACCCAGCACTACTGTGAGCGCTGTGACGACACCAGCCGCGGTAGTTGCGTCGAGCTCGAGCGTCGAGTATTTCTCCCCGCCCACGACGCCACCACCTGCTCGTCGACGAGGAGGACGCCGGCCGCCGGACAGCTTAGGACCTCGAGGCCCACCGGCCTCTGATAGGGTCCCAGCTCCCGGCGGAAGTGTGCAGCGCATGAGATGGACACGATCCATCAATGTAAACGTCATGCGCTCATACTATGGGGCTACAGAGGGGCGAAACAATCTGACCGCGTACCGTGTTCGGATGCTCTCTCTTTTTCAGGTGCTTGAGCCAGCTGTCAACGTTTCGGCACAACGACTGTCGGATCAGGTGCGGGTCATCCAACGTAATCATATGTTGGATGACACTGTGCTTGATCACCTGCGAAGTGAAATGCAGAGTAGCCATGTCATCGCCCCCCCGTCATACTACTCGATACTCATTCGATTCTGTACTGCGCGGCTGTAGCGGCATGTCGTGTAGCTCACGTCAAATTTGCCAATGACTCTAGAGCTACGCGACCGAAACCAACCGTACCAGCTTGGCAGTGCAGAATACGGTGCTAACGTATTGGTGGGGCCAGAGCGCTCATCGGCAAACTAATCTGCTTCAGGGACGGCAATACTCGTCCAAGAGTGATGCGCTTTGTGAGGCGGGCGTTCTCAGGGACTGATATTAACTCTCAGAACTATCTGTCCTGCGTCACAGAGCGCATCGACTTCCTGAAGCAGAAAGTGTATGCATGGGCTAACCGTATTCGTAGATATAAGCGGCGAGCAGAGCGATACACTCAGAATCGCACCTTCCAGAGCGATGAGAGGTGGGTTTATAGTGGTTGGGAGCGACTGAACCAAGGTGTGACTGACACGTGCCTGCCAGATGATGATGCCATGTTTTCTTTCTGGCGGAGTATCTGGTCGGTGCCTGTCAGTCACACCGAAGGTGACTGGGCTCGGGAAGTCGAGCGAGCCTGCAATCCAATACCAGAAATGGGGGCTATTACCATCTGCCCCCAAAATGTAGCTCGTGCTGTCCGTCCGTTGCCTAACTGGAAGTTCCCAGGGCCGGACGGGCTGCAGAACTTTTGGATTAAATGGTTCACAAGATCGCACGCTCGCTTGGCGGCCCAGTACCAGACAGCTTTGGAGTTTGGTTCGCTACCCCAGTTCCTAACAACAGGAGTTAACCACCTGCAAAATAAATCAGGTAGCACCGCGGAACCCAAAAATTATAGGCCGATCACGTGTTTACCGACGGTCTATAAAGTGCTTACATCCATTTTGAGAGCTAAAATGAACAAACATTTAGACACCAACTCCATCATGTCTGCCTCTCAAAATGGATGTAGGAACGGGTCCCGCGGTACTAAGGAGCTACTCCTCATTGATATGGCCATTAGCCAACAGGTTCGTCGTTCCCGAAAGGATCTGTCGACATGTTGCATAGATTACAAGAAGGCCTATGACTCGGTGCCACATACGTGGCTCATGAGGGTGCTGGAGTTGTATAAAGTAGATGCAACTCTGCGCACCTTCTTGATGTCATGTATGGGGCGATGGAGGACGGTCCTTAGCTATCCAGGATGTCGGCATATCCTGACGAATAGCGAGCCAATAAGGATCGAGCGAGGCATATTTCAGGGCGATAGTTTGAGCCCGCTTTGGTTCTGCTTAGCCTTGAATCCTCTAAGCACACTGCTGGAGGATTCAGGTCTGGGCTATCGGCTGAGGAGAGGTGGTCAGGTTATATCTCACTTTCTGTACATGGATGATATAAAACTCTTTGCCCCCAACAATTTGCAACTAATGGAGCTACTGAAAGTAACTGAAACTTTCAGTAGCGCCATCAGGATGGAATATGGTGTGGACAAATGTGCGGTCATGCATGTAAAGGGGAGATTGTGGAATCTGTGGGAACCCAACTCTCGGATTCCATAAACCTCAGAGCCCTCTCCGCATCCGAAACCTATAAGTATTTGGGTATGTCGGAAGTGTTGGGCATCAATGGTACTGACATGAAACAATCGTTGAAGGAGCGCTTCTTTGGCCCTGTGAAGAAAGTGTTAAATAGTCTTCTGTCAGGCGGAAACAAGGTGCGCGCCTTTAACGGTTGGGCCATGCCAGTTTTGATGTACTCTTTCGGCATACTCAAATGGACTCAGACCGAACTCGACGCCCTGGATAGGAGGGTCCGTACACTGCTGACTGCAAACCGAATGCATCACCCACGATCATCGGTAATGAGACTGTATATCCCGCGAAAGTGTGGTGGTCGAGGCTTTTTAAACGCTAAGACCCTACACAATCGCGAGATATGCAGTCTCAGGGAATATTTCCTAGAAGCCGACGTGGGGATGCATCGTGATGTCGTCGCGGTGGACATGGGCCTCACCCCGCTCTCCTTGGCTAAAGAGAACTGGCTCCAACCTGTAGTGCTTGACACTAATGATCGCATGGAAGTATGGCAGAGTAAGGAGCTTCCGGGCCCTACATGGACCCGATGTAGATCTTCTAGCGTCCGTAGCCTGGCTGCGTTTCGGTGACCTCTTTGGAGAAACCGAAGGTTTTGTCTGTGCAATTATGGACGAAGTTATAATGACGAACAATTACCGGAGATTTATTGTGAAAGACGGCACGGTTGACATCTGTCGGGCATGTCACCGTCCGGGAGAATCAATAAGACACATTATCTCCGGTTGTTCTCGTCTGGCTAACGAAGAGTACTTGCATAGACACAACCTTGTAGCCAGGATTATCCATCAGCAACTTGCTTTGAAATACAGCCTTGCGGAATCGGAAGTGCCGTACTACAGGTACGTGCCCGACCCAGTTCTCGAAAATGGAAATATCACATTGTACTGGGATCGATCCATCATCACTGACAGGACTATTGTTGCCAATAAGCCTGATATAGTGGTGGTGGATCGAGTAGAGCGGCGCACAATGATTGTTGACATAACGGTCCCGCATGACGGTAACCTCGTGAAAGCCGAGAAAAATAAAGAAATAAAGTATCTTGATTTGGCTCGCGAGGTTGTCGACATGTGGGATGTGGACTCAGCAATCATTGTGCCGATAGTCGTGACAGCCAATGGCTTAATAGCCAAGAGCCTCGACAAACACCTGAGGAGGCTCTCGTTGGGCAGCTGGATCAAGGGCTTGATTCAGAAAGCGGTACTTCGCGGTACTCGCATTGTCAGGAGGTTCCTCTCTCTCAGGAGGAGCCCTGACCGCCGGTAGCTTGGACCCTGTTCCCGATACCGGTGGGATACTATTTTTTATATTTTTAAATGTATTATTTTTTTCTTCAGATTTTTTAAAGTATATTTAAAAATGTAATAAATAAGGTTTTATATGTAATAAAGGAGATAATAATAATAAATTTATTGAATCAAAGTTACAATTATTACCTTATTTTTAACTTAACTTAATTTCGGTCTGTAACTGTTAGGGATCTTCCTTTTTACCTTTACGGCGGACCCCAAACTAGGCGGCGCTGTATCTTGGGGACCAGAGTTGTGATGCATGATTCTATTTACCACTAAAATTTTGTGCGAATATGTAAGATTAGGTAATTGTAACCTTTTACATAAAACTAAATTAATTTTGAGATCATTATGAAAGTGAAAACTTAAATCATAAATTATAATATAAACAAAAATAAAAGCATAATTTGCACTGAACAAAGCACAAGACTATAAATGTTAACAATAAAATAAAATGTTAAATAATCATGAGTAAATATAATAAAATTAAATTAAAAAATAAAATAAAATGCTAAGGAGATAAAGTAAGGTGTGGGTGTGTTGTGTTAGTGGGTGGGTGTGTGTTAGTGTGTGCGTGTGTGGTGTGTAGATGTTAATAATATTACTGACAGGACTATTATCGCTAATAAGCCTGTCATAGTAGTGATAGATCGATTAGCGCGCCGCACAATGATTATCGATGTTACCATTCCACATGCCGAGAACCTCGTGAAAGCTGAGAAAGAGAAACAAATTAAATATCTCGACTTAGCACACGAGGTTGTTGATATGTGAAATGTGAGCTCGGCTGTCATTGTGCCGATTGTCGTATCGGCCAATGGCCTGATGGCAAAAAGCCTCGACCAACATCTCTCGAGGCTTTCGTTAGGCGGTTGGATCAAGGGCCTGATTCAATAGGCAGTACTGCTCGATACGGCTCGCATTGTGAGGAGGTTCCTGTCTCTGGAGCCCTAACCATCAGTAGCTTGGACCCTGCTCCCGCTACCGTCGGACCACTATTTTTTATATTTTTAAATGTTTTTTTTAAGTAGTTTTATAAAAATATTTAAACGACAGAATAATATTATTGCAGAATAAACATAATTGTTAGTAAACATAAACCTTATTATTCAATATGCTTTAAAAGCGTCGTTTTCACTTCACACGAGCAAACCTACGGACAAGCATGTTAAATCGAACCATTCTACATTCAGATCATCTTTGATGCCCGTGGTTACAATATGGACGAGATATTTAAATTGTTGAACACGATTTAAGATATTACCCGCCAATTTAATGGAAGGAAAACTTTCTGAGGACTTTGCTCCAAAAATAAGAACCAAACTCTTTTTGGCATCGTATCTCAAACCGTGTTCCTCAACATACCTCTCACAAACATCCAACAACTTTCTCAAGCCTGGGACTGACGGGCTCATTAGTGCTTTGTCATCGGCATAGATGATATTATTAAACGCTACTCCATCTTTATAACAGCCGGCCTGCAACTTCTGAGCTCACTGATGAGATCGTCTATGTATAGGTTAAACAATGTCGGAGAACTCAAACCACGCTGTAACCTAAAGTCATCAGAATTGGCCTTAGCCCACCGCACACAGTTCACCTGGTGAGCATACCAGTACCTAAATATCTTTATAACTCCAATGGCTTATTTGCTTATGTTAACTTATCCCATAATTCACCATATCAAATGGCATGGCCGGATCATGCCGCCAAAATCTATTTAAATAAATCGCAACAAATACATGTCTCTAGATTAGGCGACAAAATGCAAAAAAATATATATTTATATAGTCTCGCTTCTTCTCGGACCGTAAAACTCAAACTATTGGTGTTAAAACATACCTGTAAGCTTGAATATGACGTACTGTATGTCAATTTATATGATTTTTTTTGTTAGGGCATAGCTCTCCTCCAATTCCGGCTGCGTCCTTTTGTATGTTAACTTTATCGAAAATCGGATTGATTTCACAATTGAAGCTGCTCACGCGTATGTCAAACGTAGCCGAACCACTTGTCACCAAATGTCAATCAACCAGTGATTACGGTTCCTGAACAGTGAACCAATATGGTTATCGCATTATATAAGCCGCCCGACGTGGTTTAAAATATTTCATTCATTGGTTTTACAAGTCAGTAGTTTAAATAACAGCAGCCTAATTGCGTAACACATTTTCGTAAACGATTACGACTAATCTGTTTGATTTTGACAGTTCAACAACATTCATTGCGTTGTTTACATTGTTGAGCAGATTTTTTATCGATCTTATGAAGCAATGGATTAGCAATCTGTTTCAAAACGATTCATTTCCGATTGATTGTGTATTACGTAATTAAGGTACAGGTTAAGTAAATTTTATTTAAAAATACTTGTAAATATACAAGTATTTTTTTTAAATTACTATATCATAAATACAAATAATTATTTATGAATAATTTTAATTATTTAAGCTCTTAATAAAGAGCTTAAATAAACCACATCGCTCTTACTGTTTATTGCAATAATCTCATGATTAGTAAAATAAAAAGCATTACGCCATAATATTGTACATATATATCGTAACATAAAGCGCTAAGATTTTTTTGGTATCAGATTTCAAAACAATACACAGCATCAAAACGGGTATAGAAAAGACAAAAACGCAAACTTTTTAACAAAAATAACCCTTGAAAATTGATCTATCCTCTCGTTTGGAGTAAATCTGCTCAGGGAGCCTTATTTTGTTTAACAATTAACTCTAGGGATGTTCAATTTTTATTTCACTGAATGGTTTGGCTATCCCGTTGAATTTAACAACGGCAATTTTCGTTCGTTCATTTATATAAAGTAAATGGTCGGGAAACGCGAAAACGAGCGTCCTAATCGAAATTTTGAAGTTAAAATACCCTGGAGAGAGTTTCTAAGATTCCCACGCCTGTCACGTTGGTTGTAGCGGTGTAACGTTGTGATTACACAAGCCGACGTCGAGGTAATCACGTCCATTGCTCCATTTGTGCGGCACAGGTAGATCAATTTAGCCGGTAATGCAGCAATGGAGGTAATTCGTCACTGTTGGATATTTTGCGTATGCAGGGTAGCGTTTGTAACGTTGTGTAATTATTCAATGAGCAGTCCATTACGTTGCTGTCCGTTTTGGAAATTAGTTTGCTTGACGAAAGCGTTATGTAATTGCAGGACCCTTTCTTCGTGAAAACCAAATTAAACATAAGGAGATCATCATAATATGAATTAATGAATGAAATGCACCGACCGACACCAGCTTGGTTTGATCAGACTCGATTAATCGAATGAATCCCAATATTTGCACTAGACCCTGAAACCTCATGCTTTATGGTGCTTCAAAGACCATTGCATATCAAGAAGTAGACAGGGGGGTGCTTTAATGGTAGGAAAGACGTGCCCTTAGGATAGGAGGGATTTTGAGCCTACCGAGCATGCACCCTAAAGTAAGCATTGAACTAGTGGAGAGACGGGTGATATTTTTCTATGGGAGGCATCTATTAACGACGTCGCAGCCGGTCTCTGCAATGCTGTGTTGTTCCAATATCTATCAAGGAGAGCGTCACAATATAGGTACCCATGCTGTTAAAAATATTTTGTGCAAATTCAATACGCAAACAAGTGTCACTCATGATCGTTTGAATTATAAAAGCCCCTTAGAACAAAACTAAACGTATTCTATTACAACTTACACACATTAATAATAATTTAAACGAGCTGTACGTTTCGAGGTAGAAAATTAACCGCTCCACACTTTCCTCTTCAAATAGTCTAAGAGTCAAGCAGTAAATTATAAACGATGTTTACTTCCCAAAAATATATATGAGATTCGTTTAAAAACAGGGCAATGAACGCATTAATGGTGGCATAAACTTCGGAATCATAGGAACACTGAGTGGCATGTAATTTTAGTTCGTTTTGTCATAGAATAAGTTTGGATAAATGATAAATGATTTTATTTCTGTAAATAGGTTTGTACAAACACTTTTACACGTCAATAATATTTTAAAAACTAGGTGAGATCGGCATTTCCTATCTGACTACTCTGAGAAGAAACGCCGAAACAAACTCAGAGGTCACAGTCTCTTTTAAAGTCCAGACATAATCTTGGTCAGGTCATGTGAAGTCCATGTGTATTGATATCTGAAATGTTCTTTCGATGAAAGAACCACACAGAATGAGTGGACCTGTCCAGTCAGTGCACGCATTTGTCAGTTGTCATGCAGCTCAACACAGAACTAAAGGAGCTAAACGATTCGACGAACTTTACTAAAGAAAGGACATTTGGGTAGGCCGCATAAATTACTCAAACTGCCAGACCATGATTAAAACTAATAGTTAAAAAAAAAAATGCATTAAAAAAAACAACAAATCCACAATGTCTTCACATTCACAATAATTAAAATAGTATAATCCTTTACAAAGTAAATGTAATTGCAAATAAAAAAGTGCATCAATGTCAAAGTGTAAATAAAATATGAAAATAATCTTGGTCATATCATATGAGGACTATGTAGACTGGTGTCTGAAATGGTCTTTTGAGGAAAGAACCACACGGATTTGAGTGGACCTGTCCAGTCAGTGCACGCATTTGTCAATCATCGTGCAGCTCAACTCAGAACTAAGGAGCTCAACGATCCGACGAACAATACAAAAGAAAGGACATTTGGGGAGGCCGCGTAAAGTACTCAAACAGCCAGACAGACCATCATCATTAAAAGAAGAGAAAAAAAAAAATGCAATGACCCACATAGTCCGCACATTCACAAAAATTAAAACAATATTATACTTTATACAGTAAACATATACATGTCATTGTTTAGATAAAAGGTACGTATATTAAAAAAAAAAAAAAAAAGAAAAGAGAGAAGTGAAACTCATATCTTGTGAATTTAGTTTATAAATAACCTCCTGCTACGAATCGCGCTCGGTCGGTCAAGCAAGACAAATTCTTATTTTAAAATATTCTTAATGTCAGAAGCTATGTGCACGGTTCAAATTGACCGTTTCCTATGGAGAAAAGCCAGCAAGAAATTCCGCGGTAACTCTTTTTAAACAGGGATGTCTATTCTTTCGATACGATCCTGACTGTGTTGATTGGACGTATCTTACGCCAGATAACTTAAGCACGATTTTGACTGCGTTTGGACCAGGAGTTCTGCTTCTACAGGATGGGTGATATTTTATCGAAGCATTAAGACCGTCTTTTTAAAATCGGGATCTTGACGTGAAAGAAAAAAATCTAAGTCTGGAGAATATTCAGCAATTATCCGAAACTTAAGGATGATGTTGACATAGAGATGGAGCGCAAGGCTCTGTCAGTCCGTGGCTACATGCTGGCCCGTAGATTCGCCCTCTGTACGAAAAAAGTCAAGATTACGCTATTTAAAGCGTATTGTCAGGGTCTGTATATGGGTAGTCTATGGGTTAGCTGTACTAAAAATCCCTGGACACCTTGCGCGTCCAATACATCAACATTTTCAAGATTATGTTGGTACTTCCTCGTTTCTGCAGTGCCTCTGAGATGTCCGATTTTCATGCCGTAATTCGGAAGAAAGTCGTGTCACTTATGAGGATGGTGCGGGGGAGTCACAACAGCATCCTGAAAGCTGTAGCTGAGGATGTACGTGCCCCTTTGCATTTCGTTCAGTTGGTGATATTTTAGGGAGGTATTTCCCTATTGGTCATCTTGACGGGGCCGTTTTTTCACAATACAGGGGCATTTGTGTGTAGAAGAAAGATTTTTATGATGAGTGTTCTCCTTAGTAATTGTACATAACTACAAACAATAATTTCTAAGTTTGTGCATAATAACCTTTTGGACCGATTCGTGCCAATTTTTTTTTTAATAAATCAGATTTCCATAATAAAAAGGTTTAAAAAATTGACTTGCCCTCCATCGTGTTAAAATTCTTACTCTATGGTTCCCTCGTAGAAGCAGGCAAGATGACCATTCGCAGTCGGGTTGGATCGCGCCCAACTGCGAGCAATTATCATTGGATCGAAAGTCACGGTACTGGTTGTCATTCACTACAGAAGCCCCTTTTTAATCGAGTTTTGGTGGGTCTTATTGTGTGTAACAATAAATTAGGGGGTAATCAAGGTGTCGTTTTTGAAGATAGACTGTTTAAAGGCCATTAGTTGTTTGAATTCTAGCAGTTCAGATTTGTTATGGCACCTGAAAAAAAAATACGTCGCGTTGGGGGACCGCTCCAATTTATTTATAATCTGCGATTTTCAACCCCACAACTTCATACGGTCCCCCAACGCGAGGTATTTAATTTTTATTTTATTTCACTTTTTAAAGGGAACTTAGGTTTTTAAGTAGGGTTAAAAAAAAATATAGGTTAAAAATTAAAAATTAAATTAAAAATACATACTTATTATAATGTAGATTTTGTTAAGTTGTAAATGCATAGGTTCCTAATAATAATGTTATCTTATTTAAAACACTTTCACCCGCCACAACTTTTAAACTGCTCAACCGATTTTCATCAATCATGTCTAAGAACACTCGCACATAAGTCACCTTTAATAGAATACTAATTTGAAATCGCTTAATCCGTTCACGAGTTATGATGCCACAGACAGACAGACAGACACACACACCCCCCTCTTTGCGTAGAAGCTTTCGATTAAAATACTGTTTATTTAGGAGTCTTTCTACATTGGTCAATATTTTTCTTACTCACTTCAAACGTGTCTTTGCGAATGAGGAACATATTCTTTCGAATACATTAAAGATGACGGTTATATAATTTTCGCAAAAAACATTTGTGAAACCGACACTAACTTCATATATCATAATAAACAAAATACTTAAGTCCATAGGAAGCAAGTAGATGCTGTCTGGTTTATTTATGAGACACCCGGAAACCGCGCAAACATAGTTCGCCATTAGAATGGCATTGGGACCGAATAGCTTCGCTGATGTAGACCCGATGAATACTGTGGCTCGTGGCTTGCCCGACGACTTTATTTTGTAACTGAATTTTATTTCCATCTCGTCTTTCCTTTATAGAGGTCTGAGGAAGTCTTTGGAAGCTGATTTGATTAAAGTAGATTGTTGGTTATTAAGTTACTTGATTTTGAATAAGGAGCAGTTTATTAAAGGATAACTATGTAGTTTAAAGATAGTATTTTTAAGATGGTTACAGTCATTAAAAAAACCTTCGGCGCCTCTTTTCCCTAAGCTCAACAATGTGCTCCTCTTTTCGAGGTTGCCTACGACTTATCTCTATATATAAAACTATATTTATGTCTAATTTAGAGTTTTAGACATGGAGGAACAGGGGGGGGGGGGCAACTGGTTTCCGCCTGTATCCGCGCCTGACTAAAAGCAGACTAAGTATGCAGAAATATTTATAATAAATTTTTAAGGGCTGGTTCGAGGTGGCGCGTGAAATGAGTACCTGAAAGGTTAAAACCATATTTTGCAAATGAAAGGTTGTTATATATTCTTTGCACGAATAGCTTCTCATAACTCAAAAAAAATATGTCCCAATTATGATGAAGTATATACAACGCGTGACTGGCATACATATATTTATTATGCTAACAACATGTTTCATCAAAGCCTGAATTCCTAAAACGACTTCCAGTGTCTTTGTATTACAGGGGTGTCTCTCACTTGTGTCATAAGTAATAAGTGTCACTACTATCATTAGTCTTGTCGTTGTCTTTCGCGACAACCCTTGGCACTTGATTCGGCAATTTGCTAGGTCTCTCCTTGCCTGCCCTAATTGCTTTCCCGCCTTCAATGTAATAAATTAAAATACAATTGGAACAGTACTGTTATAGAAGTGCTAGTTAAGCTTTGTTGACTTGAGGCTGTAATCTATAATTTACGTCAGGGAGAGCCGAAGGAATTATTCCAAAGTCAGAATATACATCGGGTCGCTGATTTAGTCCTGCCTTCCCTTTTTATGTCCAATCGAAAGACATATCAAAAACTGTGCAAAACCATCTTTTTTGCATAATTTTTAAAAAGGTATAACATGTTTGTTTGTTCAATCTTAATTATTTAGATGTCTGTGATCGAGACTTACCCAAAGGACTTATATGCAAACTTCATTTTTACAACACAAATTATCCTTAATTAATTTTCTCCATGGAATTTCTCTCATTCCATTTCTACTATTAACAAATCAGTAAGACAAACAATTTCTATCAAGTAAGGCAGTATTTTATTTCTCACAGTTTAAGATCGGCTGACTAAATACTCTTAATACTGTTTTAGTTAACGTTGTGGCACGGCACATGCATCTGCGCACACTTTAGCGTCTTACGAACAACTTAACGCTATCTATTGCACTTCTCAGACCATTCTTCTTTCTTTCTTTCTTTTTTGAAAAACGTTGCCCCACACTAGGAATTACTCCTGTATCGTGGGTGCGTTCACAAACATGAAAACTCACATACACAAGACACCCAGACCCGGAACAACTATTTGTAGGTCATACAAATATTTGTTCCGTGCGGGAATCGAACCCGCGACACGCAGCGCAGCTCTTTTGTTTTACCGTATTCCCGGTGGAGCAGAACTTGTGACGAGACAGAGAAGGAGCTTAAACCATACTGGTTCACGTGAGGGAGTGATGTTGGAGCCGGAAAAACCATTGAAACGGTATTTCGTCAAAATAAAAGGACACTGCAGGCAGCATATTTAACTTGGTTTCAAAACTATTTAGGCTAACATATCTTGTCATCTTGGTATTTGGATGATACCACGAAATGTGAAGCTGGAAGAATGGAAGCTGGTACCCGCTCCAATAGGAATAACTGATGTATCATTAGAAAGGTATTAAGATTTAGTACAAGAATTGCATTGGAATACTTGTCTTGATTTCTGGTCCGATCTGAGTAATCCAGGGTGTAAGTTCAGACGAGGCAATAAGGGATGCTAC
The DNA here is from genome assembly GCA_963555695.1 of Dasypolia templi. Taxonomy (NCBI): domain Eukaryota; kingdom Metazoa; phylum Arthropoda; class Insecta; order Lepidoptera; family Noctuidae; genus Dasypolia; species Dasypolia templi. The sequence continues at coordinate 24,059,119 of OY743143.1, read as the reverse complement.
CTTAACAGTACCTTACAGTAAAACATTCTTAGGAGACTGTCCTTAACTTCTGAGTTTGGAGTACTAGAAAAGTCAGAAATCGCATAAAGCTTTTCCCATATCTACATATCGCAGTGATGGGTGATCTTATCCACGATAATTAACGACGTTTGCTATTATTTAATAAAAGTAAGGCGTAATGGTATGTACATATATAATGTGTTTATTCATCATCTGCCGAGCCTTTTCATACATATAAACAGACAAGAAGAGAAGAACAGAATAGTAGGTACATAGGTGATGCTTATTTCTAAAGAAATCTCTTCCAGCGTACCTGCTATTGGAAAGTAGATAAAGAGATGTAGATAAAGAGTTGTAGAAAAAAACGGTGAAACAACCAGCATGTCCTAGAACCGAAAATTCCTGTATTTCTGTTTGAGCACCTATGCATTGAGCATGCAAAATGGAGATACCTTTGGTGTTCAAGGCTTAGGTGTCCCAAAAATATGTGCTCAAACGGGAATATTTTGAATATTCGAAGACATGTGACATCTACGATGATGCACTGGGCCCGCGTGTTGGATTACGGCTCACTGCCTCTCACAGAATCTTATGTCTCTTCAGTGGGAACGTTATATTCTGATTATGATAATGATGATATGATATGTTGAAAAGCTTCTTCTGATATTCTCATGTTTAGATGATGATGATGTCTTTACCATAAGTACGTATAAAAAAAACAAGTTAACTTAAGACTAGTTGATGACAAGTCTTTTAGAGTTCGAGCAGTACGGTTATGGAATGCCTTGCCTGTGTCGATAAGGCGTGCTCAATCACTGTCCAATTTTAAAATTCTGACTTAATTACACTTCCTCGCTACTTATACATCATCATTACATATAGATTCCTTTCTCTTGATCCGTGTTTATTATTGTATATAGATGTGTAGACAAATATATGTTTTATGTATGTATTTATTTATTGCATATGTGAATGGTACACCACTGACCACCTGCAGTATTGTCTCTCCTTCTCCATTTAATTAATTCAAAGGTTGTCTGTAAAAGATCGCTTGTAACATTTCTACATTTATATCTGTAATTTATATGGTGTGCATAATAAGAAGTATTCTATCGATGTGCGTAACTTCAGGGTGTCACTATTTTTTCATAAAACTGAGTAACCTGCTCAGTTTATTATGTTAGGTAGGTAGCAAGATAATTGTCTAATTAAAATGCTAACAAAATTCTAGGTAGGACAGTTGGCAGAAAGTAGGATTGTATAAACATGTTTATAGTGATGGCTAATTAGGGAGGTTCGCATGTCGCTCTGCCTCCATTACATAAATGGTGAGGCTTAGGCCTTGAGAGCATAGTAATAGCTTACACCTAGCGATCTGTGACGTCACTACTTCTATGGTCCTACCTCATTTTGAGTACCTAAAGAATTTTATTATAAGCTACAGCTGAATGTAGGCACGGCGGCGGTACGTGACGTTGAGCGTTCGAGTTTTACAGCAGAATTGTTCCGGCAAATAATGTACACAACACACGTCTAAAGATCAAGCTATACATTTCCAGTATACTTAGTAAATTAGCTTATAAGCTAATTTCGCATTGTATAGGATGTCCGTACAAAAAGAGGCCAGCTTATACTGGAAATGAATAGCTTGATGAGTCAAGTGTACCATTACCTAAAAGCGTGTTTCGGAATCCAGTTTGGGTAATAACTTTATTTCGTTTGACTGTCGAAACAGCGAAGTTGGAGTACCCTACAAAGGATGAAATTGTTACTCTGAAAAGTTTTATTTTTTCCATTCTCTGCAACAGCCAACAGCTTTCCATGACTTAATTTGTTCAATGTCGTATCGTAGTCGTGTCGTTGCATCTAAATGGACGCGAGCGAATTCGTCTAATAGTGTCATGTTACTATGCCATTACTCACTGCAAACATTTTTACAGAAACGCTGAAAATATGAAGAGAGTAATTTTTTCATGTTATAAAAGCGATAAGAAATAGCGAAGTTCTATGTAAAGTTATTAAAATAACAAAATACACCAAGTTGACTACTTTGTCTTGTATCTATCGTTTTAGCGAAAATAAATTATTCGTATGTCCATTGCTGATTACAAAAAAGACTAGTAAATTCATTTTTATAATTTTTTCCAGGGACTCAAACTGTAAACGCCGCACTTTGTTACGTATCAAAATGTAACCTTTTATAAGTGTAACAGAAATAAGCAGTTTTAGGTATAATGGCATGGTACCGCAACAACGTGCGGCGGATCGACAGATGCGGCGTTCCTATAATAGCCTCAAGCCAGTCGGGATTGAGGCTATCTTGGCAACGCCGCGGTAACCTGTTACACTTTTAAATCGGTTACAGATATATTTCTGTTACACTTTTGTAAGTTTTTGAAAAACACTTCTATAAGTGTTACACATTTGATTCTGTTATTCGTTATTTTGCAACCGTTACGAAGGTGTTTTTAAGTCCCTGTTTTTTGCAAAGAAACACTATTCGACTGGAATGTAATGATGTATCAACATTGAATATTGATCATACACAAATACTCATCCAAATATATCATGATTAGGTGTATCTATTCATGAATAACAAAGTAAGTCTATCTAATATGAAAGTCAAGAAAGCTGATACCATATTAAGTACTATCTCATCTCGATGTTCGCCAGTCCATTTCTGCGAAACCTACGTATAAAAACTAATCTAACTAGTGGCTTGAGACGCGTGTTGTTTCTACAAATTATAAAAGTTTCTAACACGAGTGTAGTTAGAGCTCAAGTCTCGTATCTTCGGGTGCCTTCGGGCGCCGTCGGCCAGTTTTGGTGTTCCGTAAAACATGAGTGCACACAGACAGTAGGACCAGCCAGTGCTGTGCAGCACATAATCAGATTATCTACTCCGAATATGTACGGAACGGTACTTCAATAGTATCTGTTTACATGTCACAAGGATTTGTGGTGCTTCCAGAACCCAGACCTGTTAGTTCCGACCTCAAGAGGACGCCTGCGATCAGAATACAAACGAGAATCGATGAATAATTCAATTATACTGCGAGCTTTTTGCGAATCATCGATATTCATTTGATGGTGAACGTACTCCTCAAAATTTATGTGAGCAATCGGAGAAGATTACTAGTGGATTTGTGAGTTAATAGAATGTAGATGATGAAGTGATGTACTCGTTTGACGCCAGAACATGTCACAATTGTTGCGAATAAAACATCTAACAAGAGCCCCTGCTGATATTTCAAACGGCACCTTTCAAAGACGCGAAAATATATCTATTGAAATCTAAAACGTGTCCCTTCTATAAAATTCCCCTATCCTAGTTGAGGGATGACAGATTTTCGATCGTCGTCAATTTGCTCTCGTCCCGGTTGTGGGGCGAAGCTCTGTGTACAGACGGCAGCACAATTTAAGCCGTAACGAGCATGTCTTGTATTAATGTTGTTACGAAACTTTTTGCGCCGGTCCCTCATTTGGCGTGTTAACAACTTGTGTAGAGGGAACAAAATATAACTTTCATTCAATTAGAAGAACAAGTATATTTAGCTTCGTTATTGAGTTAACAGAAATACCAGTTGGTTTGACATTATAAAACTTTTGACATCATCAACAATCACCAAATAATTTTACCTGCGAGTTTTAGTTGACGAGTGTTTAACTTGGCATTCGCAAATTGAGATTGTCACGTCACGGGTGAGAAAATTAATATGGATATTTAAAATCTAAGATATGTGATGCCTCCGAAGACACTAAATAGCATCTACATTGCGCTCACACAGTCCGTTATAACATACTGTTTACCAGTCTGGGGAGGAGCCACTAAAACAGTATTCCTTGAGTTAGAAAGAGCCCAAAGGTCACTAATAAAAGTGATGCACTATAAACCATACAGACACCCACAGTCGATCTATCTAAAATCAGTGGCTTACTTTCAGTAAAGAAACTATATTTCTTAGTTACTACCCTATATTTACATAGGTCTTTTCTATTTAACCAAGACAGCCAGGAGAAAAGACGAAAGGATATAGTAGCGTACTACCCAAGGGTTCGAACTGCCTTTGCACGACGTCAGTCAGAATGCAACCCAATCAGCCTTCATTTACAATAAAATAAATGTAAAATTAAGGTTCACCATGAGGTCTCACACGTAAGAAAAAAGGTAATAACGGAGTGCCTAAAAACCTTAACATACGAGGAAGCTGAGCTAAGCTGAAGTTTAAGCTAGACTTGGTTAAACAATTTCTTTTGACTTTCCTTCTTATCAAATATGTAAGTAATCGAATAAATACTATAAATTGCGCTTCGTACAAATCGGCACTGAAAGAAGACACAAATTTACAAACACATACACACACACACATAATCGTCTCAATATTGTTAAAAATAAGGGAAAGAGCGAGATAGCCAAAAGTATTATCAATTACTTACTGGGGATGTCTCATTTATCATCCATGTAACTGTTTTGGAACAAATAAACAATTTTCAATTTCAATCAATACTACAACTATTACAATTATTAATTCAATTCTCAATCTGACACTGTAAAACTGTATATCTTGAACTGACATAGTTACAACTTTGACATAAATGAATTTTGTTCCTAAATCCTAATGCATGAGCACTTATTTGTTGTTGCTGCCATTTTGTTTTTAATTTTTAAAATAAAACATTTGCAGACCATATGTTATCGTAAAATGTAAAGGGACCTTTATAGTTTTAAGATCATATAACTCCATGTAAACCTACATTCTGGCCAATAAATGAATTTTATAGCAAACCACACACAACTACGACCAGTGCGAGCGTCCCGCGGTCGCGTGCCGCCACGTTACATACAATAAGTTCTGTCTTTTTCTCGCCTGGCCGTTGCGGGGAAGTCGGGAACGCGTGGCGCGTCAGTCCGCTGCCCACACGCTTACTGCGTAGACGCGTATTTACCTACCGCGCGCGCATGTTGCCGCGTGCCTTCCTCGTGCCGTCCGTTACGCGAAATAATTGTTTTAGGGTCTTCGATCCCAATGTTTGTGACTGATTACTTGTGTGATACTTTACAAATATACTATTTTTACTAATGAGGTGGTTTCACTCCGATAAGCCCCTCATATGTGGCGCTCCGACGTATTTTTTTTTATCGTGTGACAATGGTGCCGATTCTCTTGTACACCGAACTAAACTAACTAAACTATCACTAAAATTCCTTACTTTTTACTATGAAAATCTTGAAGCTATTCTGCGAAAAATAATCTCTAAATTTAAAAATAATTTTGACACAACTATAATCGAATTTGACAATCGCGAGTGCACGTGTGTTTTTTTTTCCTTTTGGTTTCGCAACGTCTTTGTTAGAGCCGGAGGCAGCCTGGGGCAACCTCGACATGTTTTTTAAGGAAGTTTTCACTTTTTGTGTGGAAAATATAAAATAAAAATATCTAAATGTAGAGATTTGGTGGTTTCAGGGTTACAAAGGGGGTCGAAATTTTCATTATTTTTGTGCTAGGACACACCGTTTTCGAGATATGAGCAAAAAAAGAAAAATAAAGTACCGTTTTTGCACGTCTGAAGTCGAGGTGTTGGTGTGAATTTTAGTCCACGCCACCTAATTTTATTCCACACCTTTTTAATCGCGATTAAAAATAGTCAGATTCATGTTCAGATTTAGTTAGACAATCAAATTTTTAGTTAAAAAACGTAAAATTCAGAATAGCAAAATTGCCATTTTCACTAAATTAATAACTCAGTGCAATCTTAGTGCTGTCAAACTAAAATATAGTTAAGTTGTGTCACTATAGTCAATTTCAGAATGGAAAATCGTCATTTGACAGAATTAAACCAAATTTTAGTGATTTTTAGTCTAGTTTAGAGGCATTTGTGACAAGAGAATCGGCACCAATATAGTGCATAGTTGTGAAAGTTTTGCAGTGACGAACTAAAATGCCAGTGACAAGGAGTAGAGCGGCTAGTTTGACTCGGAGGGAAGATGCAAACGACGCATTACCCATCCCCTCGCGACCAAACACGCCGACCGCGGCGTCCGCCAACCAAGATGGCGACGCCGACCCGGTATTTTCCTCGCCGCGCACCGATGCTAACGCTACGTTTTATAACGAAAACGTGGCGACGATTATCGCCTCCCTCCAACGCTCTCAAACAGAAGCATTTAGGGAGGTGCTCAACTTGATGTCGCGGGCGAGTGCATCGACCCCGGAATCACTCGCTCTGCTAGGGAACAACACCCTAGCCCGCTGCAAAGCCACGTTCTCCGGCCGACCGAAAGAGTCGGTTGAAGCATTTATCGACGCTATAGAGGCCTATAGCGATTGCGCGCAGGTGGCGGACTCAAACATTCTGCGCGGTTTAGCCTACCTATTCAAGGATGAAGCAGCCACGTGGTGGCAAGGAATAAAATACTCTGTGTCGTCATGGCACGAAGCCAAACAAAACTTAATAAGTGCCTATGGTGATCGCCGGCCGCCTCATCGGATTTACTTGGAAATATTTGCGACACCGCAGGGCAATGAAAATACAGATATTTTCGTAGCGCGCGTCCGCGCCCTTTTGGCACGTTTAAGAAAAGAAAGAAAGAAAGAAAATAACGTTTATTTACGGTAAACATGACGCAGTGATCGAACACAAACACCAAAGAGAACAAATCGAGGGAAAATATGCGTCACATCCACGTTTACCTAAAGACGATATAACGGAGTCGGCTCAAATAGACATGACCTACGGTCTCCTCCACAGCAGGATAAGGAAAAGGCTACGAAGAGAAGAGTGTCGCAGTTTCTATGAATTACTTCGCCTCGCACGGAATATCGAGGATTCATTCGACGCGGTAAATAACATAACGCCGACGGCGAGTGAGCGTCGAACACAAACGCCGGCAACATTACCGACGTCCACGCAATCCGCCGCGCGCGACAGTGCCCGCGCGCCCGCGCGCTATCTCGCCCCCGCACAGGCGCAGGCCAACGGTGCGCCCGCCGCCTCGGCGCAGCACCCGCACGCTCCGGCCGCGCCCCCCTTGTCTGTTCCAGCCGCGCCGCCCGCGCCTGTTCCACCGAAGCAGGACACGGCAAAGAGGCCAAGGCCCTCTTGCACATACTGCAAACGGTTTGGCCACACCAAAGAACATTGCCGTAAGTTGCAGAATCAAGGTGAGAGTGAACAAAGTAAAAGTAGTGGTCAAAGTTTTTATTCCGTACAATCTCTTTCAGTTACTAAAAACTGCGCGTTAGATTATATTTGTGATGAAAACGATTTTATTCCACGAGAAAATGTGCGTAACTATATTACGAGTAATAAACAAAGAGATGTTTTCCCACAACATACAACTAATAAAATTATGTGTAATTCTAATAATAATAATGTGAATGACTCTCAAATATCCGAGAATGTGTGTAAAAATGTTGTTATAAAAGTTAAAACCCATCCTGTCCATCCATGTCTTAGTACTAATATTTTATGTAAAAATTTAAAAAATCAAAAGGACAATGCCCATCCACCTAAAAACTATATTTTGTGTAGCACTTATCAAAAGGACAATGTCCAAGCATGTCGTAATGGTACTTTGTGTAGCACTTTTAAAAATCAAAAGGACAATGTGCATCCATGTCAAATAGATACCTTATGTAGTCACTTAACTGATCAAAAGGATAATGCCCATTTATGTTTAGCAGAGATATGTTTGTGTAACGACCGTACGGGAGCCTCTATTGGTCGCGAGTTACGACCAATTTTTTATATTACAATTTTGGGGTTTTCCGGCTCTGCGTTGATTGATACGGCCGCCAAACATTGCATTGCGGGTCATACGCTATATACTCTCCTTCTACGTCAAGATCATCCCCTCAGCTCTTCGACACGCGAAGTTAAGCTTGCCGACGGTGTAATCCGTACGATGGATATACTTACCACCACGTTAGAGGTGTGTATAGAAACGGCAGTTATTACGATTCCATTTTTAATTTTTCCCGACTCGACAAATAACGAGACGTTATTAGGTATCGATTTTATAACCGCTGCGGAAGTAGTAATTGATTTTTTCAAAGAAGTTTGGTATTTTAGTAAAAGTGATAATGTAATATATAACCTGTGCTTCGAACCTACCTCGCGTGACGTGTCCTGCGCCGCTACAGATATACTTAGGGATGATGAAGGTACTCACCTTAAACCAGCCGAACGTCAAGCGCTCGCTGGTGTCCTCACCAGGCACTCACGCGTCTTTAGACCAGGGGGAGGCCCAACACCGTATGCGGAACACCGCATTGATACAGGTGAGCATTCTCCAATTGCTGTTCCTCCTTACCGCCTAAACCCTTCGAAGAAAGAGCTGATGAAAGCTGAAATAGGTAAGATGTTACAGGATGACATGATAGAAGAGTGTGAATCGGCTTGGTGCTCACCGGCAGTGATGGTGCCGAAGTCCAACGGTGGTATCCGCTTCTGCGTTGACTACAGGCGTTTAAATGCAATCACCAAAGCTGACACATATACGATGCCACGCATCGACGAGTTACTCCAGAGCACAAAACGGGACTGCTACATGAGTACGCTAGACCTTCGGTCTTCATATTGGCAGGTTAGGATTAGGGAAGCTGATAAAGACAAAACAGCTTTTGTCTGTCCTTTAGGTACTTACCGTTTTAAAAGAATGCCGTTTGGTCTCCGTAACGCGCCAGCTACCTTTCAGCGTCTCATCGATCGTCTCCGATCCTGCTCTGCTTTACAAGACGTTGCTTTATTAGCGTATTTAGATGATCTGTTGGTTATATCTCAAGGATACCAACAGCATCTGCAAGACCTCGAGGCAGTTTTTAAACGTCTAGGCGAGTTTAATCTCCATGTGAATAGGGAGAATTGCGCTTTTGCTCGGGAAAGCGTTAAATATCTCGGTCACGTTATTACACAAAAAGGCGTTTCCACCGACCCAGGGAAGGTGAGTGCTGTACTCGAGATGAAGGTACCAGGAAACCTAAAGCACCTGAGAACCTTTTTACAAACTTGTTCGTGGTTCAGAAAATTCATACCCAACTTCTCAAAAGTTGCCGAACCATTGACACGCTTGACTCGAAAAAGTCAAGTATGGTCTTGGGGCTCAGAACAGACCCAAGCATTTAATGAGCTGAAGACTCTACTGACCACAGCTCCAATATTGGTGCAAGCCGATTTCAGTCGTCCTTTCATTCTGCGTACTGACGCAAGTAACTACGCCTTGGGCGCAGTTTTATTGCAGGGCGACGGCAATCAGGAAAGGCCAATTGAATATGCCAGCCGTCTCCTTAACGCAGCTGAACGCAACTATTCGACCACGGAGCGTGAAGCACTCGCTGTAGTGTGGGCGGTGGAGCGCTTTCGGCCTTACCTAGACGGTCAACCAGTCGTGATAGGCAGTGATCATCAGCCTCTACGCTGGATGCTATCACTTAAATCACCAGCCGGCAGATTAATCCGTTGGGCTCTGAAGCTTCAATCTTTTGATATCCAATTTGAATATACTCCAGGGAAGGCGAATGTCGTAGCAGACACGCTAAGTAGACCAATTTGTTCCAGCGACACAAGCGACAGCTGCGGTATTTGTACAGTCATCTGTGATCTTCCCGCGAAGACACCTAGTCAGCTTCGCCTGGAACAGACTTCGGACCCTGAAGTGGATAAGATTGTTAAGGAACTAGAAGGACCTGATGACGTTGCATCTAAAAGATGGTTAGAAAGGGGTTATCTCATGGATCAAGGAGTCCTGTACCGTTACAATCCGGACTCCGAGAGTGAATCCCCTCAGTTAGTTGTACCTGACGGCCAAGTTGCAGCTATTCTGAAAGAGTTACATGACTCTCAAACAGCTGGCCACCCAGGTATCGATAGAACCTACCAGAAAGTAGCCCAGCTGTATTATTTCTCAGGGATGCGGAGAATAATCACCGATTATGTCTTAGCCTGCATCCACTGCCAGCGATATAAGGCCAACAACGCGAAACCCCCAGGCCTACTCCAGACACCGGTCATGAACCAGCGGAACTAGGTACTGGCCATGGATCTGTTCGGCCCACTTCCAGAAGGAGACCAGGGGGAGCGATGGGTCTTTCTCATAGAAGACACTGCTACCCGATGGACAGAGCTGTTTGCTCTAAAAGAAGCCACAGCAGAAGCCTGCGCTCATGTCCTCATCGAGGAATATTTCATGCGGTTCGGCCTGCCTCGCAGGATTATTTCAGACAACGGTGTTCAGTTCATTTCCGCAGTGATGCGACAATGTATGTCAGTCCTAGACATCAAACAAAATTTTGTCCCGCTGTATCATCCACAAGCTAATCCTGCAGAGCGAAAAAACCGCGACCTTAAAGCTATGCTGGCCCACCTCGTGGCAGATGACCATACCTCATGGCCGAAGAAGTTGCCAGTGATCCGCTTTGCCCTGAATAGCGCGAAATGTCGCACACCGGCTTATTTGACCTTTGGTAGAGAGATGCGGTCACCCACAGAGGTCGTTCACGACCTTCGCGCCATCAAGGTTAAAGAAAACTTTGTCCCACAAATGACTCCTTATCTCGAAAACTTCCTGCATTCGCTATCAGCTATTCGAGAACGCGTCGAGATCCAGCAGGACAAGACCAAGCAGTACGCCGACGCTTCGCGCCGAACATCTGACTCTTTTGGGGTAGGTGATTTAGTTATGCTTAAATCTCATTTATTGAGCAAAGGATCAAAAGACCTCACTTCTAAGTTCTACCCTCGCCGAGATGGCCCTTACCAGATCACTAAGAAGGTAAGTCCGACAACGTTCACCATCGCGAGCACAGAACAACCAAATGTAGATATTGGGAAATATCATTCCGAAGACCTGACACGTTACCGTGGTAGCGACGACTCCTTACCAAAACCCGTTATTCCAAAACGAAATCGCGGACGACCAGCTAATGCTGCTGTTAGTGTACCAGTCCAGGACCGAGGGCGTTCTCCAGGACTGGAGGGGGAGTATATAGCAAACCACACACAACTACGAACAGTGCGAGCGTCCCGCGGTCGCGTGCCGCCACGTTACATACAATAAGTTCTGTCTTTTTCTCGCCTGGCCGTTGCGAGGAAGTCGGGAACGCGTGGCGCGTCAGTCCGCTGCCCACACGCTTACTGAGTAGACGCGTATTTACCTACCGCGCGCGCATGTCGCCCCGTGCCTTCCTCGTGCCGTCCGTTACGCGAAATAATTGTTTTAGGGTCTTCGATCCCAATGTTTGTGACTGATTACTTGTGTGATACTTTACAAATATACTATTTTTACTAAAGAGGTGGTTTCACTCCGATAAGCCCCTCATAATTTGAATTTGATAAAAAACCCACACTAGGTACTAGAAACCTTTGAAGAAAAATACAAATACAGCTGGCGTTATTTGCATACCGCTTTCCCGGTTTTCCTTTCAAAGTCGGAAACTAGTAAGTTGTTTCCTGTACTCTCAACAGCTCTCGGCCTTCCGACGGATTCCTACATCGGTGTGATGTTAATTTGGCTTGGCATACGTACGAATGAATTAGTTATAGAAATCTCTTTACAAGGGTTTAACGACCCATCCTCATGATCCTCCTACACTGACAGTATTTTCTTTGTAGAAAACATAAAAGTAGATTAAAAATAATAATAGAATCAGTTTTGATAGCATAATGGATTGCCGAAGGTGCAAGTGTCCAGGTGTATATCGTGAATAGATTGTAATTTAGTGAGAGAAAGCTTTTACTGGGAACATTTCAGATACTGTGGTGTTATTGAAAAGTATTGCTCTGTTAACGAAATGTTTGCGTTGTGCATTGAACATATGGTTTTGTGGCCGTGAGTGAGGTCTGGATTGTACTCTTCTTCAATAAATACGTAGCCAATTTAAATTATATTAGTAAACGGTCTATATTCCCATGAAAGATCAACAATCTTTATAAATAAATAAAACTCGGGTTAGTCACATCATTTATAACTCAAGAACGGCTGAACCGATTTTTATGATTTTTTATTTGTTGTTTTTGTCTACGCCCCTAACAGCAGAATTACTATGGGAAAAATCAACGAAAAACAACGATCGCCGGGTCAGCTAGTTACAAATGATTTTGACATTTTTATTTAGAGCAGAGCAGAGCCAGGCCAGAGTGACGCAGAGGAAACTACCGTGACCTACAATTTGTCGGTCGTAGATTCGAACCCAGACAAGCACTTTACTTTGTGTTAATTATAATAAAAAAAACAACTCAAAAAGGACATGGAAAACATCGTGAGGAAACCGGCATGTACTAGAATTCAATGACATCCACCAACTCGCCGCACTTAGCCCGCATGGTGGATTATGGCTTGCCCCTCTTACAGACAGGAGGCCACACCAAGCAGTCGGAACATTACAGGTTTACGAGTATTATGTATTTACCTATGGATGTATATTTTCGAGTTTTTCATCACGTTTAGGCACAAAGGCATTTTGAAGAGACAAAATATAGTGTTATACCACAAGGCCCAAGCAAGCAGGAAAAGCCAGCTATTAATAAATAAGAGTATTAAAAATGTCACCCTTGAACATTTCCACGAAAAGTTCCTAAAGGGGGAAAAGTTAAGGGAAATATTTATTGACATAAGTATTTCAAGTTCCACTCCATTTTGTTTCTCCGTCGCAGATGGAACAGGTGCCACGAGAGATAAACGAGTTGTAGAAGGCCATAAAGGGCCTGGATTCAATCACAGGGATGCTGTTCACTGGGTTATTGGGACATGGAGGAATCCACAATGAGATTAATTAAATCCTGTGCGAGTGAAGACCCTCGTTTTAACACGTTACGTACCGAAACGGGTTAAGTGTTTGTAGTACGGCTGGAGTTATGTGTAGTCCGGATACATGTGAGGACTAGGAGTTGGTGCAGTGCGGGGCATGATTTAACTGTTAGTGCAGTGGGCAGTTTGTTGTTCTTTCCCTCGCCATCATAATAACGAGCAGCTTTAACTTCTTTTACTTCGATGGTCCTAGTTTATCATTTGTGTGTAGTTAACAATTAATCCAGCATTGCATATGTAAGCCGTCACGCCCTTTATGCCTGGAGGCCTTTTACATATATATTAAGTTATGTTGTTTTTTTTTGGGTATTTTGGTGTGGTTTTCTAACATATAGCAGAAATTTTAATATGATGTTCTGTGTCACGAAATTTTTATACCTTTGCATAGCTATTGTTGTTTAGATTCAAGTTTTCTAACTGGACAGACAGCTGTGCTGCTGGGGAGTTTGTTGCGCCACTTCTACTTCCCAGCTAAAGCACTAGGACGGGATGAAGGTGGGCTGTCTTATGCAAGTTGACGTTCGAAAAGTGGTGATTCTTAGCCTAATTTGAATAAATGATTTTGATTTTTCCCATAACATCAAACACAGAATTACATTTTGACAAAATTTATTTCGGTTTGAGCATATTTTATATTGTACTTGACCATATCAGAACTTGTGTTCGGGTAATTATTAAGGAGCGCAGAAGAAAGCTGCATACGTTTCTTCTTTTAAACTTTTTGAAATAATCTGAAAGGCTTTCTATTTTTTTCCACTTCATATCATATATCATTAATTCCCTTTTGAATGACCATACGAGAATTTCCTTTTACTGGAACATTGCCGTTTAAGTAGGCAGCTCTGGTTTAATCCGCAAGATGGTCCCCTCCAAATTGTCTCATATTTTATTCGACATTGTAATGATGAGCTTCAATTGTTTGGTTGAACCGGTGCCTTTTTGTCAACGAAGCTCTTGTCACATGTCATGAAGGAAGGGGAGTTGAAAACCTTTCTTGCAGTTTTTTTTTCTAGATTTATTTAAAAGCTTTGCTGTCGTTACTTTTTTTTTCTGATAAAATCTGTTAAATCGATGTAAATATGAAGAATAGAAGATACACGCTTTAAAGGTTTTTGAGGGGATTATTCCCGTCCTTGTCGCGCAGTACGGACAATGTACGGCGTTAGTATGAAGTTACGTAGTCGTGACGTGACTTCTACGATAGTAATTTCCTTGTCTAACACTTATTTCGAAACGTTTATATCTTGTTTTTTTTTAACTTTTACAGTTTTTGTAATAATGTTTGCACAATTTGAAAACAAACGTTTTTTTGAGATTAAAATTTAAAAAATCTCGTGATCCCTATTATTATTATATTTATGTAGTTATACTTTTTTGTGGAATATTCTTAAAATTATGGTGTAGTTCTTAAAACAAGTTCCTTCTTAAAACAAGTTTTAATACTTAAAACAAGTTCCTTAACTCTGGTTTTAATTCAATCAGTCAACTCAGCCCTCTTCCAGGCCTTCCACATCCAGTATGTTCCAGACACCTTCGTAAGGTTTAATTTATCCATCTTAAATAATGAGTAAAAGCTAGCATGAATACGACCTACCATTTACTACTTACACAATACATAATTTGTACGCTGAAAGGTAGAACGCACATACCTACCTACGACGAAAGATATCACTTCAACAAAATGTGCGGTCAGCTGTTCAGAGACAAATTGTAACCCTTTTTACAACACGTCACCATTTAAAACCTGAAAGGGACTGTAGGAATGGACTTTAGTTTGATGTTTGTTTTACGTCGTTACACGACAATGTAAATTATTCAAGTGGAAATAAAACTTTAACTAAAGAGGTCAGGTTCTATTTCACGTTTTTATTTATTTACCTATGTTGCAGGTACATAAATAATTCTTAGGTTCCATATTTACCTATTAGGATATCTATTTTTTTATTAAAAAAAAACCAACGCAATTAGTAACGAATGGAAAACACTTGCAAAACAAAATTAGTTCAACCCATGTTAGAGCAAACTAATATCGAGAAAATCACATCTTCGTCGAAAGCATGTTGCATTCAGTAAATGCGGATTCAAATGTATTCAAAATGTGGACGAGATTTCAGCACCGCTTTAAAAGCGTAAGGAGTGATTCCGATAAAAATGGAAATCCCATTTTACGATTCCATTGAATTTAAGTTTCAAAAGTTACTGAAACAGGAGTTTTGTCATGAATTTTTTACATCCAACTTTTGTAAACCAGTAAAACAGTAAGCACAAGTAAAAATTGAAAAATATTATGGACGAGGAAGAAAAAGACTGGTGAAGGCATGCCCTATGTCAGAATTTAAGGCGGCCCCTTTTACCCATTCATTCATATTTCATATTTATTAATTTTGTGAACATAAGGTGGGTAACAATTATAAAGATTTTATATAAGAAAATATGGGTTATTACTATATTCCGCCAAAGGGCATACAAAATAGCAGAGGTAATCGAATGTCAATGAACAAAATATAAACAAAAAACAATTGTACATAGATGTCACACTTTCATGCCAAACTACAAAAAATACTTAATAATTTGTCAATAAATTAAGACAACACATAAACAAGTGGGTATTCTTAAATAACAACATTACGATGATCTATGATATTCCACAGCTCTTGCACTTAAACAATCAGTTATTTTCACGCAGACACATTTGACGGCTTCAATGTTTTCGCGTGAGCAAGACCTGCGCAATTAAAATATGGTGCAATACAAATTAAACTCTCCCAAACTTTTGTTCAATCATGGCCTGGGTAAAAGACCACCTTGTTTTCATTTCTTGTTTCTACCTCCTCCCCTGGTTATCTAGCCCCCTACTTTCAGTATATTTGCGCCAACCACAACAGAAATCTTCGTTCATCACACAATCGTCTTCTTCAATGTCCCACTCACCGCACAGACTTCATTCACTCTTCCTTCTTCGTTCAGTCTATCTCTCTGTGGAATGCACTCCCACAAGAAATCAGGGTGGCAAACAACCGATTATCCTTTAAAGTTAAAGTTCGTGAGCACATTCGCAAGAAGCTGGCAGTATCATCTTAAGGGTAATGTTTTCTCATTGGCTGTTTTATTTGTTTTAGTATAATTATATATTTATGTATATATCGGGATAGGCCCTCATCAACGATATTACACTTGCACTTTGTAAGTAGGCGTGGATTGTCGGGCGAAGAAAATAGAGAAACTAGTAACAGCACAATCACTTTATTTCACTCACAATTTCTTATAAAATAATCACCATGAAATAACCTGAAGGCAGAGGTCCGACATATTAAATGAAAGTATGAAATATAGCAGTAACCAACTTATTTATTCCAACCGCTTGTTAATTAAATAGATCGCTATAATAGGTCTAGGCGCTACAGCAGGCGCACCGGGCCGAGCCTGCCAAAAGAATGATCCCTTCCAACGCTGCGCACTCGCTTACATAAAGTGGCCTGAGTAGTGGGGAGAGTGGGGAGGTGAATGTGCCACTTTGCACAGCGTAACTCGGCCCGCTGCACTTGTCGTTTACATAGATCACGCCGACACGGCCATACTGACGTGCGGACGTCCCCGTACGCTTAGTCTCATCAAGCATTATCTAAAATGACAGAACGTTAGTACTAATGTTCGTTCATCCTGACTAGCAATCTGGTCTGGATCATCCCTTCACAGTTTGCCACTTACTCTAGACCGCTTGTTATTAAGCCTACAGGACTTTAGCAATCTGGACCGGTTCACCCCTTCAGAGCTTGCTACTAATTCTGGACCGTTCATTTTTGAACCTTCAGTACTCATCATTTTTTTTTTCTTTTTTTTTTGTTCTCTGGACCAGTCATTGCGGACTCTACAGGGTTACCTCATATGCTAATTATTAGTTTTTATTTGAATTTTAATAATAGACACAACTTAGACACTCCACCGAACGCGTAGCCGGCCTGTGTAATGCCGACCGAGTCTCAAGTCATAAAGCCAGCAAATCGTCACTTCAATGTGCATAAGCGTTCGGTGTTGTGTCATAGTGTCATGTCACCGAATGTGTCTTATCAGACACATAATTCATGTTCATGACACTAAACTAGCAGCGACAACTATGAAATCTAAATAACAATAATTTTAGTATTGAAGCGCCGTCACGACCAGACTGACATTCGCGCGTCCTTGTGCGTCTCCATCCTCATATGTCGCCGTAAGTAACCGCGGGCCCATTTTTCTGTAAAGAGAATAAAACTGGTAGAAACATTACTTTTACGCTCGTCCATCAGTGACACACATTACAATGTTTTAAATTCCCACAAACTCAACCTTTAGGAGCTGACCCGGACAACTGAAATAGGCGTCCCTCCAACCAGCTATCTTACCAAACAACATGGACCGGGCAACCCATCGGCGTCGCTCCGATCACTCACTAGTACCACCCACACATATCTCCATTGATCTCATAGCCTCTCAGACTAGACGATCACTTTATATTAATTATGATCCAGAACATCAGCCTGCATATTCCAGTTCTATAGTCCCATACCCAATGACACACATCATAGGACGTCAACCCGCATGAGTCGGTCCCTTATATATTCCTTTTCCGATGCCGAGAGGTTTCCAGAGCTGGTGGTTAACATACGTGAACTACAAATAGACAATACATCACTGCCACCACCCGACGACACCCATTCCACTCGTCAATCCCGGACTGCCGCCATCTTGGCCTCCTTCAAGCTACCAGTCAAGGTGGTACCTACATCCACCAAGCCCTCACAATCCCCTGGCATGGCAGGCAAACGCTCACGACTATATTTGTATGCTCTAAGACACACAACAAAGGGAAGTCGGTACTCCCTGCAAGGTGACCCATCTGGCACATTCAATGAAGAAGGTATCGCCACTATAAAACGGTCTCATTTTTCCCTTTGCGACGCAGCAGCTCTCCCAATATTCTCAGATGCTATCTTACGAATTTCAACCAAATCTAACCGAAACCCAGACTCAAAATATGAAGCCAGACTTAAAAGCCGCGCCCGAGTGTCGAACACAAGTTCTGTTCGTGTGTACCATAGTCCGTCGCTAGCTGCACTTCGAGAAGCTTGCCGCGCCAGGTCCCACCCAATTCACTTTCGATTATAACGAGTAAGCACCAAATGTTCTCATGACTCTCTACCTGCTCTGCCAGAACCGGTAGCAACAAGGTGCAACTTTTCACCATGGGCACCATAACATTGCACTGTCTGCGCCTATACAATACCTGCTCCGATCCGAAATGATCTGCGAAGTCGCACCGAAAAGACAGACAGCATCCTTTAGAACTTAAACTGCACCAGCTGCATCCGACTAGGAAGTGCACTCGAAAAGGATGCATTTAGTGGAAGAGTTAACAATGACAAGAAAACTCCTTGCTATCGATTTCTCCACTAAACTTCCCCGCGGTGTCTAAATGTACAGTTACCATTGTGCAGAAACCCTAAGCATCGGATGGAGTCCCCGTACCTATTGAGCCCGGAACAATCCCTTGAGGCCCAGCACACAATGCAGGACTTACTTTCGCACCCACCTAGCCATCTCAGGGAACCAGAATTGCTCACAAACCCCAGCAAGGGCTTCATCCGCACCAAGGAATCCAACCTCTGTGTGAACACGACTTATCAAAGTCCATGTTAGTGACCCCGGAACGAATGGAAGCCAAAATACACACTTACCACGCTCAATTCTCCTGCACTATACTAACCCACGAACGTCGCAAGTGTGAGCCACAGCCTGACTGCTTCGCCCACCCATGATATCATGGATCTAGAGTCGTGGCGGCCCCACCAATGAAAGCCAACGCAGATGCAATTTAACAAACTACACAATTTTTCCTGCCAGACCATGGGACGTGACCATGCACCAACTCCGTAATTCGATTTCGGGAACAGAAAACCTGCATCCTCTATGCCACTCCACGGCCCATGGATTCTATCGAAGTCATAGACCTACAAAAAGGCCCACCTCACGTGCGCACCTGTGAAGTAGTATAGACTCCGGTTATGGTGGCTATAAACTACTTACAATTTTATGTAAATATATCAGCGAGTTACTGAAGATATTTCACAGATAGGTGATAGAAATAAAATTACGAGCGAAGAGCAACAGTACTGTATTAGCTATATGATATGGAATGGTAATGAATTTACATATTTTTTTTTTTTGTATTTTTTTTTTTTTTTTTGTGTATGGCATCTCGTAGTTGACCTTGAGAGGTCGTGACTACTTAACCGGACTATAAATTTACATACAAAACACACAGGTATTTATACTAATGGCAGAAACTTAATAATAGTAATAACGGTTCGCGCTTGACCGTTTTGCGCAGGAGTTGACGCCCCCTCGTTAACGTAGACAATAGGCGAGTCCGCCGCCATCTTGCCTTGTTAGTATTTGGACAAAAGATGCGCGGGCGCCATGTTCCGGAAGGCGAGGCTAAGACCGCATGACACCGTGAAGTAGGCGGGGCTTTGCAACTTGTTTTTGCACACGGCCCGCTCTGACGTAAAATCGTATGATCCTGTGCTGCGTTGAGTCGTGCGAGTGGACTTGCCTACTCGCTACACCATTCCCCCGGCGAGACCGTGACTACGGGCGATAGTAATCAGGAAATCTCACTGTCCTGCCGCTTTTAGTTTTTCTGACTGTGTTATCAGATTGAGCTGGCTCTGGAGTTTTGGTTTGTGTTTGTCCTGGATCCTGAGCTTCTCTCGCCATGTATGCTGGTTTAACGCGGTCAATGGTCACCTTCTGTCTCTTTCCATGTACTTCGATGTCTACTGTCTTCTGGTCGCGAGCAAGGACTTTGTGTGGTCCTGTATATGGGGCCTGCAGAGATCTTCGGCCTGGACCTTCGCGCAGGAAGACGTGAGTTGCCGTGCTCAGGTCTTTCGGGATGTAGAAGGGACGGCTGGAGCTCGTATGCCACGACGTCGGTTGTGGCGTCAGTTTGGTCATGTGTGCGCGCAACCTGTTGACAAGGTCACTCATGTCCACGACATCCTTTGCGGCTTCTGTGAGGAACTGTCCATGCAAGCGGAGTGGCTCACCGTAGACAAGTTCGGCGGTTGTTGCGCCCAGGTCTTCCTTCCAAGCGCTGCGGATGCCTAGCAGCACCCATGGAAGAGCCTCTGTCCAGCTTGAATTCGCATGACACATGATCGCGGCCTTCAGCTGGCGGTGCAGTCTCTCGACGATGCCATTAGCTGCAGGATGGTAAGAAGTAGTTAAGTGATGAGTGGCGCCTATGAGGGAGGCTAGGCTCTTGAAGGTACGACATTCGAACTGTCTCCCGCGGTCCGTGGTGATATGCTAGGGGCAGCCGAACCGGGAAATCCACCCGGTGGTGAGGGCAGCGGCACAGGTCTCTGCGGTGATGTCCTGCAATGGGTACGCCTCAGGCCAACGCGTTGCGCGGTCGACGATCGTGAGACAATACCTGTTGTTAGAGGACAACAGTAAGGGACCAATCAAATCAAGGTGGATGTGGCGAAATCGTGCCGATGGTGGTTTGAATGCCTGTAATGGGGCCGAGGTGTGGCGTGCTACCTTACTCTTCTGACACGCTTCACATTCCCTTGCCATCTGCCTGCAGTCCTTTCTGACTCCTGGCCAAACGAACCTTTCGGTGACCAACCGGACACTTGCTGTTCGGCCTGGATGGCTAAGGTTATGAAGGGAAGTGAATACCTGTTTCCGGAATGATCTTGTTATAAATGGGCGTGGGGTTTGCGTCACATCGCAGTAGATCTCGACATTAGATTCGAGTACTTTTACCTTTCTAAGCTTCAAAGATGATCCATCTCTCAGCAAGTTCTGCAGTTCGGGGTGGTTTTGCTGTTCCTTGGCCAGGGACTGGTAATCCAAAGACGTTTGAAGCTCATTAACGCGCGAAAGTGTGTCTGCGACCACATTGTCCTTACCGGGTATGTACCTGATATCAGTCGTAAACTGACCTACATAATCCAGGTACCTAAATTGACGAGGAGGACAGTTCGAGTTTGGTTTGGCGAATGCGTACGTCAACGGCTTGTGATCTGTTGTGACATGGAATACGCGTGCCTCGACCATGGAGCGAAAATATCTGATCGCCTCGTAAATTGCCAACAGCTCTCGATCATACGGGCTGTATTTCTTCTGCGATGGGCTGAGCTTCCTTGAAAAGAATGCCAGCGGCTGCCATTTCATCTTGCTCCGTTGCTGCAGTACAGCTCCGATTGCTGTGTCAGAAGCATCCGTTAAGATGTTCAGTTCTGCGCCAGGGTCTGGGTGCACCAAGAGTGTGGCTTCCGAAAGGCTCTGTTTGCAGCTGTTGAAAGTTTCCAGCAGCTCTGGTGTGATGGTGACTGGATGTGATCCTTTGACCTTTGGACCCGCAAGTAAACTGTTGAGAGGTGCCTGTTTGGAAGCTGCTTCGGGAATAAATCGGCGATAAAAGTTAAGCATTCCGAAGAATCGCCTCAATTCTTTGACCGTCTTTGGCACCGGGAAGTCCTGGATGGCCTGGACCTTGCAGGAAAGGGGCTGTACACCTGACGCAGAGACTGTATATCCCAAGAACTTCACCTCCGTTTGTCCGAAAACACACTTGCTGGTATTTAGCAAGACGCCATATTTCACCAATTTTTCGAACAGTTGTCTGAGGTGCTGTCGGTGCTGATGGGTATCCCTGCTGAAGACCAGGATATCGTCGAGATACCCGTAGCAGAAGGGTAGGTCTCGTAATACTTCATCCATGAACCTCTGGAAAGTTTGCGCCGCATTTCGAAGTCCAAAAGTCATGCAAGGGAACTCGAACAGGCCAAAAGGTGTTGTAATAGCCGTCTTGGATATGTCCCCTTCAAAGACCGGAATCTGATGATATGCCTTCACCAAATCGATGGTGGAGAAGATGGAACTTCCTGCCAACTCGTGAGTGAAGTCCTGCAGGTGCCTGATAGGATAAACATCTGGAATTGTCCGTGCGTTCAAGGATCGGTAGTCCCCACATGGACGCCATCCGTCGTTTTTCTTGGGCGCTAAGTGTAGCGGCGAGGACCAGGCACTTTCTGATGGGCGCGCTGTCCCATTTTGCAGCATGTCCTCAAACTCCCGCTTCGCTATCCTGAGGCGCTGCGGATCCAAACGACGAGGACGGCTAGAGACCGGAGGACCAGGCGTGGTGCGTATGTGGTGCACCGTATTGTGTTTTGGTATCCTTGGCTTACCGGCGGGGCGAGTGAGGTCAGGGTACTCCTTCAAGATGCGATGGTAGTTGCTGTCTTCCGCTATTGTGCGGACGGACGATATGGCTTCTGTTTGGAACTGTGGTGTCTGGATTGCAAGTGACGTAAGGTTATCTTTGAGACGCTGGTTTCGGCAGTCGACAATCAGATTGTAGTAAGCTAAAAAGTCGACTCCGATTATTGGCTTGGTGACATCGGCAATTATGAATCTCCAAGTGAATGCGCGGCGAAGTCCCAAGTCCAGTGTGAGAGGCAGAAAACCGTATGTGCTGATGACTGATCCGTTGGCCGCAAACAGCTCATATTTTGTCTTAATGCGTGGCTCCCGAACAGCAGATCGTGGGAAGACACACAGGTCCGAACCCGTATCTATTAAATATTGAATTTTAGTGGTGCAATCCGTAATGAACAGGCGGCTACTTATTGCTTGGCAGTCGTAAACCGCCTTTACTGGCTGCCTTGGTAGTTTGTCGGCTTCTTTGTATAGCACACGGTTGTGTGCATCTGCGGGCATTATCCCCAAATCGGCTATGGTAGAAGCAGTACCTGTTATCTCTTGAACGGGATTGCGACCAGCGACGATTCTGGCTGTACCTGCCTCTAGACGGGGAACGTGACGACCTGTGACTTGACTGCGTGCTCAAAGCCTCCACCTTCCGTGTCAGTTCAGCCACAGTCTGAGTCAATGCTTCAATAGCGCTGCCTGGTTGTTCCTTTACTGACTGTGAGCTAGCTAGCCCAGGCACTGGCATGCCAGTAGCCGCAACTTGCGTGGTTACTGGAACGATATCGTTTATGCGGTCCACCATCTCTGCTACTTCTTCTAAGCTGGTATTAGGTTGCATTGCGACTATTGTTTGAAGGTTCGCTGGCAGCCTACTGGACCAGATGGACCTAATAAAATCGTCCGGGACGTTGGGACCAGCTAACTGCTGCAGTTGGCGGAGGAATTGCGTGGGCTTCCTGTCTCCCAACTCTTCATGCAATAGCAGCTGTTTAAACTTGCGTTCGTTTGACGCGGACAACCTCTTGATGAGCTCTGTCTTCAGCTTTTCGTATTTGCCGGCGGTGGGGGGACTTAATATGACGTCACGTACTTCTGCTGAGTGTTGGGGTTCAAGCTGCGCCAGCACGTAGTAAAACTTCGTGTTGTCTGTGGTAATATTGGAGAGGACGAACTGACCTTCCAGCTGCGCAAACCATAACAGAGGATCATCGGCATTGAAAGCTGGAGTCTTCACCCCCACTCGGTATGACATGAAGAAGTCCTTGTTCTCTTCAGTGCGGCTCTCCATAACAAATTTTCTCCAGGCTTCGGGTTTCTAAACCTCAATCCGGACGAACGTCGAGGGTCACCAGTGAAGTAGTATAGACTCCGGTTATGGTGGCTATAAACTACTTACAATTTTATGTAAATATATCAGCGAGTTACTGAAGATATTTCACAGATAGGTGATAGAAATAAAATTACGAGCGAAGAGCAACAGTACTGTATTAGCTATATGATATGGAATGGTAATGAATTTACATACAAAACACACAGGTATTTATACTAATGGCAGAAACTTAATAATAGTAATAACGGTTCGCGCTTGACCGTTTTGCGCAGGAGTTGACGCCCCCTCGTTAACGTAGACAATAGGCGAGTCCGCCGCCATCTTGCCTTGTTAGTATTTGGACAAAAGATGCGCGGGCGCCATGTTCCGGAAGGCGGGGCTAAGACCGCATGACACCGTGAAGTAGGCGGGGCTTTGCAACTTGTTTTTGCACACGGCCCGCTCTGACGTAAAATCGTATGATCCTGTGCTGCGTTGAGTCGTGCGAGTGGACTTGCCTACTCGCTACACCTGGAACGAGGCCGATCACTGAACTAGATGCCTTGACGGAGCTACGATCTGTAAACACAGTATACGCCCGTCGCTGGAAACCTTCAACAGCTTCAATGACGGCCAGGGTCTCCAACTTCAAAAACAACACTGCGATTCTGTATCAGTTATTCGTCGGCTAAAGTCAGACAAGACATAAGAAACAAAAAACTTACTTTATATCAATTTCAATTAAAACTGTTTAAAGATTACCTAACCGACAGAACACAATGTGTTAAAATCGGTAACATAACTAGTGAAGAGGTCCCAGTGACATTTGGAGTGCCACAGGGCAGTATTCTTGGACCGACGCTTTTCCTGGTCTATATAAATGATTTATGCCAGTTAATGTGTCCTGACTCGAAAATTGTTGCATTTGCTGATGATACGGCTTTACTTTTCAGTGGTAACTCCTGGCATGAAGTTTTTGTCAAAGCTCAGATTGGAATGAACGCTGTGATCAGTTGGTTAAATAACAATTTACTTACATTAAATGTAGAAAAAACAACCTACATCACGTTTTCCATACAAACTAATGACAAACCAGATCCCTCTTTGAGTATTGTCTCTCATTCGTGCCCAAATGCAAATGACACAGTTTGTCAGTGTCCCAAACTTAAAAATACTGAAAATACAAAGTACTTAGGAGTAATTATTGACAGAAATCTTAAATTTCATGATCATATCAATCTTCTATCAGCGAGAGTGCGTAGACTTATAGTAATATTTAAAGCCTTAAGAAACACTGCAACTAAATCTATTATAAAGTCGGTGTACTTTGCTCTCTGCCAGTCTCAGCTTGAATACTGTATCACCACATGGGGTGGAACATGTAAAACTCATCTCCTAAAAGTTGAGAGAGCACAAAGAGCACTCCTAAAGGTTAGTTTGTTCCTACCTTTTTATCACCCAACTACTGATCTCTACTCGAAATGGGAGGTACTTACTGTGAGGCAGCTCTTCGTCCTAAAAACGGTTATGAAACAACATGCCCTAACTACTTTTGAACCAGAAAGAATCAGAAACAAGCGTCGCAAACATACAGTCTGTTCTTCATCGTCATTCAAAACTAAGTTTGCACATCGGTTTTTTTGCTACCAGGGTTCAAAATTATACAATAAGGTAAATCGAGCCTTAACGCTATATCCCTTGCCAAAAACCAAATGTAAGTCCTTGTTTACGGACTGGTTAAAAAAATTTGATTATCATTCTACAGAAAGTCTACTTCATTCAAATTAAATTAGTACGATATAAGTTTATAACTTGCACCAAAACCCTCTCACGTACACGGCGGCACGGCACACCACACCTGACACGCAACACTACACACTGACATTATACACTCTCATAGACACACACATAAACACAGATACAGGCGCCGGTTAACTTTTTAAATTTTTGTTTGTTTCTTTTTAACTTCTACCCCCAAAATTTTTATAAGTTAAGTTTTAGTCTCCATAACTATAACGTAAGATACCAATCATTTTTTTATTTTTTGTTTTGTTTTGTATTTTTTTAAGTAAAACTTTCTGTTCTTCCGTGGGGTGGGGACCTGGTGATTTGTAATACAGGCATTTAACGCCTAACTCAGACACCAGCTCCTCACATTGCTAATAAAAAGGGAAAAAAAACCCAAATAATATCTGAAACCTAGAATAAGTTTGTAACTGTGAGGAGAAATAAACAACTTATTATTATTATTATTTCGGTAAACAAATTTTGTTTCTTAGCTCTTTGGCTAGTTTAAGCTACATTAACGGGCCCAAGCCAAGTCAATGTAGCGTGTGTGGTGATTTTCTTGTTATTTACGTAGGATTAATGTTATGAGGACTAATTTCATTTTCCTCAATTTGCATGAACTTCCTAACTATTCTGCAGGTGTTTAAAATTGCTGCTTTTTGGAGTTTTATGTAAATTGTGTCTTTCAGGTCTATTAGTTTAAGGCTGTGGTGGAGGTGATTGGGTATAACACCCGTCGTGGAGACAACTATGGGTACCACGTAGACTTTTTCTTGCCTCCAAATTCGAATCACTTCTTCTTTCAGTTCAGCATATTTACTGATTTTCTCGCCTATTGTTTTTTGTAAATTATGTGTATTAGGGACTGCAACATCTATGAGGTATGTGACTTTATTAGCTTTATCTAAAAGGGTTATATCTGGTCTATTATAGTGTACGGTCCTGTCGGTTAGTATGGCGCGATCGTAGTAGAGTTTGTGTGTAGTACTTTCTAAAACTGTTTGTGGTACGTACTTATAATAAGGAGTGTTTGTATCTTCTATGAGTTTATACTTAAGTGCTAGCTTTTGATGGATGACGTTTGCTACCTGATTGTGTCTGTGTGTATAGTCTGTTTGTGTGAGTGTTGTGCATGCCCCTGTTATGTGTTGTATGGTCTCTGCTTGGCTGTGACATTTGCGGCATTTATCGTTTGTTATTGTGGGGTCTTTTATGATGAATTTCCTATAGTTTTTAGTATTTATTATTTGATCCTGTATTGCGATTATAAATCCCTCGGTTTCCGGAAATAAGTTACCTATTTTAAGCCATTTATTTGATGCTATTGTGTCTATATGAGGTTGTTCTAGATCATGGGGGTGCCGTCCATGCAGCACTTTCTTTTTCCAGTCTTCTAACTTTTGCTTATGTGGGTTTTCAATGCTAGTATGTTGTGTATCTATCTGTTCGTGTAAGTTAAGTGGGGTGTAACTGATATCGTTCATAACTACGGCTTTATGAATATTGCTTGTATGTGATTTAGACTGAAAGAATGTTCTTAGTCTAGCTATCTGCTTGTGCCAAAGATGATGAACGTCTATAAGGCCTCTCCCACCGTACTGACGTTTGAGGGTCAGTCTTTCTATTGCAGATTTGGGGTGAAGGTTATTGTGTTTAGTGAGTGTGGTGCGTGTTGTTCTCTCTATTTGCTGGATGTCAGTTTTTGACCATTTAATCACTCCAAACGAGTATGTTAATATTGGAATCGCATAGGTGTTCAATGCCTTTGTTAAATGTTTTCCGGAGAGCTGAGTTTTACATACTGCGATCACCCTTCTTTTATATTCAGTGATTAAGGTGTGTTTTATTGCTGTGTGATCTATTCCTTTGAGTTGTTTGTATCCTAAATATTTATATAAATCCGCTGGTTCCATAGCTGTGATTGTGTCTTTATTATTAACAAGATAGTCTCCCGGTTTTATTTTGCCTCTTACTATATGGACTGTTTTGCATTTATCTAAACCAAAGTGCATGTTTATGTCTTTACTGAATTCTGTCGTGGTATATATTAATTCTTTCATATCTTTTTCAGACTTTGCGTATAATTTTATGTCATCCATATAAATAAGATGAGAGATGACTGTTTCTTCTGTGGTATATTTAAGGGAATATCCGACTTTGCAACGATGAAGTAGGTGGGACAGAGGGTTCAGAGCGAGACAAAACCATAAAGGACTTAGAGAATCTCCCTGATAAATACCCTTTCTTATGGATATTTGTCGCGTAGTGATAGTGTTGTGTCGATAATTTAACTGGAGTGTAGTTTTCCAACGGGACATGATATTCTGTAAGAAATCTATTATTTTTGGGTTTATTTTATATATCTGTAATATTTGAACTAGCCAGGAGTGTGGAATGCTATCGAATGCTTTTTTATAATCTATGTATGTGCAATGTAGGTTTCTATTTTTTGTGGCGGCATGTTTATGGATTATTGAATCTATAACAAGTTGCTCTTTACATCCCATGTGGCCCCTTCTGCATCCCTTTTGTTCCTCTGCTATTATGTTATTTTGTTCTATGTGTTTATTGATTTTTGTAGTGATTGCTGACGTTAGGATCTTGTATATAGTGGGCAGGCATGTGATCGGTCTGTATTGTGAAGGTTGTGGTGAGTATTGAGTTTTTGGCAACATATAAGTTAAGCCTGTAGCAATAAATTCAGGAATGTTTTGTTTGCCTAAAATCATTTCTGTTAAATTTTTAGCTAAAATTTTGTGTAATGACTCTAATTTTTTATACCAGTAATTATGTATTTTATCAATACCAGGGGATTTCCAATTGTGTAATCTCGCTGTAATGCTAGCTATGTCAGACTCAGTTAATTCAATGAATTCCATTTCTTCTAGTGAACTCCATTTAGTTTATTATTATTATTATTATTTCGGTAAACAAATTTTGTTTCTTAGCTCTTTGGCTAGTTTAAGCTACATTAACGGGCCCAAGCCAAGTCAATGTAGCGTGTGTGGTGATTTTCGTGTTATTTACGTAGGATTAATGTTATGAGGACTAATTTCATTTTCCTCAATTTGCATGAACTTCCTAACTATTCTGCAGGTGTTTAAAATTTATTATTATTATTATTATTATCAATATTGCCCCGTACCCTCAGAGCTCGGTGTTTAGTTCCATCAGTGCGTTACAGTCAAATAATTATAGTCAGAACCGGTTCTGATGTAAGTAATTCGATCACTTCCTTGTGGATATCTTATGTCTGTCCATTTGATAGGCCCTTTTTGATTTGATTCAAGGTTCAAAACGTAAAACACGTGAAATATGGGGCAACGAGCCAAAAACTAACCTCAAGGACCTACAGATCGTTCAAAATAAAATGATTAAACTACATATTATTTCACTATGATTACCTTGCACCTACAGTCACATTTCACAAAAATACATCAGTGACACAATCGCGGCTGTCGTAGGAAGGATCACATTTTACTACCGCGAGTGCGGTCAGTCAATGGCGAGAGAACAATTATTTTATCAAGGTGCAATAATATAATAAGCTACCTAAAGAGGTAAAGAATGCAAACTCGTTAGGTATTTACAAAATTTAATTTAAGAAAATCACAATCTAAATTATCAAATACTACTCCAATAAACAGACTTGCCCTGCTGCTGTTTTACTTTATTGTGGCACCGGGATCGCATTCCTTATCTACGGTAATTATTTCTTTTGCGGGTGGATCGAAAAGTTTTAAGTTTTGTGTTAGTTAATAATGTTATTTGAGTACGAAAAGAAATGTTATTACTACTTAGATGATAATTAGATTAGCAGCTTAGTTTGTGTGTCCAAGTTATATTTAAAGTTTAAAAATGTTCTCAAGTAAGTGAAATCTTTGTAAGTTCTTAATGAGAAATAAATTTATTTAGTCATAAACACCAGTCGTAATGCAACGCGGTATACCTGCCATAAAGAAATCATAATCCTTTTGCAATATCTGAACTAATGCGAGTTTACCTTCACCATGTAGGTCAGTATTAATGTTATTTATGAATAATGAATCTCTTCAGTAACGTTAACTTCTTTCCCCGAATATAGTGTAATTTTGTCAATATCTGTACGTACATGGATACCACTATCTAATAGATCTCTACCTATAATAACTGGTTCTGTAATTGAGTTAAAAAATGAAACAAAAAAGGACAATGACGTGTTGAACTTCACCACGGCTCAGTATTCTGCGATTCATATTTAACGTTTTCTTTACCTATACCTAAGGTAAACTAAATCACAGCGCATAGTGCCCGGGAACTTTTTGAAAAAGCTAAAAGCTACAAACGAACTAGCACATTATCTATTAAAAAGAAAAGGAACGAGCTCACCGGATAATGTGGTTGTCCATACACGTAACAGGTGAGACGGTTCGTATCACGACTCTCCGGTGCTGGTGCTCGATTCGAATTCTTCACTTCGTTCAAAGGTTCGTACTGCCACTTGCTTCAATCAATTGATTTTTGGTCCGTTGTGCTTCAACGATGAGATGTGCCATTGCAGCTATTGTCATTTTCACGATCAAACCGTATCAGTCGCGCAGTTGCGGTGAAATTTGAAGTTTGCGGTTAAGCGGTTGCCGGAAGTCGTGATAGCAAAAACTCCATATTTTGAATAGATTAGACGTTGGTCTACACTTCACTGTCGTCACTATTTTCTTCAGGTTTTTGCCCTTCGAATCCCAATTCTGATATCGGGATAGGCCCTCATCAGCGATATTACACTTGCACTTTGTAAGTAGGCGTGGATTGTCGGGCGAAGAAAATAGAGAAACTAGTAACAACACAATCACTTTATTTCACTCACAATTTCTTATAAAATAATCACCATGAATTAACCTGAAGGCAGAGGTCCGACATATTAAATGAAAGTATGAAATATAGCAGTAACCAACTTATTTATTCCAACCGCTTGTTAATTAAATAGATCGCTATAATAGGTCTAGGCGCTACAGCAGGCGCACCGGGCCGAGCCTGCCACAAGAATGATTCCTTCCAACGCTGCGCACTCGCTTACATAAAGTGGCCTGAGTAGTGGGGAGAGTGGGGAGGTGAATGTGCCACTTTGCACAGCGTAACTCGGCCCGCTGCACTTGTCGTTTACATAGATCACGCCGACATATATTTATTTGTGCTTATATTTATATATTATTAGGTATATATGTATATCTATGTCTTAGATTAAATATTTATTCCTTGGTTTTTTATAAATTGCACCTACCACTGCTTGTCTCTGCATCACCCAAAGGTTGACTGGTAGAAAATGCCTATGGCATTAAGTCCGCCGCTGTACAAAATGTGCGTGAAGTATAAATAAATAAATAACATCGGGCTATTCAAAGCAGTGTAACCACACTCGTGGTTACTTTCTAAGTGTGTTCTTTACTCGACAATTCCTAGTGCACTCGGAGTAATTACGCGTTGTGTGGTCTCACCACAAATAGATTACCACGACTCGGTTCATTCTAGCGATTCAACGGGCGTTCCAGGAACGTTGTGTAGTCTTTCCGGTAGACTAGTATAGTTCACTATTTAACATTCATTTTATCCTGGTGCTGAAAATATATAGTAGAACTTAAAAGGGATTATAATTAGGAGGTTATGTCGATGATCTCGGAATGTTTAGTATGGGAAATGTTTAAATTAATTAATCATAGTATGCGACGACAGTTTTTGTGTTCAGTTTTTTGTTGCGTTGCCAGTATGTGCCAATCCTAACCCAATTCTAAGTAAAGGTAGTGCGCACTTGGTGGTAGATAAGCAGACATTTTAGCCGCAGCTAGATAAAACGGAAGTAATGAATCGCAGTAGGCCGCCAATTTGTCGTGTGGCTAGGTCTGCCTATGAGCAAATACAGGGTGAACTATGTAATTCAGGCATATTTTTTGCTTATAAGTCTGATAGGCGGGTCGCGGGTCGTTGTACACAATCCAAGGACCAGCAAACCTAGATGGAACGGGTAGTACATGTTGTACGAAATCTTGCACGCTGCAGGCGTGCCGAACAGCATTTTTTTGCACTGAAATGCGATGCGCTGTAATGTGCGCTTGGATTTAGTTTCGAAGATTGAACGTGACAAGTCAAGGCAACCCATAAGAAGAAAAAGTCAAAACGTGTCGTGAAATCCTGGTAATCCATTATGATTCGTTAAAAAAATGGGATCGTTTTCCAAATTGTTTAAGAACTTCGGGTATAAATAACTAAATGTATCCCAATTGCCGCATTTTAACTAAATAATAGTTATAAAACAACAGTAAAAAGTGGCACATGGCGCTAGATCTGAATTGATGCAAATAAAAATGATGTATACCTCTGAGCTTGTCACAAACTTATACAGGGTGTCTACCCTGTATAAGTTTGTGACAACTATTGATTAGTAAAATATTCAAAAGTTTCGAACATAAATAAAAAAAATACCGCGCGCGATGATGCGACGCATGAATTTATTATAAAAGGGGCGTGGTTTTCAACTGTCGCAGTCGCATCGCATTCAACGTTGTATGATCTTTATTGAGACACACGTAGAAAGTAGAAAGAGTACATTTGTGGCTTGAATGGTTTTGTACATGTGTTTATGTTTTTCAGCAATATTGATTTCAGAATAGGCAGGTAATTGTATAAATGTATCTTTGCTCCGACTGGGTCGATGTACAGGGCAGGTAAGGCTTCAGCTTAGGTACACTTAATTTAACATTAAACTGCAATTGGTGCATGAAAAACCCTCAGGACACTGAAAGGCTTCGATAACGACAAAATGCGTGAAAAATAAGTTTATAGAGGGTGAGTTTATAAAGAGTATTCAATTTTATCAAAATAAAAATAAAACGCCGTGTACTATAAACCTGAACTACAGCATACTGTAAAGCACAGTGCATTATTCACCATAGCAGGAGATTGCCGGCGAGACCGCAGACCGCCGACCGAAACCACTATACGTTAACAGCTTAAAATTTAAACGGACGTTGAAATCCAAATTGATTTTGAGGATTTTTTGTTAAATACTAGAGCAGCTCTAAATATGAGGCATAAGGAATGATAGAGAATAGTTCGGGTTGAGGTAGTTTATCAGTAGATATTTGTTCCCAAAAAGGCTTTACTTTTGTAATTTCTACTTTTTAGCCGCCTGCCAGCACTGCAGCAATCAATTTAGTGCTTAAAGCCAAAACTCCATGAAAAGCTGCCATGAAATAACGTTAATTACCGAAAATATTTTTATCCGTCGTCCGGGATTTCAGAGAAATGTAGCCTAGGTCCTTACCCGGGTCGAGTGTATATCTGTGTGCTGCGTGTGTGTGTTTCATCCAAATCCGTTCATCCATTACGGCGTGAAAGCGTAACAAACAAACTTACTTTCGCTTCGATAGGGCTTAAGATGTACACTGTGGGTACTCAGTCTAGGCTGGGATCAGCTTTGCTAAAGGTGCATAGCCTACGCAAAGTGTGTTTAGTTGACACTATTGGTTAAACTTATGATTGCGTTGGCTGATATTTAATGCGGATTAAGATAGCGAGAACGGAGTAGATTTTTCCTCTGGCGGATGAGCATGCGATAGTTGTTTTTTTAAATGAACTCTGATTTCTTAGCCTTTCCCTCCCTCTGGCTCAATATCGGCCGACGGGGTAAAAGATTATGATGTTAAGTTTATTCTTCTAATCACTTTTTGGCTGATGTGAATCATCTCGACAATTTGTTTGTACATACGAGGCCGTGTCGCCTCTTTATCGCCAGTTTGAAGCATGACGTAAGTTTGTGTGGGGGCACATTATCACACGTAAATATTTAACATAGCTATCTGAAACTTTTCGTAGCCTGAGATTCTAGATTCGTTCGTCTTGACGTAAGCCTTCTCTTGCAAGACCTTCTCTTGTCGGATCTCCTAGTGTGAATATAATTACTGGCGTTAGGTAATTATTCTGTTAAGCATAAGCAGGCAGGAAGAGCCTGAAACGTTATGAATAAATTTCTTCTTTGAAAACAAGACTACGTCGATCCTTTTATTCAAGGGTAGCTCAACAGAAGGTTGTCTGCGAAAGCCGACCTTAAGTTGTGTAGCCTTATAATAAAGCTACTCGTATCTGTGATTATATTCGAACTTCAAGCAGGATTAGATCATGTATGGAAAAACGAGAAGAAAGATAGACGCGTACACACAAAATGATTTTTAATATAACATGTAATTTGTAACGTGTTCTTCGTCTCTACGTCCCCGTAGTTATTAGTATTAACAAATACTATTACAGTACCTACCTCATAGGTACAGTACCTATTAATTTAATTATTTTTTGATATAACTAATTTTTAATCTTACAGCATCGTACAACGGGGCGAGCATGGGCGTACCCAAGATGTTTGTGACAAGATGAGATAAATTATATCATGTCATACAATTTGTCTAAATGCTAACACGGGTCAACCATGTGACATAATAATATGGCGTGATATGCCTTTCTTGTTGCTGAGTTCATAATGTGACACAGTAAATTAAAAAAATTAAAATGTCTATGGCCATCTGAATATGAGACTAAACAAAATAAGTAGTTCTTGTTTGATAATTCAGTGCCGGTTGCAATATTAATAATGGAAGGAAAAAAGCAGTAAGTATGACAACCTTAATATCTTTCGAGAAATCTTTGCGATACTTATGTACGACGCTATTGACGAATCCGTTGTCTGGTCAATTTACATTTAATTTTGCAATAACTCTCTTCACAGAAAAAGAAACACGATTGCTCAATAAATAATAAATAAACTCACAGGGTATTAGCGGAACACTTTTACAGCGGAAAATCTTTTGGAACTCCCAGTCTGGCAACTCGAACGGTTTATAGGAGTCCCGAATGGTTCTCCGGAAGATTTTCCTGCTTTGGGCCTCTTGTCTTTTGGCAAGGACATAATTATTATAATTTATTGTCATTTGGTGCAGTAATTAGGAGGATATTTTTATTTATATAATTTTTTTTTTATCACCACCTCTGACCGCATGTGATAAAAAATTTCATAATCATCTGCCAAAGTGTGACGTTTATGTCAAAATGGCTGTGCCCGTATTAGCAAATAAGACAAAGAGTCCCAACTAAACGTCAAGAAGTTATGTCACATGTCGAGAGAATTATCTCACGACACCGTGCTAGCATTTAAGACAACGTTTTGGCGCCCAAAATGTGATAAATAGCGTGACTCATGACATGTCACAGTAGGCCATGCTCGCCCTGCAGGTGTCCGCGTGATAAATAATTTCTAGATACTTGGAACCTCTCGAGAATTCAAAATAAAGCCGGCATCGGCGCGAGCATTCGCTAATGTTTGTCTATCCCAATCTCATTCATCTCCGTTGACAACATAATATATCATTTGGACAACGACTCCTTATGTTTTAAAAAGATTAACAGCTTCTGGCTTTGAAATACTGAAATAAGGTGAAGAAAAACATCGTGGAAAAACCTGAGCTTAATGGTTTGAAATCGTTAAAACACAGTGAGCAAGCGTTATGATCTGCTCTGTGAAAAGAAGAGAATAGGCTTTAAATTCGTGATTAGGCCCACCTTAGGTACTGGAATGAGAATGCCAACTCCTACTGGCTAGAGGCTACAGCCACCACCACGTATAAACGAAATGTAAAAATACAATAAAAGCCAACTGCGACCAACAAGTTCAATATAAGGTCACTTTGCAAGCAGTCTGATGAAGCTTCGGCAGTAATTTTAGATCAATCTCAGATTTGATGAGTTTGTCGACGGGTTATATTTTTGGAATCATCTTCTCAAGCCTGGTTGTTGTGCTCCGTGCCTCAAGCTCTGTATTATTATACCCCACATATTGTTATACTCTTTGCCCCAAATGGACAATTTTCATTATCATTGACGCCTGAAAACCCCCATTTTGATATGTTAGATGATAAATGATTTTGTTTCTGTAAGTAGGTTTGTACAAACACTTTTACACGTCAATAATATTTAAAAAAAAACTAGATATGGTCGTATAAAAACCAAACGTAACCAGTAACTATCACGCGACCTAGCAGACACCTTATGTAGGTATTAAAAACGAATTATTAGAATGTCGATGCATTCCAGCAGTATTTATTTACAAGTCTTTTACAGTTCAAGCAGTACGGTTATGGAATGCCTTGCCCGTGTCGATAAGGCACGTCAAACACTGACCACTTTTAAAACTCTGGTTAAAAACACTTCCTCTCTCCTTAAACAGCATCATTACATATAGTTTTCTTGCTCTTGTTTCATGTTACTCATCCGCCCCGACAATAGTGTCGCTTTCGACAGTCCCGACAAGGCTGAATGTCTTGCCGACAGCCTAGAGTCCCAATGTTCTCCCAGCTCCCAACCAGTAGACCAAGCTCACTTGAACAAGGTCGACGCTGAAGTCGAACGAAGAGCCTCCCTCCCTCCCGTCGAAGACCCTGATGATCCTCTGCCTCCCGTCACTCCAGACGAAGTGCACGACATCATTAAAGGGCTCCACGCTCGTAAGGCCCCCGGTTCGGATGGTATTACCAATAAGGTATACAAACTCCTTCCTGCCCCGCTAATAATGCTTATGACCGCCATCTTCAATGGCGCCTTGAGCAACAACATCTTCCCACAAGCATGGAAAGAAGCCACCGTCATCGGTATCCCAAAGCCAGGCAAGCCAAAGTCTGAGCCCTCCAGCTACCGCCCTATTAGTTTATAAGCGTCTCAAAGACTACGCCGAAGCAAAGAGCCTCATTCCCAACGAGCAGTTTGGTTTCCGTAGCCAACACTCGGGCACCCAACAGGTCCACCGTATAGTAGAGCACTTATGCGCTGGTCTGCAGCGTAACGCGACGACGGGTGTGCTATTCTTCGACATAGCGAAAGCCTTCGACAAAGTCTGGCACAACGGCTTGATATACAAGCTCTACCAACTAGGAGTGCCAGATCGTCTCGTGCTCATCTTACGAGACTTTTTGTCGAACCGGACCTTTCGCTATCGGCTCGAGGGAGCACTCTCGTCCCCTCATCCTATTCGCGCCGGTGTCCCTCAGGGTTCCGTACTATCTCCTCTCGCCTTCACGCTGTTCACTAGCGATATCCCAAAAAGTAAAAAGGCTCAGTTGGCTCTCTTCGCCGACGACACTGCCGTTTACTATACCGGTCACTGTCCCAACGCTATAGCTCGTACACTCCAAACCTCCGCAAACGTCTTAGGCGCTTGGTTCCGGAAATGGAGAATGGGGTTGACCTAACCCCGATAAGAGTCAGGCGGTTCTCTTCTCGAGACGTCGTCGACTCCTTCCCCCACTTCCCAGCCCGATCACTATGTACGGCAAGCCAATCCCTTGGGAGAAGCAAGCCAAATACCTAGGCGTGATCCTCGATGAGAACCTTACCTTTAAGGCTCATCTTAAGGCGGTTCGCGCGCGCGCCTCCTTCGCTCTTAGTAGGCTGCAATTCGTACTGACAGCCCGTAGTAAACTGTCCCTCAAATGCAAGCTCCGCATCTATACCGCAGTCATCCGTCCCATCATGACCTATGCCTGCGTT
The DNA here is from genome assembly GCA_963555695.1 of Dasypolia templi. Classification (NCBI taxonomy): domain Eukaryota; kingdom Metazoa; phylum Arthropoda; class Insecta; order Lepidoptera; family Noctuidae; genus Dasypolia; species Dasypolia templi. The sequence goes on along the minus strand of OY743143.1, from coordinate 24,022,388 downwards.
GTATTTGCGCACGCTCACCCACGTCATCTCCATAAGATGCAGACCCTCCAAAACCGTTTCCTCAGAAGGGTCACGGGTGCCCCCTTCTATGTCCGTAATATCGATCTTCACGTCGACCTCAAAATGCCAACCATAAAACAGTTTATGAAACGCTTATCAAAGCGTTTCTTCGACTGCGGCATCAAACATTCTAACCCCCTGATTACAGCGGCCGCCCGCTACACTCCCTCTCGCATTAGCAGTATTCGCCGACCAAGGCATACTTTAATCGACCCCGACGACGCCACTACCCTCCTCCAGGAGAGTAGTAAGGCCACTAGCACGCTACATAAGCCCAAAACCCGATCGCCGTCCTACCGCCCTCGCCGCCGAGGCCCGCCGCGACGCCCAAATCGACGCCCCTCCCGACCCTTGCTCGAGCCAGCCCGCGCCGCTGAGCCTGTAGCTTCAAATTCGTCCATAAATAATACCAATCCTGATCCAGCTATTCATTTGCTGCCCTTTTCCAGCGACGCCCTAAGCCGAGGTTCGTACCCCACAGGGGGTGCCCTTAGCGTTGTCGCTTAGTTTTAGTTAGTATATAAGTTTAAGTCCTGGCTGGAGGCCTTAATTTATTAGGGAATCCACAGGCAAGTCCGCTTAAGCAGACGACAACCGCATAGGTTGACCTGCGAGATGCCAAACAAAAAAACAAAAAAAAAATGTTTCATGTTAATTTATTACGTATGTTTGAAGCTAAATATATGGTATATGTATGTATATATTTAATGTATAAGGTACACCACTGACTACCTGCAGTATTGTCTCTCCTTCTCCCTTTAATCCATCCAAATTTTGTCTGTAAAAGATGGCTTTTAGAGATAAGACCGCCCATTGTGTATCCCAATGAAAATTTTCTATATATATCTCTGTTCCATACTAAAATTCATCCAGCCTTTAGGACGCTTCGAGAGCATAAAGAATCTCACATACAAAGATACGCATGGAAACCATAAACCTGTCTTTGATGTCGCGCCGTCTGCTAATAATAGGCCAAGCAAAAATGAAAATGATCATTGCAACAGATTTTATAATAATGCTTTAATTAACTTGTGAATAATTTCCTTTTACAATTCATGGCAGATTCGTGGATATTTACAATAGTATTAATGATGCATGATGATGCCTGTTAATAATTACTGTTTCATTACAGCTATGACGATGTTCTCGTCATCGTGTGGTTGTAAATTTTCCCGAAACAATAAATCTGGGAAACATTTATAACATGTCTCTCCACATTGAAATATTTGCACAAGCGAATGAGGGAATTATACAATTTATTACAACAAATTGAGCACGATGTTGAATTTAATAATTGATCAATCAGTCAACAGTCTTTGTGGTTTTAGACGTACCATGAAGGTACGTTTATCAAGTAAGTGGTAAAGAAAACTAAAAAAATATTATCTAGCATTTTTTCTTAGATTTCCCGTGGGTAATGCTTAATTTTCTTCGGATCAATACCTAGTTCATATTTTCATTGAGGCCGATATTCAAATGAAACTGACACAACATTAAATTTCAGATTTTAAAACCTGTCAAAATGAATTGATTTTCATCGCAATAAATTCGTTGTCGGAACAAAACCACAGAAACAGTGCAAAATAATTTGCAGCGGCGTATATTTACAAAATTATGATCAACAGCAAAAATATACCTACGAAGATACACTATACGAGTATACACATGTGCTTAATTTACTGTCATAAGCGAGTAAAGCGACAGGTGCCTCTTGCTTCGCTCACGGTTACATTAAGGTAGGCGTAAATGGTGCTACGTGAATACAGCCTGTCAAATATACATGTATCATATAATATACGCAAGTCACATCTGCTGTGACTTCGTTACAAGAAAATGTTTATGTTGTAAAGGAAATTATCTCAAACCTAGGGAGATACCAGAAGCGTATTAGCGAACATTAATGTAAATTACTACTTGGAGGTAAAAGAATAATGTAAGTTTAACATAATAATATAAGTTGTAGGTTTTATGAAAGTAAATACGTGGGGCACTCAGAAAGTTTTGCGAAAATGAAAATAAATGTTCTATAGGTTAATGTTTTTATTAAATCTTTTCAAAGTACTTTCCACTAGTCTCTATACAAAGCGTCTGAACCAGTTTTCGAAATACTTTTTCCATTTCACCGTAGACACCTCGTTTACAGCCTGGTCGATCGCTGACAGCGCATCTTCCAGCGACGAAAATTGTATCCCTTTGAGCAGATTTTTTATTTTCGTGAATACAAGAAGTCACACGGTGCTGGGTCAGGACTGTAAGTCAGGAGTTTGACCGACATACTGTCCAGAAAGTCCCTTGTTTTAAGCGCTGTGTGCGAAGGCGCCTTGTCGTGGTGAAGCAGCAGCCAGCTGAGCCCTGTGTTTTGAAATAAACTATATCTTGCCAGTCTCTCATACAAAAAAACTTTCTCAATACTTTCTGAGTAGCCTGGTACATACATTTATAGGTAATGGCTGACAAGGCGAACTTCGTACCGCCTCAGATCGAAATCAGTCAATCCGTTGTCGAGATAAAAAAAGCCGTTCCATACAAAATGTATGAGTTGTTTTTTGTGTGTTTTTCCGTTAAATTTTCCATGGTTTAGTAGTTATTCTGCTATTCGGGTCGAAGACGAATCCAACAAATCAAAGATCACCAAAATCGGTCCAGGCGTTCTTGAGATAAAATTTGTGAAACTTACCCGACTTTGTTTTATTTATATGATTATAGTAGTTAGAAGGAACAATTTTTAGCTTCCAGAATATGAACGACACGTTTGAAACAAAAGTTTCGATAGCGACCGTTTTTATTGGTAAACTAGAGACATTTATGCCAAATGTTACTACAGGCTGCCAAAAATGGCCGTTAATACGGTCTTTAATTCCGGGAAACAATTTTGAGCAAACAATTGTTACAATTTAAACTAGTTTTGTGTTTTATTTAACTAAGTATACGAACTTTTTTACGTTTGCATATATTTTTAAGTACATTCCTAATGGCAAACAAATAACAATTACAATCAACTGTTAACGCTCCGATTATTTTAGAATCGACAAAACAATATTTATTAAATTTTTCTTTTGTTAAAATTTCAATTGAAATATTGTGTCACTAAAGCGCCATAGAATAACACTGTAATAGGATTTGGTTCGGTCTGGATGGCACTTTGCGAGAAGATAATGTTAACGATAATATATGAATAAATAGGTGTAAATGTAAATAAAAATAATGGCGACCAACCAATTATACTACATCATAAAACCACGGCTTTTCATACAGGGTTGCTAGAATCACGCGCGTCGCATTAAGCCAAGACCCACGGCGTAAATTATAACACTCCCCTTTTTGCGTCGAGGGTATAAAAGAAAGAAAAAGTAAGGACATAAAGGAAGTACGAAACTGATTTATTTGTGTCACGCACGGTACATTAACAAAGTTAAATTAACAGGTAATAATTAAACTGTTTAGAAAGATAAAATCTACTGTGAAAGAAAAAACTCGGTCTTCTATGATCATTCGCCGAATTTTATAGTAACATGTTTTAGTTAGTGAAAAACTAGATCTATTGTATATTCAGATGTCGATGTGATCAGGAAGCCGACCCCATCATCGAAGTTGGGGAAAAGCAAGGCAGATGATGATGGGGAAAAACAGATCTAAGCAAAAACTTAGGTACAAATCAAAAATATAAAGACTTCAGCAAGGTTATAGTCCAAAGAAAGTACTAGGTCATTCTAACCTCGTGTCGCTGCGCTGGAACAACGTAGCAATCTGTTATTTTCACCTTTGTGTGCGCTTTTTTGCTCTTCTGCAAATGAATTGAATAGTTAAGCAATTTTAAAACAGACTATTTATTTAATAAAGGCTTCTTAAAAGTAGTTATGTTAAAAAAAAGCTTGTGAAAAGTCCAACTGTGATTTTATAGACTCTCATATTCTATACGTTATAATTATAAAATTCTCTTTTTAAAACCCCACAGCCACATTATCCATCTATTTTATTACAGTTAGGATAAGATATTACAACCATTCTACCATGCAAATACATCCGGATATGAAAGTGATGACAATAGGAAGTTTAGTTTGATTAGTTTTGTGGTCCAGAAGTGAAACAAACAGATAAAACACAAATTGGGTTAACCAAGTAATATGGAGAACAAAGACGACGCGCGCCATTTTTGTAAGTTCATGTGCTGAGTTGCCTCAAACAGGATAAAACACAATTAACTCTGTACTTGTTTATACGGAAATAACAATAAAACTTCTATAAATTGTTGTTTAGATGGCGAAAATTCCAAAGCGTAGTGTAAATATAACGCCCGCAGGCAAGAAATTAAATTTGTTGTTTCGTGCTCTGATCTTATGTTCGAAGTTTCTTAAGAGGTTTACCATCAGTTTTTAATCCTTGGGAGATTTTCAGTTTAGGGAGAAATCAAATCGAAGAAAATGTTCGCCGAAGAGACGAATCCCAAACACGAAATCAAAGAAAACAGGAAGCTTCACTCCTTGAGGCAATATGGAAGGGTTGGCCATAAATTTAACACTGCACCTGTTCCACAACCTATATTTTGCCGGCGGCTAAATAGCAAATATTACTATTTGAGTTATTTTGTTAAGTAAGTTACGTTGTCGCAGTTCTCAGCAACTGCAAAACAATGTTTGTGAAAGTTTAATATGACAAGGGACAAGCTTAGGAGAATCACTCGGTGGGTTATATTGATAAAATATGTCGTAGGAAATATTTGGGTCTCTCAGTAACTAGACGACGTAATAACTATCGGGATATCGTATAAAGGGAACAGCTAGGCAATGAAAGGGGGAGGCTGTGTCCACAATGGGGTGTAAACGAGCTGGAGGTGTCGGAACATCGCGTGATCTCAGCTGATAATTAAGCTTAATTGCCGATTTATTTATACGAAATTTCGAGGCAACCGTATCTGATTCCCTCTGTGGGTTTGGTGTCTGAATAATTCAGGCATTCACTAGCGTACTTATTTTGGAAAAAATCTTCTCTAATTTCGACAGGAAATGAATTCTTCAGGAGGTTCGAATTGGGATTTATTGGTTATATGTATTGTAAAGCGACTTCTGAACCACATGCTTTTAGTTTACAGTTTGTTTAGATACAATATTGTGAAAGCCTTTTTAGATTGAAGACCAATACTAATACTCGTGTTTAGTTGACGATTCCATTAATGAGATAAAAGCTTAATTTTATTCTCGAAACGGTCGCTAGTGCTAATATGTAATATTCATTCAATTAGTTTGCAATAACAGTTGGTAGTTCACATGAAAAACATTAAATTATTAGCATCAAATGAACGTTACAATCCAATTTATAACTTTACAAATTGCTATAAATGAACGGTAAGGCGTTCATTTGCAGACGTTATTACTTTTATAGAAAACGTAAATTAACTGCATTTAACACTGAAATATGTATATTAAGTATTAATACTATGTATGTTAAGTATTTTTCTATTTAGGTTTGAAAGAGCGGGTTTGTGGGTAATCTATAGCCAATTACTAGTTCGTATAGTCAATGTATCGGGTGGTGCGATCGCAAAAATTCCCTGGGCGATACTGTTAAACTGGAATCGGTTCTCTAGTTGACAGTCAAGACATTCAGCAATCTGTAACTGTGAACAACAGTGGATACTTTTGCTTTGTATCATCTCCTTCCTCGCTTCCTCTCTATATTTTTATTGGTTTTTGGTAGTTTATTACTTCGGAAACTTAAAAGATTGCTGGTAGAGATTAAATTTCGACAAACTACCTAAGAAACACAATGAGGAAAGTTTAGATGCCTGTTAGGATGGAACTCTTTTGTTAGACAAAGGAAACTGACTAGTTTTAGCACAGAGGGGAACAATAGGGCTTATAATACTTTGAATACAAATTCGTATGTGTTTAAACATTATTTAGAACTTTTGAAAATGTGGTTGCCCACTGTTCTTTAAGCTTTTTATGGTGACAGTATTATTATTTTCATGTCTAAAATGGATACGAAATTCGAACGTAATAGTGATGACAAATTGTATTGCATGAGGTAATATAATATAATTCAAATAACATTTTTAATATGTGCGAAGGCTTGCACCATTTGTCATTTTAGGTATTTAATCATTTCGACCCCAAAGTGTTGACATTGAGCGCATTCTGGAATGACAATCTAAGCAAATTAAAATCCACTGTATAATAAGCCACGACCAAGTTGTTTATGAAGTCTGCAAGTACTTTAGGATCTGTGTTTTAACAGCTGGTTGGGGCGGTAACTCGGCTTCTAACTAATAAAACAGCTCTGTTCGGATCTTTAAAACCCCGAAAACGGGACCTTTGAGGATTTTTTTTGTTTGTTTGTTTGGCATCTCGCAGGTCAACCTATGAGGTTGTCGTCTGCTTAAGCGGACTTGCCTGTGGTTGCCCTAATAAATTAAGGCCTCCAGCCAGGACTTAAACTTAAATACTAACTAAAACTAAGCGACAACGCTAAGGGCACCCCCTGTGGGGTACGGACCTCGGCTTAGGGCGTCGCTGGAAGAGGGTAGCAAATGAGTAGCTGGATCAGGATTGATATTATTTAGGGACGAATTTAAAGCTACAGGCTCAGCGGCGCGGGCTGGCTCGTGCAAGGGTCGGGAGGGGCGTGGATACCCGATCGACGGTAGGACGTCGATCGGGTTTTGGGCTTATGTAGCGTGCTGGTGGCCTTACTACTCTCCTGGAGGAGGGTAGTGGCGTCGTCGGGGGCGATTAAGATATGCCTTGGTCGGCGAATACTACTAATGCGGGAGGGAGTATAGCGAGCGGCCGCTGAAATCAGGGGGTTTGAATGTTTGGTGCCACAGTCGAAGAAACGCTTAAATAAGCGTTTCATAAACTGGTTTATGGTTGGCATTTTTAGGTCGACGTGAAGATCTATGTTTCGGATATAGTAGGGGGCACCCGTAACCCTTCTGAGGAAACGGTTTTGGAGGGTCTGCATCTTATGGAGATGACGTGGGTGAGCGTGCGCAAATACAACGCAGGCATAGGTCATGATGGGACGGATGACTGCGGTATAGATGCGGAGCTTGCATTTGAGGGACAGTTTACTACGGGCTGTCAGTACGAATTGCAGCCTACTAAGAGCGAAGGAGGCGCGCGCGCGAACCGCCTTAATATGAGCCTTAAAGGTAAGGTTCTCATCGAGGATCACGCCTAGGTATTTGGCTTGCTTCTCCCAGGGGATCGGCTTACCGTACATAGTGATCGGGCTGGGAAGTGGGGGAGGGAGTCGACGACGTCTCGAGAAGAGAACCGCCTGACTCTTATCGGGGTTGACCTCGATTCTCCATTTCCGGAACCAAGCGCCTAAAACGTTTGCGGAGGTTGGGAGAGTACGAACTATAGCGTTGGGACAGTGACCGGTATAGTAAACGGCAGTGTCGTCGGCGAAGAGAGCCAACTGAGCCTTTTTACTTTTTGGGATATCGCTGGTGAACAGCGTGACGACGAGAGGATATAGTACGGAACCCTGAGGGACACCGGCGCGAATAGGATGAGGGGACGAGAGTGTTCTCTCGATGCGATAGCGAAAGGTGCGATTCGAGAAAAAGTCTCGTAAGATGAGCTCGAGACGATCTGGCACTCCTAGTTGGTAAAGCTTGTATATCAAGTCGTTGTGCCAGACTTTGTCGAAGGCTTTCGCAATGTCGAAGAATAGCACACCCGTCGTCTCGTTACGCTGCAGACCAGCGCATAAGTGTTCTACGATACGGTGGACCTGTTGGGTGCCCGAGTGTTGGCTTCGGAAACCAAACTGCTCGTTGGGTATGAGGCTCTTTGCTTCGGCGTAGTCTTTGAGACGCTTATAAATAAGCCTCTCGTAGATTTTGCCGAGAACATTGAGTAAGCTAATAGGGCGGTAGCTGGAGGGCTCAGACTTTGGCTTGTCTGGCTTTGGGATACCGATGACGATGGCTTCTTTCCATGCTTGTGGGAAGATGTTGTTGCTCAAGGCGCCATTGAAGATGGCGGTCATAAGCATTATTAGCGGGGCAGGAAGGAGTTTGTAAACCTTATTGGCTATACCATCCGAACCGGGGGCCTTACGAGCGTGGAGCCCTTTAATGATGTCGTGCACTTCGTCTGGAGTGACGGGAGGCAGAGGATCATCAGGGTCTTCGACGGGAGGGAGGGAGGCTCTCCGTTCGACTTCAGCGTCGACCTTGTTCAGGTGAGCTTGGTCTACTGGTTGAGAGCTGGGAGAACATTGGGACTCTAGGCTGTCAGCAAGACATTCAGCCTTATCGGGACTGTCGAAAGCGACACTATTGTCGGGGCGGATGAGAGGAAGCATAGAGACCTCTTCTGAGGAACGCAATTTCCTCTGTAATTGCAAGAAGGCTTGATGAGTGGGCTCGAGTTCACTGAGCATCTTGTTCCAGCCCTCAGAGCGAACCTCCCCTATGCGTTTCTTTACAGCACGCTGTAAATGGCGCATGTGGGCTTTGTTCGCGTCACAAGGGAAGGAGTTGTAGGCACGAATGGCCGCGTTGTTCTCGGTTATCGGGTCACGTACGTCAGTAGGTAGTTTCCAGCGATGGTCTTCCATCACCGGAACTTCCCGTGAACAATCCGTCAATACGGATTGTACGTGCTCTGTAAACGAGTCGATTGCGGCCGTCGTGTCGGCGACTGACACTAAGTGATCGGGAATGGTGTCCAAGTGTGGCGACTTGGTGGATTTCAGTCTTTCGCTTACTTTCCTCCAGTCGGTTATCATCTGGGTCTGAGGGGGGCGGTTGGGGTCGGTAGGTTTTGAGGATTTTTATTGCTTCCAGTAAATTTATATGGGCAGTTTACTTCGGCAATAAAGAGTTATCTTTCCGTTCGTCGTATGTATGGGACACTGGATGTTTATTCGGTTAATTCATTAAGCTTATGTTGCCTAAGGGTTATTGGGCTTTACCATCTGGAATTTCTCAGTAGCAGCCCCGAGTCTGGAATTTGTGCCCGATGGTGGCAATTGGCTCGCCCCCTATTACAAGGGATTTAAATGAATATAACTGGGCCCTAATACACTATGAGCATTTAATGATTCCTTGCTTCGAAACCATGTCAATTCCTTATCTAGACAAGACATCTGCTAATATCGTATTTTAAATGACGCAATGAACGAATCCGCGCGAAATGAACGCGAAGTTGGCGTGGTGTGAACTATCAAAAAAGCTTGAGAACCGCCCGGAATCATGTAGTTTCGAGTAAAGTGAGATTGTGTTCGAGTAAAATTCTGCAAAACTTATATTGAAGAAGGTTAGAAACAATTGTTTTTTGTATAGACAAACACAAGGAACACTGTAGCTTTATGTCCTTATAAATAATTTACGAAAATGATAATACTTCCGATTATTTTCTCCAATCACGAAATGGTTCTAATCAGTTTTTGTTGGTAACATTATTCAAAGTCAAAGCATTTGTTTCAAATAGGCACTAAAAGGCACTTTTGAACCTCAACATTTTCATTTAAATAGATTCCAGGCGCTTATTTCAAAATCTATTAAAACCCTCGAACAAATAAAATTTGTACATGTAAACACACTCTCGCAGCTTTTGAAAACAGACGTGAGTACGTTCAAAAACATTAACTCAATACAGTTTAACACAGCTGTCAAAATATTTTCGTTTTATTGTTTTGTTGAATAAAAATTTGCCTTAAAGTTTTTAATGTCATAAATAGTTAATAAAATAAAAAAAATACTTTAGGAATTGATTATGTAATAAATTGTGTTTTTGCAATTACTAGTTTTAGGATCAAATATTGTCGAACAAAACTTCAAAAAGCACGCGTGGTTTTATAATGTGCCATAGACAATTTGTCTTGAAGCATAAATAATACGACATTTCGATTCCTTGTTACATGGCTTTATACAAGACACGATATTGACGTGGTTTGCACGTGGTAAGATTCCGCGCAAAAATAATTACCATACAAAATTAGGGCCCAGGCGAAATTTGGGTGTACTAGGAATACCTCTGAATAACCCTTCGGGGAAATAAGGCGTTATGTTATGTTATGTCTGTTGCCAAACTCCAAAATGTCGAATTTCTCGAATCCTTTTTGTCATTCAAGCGAAGAAACAAGTAAATTGAAAAAGAGAAAATTCATTAGAGTATCGATGCGAAGCCCTCGGGGTTGTTCGACAAGCCGACATTGTGATGAAAAGACGAGATGATGCACGCCGCCAGTAGCTAATGTTTTCATTTTGTGGAATTAAAAAATAGGAATATTGTGACATGACGTATTTAGCAAGGAAACGAGTTATTAATATGTGGGGCGGGCCAATTCTGGAATAAATAAGAACAAAATACTACATATTGTCAAAAAATTATTTATTGTTTCTCAAAATGTTCTCCGTTAGTGTAAATGCAATTTTTCATACGAATTACCAATTTTGAAAACATGCCACTCGTCCGTGCAAAGCCTCAGTCAAATTGTGTGGGTTCAACCGCGAGCACAGCTGTCTCATACCCAAGTGTTTGTGTAGGATTAATTGTATTTCACTCATGCCCTATGCCTAAAGAAGTCCGAAACTCATGGTAGGTCTGTTTTTGTTGTTCACAGCGATGGACGGACGACCATCACGTTCCACACATTTCACAAATTCGTCACTGAGATTGACACGATCTGGCTTGAATTCTGCAAACCAGCTAAAAATAGTCGTCTTGCATGGTGCTTCGTCGCCAAAAGCAGTTCGAAGCCGAGCGAGGTTCCGCTAAGCTGTCAATTTACTCGTATAATCGTAGAAAATCATACTTCATTTTTTTTTCATTAATTTATTCATGCGTATGAAGGCAAGTAATTTTTAAATGACGCCACAATGTATAAACAATTGACAGTTAGATGAAACAAACTGTATTCTACAGCCAAATAGTTCCATTTTCAAATGTTGAAATTACTTTTCAATATTGTGAAAGTAAGTGGCCAGTTCCGGAAACTAATAGTACGCCCTGCGTATGACCTTAGGTGTGACGTTTTTCGTGTATAAGAAAATCGCAGCTAAGTAGTACCAGCTTTGTCTTTTTTTTGAACTAACCAATCTAAATTTAAGGTCAGAAGTATTGGCCCATTTTTTGGCCCAAGAACTTGCATCGCCATACAAAATGCTATGATGTATGGCGATGCCTTTTGGGCACTTTTCCTGCTGACAGATGTGGACGAACTTTTTGATGCCCTATGATTCATTTCCTTCGTTTTTATATTCAAGTTTATAAAATAATAATAATAACCCCACCGCCGTATCTCTACGTTGACAAACTTAAAAAATATATTTTAGGGCAATAAAATTGAAGATGGATATGACAGTTTGGCGGAAACATTTAAAAGAAAAATTCTTCGAATGTTACCCTCATTTGTCACAAATATCAGAACAGCGAATATCGGACCAAAAAAGAGTAAGAGTTAATAAAAGTATGATTTCAGAAACACGGCTCCAGATACTAAAAACAATAGTAGAGAAATAATAACTCGATCTTAATCATAATCATAATATTTTATTTGCTTAGATAGTAGGTAGGTACATAAATAAGGTGTTTGCAAACTTTCTGATCCCTGTACAATCTGAAAATAAATTTAACAAAAAAATGAACTCGTCAGTCAAATTAAAATCGTTGAAAAATAATAATTAAAAGTTAAAATTAAAATTATATAATCAAAACCAGGCATTATACTTGTAATGTCAACAAACACAAACTGTAAAATTTGAAATCTAAAGTGTAGTGTCATTTAAAAATCTTTAATTGTATAATAACACTTATCAATTAATAGGGCTGTCGGTTCCTTTTGAAATTTTTGTATTGGATTTTTTTTTCATACAGCTGGTATTTTATTACATATGGTAGGACCCATTCTGGAAACACTTTTCTTAAGCAAAGCTATATTGTAGCTACCATTTTTTATTAGGTTCCTATATTGGCTGCTGACAGGCCCTTCTCTAGTTCTATTTTCTGACACAGTTAAAAATATATTTTTTATTTTTTCTTACTAAAAGTGCAATTTCAAAAATGTACAATGCCGGAAATGTTAGCACTTTTAGGGATTTAAACATAGGTACACAACTGTCTGTCATTTTCAGGCCACACATTGCCCTTGTACAGCGTTTTTGGGCCTTAAACACTTGTTCTCTCAAACTACAACTACCCCAGAAAACAATTCCAAATCGCAGAATTGATGCCACCAAACCATGGTAAGCTACCAATGTTGTAGTTGCACTCACTATTTAGTCGAGTTGAATAGCACATATGCAGAAGTGCTTAGCTTTTTACACGCCTCTCGAGGCGGACTCTTTTCATTGGCCATCTGATAGTATAAGATCAAATATAGAAAATTTACACTTACAACCATCCACAAATACACTTAATATAAATATAGAAAATATAGAGACGTCTCAAACGCAAAAAATTGGAGAAGAAACGGAAGTCGATAACCTCAATAACATAGGGTCAGAACACGCCGTACACCTTAATACACAAACCAACTAAGAAAGAAACCTTGAAATTGATAAAATATTCTAAGAAACACTGCAGTACTACAGACACCAATCCTACCAAGAGAAGTTACATACCCATGCAAAAATCATCAAAAAGGTTAGCGAATATAGTTAGTTATATATTAACAGAGATATTTGACCAGAACAGGTTACCGGGGATACAGAATTCATTCATCTTCATATACTGCGCTGCGTGGACAGCTGCTAAGGCCAACGGTAGTAAAGTTTCACTGACACCTCCTAAACATAGAAGTAGACTCCAACAAGATCGCAAGCCTAAATGGCAAAAAAGGTTAGACCACAAAATAAAAGCTGTCAGAACCAACATCGGACGATTAACACATTACATGAAAGGCCATAGGAGCAAAAAGTTAAAAAAATGAACACAATATTAAGAGACCACAAAACGAGCCTAACACACACCTAACACACTGTCTAGACACTCATAAACAGAAACTAATATGAAGTTGTTAAAAGCAGACTAGATAGAAACACTGAATGCACACTCCGTAAAAACACAAAATAACCAATTTAGAAATAACGAAAACTTATTTAACCGAAAGCTGAAGACATCAACAGTGAACCACACTACACCGAAACGTAACACACATACAACGTGGCCGGCCACAGACGAGTTGCAGCAATTCTGGGCTGGAATTTGGCAAAATCCAGTCTGTCATAATATTAAAGCAGAATGGATCAAAGAAGGGGAGGTCTATCAGACAAACGTTGAAGCGATGAATTTTGATCAGGGTGAGGTAGAATTTTTCCACGTGTATGTCTTTAAAAAGATACACAATTGGAAAGCACCAGGCTCAGGTCACATACACAACTATTGGTACCAAAAATTCACAGATTCAGATTCATTTATTTGCTAACACACATACTTTATTTAAAATAAAAACAACAATTATTCCGTCATACATTACAGAACGCAAGACTTACATGCTTCCGAACGACACATCAAATCCAGTAAAATATAGGTCAATTACCTGTCTGCAACCATATAAATGATATTGACATCGTGCATTACTTACATCATATACAAAGACCCTGAAACACAACAGATATTAACTGAAGAACAGAAAGGGTGCAGGAATTTCAACCAAGGTTGTAAAGAACAGTTAACAATAGATGCCAATACCTTAACATGCCCGACGTACTAAGAAAGATTTATGCTCTATGTATGTTGATTATAGGAAAGCATACGATTCAGTACCTCACTCGTGGTTACTTAATTTTTTTAATTTATCCACAAGATACATTCACAACTCAACAACTTTTTAGAAAATATTATACATAAATGATAAATGATTTTATAAGTAGGTTTGAACAAACACTTTTACACGTCCATAATATTTTAAAAGCTAGATGAGATCGGCGTTTCCTATCTGACTACTCTGAGAAGAAAGGCCGAAACAAACTCAGAGGTCACAAATTCAGACTCAGGGCTGCTACTGAGAAATTCTAGATAGAAAAACCCAATTACACTTTGCCCAACCTGGGAATCGAACCCAGGACCTCATGCTCAGCAGTAAATCTTGCAACCATTGGACAAACGAGGCAGTCTACGAGCTTTTTATTTTTCAGATTGATTGGGTTTCTGCTATTTTTCAATAAATGTTGACCTATCATTTATTGAAATGTATCAGTAACCCCATCACATCATACGCTTAATAAAACAAAGATCAAGAACCGACATTCGATTATACAAAGAGGTATAACTGAAGAGATATGAGGAACAGGGTGTAAAGTTCACTCATACTCTTGGAAAAGGGAGGATCCTAGATGGATGTCGTATCTGGTGGGCAACTGCCCAACTTTTTTTTTGTTTGTTTGTTTGGCATCTCGCAGGTCAACCTGTGAGGTTGTCGTCTGCTTAAGCGGACTTGCCTGTGGTTGCCCTAATAAATTAAGGCCTCCAGCCAGGACTTAAACTTAAATACTAACTAAAAACTAAGCGACTACACGCTAAGGGCACCCTGTGGGGTACGAACCTCGGCTTAGGGCGTCGCTGGAAAAGGGCAGTCATTTGACTAGCTGGATCAGGATTAATGTTATTTTGGGACGAATTTTAGCTACAGGCTCAGCGACGCGGGCTGGATCGAGCAAGGGTTGGGAGGGGCGTGGATTTGGGCGTGGCGGCGGGCCTGGGCGGCGTGGTCGGTAGGACGGCGATCGGGTTTTGGTCTTAATTAGGGTGCTGGTGGCCTTACTACTCTCCTGGAGGGTAGTGGCGTCATCGGGGGCGATTAAGATATGCCTTGGTCGGCGAATACTACTAATGCGGGAGGGAGTATAGCGGGCGGCCGCTGAAATCAGATGTACATCAGAACGTTCGGCCAATCGAGGTAGGGAGCTGGCTGCTACTCCAGTTTTTTGTGACGATTTGGTGACTCACAAAGATGCCAGCCAAATAATTTGTGACAGTACAGTTCGAAAGTTAGACGCATTTATGTATGGCCGAACGTCCTGATATCAGAACGTTCGGCCAACTTGAATCTCCGTAACTGAGGACCTTAGAGAAACTGTTACTGAATAAGGATTTAGTGACGATTTGGTGACAAACAACCACTACTTTACTTTAACTCGTAATGCCACCGGTTAAAAGTAAACTGACCTTTAGCTCCCGGAATATCAGGACGTTCGGCCAACCTGATCTCCATAACTGAGGACCTGAGGGAAACCATTTATGAATAAAGATTTAGTGACGGCACTGAAACGAATTTATATTGCTTTAGTTATTTTTG
The DNA here is from genome assembly GCA_963555695.1 of Dasypolia templi. Taxonomy (NCBI): domain Eukaryota; kingdom Metazoa; phylum Arthropoda; class Insecta; order Lepidoptera; family Noctuidae; genus Dasypolia; species Dasypolia templi. The sequence continues at coordinate 24,007,073 of OY743143.1, read as the reverse complement.
TGACGACCCCATTCAATTGTAAATTGAAAATTAAACATTTAACCTCAAAACATTGGGATTATCGATTCCTTCACAACGAAGAAACCTAGAAGAACCGTTAATGAATAAAGATTTAGTGACTGCCCTGAAACCAATTTGTAATGCTTCAGGTTTTTTTGTGACGACCCCATTTATTAGTAAATTGAAAATTAAACATTTAACCTCAAAACATTGGGATTGTCGATTACTTCACAATGAAGAAGCCTAGAGGAACCGTTATTAAATAAAGATTTAGTGACTGAACTTAAGCCAATTTGTATTGCTTTAGTTTTTTTTTGTGAGGACCCCATTCAATAGTAAATTGAAAATTAAACATTTAACCTCAAAACATTTGATGTTTGATGTCGGGAAGTTGTATATATGCTATCTGCGCGGTAAACTCTGCTTGCGCGATGCAGGATTTGTCTGACGTCAGTGTGATGCGTTTTTTCGCATGTGACGGTGTAGATGCCGCCACATCACTCCCCTCCGGAGACCGGAGGTCGTGGGCTAAGTCTTGTATCTTGTGATGCTTTTTACTAGTGCCAGCTGAGGTTCCATTGGGTCAGAACCGGAAGTCGCGTAGTTTGCGGTGAGTCGGAACTGTCTGCGAAGTTATCCCCAGTGTGTCGGGGTGGCGCTGCTCGTGCTCCAGGGGTTGGAATTGGTAAAGCGCCGGGTTGTGGCTGGCTGCTGCTGTTCGACCAGGAGAGGGATTAAGAGCTCTGCTTGTGGACCGGCCGAACGTGCAGTGTGCTGTGCCAAGGTTGCTGATGAGGCTGAGGGTGAAGACCAGGTATGCTCTCGCGCTGCATGCTGATTGTCAGGATACCCGTTGAAGCCGTGGTTGCTGCCTGGCTGTGTGACCCGACGCTGAAGTAGTTGCACGAAGGCTGCGTGGGGTCAGTCCGTTGGATGCCACCGGGCTGACCCCACGTTTTGCTCTGCTTTCGCTAAGCTATCATATGCATCTCGCGCGCTTGTTACCAACGCTTTTGTATATACTTTGCCTATCTGCCTTCTACTTGTGCTTTCATAAACCTAACTGTGCTTCTCTGTGTGTGACTTTCTCCTTCTGTTCTTCGAACTTTATATGTGTACCTACGAGTGTGGACTTTGAGCATTATACCCAGTTCTGGAACATTCCGGCTTTCATTCATCACCCGTACGTACCCACTTCATAACCAAAAAGTTTGCCTTAGATGTCATAGGTTGCCGCCCACACCCCTTTGTACCGAAATTCATATTGTGTAGTTCGAATAAAAAGGTCGAGTATGGAGAAGTAAGTCCCGAATCAGCAGTTGGATTTGTGGGTTAGAGTTGCGAATAACAATACGATATGTTTTCCGCTTAGTTACGTAGGTATTTGTTACTCTAGCAAATTTGTAGACAAGGATAATAGTAGTTTCTGTTGGGACGATCCTATCATAGCGGATTGCTGATGCATAAGTCATGTTGGCAGACCAACGGCCAGTTGGATGGACGACATAAAGAAGATCGCGGGAAAGACCTAGATGACACTCACACAGGTCAGGCAAGCATGGCACAAAAGGAAGGAGACCTATACTTAGCAGTGGGTGGAACAAGAAAGAATAGAATATGAACGGCCAGTGCTGTCCGCATAGACAGCAAGAAACCAACCCTTCAACACGCATATAGCTCGTGTATCTCAAACATGAAGACTGTTACTGCAGAATTTTTCGAACATTCCAAATTCTACTGTGAACGGAATCAAAAGTGTCGGATTCCCAATTAAAGTTTCGTCTCTATCACATGTTTTACAACGTGGAAATTGGTAGTGGAATATATGCAGAAGAAAATCTGTGAAAATGCATAGGTATTTACAGTGACTTTATAATTTTCTTTAGTGGTCGGTGCGATACAGCTGAGTAATACTCATATTCTATTTTCATTGGTATCACACATTAATTGAGTCGTCGACTTTGTAACGTTTCCCCCGCCCATGAGTACATAAATAAATAGCGGTTCCTTCAAATTAGTTCACGTAATTAATGTTACGTGAACTGAACAAACTGTTTTTTCGCTGAACAAGCAGCTCGTCGATATCTGCTTAAATGTTATGGAGTTCTTTAAAACTGAAGCTAGAAAATATAAAATGTTTACCACATCATTGCGTTAACATAATGTTGGTATAACCCTTAGGTTGAATATCACTTGCACGTCATAAAACCACAGGGTCTATTTGTGTATGTGACAGTTAGATCCTTTTAAGCTTATTGAAGTTTTAATTTTATGCGAATTGTTGTCAGTAGTAGAAAAGTAATAAAGAAGTTATAACATATTATCATCGTCAACTGTCCAATGTTCAGTACTAGTTCTCGACACAACAAAGAGAGCATTGACAAAGTAACCACGTTTGGCAATAATTATAGCAACAGAAAAGAGGTCGCTGATAGTTATCCGTACATATTACATTACAATTTGCCATTATTAAGAGTTCGAAAAACATAATTCGAATTCCGCTCTAACAAAAACCGTAAGTTTTGTTTAGGTTTTTACAATACATTTCCTCGCGGGCAAGAAACGACATCAATAAAACTCCACGATATGCCAACTTGATTTTATTACGAGATGAAATTGGTCGTCAACAAAAAACTTTTTACAAAGTAACCCCACTTTTATTGACGTTGTTTATTTTGAAAGGATGCCTCTCTATCCTAACGGTAATAAGATTTACTAGGAGTGGGGACTTTATTTAATTTCAAGTTCGACCTTCGGGGTAATGTGACGACGTTGATCCAGTTTTAAGTCCGTAAAAGCACGTAAACTTATTATTTTGTTCAGACTTTTCCTTAGGCATGATCCAGTTTGCATTTGTGTCACTCATGGTTTTGTGCATTGTGTAGACAGAGTAATGTTCATAATTTCTTAATTGCTTCACATAGTCTGCTCCATTATCCATAGTTAGTTCCCTTTATTATCATTGCAAAAGGATTGTAAATGTAACTTAATTACCTAAGTGACAGTTTTCGAACAACAACATCACAAGACGCTGCACTTTGTCCAACAGATGACCACAATGTAATTGTTATGCGACACCCTACAACTAGGTACGAACACACACACACACAGTTCCTACAGTAAATTAAACGCATTTCATTAGTCTGCTGAATACAAAATGTACGTTTATTACTGCACCGACTATTTGATTAATACTGTTAATTTACTTTGAATTGAATCTCACCGTATGAAGTTGTATTCACCAGAAACACAGCATGTTTTGGTGTTACATTGATGTGGGCTTTAATACTTATTTCGTTTCATGAAAATGTTATAATAATATGTATATTTCGTGTTGTAATATGAAATTCCAAACAGCGTGTTTAGTCTGTGTGTTGTTTCAAATTACAGTTTCGGTATCAGAATTGTATTCAATTTTAGTGTTGGTGGGTTTGGTTTAATTATTGCATTACTGTCGCTACTAATGTGAATGTTAATGTATTCAATAGCTAGGTATTGTGGGCTTGATTTTGGAAAACGGTTCATGGCACTTAAACGATTCATAATTGACTTTAATATTTACATTGTATAGTTTATTCAAATATGAATACCCCGTAATTTTTCGCTTTCAGGGAACATAATACACATGAGTGTGGGTAAATCATATGTTTGAACATTTTTAGTGAATGAACATGTTTCTATTACCACTACATACCACTTTCAGTTTCATTTTCATCAAAATGTATTAAAGTTTACAAAAAACAAATATTCTATAATTATTCAGTACTATATTATTATATTATTAAGATTGAGTAAGTGTCAAGCCATTACTGAGAGACAGTAATTTGTGGAATTTAGTTTTATGCCTTTTAGAGCTTTTAAGAGGCTCTAAAATAATGCCTAAATATATAAGTTGGGACATAATGGGTTGTTAAACTATGTTAGGAGCTTTTTATTTTCATATAAATTTTGATGGTTTGACATATAATAGGACTTGTTAATTGTTTACTATTTCATCATGGTCTTTATATTTTCGGATTAGGTTCTTCGAGCAAGGTAGATGAGCTTGGTATGGTTGGTCTTGGCTATAATGATGATAATACCAAGATGCTGCAACAAAGCCACTGAAGGAAAGAAAGAATGGTAAATTCACTGCGAACCATTTAAATGACATTAAGAATACTGTCAGTACGAAGAATAGCCAATGAAAAATGATATATAGCAAAGAACGCAGTGAAAACTGAGATGAAGACAGATCAAAATATATGGACTCTTTGTACTCATTGTTGAAAAGCCTGAGAATAAAGAAATAAATGAACATCCATTTATAATAAATACAAAACATTTTATTAGCTGGATAAAATAAACGACCACCTAATAAAATAATATTCGCAATTTGGAAGATCGTTAGTAAAATTATGAAGGAAGGCGACGAAGCGACCAACCATTCATTACCTACCTACCACCAACACACCTAAGATTAATTGTGTAAGAACGAACCGTAAGTAGGCTTCGAAGCGATACGAAATAGGTAATCATAACAATAATAACTTATGTACTGTATTCGGGGTAACGTGAGAAATGTATCACCCCTTACTTTGTTGTTTCGTGGAGAACATGTTATTAATTAATATGAAAATATGACAGAGAAGGAACGTGGTTAGGTTAGGAACAGATAGTAATTTCAGAAAGTAGAACCAATTAATTGAGGGACTGAACAAGAATGTTGAATTAGATGGTAGAACATTTTATTGGAACAGTGCTGTGACGAACGAAACTTTAATTAAAGTCTTTGGAGTAGGTAAGTGAATTGCTCAATCACTTAGGTACCTGATGAAGATATACACATAAGCGTTTCTCTATTTTTCTACGGATGAAAGAAAGAAAAGAAGAAAGAAAGAAAGAAAGGCTTTCGTTTCTTCATAAAATATGAGGTAGATTTGCGGGCGCGAACCATTTTATGGTCGGTAGAGTCACTCGGGGTAAAACGCAGTGGGCAAAAGTACGCAGTGCTGTTTTCTCTGAGGGGGTGGAAGAGGGGTGGACGCTGGCTGGTTCCTCCAGAATGTGTGCACAAGGGCCGCATAAAAGCTAGTTTGGTGCTAGCTGACTTGATCCTATGAGATTGAAGACACCTCGAAGACACACCTGCAGAATTATTATTATTTAAATACTATGGACAAATTACAACGAAATAAATAGATAGGTTGTATTTCTTTCACTCATTTTCTACTCCCTTTCTAGAATCTCTTTGTTATTTTTTGTGCCGCTTCCCTTTGATCAGATTTGGTTTAGTGGTATCTGTAATGATCTCTTATAACAACGGCCTGCCTCACCGATGCAGATGTATTGTGTATTTTATCAAAGTTGAACATTGGGGCTAAAACCCCATGGAAAATAAATTATGAAAATTCCTCCCAGATTTCCTGTGAACTCGAGCGTTTGTCTTTTGTTGAAATAAAAACATTTGGCCTGGTTGGAAGCTAATTTTTGTGCGCATTGTTTTTATAAAAAAAGTACACCCTACCATCCACCTAAATTATAACGTTTTATTTGAGTTAAAGGTTTCCAATACACCGAAACTCGAAACAAAAAGGTTTGTCTGAATAATATTTATAGGTTTGTTCTTGTTGGAAACAATTTGCCGCTCAGTTACGCCGCCTCCGTATAATTTGTCAGCTGAATGCACTTTTACACTGTTGCCAAATGATTAAAGCGACCATTATACAAAGTTAAAATAAAAAGGTCGCGAATGTTCTTGTGATGTTTTTTTTATTGTTTTCAGTTAAGTACCATTGAAAAAAGATATTGAAAAGTTTTTAATCTCGTAAAATATTTTAGTGTTCTGAGTTTTATTGTGTTCCTTCATAAAAGTTAATTTTCATGGTCTGGAATGACTCACTTTTTTAATGTTTTTGTAATTGAAAGTGGAACCAAAAATTGACTGAAGCAAATAACTGTTTTTATAAGATCTTTCGAAATTAAAAATTCTTATTGAAAAAATCTTGAATTTATTTCACTTACTATACAATCTAATACTTATTACCTAATATACCATAACTACTTTTGTTATGTTTGATCTCGAATAGTGTTGTAAGAACAAATATTACGACGCGAAAACTAACGCGGTAATTTGAGTTTTGGAAAAAGATAGAAGTCAGCTGGAGACATATCTGGTGAATAAGGTGCTTACTCGATGGTAATTGTACTAAGATGCATTATGTGACGCAAAATCCAAGAATTCTCTTTGAGCAAATCTGGCCTTTTTCGTCAAATTTGCTCTCTTAAAGGCCGTATAACGCTCAAATAAAATTCATTATTTGCCGTTTAATCTTCCGATAAGAATTCTGAGAATGCACAACAACGCGATAGACAAAGAAAACAGTCAACGTGACTTTGACATTTGATCGACTTTGGCGTGGTTGTTTCGATTTCGGTTCAGTTGGAAGGCGCCACTCTGAAGCTTGTTGACTAGTTTGCATGTCAAACTCATAAACCTACGTCCTGTCACCAGTAACAATTCGTTTCATGAATGTTGGGTCGGAATTGACTCGTTCTAGCATGTCCTCAGCTACTCTTATGCAATTGAGTTTTTTCATTCAGGTCTTTTGGGAATAGCCTAGCGGCAACATGTTTCATACCCAAGTGATTATTTAAAATGGTAGATACGGATCGACTCGTGAGATACAGAAAGTTCAACGGCTATCCAGTGAACGAAAACCTCGACCTCGACCGCTTATGAACGCTTTGTACTACTCATTCACCCTCTACACTCTCAAAACGGTAAAGGAAAACATCGTATCCTAGGACCGAAATTGCGAAGACATGTGACATCTACCAATCCGCACTGAGCCTTTTTTTTTTTTCTTGGGTGGGTAATCATCTAATGACTTCTCCCGCTCTGGGTGGAGCGGGAGGGCGTGTCAGACTTTTACTGACTAAAACCCACCCGTGTTCCTTCAGTTGCCTGTGCCAGGGCCACGGTTTTCTCTGTAGAATAACCCGCGACCCTGAGGCGTCGGCCCTATCGGACCCCGTCACTTTGTGCTGACATCTCTTTGAGGCGCGCGTGGAACACAACGCGCCGTCGACCCGGGCCTGGTCATTACCGGCGGCGAGCTACCCATTGCTCGCCGTCCGCAAGCCCGCGCCTACGGTGGCCGGGAATCTGCAGGCGACTCCCGACGCCCAGGGCGTCTCCTGCGGCGGCTAGTGGGGGCGTGAGGGCGCAAGGCTCTCTCGCTCACCCGCTCCGCCTCCTCCTTAGCGAGCATTACTGCTTCGCAGAAGGAGGTGACGGCTTTCCATTCCCTCTCGCTCCGTACCATGGCCTGGACCAGGGCCGGACGCGAGAGATCGCCGCCGCCAATCGCCTCCCTGAGGACACTGCGGTGCTCCGCCCAAGCTGGGCATACCTCCACCGTATGCTCCACCGTGTCCTCCGGGCGATCCACACAATGGTGACACCCGGGCGTTTCCTCCCGCCTTATGCGAAACAGGAACCTCCCGAAACAACCGTGTCCGGTGAGGACCTGTGTCAGGCGGAAGGTGAGGACGCCGTGGCGCCTCTCCAACCACTCCTCAAAGAGGGGACTTACCACCGCTATTGTGGCGTGCTCAGCACTAGGTTGCGACAATCGCATCCTCCATGTCGCCATGAGATCCCGCCGGAGCTCTGTCCGCTGTACCGTGATTTCTCGCGGCAGCGGAGTTACACCCCGGCGTTTTGCCTCCTCGCGCCACTCCCATACGTGCGCGAGGGCTTTTGCCTCCAGATCCCATGGCGGCAATCCGGCAAGGAGGCTCGCCGCCTCGCATGAGACCGTGCGGTATCCCCGGACCAGCCGGATGGCCATGACCCTTTGGGACGCGTTCAACCTGCGGGCCGGTCGGCGCCTCAAAGAACACGCCCACACCGGTGCCTCGTAAAGGGCCATGGACCGCACGACTCCCGCGTAGAGCCTCCGGCAGGAGGCGTTTGGACCCCCTAGATTGGGCAGGAGCCGCCTCAAGGCAGCCCCAGCCCGCTCCAGTCTGGGAGCCAAACGTCGGAAATGCTCCACGAAGTTCCACCGGCTGTCGAGGACGAGTCCCAGGTACTTCATCGTCGACTCGACGCCGATGTGAACCCCTCCCGCCGTTATCTGGGAACCCGACAGTGGCGCGTTCCGAGGACCATGAAAACACATGGCCTCGGACTTGTGCAGGGCCACTTCGAGTCCCAACTGCCGGATCCTCTCGACGATTGTCGCACCGAGTATCGCTTGTTCGGCCGCCTCCTGGTGCGACCTCCCCTGTGCCAGGACCAGCGTGTCGTCAGCGTAGCACACCACGCTGACGCCATTCGGGAGGTCGGCGCGCAGCACCCAGTCGTAACCGATATCCCACAGAAGCGGCCCCAGGACCAATCCCTGTGGGACACCGCACGACATCTCTCGCCGGTTCCACTCTCCTCGGTGACCGGGGTAGATGACGGCCCTGTCCGTCAAATAGGCGTCGACCACGCGACAGAGGTAGGTCGGGATCCGGTGATACCGCAATGCCTCCCTGATGCAACTCCAGGGATCGACACTGAGCCTGCGTGGTGGATTACGGCTCACTCCTTCTCATAGAGAAGAGGCCTGTGTCCCAGCAATGGGAACGTTACAGGCTGATTATGTACTACTAATAATCACGTGTTATTGATAAAATCGATTCATCGTAAGCCTTCTGTAACATTTTCAGTGACTCCGAATACGAAATTCTATTGGCGCACCGTGGTACAGTCGAGTTCACTAATATATTGTCAGTGACAATGTTTCAAAATATTGGAAGCGTTAAAATGATCTTATAAATCTATTCAAACTTAGACATCAATAACATGTTATCATTTAAACTGTTAATAGGTATGTTACTGTAGTGCAGTGAAAAATATCTTACTACTCTTCGGAATATAAGTATCTAAATACTCTAGATTTCAATATATTTGGTGCAACCTAGTATTCGTAAATATCTATACAGCTTTGAATTTTCAACTAAATGCTCATTACCATTTAAAAAAAAAATCTTGCCGGTGTTCAAGTACGAGTAATAATGCAATGTTGCCGTTCGTAATAGGACTGTACCAATCTGGCAACGTTCAAATTCAAATATTTTCTATTTAGAACACTGGTAAACAAAAAGTACATCATATACAACAAACTGTACAATAAGTGGTGTTTATATTTAAATTTAAATAGACAATTTTTGAGATTTATTGTCCCTCGTTCGGAAATACATCTGAATATGATATTAACGCTATTCATGAAGGGGTTATCATTAAATATGTATTAAACATATCATACAAAAAGCAATAAAACTAGAACTACAATTTATTTACAAACGTCATCATAACCACAAATAAGTTAACATAACTACAACAACTAACCTAATTTCAATTTAAACTAAATTCGAAATAAATCTATAACCTGCCTCGACATAGCGCTCTATTTCTAACGGGGAAGTTATCAAAGACTAGTAATGAATGGGTCTGAGCTAAGTAAAAGTCTGTTAAGTAAGTCCGTATTCGTAAGTACTGGCCCTTAACCAATCTGACTACTTATGCAAAAAAAATGATTTATTTCTAGAGACAATTTTCGAAAATCTATCCAGATCTAGCTACGCACGTAATTTAAAGATTTTCGACCTCATCCAGTGAAGCTAGAATACGGCAGACCAAATCTCAAAGAAATGCATCCTTGAGAAAGTACATTTAATCAAAGAACCTGAAGAAAATAAAAAATTAATTACGTATGTTTCGTAGACCGTACGCCTGAGCCTACGCAGTCGTGGAGGATATGAAAGAGCATGTGAGACTATGGTTGAAATTAGTTGTAAGTACATTGAAGTCAACTATAAGAAAAACATTTGGTAGAAATATTGTGTGGCGATGCACGTAAAAACACTTCATAATAAGTCGTAATTTAGAAATATAATTTAATTAGTAATAACAAAACTTGATCTTGGAAGTCCATGTAACAAACATGATTTAAAACAATGCAATTCTAAGAACGTTACACATACAACTATTGTATGTGTAACGTTCTTAGAATTGCATTGTAATATTGCGCCCTGCGTTGAAATAGTACATTTACATCACTTTTCTATGAAACGGCACAATGATTTTAATTTTTTTTTTATTGGGTGCTGTTGTAAAATAAGATATTATGAGTGAACGCATCCATAGATACGATTGGTTATTATGTGTGCCAACTGTCAGGATAACATAAGCCCCGCCCCTTTTGTCTATTTGAGGTTTCAAATAAAGCGTCAGTGCGTAAACCACTTCCATTTGTATTACTCGTACCATAGAGTATAGTAACTAAAATAAAAATTCGTACTTGCCTTCCTCCTATAAACCATGTGTTGAATTTATGGTTACAGTTTACGAGTCGTTGTTCTTGCCAACCTAATATTTCTCAAGTAGATGAGAGAGAGAGAGATTTTTTCATTGGTTGCAATTTTTTTTCATTTTAGTATAAGGAATATTAGGCCTAATGTACTATTTAATGTAATATGTAGATAGCTGAATGTTCATATCAGACAAAAGCCCAAACATCACATATATCTGCTATATGCTGTACATTTCCGATGTTTTCTTTTGCCATTTCTCTCTGGTATAAAAGTTAGCAGACTTTTATTCTCACGAATGCAATAACTTCCAATATAGCCGTTTTATCCGTTTAAATTGTTAAAAGTGATCATCGCTGGAGATTTATTAGCGGGTTAACAATATTATCTAACTAATTGAATTCTGTAACGGGTGAATGACTCCAGTTAATGAAGCTCTGACCATCATTTCAATCAGCAGAATTCACTGGCCTGTATAGAAATTAAAACAGTTCAGTGAGCTAATTGTGTCTTATATTATTGATTTGTTTGGCCACCTTTAATAGGTCATCTCAAGTCAAGTTTATCTACAAGAGACCGAAAACATTTACGAGAAGTTATGGAAAAAAAAAAGAAAAAAAGAAAAGAGATGAAGTAAGTATAGAGAACTTTGAACATGCCTCGGCACCTCATAAACATATTATTGATGGAAAGTGAAATAAAATTGCGACTTGGCTGCCATGTAATGCTTTGAATTGGGAGACGATTACAAGTCGTGAAACATAGGAGCAGTTAAAAGAACAACTCTATAACATCACAGTTCAATGAATCGTTAATAAAACATACAAGGTTAATCGACAGAAAAATATTACATCTTCATTTCAGCAGATAGTACGAGAATCGATAGCAATATAACATATATTATTTCTCTCTAACTTCTAACGCAGGCAAGGCCGTTACTATACTACTATAGATACTACCATTAAATATATATAAATACGCCGTAACTTTGTCGGAAAAATAATGATCTCACCATGTGAGGATAGGATAATATTATGTTATCAGATCTTTAACTATGCTCTAGTTTATATAGGCAACCTCAATCAATATTTGGTGAGTTCTGAAACAATAGTGCTAATTTAGTTAGTTAAGTATGTGGCCATGACCACAATTCAGTCTAACATTGTAAGTGGGTGTAAATTATGTTGTACGTATTTTGGAAGAAGGCACAGTTTTCCCCGTTTCAATCCGATCGTCTCTTAAACCTAAGAACTTCGTCAGATGATCATTTACTTATAAAAAGTTTACACTTATGTGTTTTTCCTCTCTCTGTCGATTTAAGTCAAACAATGCTGATGGAATAATTACAAAAACAGAGGACCAGAATAAACAATAATCCCTCAGAGATTTTTCTCGCTCCACAAAGTTTGTGACATTGGTTCTACATCTTTTTGAGATTCCTGACTTTTGAGTGATTTGTAAAATGAAGTGGGATTGGAGATAATCCTCTAAGGTATATTACTCTCGACTCTCCCCACTACACGTCAAATAATTACCTTTAAAAGACACAAAATAACACTTATTTATAAGCTTTTGATATCGGGGAACCCAGTCAAACATATTATGAAGAAAAATAGGGGTGGAAGCGGACGATAAATCGGTTAGTATATTGAAATTATTTACTGGCCAGTATTATTACATTTTATAGTGAAGCGTGCACACGTATTTATGATATATTATACGCATTTATACACGCATTAATAATCCGTGTTTTTTCCTCACACGCAAAATAATTTAGTTATACATATTTTTGTATTATACACATTTAAATGATGAGTTTTTAGAGAATTAATATTTATTTATTAGAATTAAGAATTAATATAGCACTCAAACAACTAAGCTTGTTTTTGTTTGTTTAAATGAGTTCTAGTTTTCTATTGTTTTTTAGCATTCCAATGCAAAATGCATAATCAGCCTATTATATTCCCACAGCTGGGACACAGGACACTCTCTGTGAGAGGGAGTGGGCCGAAACCCACCAGTGCGCGGTCTCAGTGCAGGTTGGTAGATGTCGGTCTTCGAATTATTGGTTCTAAGACATGTCGGTTTCATATGGTGAAGAGGTGTGGGTATGGGTGAAGAGTTGAAACCCGAAAACACCACAGTATTCTTGGGCATAACTTTGGATGCCAAGCTTCAATGGGGCCCCCATATAGATAAATTGTCAAAAAAACTAAGCTCTGCAGCATACGCCGTTAGAAAAATTCGTTATTTAACTGACTTAGAAACAGCGCGTTTAGTATACTTTAGTTATTTTTATAGTGTGATGTCGTACGGTATTCTTTTGTGGGGAAATGCCGCCGATATTCTGACAATTTTTGTTTTACAAAAAAGGGCAATTCGTTCAATTTATAAACTAAGTCCCAGACACTCCCTCAGAGACAAATTTAAAGAGATTAATATATTGACTGTGCCTTCTCAGTATATTTATGAAAATCTTTTGTATGCACATAAAAATATTAATATGTTTAAAAATACAGTGATATCCATAATATAAGTACTAGGAACAAACACAAATTTGTTGTTCCTACTACCAGGCTCAAGAAAATAGGTAGCTCATTTAAATGTCAATGTATACGTTTTTATAATAAACTTCCTAGCCACATTCAAGGACTACTAAGCCTTAATAAATTCAAATATTTTATAAAGCGGAAATTATGCCCGAAAGCCTATTATACTCTGAAAGACTTGGGATTGAGCTCCTCCAATAAATTTACACAGACACTCTTGATGTTTAATATCATTTTGCATTTTTTTTTAATATTTTTATTTTTATTATTATGATTTTTTTATTATTTTGAACCTTTTTACAAACACAATGACATGTATATATTTACTGTATAAAGTATAATATTATTTTAATTTTGTGAATGTGAGGACTATGTGGGTCATTGTATTTTTTTTTTCTTTCAGTTGCTTTAATCATGGTCTGGCTGTTTGAGTACTTTATGCGGCCTACCCAAATGTCCTTTCTTTTGTATTGTTCGTCGAATCGTTGAGCTCCTTAGTTCTGAGTTGAGCTACACCATGATTTACAAATGCGTGCACTGACTGGACAGGTCCACTCAAATCAGTGTGGTTCTTTCCTCAAAAGACCATTTCAGACACCAATCTACAGGGTCCTCATATGATCTGACCAAGTTTATTCTCGGATTTTTATACACTTTGACATACTATACAATGACATGAAAATTTACTTTGTAAAGTATTATAATATTTTAATTATTGTGAATGTGGATGCAGTGTGGATTTGTTGTTTTTATTTATATCTCAGTTTATTTTTAATTTTTAAAATTAGTTTTAATAATGGTCTGGCAGTTTGAGTAATTTATGCGGCCTACCCAAATGTCCTTTCTTTTGTAATGTTCGTTGAATCGTTGAGCTCCTTAAGTTTTGTGTTGAGCTGCATGATTACTGACAAATGCGTGCACTGACTGGACAGGTCCACTCATTCTGTGTGGTTCTTTCCTCAAAAGACCATTTCAGACATCAATCTACATGGTCTTCACATGACCTGACCAAGATTATGTCTGGACTTTAAAAGAGACTGTGACCTCTGAGTTTGTTTCCCCCGACGACGCCACTACCCTCCTCCAGGAGAGTAGTAAGGCCACCAGCACACTACATAAGCCCAAAACCCGATCGCCGTCCTACCGTCCTCGCCGCCGAGGCCCGCCGCGACGCCCAAATACACGCCCCTCCCGACCCTTGCTCGAGCCAGCCCGCGCCGCTGAGCCTGTAGCTTTAAATTCGTCCCTAATTAATATCAATCCTGATCCAGCTAGTCCCTTGCTGCCCTCTTCCAGCGACGCCCTAAGCCGAGGTCCGTACCCCACAGGGGGTGCCCTTAGCGTTGTCGCTTAGTTTTAGTTAGTATTTCAGTTTAAGTCCTGGCTGGAGGCCTTAATTTATTAGGGCAACCACAGGCAAGTCCGTTTAAGCAGACGACAACCTCATAGGTTGACCTGCGAGATGCCATTTAAAAAATAAAAAAATAAAAATTTGCAAAAAAAAAATGAGTTTGTTTCGGCCTTTCTTCTCAGAGTAGTCAGATAGGAAACGCCGATCTCATCTAGTTTTTAAAATATGTTTGACGTGTAAAAGTGTTTTTAAAACCTATTTACAGAAATATAATAATTTATCATTTATCGTAAAATAATATAACTATATTAATATGTAATAGTTGACAGGTATTTAGATAACATTTTGTTTTATTTGTGGGGGACCTGGAGTCTAAACTATGCCTGGGCCTGTATGTTTGATGAAGACGATATGCTCCAAGTGGCCCAACAAACACAATAAACCAATAGACGTCAAAAACACAACTGTGTATGGTCGCGACACAATAGTGGTACATGGTACATATTTGCGCCGGGAAAAAGGGGAAAAAAGTGGAATACTTACGCATTGTGGCGTATAAATCTCGCCGAGTGAGATAACGCGAAACGAATAGTAGCTCTAGTGTCACACGGAATTGTTTTACAGCCAGAAAATGGGCTTGTTTGTGTGATAGTTTTGGAATTACTATAAATTTTTGTCCTAGGGTCTCCGAATTTAGATGAGATTTGTCAGGAAATAACGTATTGGCGGGCGATCAGTTTGCTTGCAGATTTTGTTCTGTTTTAAGGGCCTTAAAAAGGTATCTACATAATAATACCAGCCTAAAATGGTCTAACTGTAGGGCTAAGGCCTCTTCTCATGCAGAGATAGCACGAGCATTGATCACCACGCTTGCTCACGACATGTTGACGATTTTGATGTCAGTAACGTCCAAGATAAACTTAGAAAGTACACATATGAGTTGAAAAAGTCACATTGTCTGAACCGAAAACGTCGTGCATGAGAGGCAGTAACACCCTTCAACTATTTCAAAATAAACTTAAAGCTTTTTTATTCAGAGATGTCATTATACGTTAAGCGATTTTTGAAATGACCCTATGTGTGACATCTCAACAGTTGAATATTATTGACAATGTTTTTATACACTTCTCACTTGTTAAAATAATTTATTGGTACCACTCTTTTTCATAATTTTACTCATAAGCTTATCAAAAGGCAGAATGTACCCGGCTCACTATATTTTTTAACAACTTTATTGTACAATACCTACATTATATGCGAATAAATTATTTGATTTGAGAGGCGAGGCCGCTGGGCCATCATGTCATTATTTCTTATACTTTACATTAGGTACATTTTATTTCAAGCAGGTGATTTTTGTAATTCTGAAATTAAACCAATTCGGTTTAAAGTTCTTTGACACAAGTTTCGTGAAAGTTGCTGTCAAAAAAACTATAAACTATCGGCCTTTGTATAAAACGATTTAAATATATTAAATCATTTTAGTACTTATATATTTTTACGAAATGTATAAAATCTGAAAAGCGAAGAAGAAACAGTAGCTACATACTCCTAGTACGAGTATGTAGCTACTGTTTCTTCTTCGCTTTTCAATTTTATACATTTCGTAAAAATATATAAGTGCTATATTCATATAAATAGGTTTAGTAAAATAACCTGTTTTTTTAAACAAGGTGCAATTGAACGTTATTTATTTGATATTTCAACATTAAGAAAAAAAAATAAAAAAAATTTAGAATATAAATCAGGAAGCTACAATGAAAAAATTACATTAAAAATTGCTAAACAAACCATGAATTTATATGGTGTCTACATAAACATGGCGATGACAAATTAAATTGTCCGAATTTTTCTAGCAAGCGGATATGGATGAACAGAGGGGCGCTAGAGAAAACAATATCTTTGTGAGCCTTATGAATAGTCGCCGAGTGTTGAAAGAATAATTGGCTCTTTTGTTTTTGCCGCGGACATACCTATTCATTAATACGTAGACGTGTTTCAATCTCTGCCAGCTTTTGTTTTAATTTATCCTGTTGGAATATTAATCCGGATCAACTGGAGTAACTGAGTGCACGCTTTTGAATTTTTAATGTTTGTTTGAACCTTTTTTTTTTGAGGAGAGGGAGGGAGGGCGTGTCAGACTTTTACTGACTAAAACCCACCCGTGTTCCTTCAGTTGCCTGTGCCAGGGCCACGGTATCTCTTTCGAATTTCCTGCGACCCGGAAGCATCGGCCCTATCGGACCTCGTCATTATGCGCTGACATCTCTTTGAGAAGCGCGTGGAACACGACGCAACGTCGAACCGAGCCTGGTCCCTACCGGACGGCGAGCTAAGGGCGTGCTCAGCACTGGATTGCGACAATGGCACCCTCCATGTCGCCATGAGATCCCGCCGGAGCTCTGTCCGCTGTACGGTTTTTACATTTATTCAGTTGGTATCCTTGCCCATAATTTCTTAGCAACATTGAAACATAACCTAGGTAGGTTGAAGCGACTTTTTACGGTTTTCCCAAAGAATATACGGCGTACTCTAAAAAAGGATAAGAAAAATAAAATATACATTCCAGGGCTCGAAAAAGGTTTTGTATGTACTCGTATAATAGACAAGTATTAGGACGTAATGCGCAAAAAAATTTACTACCAGAAGATGGCATAAATACTCATTACGTTGAGCAAAGTGTCTCTGTTCCAACCTTTAACCTTTAGTTTTCGTTAGTAGTACCTATAGGTAGTGGATCCCTGAGGACTTTTTTTTTTTTTTTTTTTTTGTGTATGGCATCTCGTAGTTGACCTTGAGAGGTCGTGACTACTTAACCGGACTATCCTGTGGCTGCCTTAAGCGGACTCAAAGCCTCCAGCCAGGGGCGTAAAACTACTTATATTATTAAGCGAACGCTCGCTAAGGGCACCCCCTGTGGGGTACGGACCTCGGCTTAGGGCGTCGCTGACGGGAGGACAGCAAGATGGGACAGGCTGGATCAAGTTTTGTTGATTATTATTAATCGGGGAATTTAAAGCTACAGGCTCAGCTACGGCGCGGGCTGGCACTTCGTCGAGCAAGGGTCGGGGGGGACAATTACGTCGGGATCTTCGCGAGGAACCTCGGCGGCGAGGTCGGAATGTCTGTCTGTGTTTGTGCACTGTACTGGTGGCCCTACTGCTCTCCTGAATGAGAGTTATGTGGTCATCGGGATCGGTGAGGACATGCTTGGGACGGCGGACTTGACTAATGGAGGAGGGAATATAGCTAGCGGCCTTGACAACCAGAGGGTTGCGGTGATTCGCGGCGGTCTCGAAGAAACGCTTTGAAATGCGTTTCATGAACTGGCGGATAGTGGGAATCTTGAGGTCAACGTGAAGGATCTCGTTGCGAACGTACCAGGGGGAGCCTGTAATCCTACGGAGGAACTTGTTCTGGAGGGTCTGCATTCTATTGAAGCGAACGGGCTTGGCGTGTGCAAAGACTGCACTGGCATATGTCATGATCGGGCGGATGCACGCTGTGTAGATACGCATTTTGCACTTAAGTGACAATTTGCTACGTGCATTGAGGACAAAGTGAAGTCTACCTAGAGCGAAGGCGGCGCGCGAACGAGCCGCCTTAATGTGCTCTGAAAAGGAGAGGTGTTCGTCTAGTACGACACCCAGGTATTTGGCTCGCTTCTCCCAAGGGATCGGCTTGCCGAACATGGTGATCGGTCGAGATCCCTGAGGACGAGAGATGTCGTCTTCTTATGGGGAGCGTCATCGGGTATACAGTTCGGTTTACGGCCGTCTCGACCTGACAAGATTCCTGTCGCCCTTAGAAGGGATTTATACTTTTTGCGGTAGTTTTTGTCCGTAGCACGCGTTCTACGTCAGTAACGTATTATCTACGAGAGTGGCTTATTCTGTATCTGGCAGATGTGGGCGGCGTCTGGTGCTGATGTCTTGTGTCCGGCGGTTAGTGAGTCCCACTTATGATGGCCACTAAAAAGTTATGTCGTAGTCGTCATGATAAGTTTAGTTAGTTGGGTTGTTTTGTTTTGTGGGACCTGATAAGTGTTGACATTTAATGATTGATAAAAATAGCTTGTTTATAACAAAAATGCCAAGGGCTAATCAGCAAAAAAAAATTACGCGATTAGCACATGAACCACTTTTAAGGGTTGTCAGTGTCAATATTCCATATAAAATAATGACACTGACAGATCTTAAACGTAGTTTATGTGCTACTCTTTTGAATTTTGTCTGTTGTTGTGCCTGGTAAGAAGCTATAACTAAACTTTTCTGAAAAAAGTTATACAGTCTAGGTGAGTGTGTGTTAGAGGTAAACACACCCACTACTGTAAGTTCTCCAAGCGGCAAGAGCATCGTTAAAAAAACTCAACAACGTCTATTAACAGTCAATTTTTAACTCATAGATAGGTAAACATACACGCTGTTGAGCAGTGCTGGCCCAGTGATCAGTTGTGGCCCAGAGGTAACGGCTCCGTCCTACGAGTCGTAGGTCGTAGGTTCGAACTCAGACAGGCGCTTTACTTTGGGTAAATCATTTCATCTCCACTGCTGACAAAACGGTGAAAGAAAACATCGTGAGGAAACCGGCAATTCCTATAACCAAAAATTCAAAGACATGAGAGAGACATCTACCAATACGCACTGGGCCCGCGTGGTAGATTTCCCCAGCAGAGAGAACATTCACGGTTGATTATGCAAATGCCCTATTAATTAAAATCAGGGTAACTGTGCAAGGAGCACGGCGAGCAGACAGATATACAGTCCAAGGGGAAAGTTTTTCAGTGGTTTCAGGAAGTTGGCGACGCGCCACGACACGACTTGTCACGCGCCGCACCAGGGTTGTCATATCCGAAATGAATCGAAAAAAACCACATGAATTGTTGCAGAGTCAAAAATGGAATGGAGAAGTATGGGCACGTATTTTTTAGAAAATGGGAACTTAGTTTTTAACGGTTCGTGCATTTTGTTGCTAAGAAATGACAGTGAGCTGTTCGAAAAATAAAGAGAAAATAAAAATCCATAAAATAAAAGTCACGTACAGAAAAATACACTTTTTGGAGGGTTCAATTTTTATTTTTTTTCCCTTTGCACGTAATATTTTTTTGCCACGAATTTTGTTCATAACTGCGAAATGAAATATACCAAGTAATTGAGTATGAAAGGCTTGTTTCGCCGGCATCTGCTACTCGCAACAGATCGAGTAATTAGCAAAATCCCGACATTTTTGATACATAGCCCCGAAAGAGGAAACTAGTGCGCAGCGAAGTGCTGGGTGGCAACCCTGCATGACGAGGCGATATCTCGCCTGATGACGCCACTCCCTAGTTTCATGGAATACGAATAAGGATTTATTAACTCCACGATAAAGATAACAGTAAATGCTTTATTTGGGAACTACGAAACTGCTTTTCAAGCCAATTAAATAATCAAGCAAGCATTGCTCGATGCGAGGATGTAACAAGAGATTGCATTACAAAACGGAAAAATTTACAGCTCAGAATTTTGTACAAATGTTATAAGCTGGGCTTTTTAACTACACGGATTTTTTCAACTGCGTGAATTTAATTTTCACAGTTTCTGTATCCGTCGCTTACAGACCTCATTAACCATGAACTATTTTCATTTTTTTTTTCAAGCTTTGGTTTCTATTGTCGTATACAAACGGAAAGGCGCCACGTTCGCTTTTGTTCACTTACAAGTTTCAATATATGGAAAATAAAAATAAATATGTTATTTTATTTCAGTTCTATTTTTTTCTATAATGGGAATTGGTTTTTAGAGACTGTTGTAATGTTGGTACTGCTGGGAATTTTGTAAAGTGATGAGGAATTCTTTTGAAGACAGATCGTGAATTGTTAATGTAGGGTCAAGTTCCAATCTACATATTTTCCTTCGAAAGAAGTTGCCTTTACTAAAAGAGGCAGTTGCTGTTTGACTAACGATTAACACTATAAAAGGTTTACCTATTACTACTAATACAATTTGATTCAAGTCTAGATAACGCTAAGATAATATTATCCTCATCAACTAAATGTAAGTTTTGATACTTACGAAAAGATCAACAAAATATTAACTTCACGAACAATAACCTTTATTTCAATACTTCCCTATAGTGAAATACCGTGAAGAGTGCTTATAGGAACATGAATAACCTTTCCCTTTACTGAGAGGAATTTGAGTAGCCAATAGTTCATTCATTTACTGTCGAATAACAGGTCAAATATCGTAAAACGATGGGCCAGAAACCGAAATGACTAATAGTATCGATAAAACAGAAGTTGTGGAAGGAGTAAAGCGATTATCGTTTTGAAGTTATATTAATACAAAAGACGGAGGATCGCTCAAGGTTTAAGACAGTCTAGACTCAATGGATGTTTTTAGAAAATTTTCATAGTTTACACTTTTCTGTTAACATTTACTGTGAAACATTATCAGTTTTCTGTTAAAATGTACTCTACAAATGCTCATAGACAAAAGCATCCTTATTTAAAACCAATATCTTATGATATTTGTATAGCGGTCACGTCCTTGAAAAACTCGAACAATACAAGTTAGAACAAAAGTATTGCGGTTGAGATCTGAAACTCATTTGTCATCGGATCTACACGCGTGTGGCATTCTATGCCAGCGCGTGTAGATCTCTCAGCGCTTACGCCCTTCGCAGACATGCTACTGTCGGGTTCGAGGATTTTACAACTTTATTAATGAAAGAAAAGGACAGAAAATACTGAATGAATAAATGAAACGCTATAATCGAATGAACCCCAAGATTTGCACAAGCCCCTGAAGCGTCATGTTTCATGGTGCTATAATGACCATTGCATATCAAGTAGTAGACCGGAGAGCACCGTAATGGTAGAGAAGACGTGTCCTTAGGATTGGGAAGGATTGAGAGCCGTCCCGGACTTGCATCCTGGAGTAGGCGTTGGACTAGTGGAGATACGGATGATATTTCTATATGGGGGAGATCTTTTAACGGCGTCGCAGCCGGGTTTATCAGGTCGGATACATTTATTTGAACCATTTACACAATATTAAAAAAGAGAATGCTGCAACGCATTTTGGCGACTCGCTGCGTTTGAGCGTGGAAGTATCAAAATTGGGTAATGCATGTGTCGCTATGTTATCAAGCACCGCCAATGATAAAACTATGCGGGGCTTAGAGCTCCAACAGACAACGCGACGCGTCTATAGTAGAAAAAAATATTTATATATGAAAACTTTACGAAAATTGTTCAACTAGTGTCGCGTCGCACCTGTTTTTCGAGAGCCTTAAATCGCTGAATTTAAAAATGGCATGTCTGCTTACTGCTAAGTCCCTTTACGTTACACAACGAGCCCTCATATTTCCTTCACCGAAACGACTTTCAAAAAGGGAACTTTCAGAAAAAGACGCCGAAGAATCCTCACTGTGAATATGCCGACGTTTTACCGGAAATTAGGGCCTCCTTACTGTAGATTGCTCAAAGTGATAACAAGCGAAAGGTAACTGCGACTTTAATCGAATGAGGTTGGAAATAATTTACGTAGAAGGAGCTGTTTTGTTGTACTGTTTTTTTTTCAAGAGAAAAAGAATTGGTTTTATCCTTTGTTGAACGCGCGGATCTTGTAACGCTTTCAGAAGGGTTTCAGGTCGGATCGTCGCTATTAATATGTTACCCGTACTTTAATCGCATTTGGGCCGAGACAGGCATCTGTTTATGTTAACCTTTTGATAGAATACAAAAAAGTTTGGGAAGTGAATTTATTAACTGAACGTTTTGATGTTGAAAGAGGCTAATGGTTCTATATGTTTACATAATATATTCATGGGTTTTGTCTTTTACAATCTTAACGAGTGCCTATCGTTTCATTTTACTGAAATGCAGACGATTTATTTTTATAGGATATGAATACTGTTTGTAAAATAGGTAGCAACGATTCAAGGTTAACATTGAGTTTTTGAGATAAACATGAAAACATTCATGGTAAGTACTCGTTCATTTATTTTAATCTAGTCGGAA
Organism: Dasypolia templi; assembly: GCA_963555695.1. NCBI lineage: Eukaryota > Metazoa > Arthropoda > Insecta > Lepidoptera > Noctuidae > Dasypolia > Dasypolia templi. The sequence continues at coordinate 23,984,821 of OY743143.1, read as the reverse complement.
AAGTCGCAACCAAAACAACAGAATCACGATTTCCGCAAACATACCAACACAATTTTCCCATCGTTAGACGGAAAAGAAAGACATTGTGCTTCAGGCCAAACATTCGTAATAATTAAACACGTGTAACGTGGCGGGAATGCGATAAATAGCGGCACGTGTCAGGCTGAGCATGAGTTACTGCTGCCTCGTTAACTTACCACCAGCTCCACTAGAAGCGTTGAGCGACAGGTCGTTGAGCTCTCTAAAATAGGGTTGAGCTACACAATGATAACATCTATGAATCACGACAGGTCAACCTAAAGCTAAGCTGTTTCTTTCAAAGGGCCTAGACCTCGAGTCGAGACGTTCCTCTTATTGAAAATATCTTATCGTAATGGTGTTGAATGCAAGTCACAAATCTATCTATCAAGTTGATCTATTGAAGATAAAGACAGACTGAAAAAACAATAAAAAATTCTATACGTTATCTAAATGGAAATCTATACAATAGCCAAAGCACAATGAAATTTTTCGGCTAAGCGAAATAAACATCAATAAATACTTTTAATAAATGAGCTCAGTTTTTACAAAGACGCAAAGCTTTGAACGCTGAGTGGTTTTTACGACAAAATTAACGTAAAGACAGGAAAGATTAATGAACCAGAGCAGAAGCGACGTACTTCCGTAACCTCTCGCAACTGGGAAAATAAAACACCCTGTAGCTAAGCTATCATCGATCGAGTTCTTTTGTCTTAATTTAATTCCACCAATCTTCTTATTTTTTTTAGACTAATTAGCGGGCGGCGCGTAGCGTCATTTCTGTCTAAAAACCTTTGCATTTTCACAATGGTACCTTCTTAATTGACCCGCAAAAGCGCCGTTAACACTCTCTCCACTTTATATAAATTTTCTCGGAAAATTTCAACTTTTCGAATTTTCTCATTTCGCTCCGGGGATTACAATTCATCAATTTTTTGTGAAAGTACCCATAAAGTACAGACAACATAACTTTTTTACAAGACCCGGCTGCAGCGTTAAACTTTTATTAAACGTTTCACGGGCTTACAGACCCACAAGTTGGAGGTCCCTCTGATGCAAACCGATACAATTTAATAATTGGTTTTGCGTTCGTATTTCGCGTTTTTTTTAAATTAAAATCACAATTCGAACAGCGAGAACGCCTTCGAATATTAATTATAATATGTCGTACGAATAAAGATATGTCAAAAAAAAACTATATCGTATATCGTGATATAAGTAAGTCTACAGTATTGACATATTCTATGCTAAACATGAATTCTGCATTACCCAAGCCCAGTTCGTGCTACACCTGGCGTAGTTCTATTAAGTCACCAATTGCGCGTTTGTATGAAGCCTGTGTTCGGCCTGTGCGTGATCTAGTGACTATTGGGCGCACCAAATTCCAATATCCGGCCTCCATAGATTATCGCGACGAATATAGGAGCATCGGGTTCAAACCTGTTTTTGTTCAACACTAGTGTATAGATCGAGACGCGAATTGGCCTCGTAACGTCAAACATATCATTGAACAATGAAAAAAAAACAGCCTGTGTTTTTTTTTGTTTCTTTGATTGCGTATGTCAAAGTATTTATGATTGAGTATAAAAAGTGTTGTGATATAATAATACATATTATCATTATATTAAATACCAGGTTGGAAACTATTCAATGTAGGCAAATAGGTATGGTCAATGGAGTTAGATTTTAATGGCCATAAAGCTGTACGTGTAGGACAAATTCACACATTATTATCAAGATAACATCATCATCATTATGTAGGTATTTCTTATTAAAGTGTAAATAGGTACCCAAGGAAAGAAAATCTTACCTTTTTCTTCTCCGGGTGAATTTCCAATAACCGAGGTTTGATATCAGCGCCGCGAGAATTCACTTCTGAAACAAAACACACAACTTTTATAATAACTTCCGTCTTTCTTATCCCGCAGTTTATATCCAAGTAAAGACAAAAGATGCTCAATACTGGAGTTTATATTTAGATTTCAAAATTATCGTATTATGGTAGGTAGGTAGGTAGTATATACCAAAGATATGTTCAAAAATTTTATGGTATTTTTTTTTTTTTTTTTTAAATGGCATCTCGCAGGTCAACCTATGAGGTTGTCGTCTGCTTAGACGGACTTGCCTGTGGTTGCCCTAATAAATTAAGGCCTCCAGCCAGGACTTAAACTTAAATACTAACTAAAACTAAGCGACAACGCTAAGGGCACCCCCTGTGGGGTATGGACCTCGGCTTAGGGCGTCGCTGGAAGAGGGCAGCAAGGGACTAGCTGGATCAGGATTGATATTAATTAGGGACGAATTTAAAGCTACAGACTCAGCGGCGCGGGCTGGCTCGAGCAAGGGTCGGGAGGGGCGTGGATTTGGGCGTCGCGGCGGGCCTCGGCGGCGAGGACGGTAGGACGGCGATCGGGTTTTGGGCTTATGTAGTGTGCTGGTGGCCTTACTACTCTCCTGGAGGAGGGTAGTGGCGTCGTCGGGGGCGAGATTTTATGGTAATTTTTATTAAATTATTTATTCTGGACGCCAAATTCGAGTGATTGCGGAAAGCCTACCACCCATAACGTATGTATTACATATGTATGTATGTATTACAAAATCTATTTTTGTAATACAAAAAGTCACATCGTAGACCGAGTAACGTGCTTCCAAAAGTTCCACATTCTAAATTTAGCTTAACAGGCAAAACTAGCTCGTAGACTACGTAATGATCTTCCTATCGCCGTAAAGTCTACTCCTGCCGCGTTTACGTTCATACATCTGGTCTTACACCACGCCGGTTGCGAGTACTAGGCACCTGAACTTTCTGAAGAACATCGCCAATAAGGACTATACGTCCTCTTAGGGCATCCCCTCGCGGCGATTCGACTCACACGGCCTCATACCTTTTGTTAGTCGCCTTTCATTCATCCTCTCAACATGACCAAACCACATACTCTTTTAAATGTTTGTCACCACATCTTCTTCTTCCTGTTCTTTATCTCGCTTTCTTTGTGTAACATAATACTTGACGTAAGCCAGGTCTTCCAATACAGATATAGCCCAAACACCAGACGATTTTTTGGATTTTAACTCAAAAAATATTTGTTTCGAAATAGTGCAACCAATGTTATAAAATGTGAAATACCTTAAAAAATTGCCAAGTTTTAAAAGTTTAAAAATAAGTGTTAGACAAGGCCAGCACTATCGTAGAAGTGACGTCACGACTATGTAACTTCATGCGATTGCTTCACGCGACAAGGACGGGAATAATCACCTCCAAAAACGTTGAAACTTTTTCGTATTATCATCGATTCATGCGATATTTTCGATTTGCGAAATTACAATATTTTTAGAATTTTTTTAATATTAGTCATGCCCATTCTAATGTAATAACTATAATATTATAAATGCAAAATTAAGTTAGTTTGTTTCACGCCTAAACCAATGAAACGATCATTATGAAATTTTGCATATACGTGGTCAGGTGTACAGAAAAGGACATAACAAAAACCTTTCATCCAGAAAAAAAGTAGGTACTGTTTCCGAGGGAAAGCACTTTTTTCTTGACGAAAAAACAATTTGTTTTTTAAAATATAAGTAATACATTTTGTGAGTACAACAGATAAGATACTTTTTATCCCGACCTTAATGTGGTCAACAATATTGTACTCGTAGCCGTGTACCGCTAATTAATACCCGCAACTATTGTCTAGGAGTAACGGAAGTAATTTATCTCGGAAAACTAATTAATTTCGAATTAGTTGTACGTGTTATTAACTAACTAAGGGCGCAAACAGACTGCGGTCGAATGACCTCGACCGTAGAGGAGGATGATCCAGTGTGGGGGGGGGGGGGGGCATGACATATGGATTACGGTCGATCGACGAGAAATGTTTTCTCTTCAACGTTGGTCGGCGGTGTGGAATTCACTATTAATGATCGCCCATTTTTTTTTACATTAACAGAAAACGCTATCGGCCAATCACATTAAATAAAGAAAATTAGGCAAATACATACATTCGTCTCACAGAACTCCAGACATACTGACATTATCGTCTTCCATTCGCTCGCGAACACAAAACAGCGTCCATAATTATCGTTTCGAAGGATTTGAATAACGTCGACGTCGATCATCCGCAGTCTGGTTGCACCTTTGCACAGTTGCTTTCTATTATTCCATCCAGACTAAAGCCGTCTCTGTGGAAATAAAGTTGAAATTCATAATTCATGCTAGACTTTAATCCTTGGCTACTAATAGGCATCTATCTTGTCTTGTCTTAAAAAGGGATTAGCTCTCGGTGTTTGAAAGCCTAAACAACAATTCCTAATCTGTAAATAAGCTGCCCTATCTTGAGTTTTGTAACCTGGGGTTTCCACATTTAGTCGCAGAATTAATTAATTAGAGATCTAGAAACCTAGGTTAGGTGGTAGATAGGCAACATAACTACAATGAGAGACACTGGCAAAACCGCATTAATATTTGTTAGAATTTTCGTTACAAAGATCGATCGAATGAACGACCAGAGTTTCTCGTTTTCTACTCGGTAAGGGACAAGTCATTAATATATTTTGCTGTAAAAGAGAAAGAGTAAAAAACAAGCACGAATTGAACATTGTAATTGAAAAACATTTCTGAACGGTCAATTGGGATGATGGCTAATATTGAAAAGTTTGAAAAAATATTGTTATTTCAGGAAAAATCTGTTAAATCGATGGAAATATGAAGAAGCTATACGCTTTAATTGTTTTTGGAGGGGATTATTCTCGTCCTTGTCGCGCGGTTCTGACAATGTATGGCGCTAGTATGAAGTTACATAGTCGTTACGTCATTTCTACGATAGTGCTGTCCATGTGTTACACTTATTTTCAAACGTTTATAAAGGCAATTTTTTCAGCTTTTACTCTTTTTATGATATTTTTTGCAATATGTTTTTACAAACAATTTTTTTTTTAGTAAAAATGTCGTCATCCATCACTATTTGTAGTGAAGTTTGTAAAAAATGATTTTGTTTAATTGATAAAGCTACAAATTTACGATTTTCGGACTTTTCCATTTACTTGTGCTGTGAGACCTTGTTTTTACAAAATTTCAGGATTCTAGATCAACGGGAAGTACCTTAGGTTTTGATTTATTTGGGAGTATCAAAAAATGTTGCATAAATCACCGTGTTTTTTTATTTCGTTGACTTAGAAGCTTGATTTTTTTCGACCTTCAAGGGACCGTTGACTTACGTATTTGATAATAATTTCAACTTGATACTTCCACACGTTTTTGAGAAAAGGGGTCTTGACAAGACAAACCGACAGAAAGTCGGGTAACAAAGTGATCCTATAAAAGTTCAGTTTTTTCCTCTTAAGTAACCCTAAAAAACAAACCTATCCATTATTCGCATTAATTGAAGGCTGCAGCAAAGGAACAAAACTATAGTGTGAAATTTTTCCCTCCAGTCCTTGAACAGCGTAAATTGATCAGAGTGCAGAGTAGATTCCGCATCGAGGAGAAGATCTCTATTCACACCGAACAGAATAGTTTCTGCGTTCACAATACTGAACAATGGACCTTTTGTACGTGTAGAATTATCGACTAAGATTTGCAAAACTTATTCAGATAAGACGTTCGGTTAGAATCTTAGTGCCAGCCGTGTGGAATACATTAGGCTATATAGGTACAGGGATAAATAAGAATTTGTGCTGATTTCGTTACAATATAAGGCTTTCAGCGATGATAAACGATAATGCAATCTAATAATGAAGAAACCAAAATCATTAGGCAGTCGTCGTGTATTATGTGCACGGCCTCTACGTTCTATTATAATTATCCATGGCCTTATTTAAACAACAAGAGTTCGCACGATTTTAGTGTGAGGATAACCTGACGATGTCTCCTCGATAACCTTTTTGTTCCAAGGCACAATCATGGTAATAGAACAATGTGTAAAACAAAAACTTGTTGAGCTCTCGAGAAACGACTTAAAATTGCCCAAGTCATTTATAAAGAGAAGTTAATTAAATAAATTACTTGTTTCAAGTTCCTTAAAACAAACCAAGCCGTTTTTTAAACACTTATTTAAGCACGCGAAAATATAAGCTTTCGAAATATTTCATCAAAATTGGAGTGCTCCTACCCGCAAAGAGTTGAACCATAACATCGTAAACCCCTTTGAAAACAGACTATTGTTATTTGAGCTCGCTTTCCCTTCCCGTACCTCCTTTATTTGAAACTCAAGGGGGTATCAGGAATGTATGACGCGGTTCTTCAATGCTTGGTTGTTAATAGTTCAGTGGCTGTTATCGCAGTGATGGAGCAACCCAAGGCTACGACAGTTCGTGCTTCGAATGTAATACATAATGCGTCTTACAGTAAACAGTGGTTTTAAAACAAATCGAGATTATAATAGTCATTGTTTACTGATGAATGTGACTTATGTGTGTTGTTATGCATTCGTATGCGTATGTTGTTTATTTTTAAACTAGCTGTGCTCTGCGACTTTACTTGCTTATTACTATTATTGCTACACATGCTTATATAGTAGCTGATCCGTGAACTTCGTACCACCTCAGAATATTAACTACATAAAAAAAAAATCGTCAATTTTCCCGTGTTTAAATAATAATATATTATTATAATCCTTGGTTATAAGTTGTCTGACTATTGAAAGTTCAGCCCTTAGCGTTATTATATCGATTATACTTTAATTTGTCTTTCAGGACAAAACGTTTCTTAAGCCTCTTTTAGTTACCAAATCAACCAGAAACCTAAGTTTTAAGAAATTGTATTACGTACTTTCTGTTACGGAGCTTGGTTGTGAAAACGTAGAAAGCAGATAGACGGAGATTCTAAACGTTTACCTAATTTAACCTGACAATGTGTTCTGTAAAAATCTCACCGTGAAAACTTAGGTGAAGTGGAGTTGAAATGAGCTCAATACACTATTGACAGCATGCATCAGGGAAACAGAATGTGACTTAACTTGCTGTTGTCATTTTCTTCAAACAATCACAATTGCTAACATGACATATGACAACAGTTTAACTAATAAGAGACCGATCAGCTTTTAAGAAAACGTTGTTATAACTTTGTTAAAACCCACGTAGTTAACACACCCAGCCGTGGTGTGCGTTCCTATGCACACTGCGCTCAGCCTGCTAACTACCCACAAATAACTTATTATTGCTTATTAAGTACCTACAATATGCATAGTAAACATGTTATGAATGTTATATCGTATGGAGCTTGGTACAAAGCGTTTAACTGCGCGACCCGAAAAACAAATAGCCGACGAAGATCAAAAGTCCCACATGGCCAGTATTCTTAAGTGATTGCACTGGCAGGCTCTACAATTTAATATATGAACACTGTCTCAAATTTCTGTGCAGCTGTAAGTGTTCTCTGATATAGACACGGCGATACGACTGTTGAGACAGGGAAATTACTTGTTTAACAAATTGACTACCAACTTAAATTGTCCGTATATTCAAATAACAACTGTCCAGCTTTATGAACGGCAAATTGACATAGTATATCTTAGCGGAGCCGGGATTTTCAGACTACTGAATTGTTAAAACTTTTATGTGATAAAATTTATTACAATAGTTTCCCAAAACACTGTTATCAATGCCAAAGATTAATTCAAAAATATCCATAACAGATAGAACTAAACCTTGCCGAAATTATCGCTTTTACTATCTCGGAAGCGACCCATGTTAACGTAAACGTCGGTTTTACCCGGAAACACGTTTACGTTTACAATTCGATTTTCGTTGTGAACAAATGTATCGTGGATTCATTAAGTGCTTCTACTAATGCTACGGATGCGGTTTGAGCTTAGAGTTTAGACTGAGTATTTTACCATGTTGTGCTAGATTTTTGGTGAGGGTTAAGAGCAGTGGTGGCCCAGGGCTAACGGACGCGACTAACGAGTTGTAGGTCGTAGGTTTGAACCCAGACAGGCGCTTTACTTTATGTAAATTATTTCATCAACACTGCTCTCAAAACGGTGAAGGAAAACATCTTGAGGAAACCGGCATGTCTTAGAACCAAAAATTCGAAGACATGTGACATCTACCAAACCGCACTGGGCTCGCGTGGTGGATTACAGCCCACTCCCTCTCACAGAGAGGAGGCCTGTGTCCCAGCAGTGGGAACATAATAGGCTGATTATGCTATGCTATGCTAGATTTTAGTATTTCAAATATACTTTTGTACCACAAAATTAGAATTCTTCTGAATTGAAAGTTGAGAATTTGTAAAACTTTTATTTGGCAGCAATTAAGGTGAAAGCCAGCGAAATTCAAAATTTCATTGCAAAAACCGGCGAAGTGCGTTTCGGACCACGCACAATGAAGGGTTCCGTAGTTGGGATGAAAAGCCTTAAAATGTTAGTTTTTGTTTTCATTTGTACCTATAGTAGTTTATGTGCTGATCGCATTCTAATTCATTGGTGAAACTCGCCCTTAGTAAATACCAATGGCTTTAATTTTGACAGTTCTACAACATTCATTGCGTTATTTACGTTGTTGAGAAGACACATTTTTCGAACATCTTCATTATGTTCGAAAAATGTGTCTTCTCTTCAAAGAATTAGGAAAATCCTTCAAAACGATTTAGGTTGGGATTGAAAGTTTGTTACGCAAATAGGGTGCTCTGAATCCTTGCCTAACTGATTGTAAGAAAACCAAGTTGCTGATGGTTCATCCAAGCCTTAACTTAGAACAATCAGTCAATACCGATCTCCTATAGTTAACTTATTAATCTCCGTAATATTACGATCTTACAACTGTATTTATGTTCCCTTATGTAAAGGTCTGAAGCAGCATTAATGAAGATTTGTTCGCATATATTTTTAATGTTGTCAAAGATTGGCAGACTTGGGAATTGCCTACCTGAAACTTGCCTAAATCAATGAAATCATAAACTAAGTTTGTTCAGTAATTGAAGTTCAATAAAAGCTCGACATTCTAATAAAGCATACCTAACTAACTAAATCAAGGAATTAACTACATTAAATGATTAAATCTGATGTAGGTCAGCGAAGCAAAAGTTATTCAAATCTGATGAATAATCTGTATTTTCTAGCACAAGCTATAGAGAGTAAATGGCAGAAAATAATAACAATCACAAGCAGAGGTGTAGGTACCTATATGACACCCACATTTCTCCAGTTATGAAATAGGGGGCGAGCCTATTGCCATCAAGCGGGCACAACCGGGCTGCTACTGATCAGATGGAAACACTTTGCCTGACACTGGAATCGAACCCAGAACGTCATGCTCCAGAGTATCGCTTGCGACTACTATGACCCACGAGGCAGTTAATAATAATAAGATGAAAACGTAGCATATTTCTATTATTAAAGCGCTGACAAAAGGCAAATATTGTGAGTATTATTGTCTTAATTTTTTTTTTAAATCTATACAAGTTTGTGGTGGCAGAAAAATGTATGTTAATCTTGTACATATTTCTGAGTACTCTGTTGTTTTCAAAACACGGTTTAGAAAAGGTTTCTCGTTTTTTTTTTACTAACCTTTTGAAATGATCTTCCAACAAAAATATCCGTATTACTTAGCAACGTACGTTGGTAAAATTAATTACAAAATCGTATCATATTTAAATATAGAACTTGGTTGTTTTTTTTTTCGCTTTTTCAACTAGTTTTTAGAGTAAATTGAATAATTGATAAGTGCTTCATATTTTGCAATAAATTACAAGCGTTGTGACATCGCGCTTCTCTTTCTTTTCTATGCAGTCTGACAGTGACCGCGCCTTTTGTCAGCGTCTTAATAAGGAAATTATTTGATAACCAAATTAAATTGTCCGTATATTCGGATCACAAGTATCATTCTAATTGACAGTTATGTGAATTGGCTATTAGACGGCAAGTTGTCGTAGTGTGTTACATTGATAAACATTTAATTTCCCTGACCGTCAAAAGGTAGGTAGTTTTTGTATTTTAATCCACTGTAATAGTACGGTCACAGATAATATAATACTGTACGGTGAATTGCGGCATCATTAATTTCCATGAGCACACTATACCCATAAGTAGACCCTTTAGGAGCTAAACGCAAGTTTTATAATGCTTAAAAGTATTTGATCCACTGTGGTAAACCAAAACAGAAATATTTATGTATGATATTTTTCAGGATTTACGCTTGTTAAATAGTGTGTTAAAAACATAATACAACTAATTTGATACGATAGAAAAAATCACGAAGATACCCATTTTTTTTCACTACTAAAAATCATTCTAATATGCAATCATTCTGATGTTTTGTCAGATTATTCTACAAGCAACAGTGTTTTATTTTTTTAAGTACAATCTATAGATTTTTTGTAAATACAATAACTGCTTGATATATTTTGCAATAAATTATCAGGGTTGTGTTAACGCGAGTCTCGCACGTGGCCGCGCCTTAGCTCTTGTAAGCCTCAAAAATATCTCTAGATTACAAAAACTCGGTTACAAATAGTCGATTTTTTTTCTGCTTTTGTATCCCAATAGCCCAGTCATATTAGGTAAAAAAACGGGTCAACCTCGGAATGAAAGATAATAAGCTGCAAATTGGTATGAACCTTTGTTTTGTCATTCTAAATGTTGTCTCAAAAGTCACAATCGTTATCGTGTCCGCGTCTCAAGATATTCAAGGTCAAAGGTCACAAAAATCGGTTTTTCGCGAATATCTGGCTTCCTATCGGTTAAATGAGATTTGCATTTATTATAAAAGTTGTAGGCTATAAAATTCCCTACAACTTTTGTTTAAACTTTTTTTTCATACGACTAACCGTTTTGAAGGTAGAGCGCGAAGAGTGCACATCGTACAGTCATATACGGCCTAATGCAAGGTCAAGCGTGAGTTATGGTTATCAGTACGTTATAAAGTCAATTATTTACTTGGAAATTATAATTATTAAACAATGCCTATTATTTATGTACTAACTATTAATTATTTATATTTAATTAAAGTAAGTAACTTGATTATTTATATATAATTATTCATATTTAACTATTCACCCAATAGTAACAATACGGTGGACCCGTATCGTAGAGCACTTATGCGCTGGTCTGCAGCGTAACGCGACGACGGGTGTACTATTCTTCGACATAGCGAAAGCCTTCGACAAAGTCTGGCACAACGGCTTGATATACAAGCTCTACCAACTAGGAGTGCCAGATCGTCTCGTGCTCATCTTACGAGACTTTTTGTCGAACCGGACCTTTCGCTATCGCGTTGAGGGAGCACTCTCGTCCCCTCATCCTATTCGCGCCGGTGTCCCTCAGGGTTCCGTACTATCTCCTCTCGCCTTCACGCTGTTCACTAGCGATATCCCAAAAAGTAAAAAGGCTCAGTTGGCTCTCTTCGCCGACGACACTGCCGTTTACTATACCGGTCACTGTCCCAACGCTATAGCTCGTACACTCCAAACCTCCGCAAACGTCTTAGGCGCTTGGTTCCGGAAATGGAGAATCGAGGTCAACCCCGATAAGAGTCAGGCGGTTCTCTTCTCGAGACGTCGTCGACTCCCTCCCCCACTTCCCAGCCCGATCACTATGTACGGCAAGCCCATCCATTGGGAGAAGCAAGCCAAATACCTAGGCGTGATCCTCGATGAGAACCTTACCTTTAAGGCTCATATTAAGGCGGTTCGCGCGCGCGCCTCCTTCGCTCTTAGCAGGCTGCAATTCGTACTGACAGCCCGTAGTAAACTGTCCCTCAAATGCAAGCTCCGCATCTATACCGCAGTCATCCGTCCCATCATGACCTATGCCTGCGTTGTATTTGCGCACGCTCACCCACGTCATCTCCATAAGATGCAGACCCTCCAAAACCGTTTCCTCAGAAGGGTCACGGGTGCCCCCTTCTATGTCCGTAATATCGATTTTCACGTCGACCTCAAAATGCCAACCATAAATCAGTTCATGAAACGCTTATCAAAGCGTTTCTTCGACTGCGGCATCAAACATTCTAACCCCCTGATTACAACGGCCGCCCGCTACACTCCCTCTCGCATTAGCAGTATTCGCCGACCAAGGCATACTTTAATCGACCCCGACGACGCCACTACCCTCCTCCAGGAGAGTAGTAAGGCCACTAGCACGCTACATAAGCCCAAAACCCGATCGCCGTCCTACCGCCCTCGCCGCCGAGGCCCGCCGCGACGCCCAAATCGACGGCCCTCCCGACCCTTGCTCGAGCCAGCCCGCGCCGCTGAGCCTGTAGCTTTAAATTCGTCCATAAATCTTCCAGCGACGCCCTAAGCCGAGGTTCGTACCCCACAGGGGGTGCCCTTAGCGTTGTCGCTTAGTTTTAGTTAGTATATAAGTTTAAGTCCTGGCTGGAGGCCTTAATTTATTAGGGAATCCACAGGCAAGTCCGCTTAAGCAGACGACAACCGCATAGGTTGACCTGCGAGATGCCAAACAAACAAACAAAAAAAGCAGAAACCAAGGTCATCAATTTCAAGTAAACACAAAAAACTTCACTTCATCGCTGAAAACAACCTTTCTATATTTTTTCTGTGGTAGCGACGAATTTTCTATGATTGGATCAAAAACGTCACGAGGGGGTGTTGGGCATTCCTCATCTTTGGCGAGACCCAGAATTTACCTTCTTTCATTCATTTGAATATTTATTGAAGAATTTACATCTAGCTTATACAGGCACGTGATTGGACAGAACATTTGTAACGGAGCAACTCTATGGAGTAACTCGTTGGTCTTATGGTTGTTGGCTCGTTAGCGCGACTTCTGAACGTAATCATGGGTTCGATTTTCAAGAACGTAACTTAGACGTTCTTGAAAATCGAACTCAGTATTTTTGATTTTTGGTTTTTTGTCAGGAATTTGCTAGTAGCAGCCGCCCAGACTCTGGAATTGGTCATGGCCGTAGAATACACTCCTTGTACCATGGAACTTGAACAAAACTCATCCCCTTTTGTAATTATGGGACTTAAACCTGGTGAAATGTGGGTAAACTATTGGTACACCTCTGCCTAATCCTTAAGGAACTGTCGTGATGTTATTTGTGTGTTCAACATAACTGACGAAATGTGGGAGTACCGAGCTTAAACCCACTGGGGATTCAGGAATGAAATTATTCAGAAAAGAACCAGAGTTACCTACATAACTTGCAGAGTAAGCAAACTGAAGTGCCAGTGGGCTGGACATGTTTGTGGTAAGACTGATAGCCAGTGGAGAAGACGGGTCCTGGAGTGGAGATCGCGCATCGTGTGAGACGCCCAGCAGCTAGATGGACCGACGACCTCAAAAAAGTGGCCAGGACAGACTGGATGCGGAAGGCAGAGGACAGGGTGCTGTGGCGCATCCTGGGAGAGGCCTATGTCCGGTGACCTGCGATAGGCTGAGTTGATTGAAACATAACTGCACGCGTAGCATTAGTACCAAAGAAACTAGTTTTATAGACAAACAACCTAAGCCAAGTTCATCGATTCATGTACCGTGAATGTACCTGTTAATTGAATTATGACTGTTTACACGATCAGTGTGCACTCAGCTTTATCTCCCGAGTTATAGTTGTCAGGGTATTAACGTATAACTTCGAGTTACTGTGGGTCAACAAACATGTTTATAGTAGGGTGACTACATTATTTATTTATTTAACCATTTATGTACACACATATAACAGACAAGAAGAATTAAGAGAACAGAAAAGTACGTACAAAGGTAATGCTTATTTCTAAAGAAATCTCTTCCAGCATACCTGCAGTAGGAGAGTATATGATAGATGTAGACAACATGTTATGAATAAAAGAGAAAACAAAATACATAAAAACGAAACAATTCAATAATATAAAAATAAACATGCAATGTCAAAATATACTTACATACATACATACTTCTAAAATAAATAACACTAAATATGTGTATAAATATAAAGTGATAAAAATAAATACATATACATATACAGTCTTATTCATAAACGTGTCTTAAATTTTAATCAATTGCTAAGCAAATGTTTAGCCAAATTCTTATTCATAAACGTTGTTTAGCGCTAAGAGTTCGCTAACCAATTGATTAGTAGCTGTCAAATTTAAACACCATCGGTAGCTTGTTAAGAGGATGCTAAGAGGCAATATGGCGGTTTTTATTTGAGTCAGCTGATCGATTCAATAGGATTATTGTTTGCCTCGAGGTTATTTTGTTACTAATATCGAGCTGTGCCTTAGTAAATATGGAATTCGACAATCTTTTATGACTTTCCAGAACGACGCAGAAAAAAATTAAATCATTTTTAAACGCCAGCGGGAAGTAGACCAAGGAAGACCTACAAAGCTCGTTAAAATCCGTTAAGAGAATGATTATCTACATTATATTTTCTTCATTCGAAGTACACATCATGAAAGGATTTATAGGGAAAACTCAAACAGGAGCAGGCTCAGTAGGTACCTAATCATGAGGTTTGAAGAGTACGAGTTTGTGAGGAAGCTCATAAGAGATAGTTATTATCCAATGTGTCATCCCATGTGCCCTTAATTATATGACGCCAGTTCTAAGGCCATAAACTATAAGAATAGCCACGTGGCACACAAATAACAAGAGACATTTTGTAGAACCAATTTATTTTGATATTTAATAAGGGAACATTTTTGTTATGAAGTCCCTATTTTTTTTTCCAATATTCTTCTTACAAAGTTTTGGACTGTGCCATTCTTTTCTCATGCCACTCTCATTTCTCATCAATTCCACGTAGCCTCAGCCCTAATGGTCTCTTCCCTCCCCGTCTTTGGGGTTGAATAGTATTGGTGCTAGGTGCTAATAGTGACTTTCATAGCAGCAGTCAAACTTGTACCTGTTAACAAGTATAATAATTGTTATTAAAAGACACTGAAACCCTGTTGCAACAGCGATAGGAATTAGGCAGTAATATATAATAGACACAAGTACCTACACACATTTCCAAAAGAGTATTTTCAAGCTAGGACATGAAATAAACATAGCTATAATCGGCTACTGATGTTACATCCTAGGAATCACGCTGGACGAGAAATTACAATGGGGACCACATATAACATCTCTTGCGGGGCGGCTAAGCTCTGCCGCTTATGCTGTTAGAAATATAAGACAGTTAACAGATGTAGAAACCGCGCGTTTGGTCTATTTTAGCTACTTCCACAGCATTATGTCTTATGGCATTTTACTGTGGGGTCGGGCTGCTGACATTGAATCCATTTTTATTTTGCAAAAGAGAGCTGTCAGAGCCATATACAATCTTCCTCGTCGCGAATCTCTCAGGGAACTATTTAAAGGGATTAATATTATGACAGTACCTTGCCAATTCATTTATGAAAATATTATGTATGTAAGAAAAAATCTACATCTTTTTAATAAAATAAGTGATAGACATAATTTGAATACCAGAAATAAAGATAAAATAGATCAACCATTTTTCAGATTAGCTAAAGTACATACATCATTTATGGGGTACTGTGTTAAATGTTATAACAAAATACCTTGTGATATATTGCAATTAAATGAAAGAAAATTTAAAATTCGTATAAAAAGTACACTTTGCAGACAAGCTTATTACAAATTAGAGGACTATATACAAGATAAGAATGCTTGGAAACATGATGGTCCAGCTCCATAGGACAATCCCGTCTAGACAAAATCACACTGGTTGCTAATTGAATTTTTTTTATTATTTTTTTTTACTTACTCACACACTGACCTATTCCTAGTTAATATTTTAGGAAAGTCATATATTTTTACAGTGTTTGTAAATATGTGAGCACAATGTACCTATCGCGTCATTCATTTATCTGCCTTTGCTATATTTTTAGTTCTTCTTACCACTTGTGGTATAGTATTTTTATTCTTGGTGCATCGTTTTCACATATAAAAATATAATTAATGTATACAAATATTGAAAAATATTTTAAAAGAGTAACGGTGGAGTTTCTTGCCACTTCTTCTTCATACGAAACTACTTTTTGGAAGTGGCGCCTAGAATCAGTTATATTTTTATTGTAATTTTTGACGTTCAAAAGTGCCATTTTATGGGCCTATTTGAAATAAATGCTTTGACTTTGACATCAATTTTACATTCATTTGGTCAGTTTATATTAGTAAGTGTATATAAATTCAGGGATAAATACCTTTTCCAGTTTACTCCAATTATTGGAGCTAATTATTTTCATTGCTACCATGTCAAATACAGTGAAATAACGTAATAAATAATTATATTCAAATTAAAATTTTCCGATGTAATTTTTGACATACGTCTGTTAAAGTCACGACAGATACAAAAATCGTGGGTTTGACAACTTTATTCTTGAAATTCTGTTTTGTAGTCGACTATTTTGATTATAAACTGTGCTGAATACATAATTTCACCTCTATTCTGTTTCTCTACTAATCACCCGCTAACTAGCGTTTATAAATAAAGAAAAGTTAAGCATTGATTTAGAGCTAACTAATTGGTTAGCTAAGCAGTGGCTAACTAATGGTTAGCGAGATTTTTATAAATAAGGCTGATAGTGTACAAATGCAACTATGACACAGTGGAAAGATAGTGTTCTGTCACTCTCCTCTTAAACACCGCAACAGTTTGACAGTTCCTAATGTCAGGCGGAGGTGAATTCCACAACCGAACCGCGTGTACAGAAAAAGAATAAGAGTAGAAGTCAGTTGAGTGGGGAGGGGTTTTTAGGAGATTAGATAGGAACTTCGGAATCAATGCTGAGATTGAGTTTAGGGGTAGGTAGGGTCTTAATAGCAAACCCGTGACATATCTGGCACCTTTTCGCCGAGGTTCGTACCCCGAAGGGGGTGCCCTTAGCGTTGTCGCTTAGTTTTTAAGTTAGTACATAAGTTTAAGTCCTGGCTGGAGGCCTTAATTTATTAGGGCAACCACAGGCAAGTCCGTCTAAGCAGACGACAACCTCATAGGTTGACCTGCGAGATGCCATTTATAATAAAAAAAAAAAAAATGTACAGTGAACAGTAGCATCTTTATAAAATCTGGTGCCGTAATTTAGCATCAATGAAAATATCGATACAAAAGTAGAAAAAATGCGAATTCAAAAAAAAACACTAATTGTAACAGATTGGTATGTTATATAACTAAATCGAGAGATTTTTAAGATAATTATCAATTAACATAAAAATTGTTACAAATAGTCGATTTTTCTACTTTTGTATCACTTTAATGTTAAATGGCGGCAACAGATTTATAGTAATCGAGAGATATAAGCACATTACTCATGCGTAAAGTTGCTTGTGTATTTAAATTCACAAGTGGTGAAGATGGTCAAATTGATCGATGTACACTGGAAAATAGTACCTAATTGTATCAACATTAATGACTGGCTAACCTTTGCGGCACAGTATGACATTTTCCCCTAAAGCCCGTTCTGAATATTTTTGAAGCAATATATACAGCAGGCTGGTGTGGACATCGACGCTCCCCATAGCGTGGTAATGTTACGTCGGTAAAAAAAAAACAGCAATTGTTTTTTGAATAACCGACGAAAAATTTTAACGCCCTTGCGTTAAAGTTTTTCGACGGTTATTCAAAAAACATGAAATGTTCAGAATCATTTACTGAATCCATGGTAATAGTTTGCGCATCGGCGTCCCTGTCACTCTGAAATCATCAAATCACTTCTTCTGCTCTGGGTGGAGCGGGAGAGCGTGTCAGACCTTAACTGACTAAAACCCACCCGTGTTCCTTCAGTTGCCTGTGCCAGGGCGACGGTATCTCTTTGGAACAACCGACCCTGGCAGGGTCCCTGCCACCCTGTAT
Organism: Dasypolia templi; assembly: GCA_963555695.1. NCBI lineage: Eukaryota > Metazoa > Arthropoda > Insecta > Lepidoptera > Noctuidae > Dasypolia > Dasypolia templi. The sequence goes on along the minus strand of OY743143.1, from coordinate 23,967,058 downwards.
TTCCACTCTTTCTGCTTTCCTCTTAGCTTACTCTTTTTGAACCTCAGAAATGTAAAAACTGTTTAGTAAAACCCGATTTTAATTTATAACAACAGCTAGGGTCGCCATTATTGTCGGAATTTATTCGGAATGTTCAGATGTTTCAGGTGATGTACAGTATTCCGACCGCAAACCAAATGCCCCTATAAATTTAGAAAGTGGAGGGAACAACCTTTTTTGCTTCATTGGTCACGCCCCAGGCAATTTAGATCCTTGTTTTTGGCTTGTATTTCCTTGATATACATTTAGAAATCCAGAGAGAAAGGATTTATTTTTATTTTTATTTAAAACGTTCTGATGTGGTGTATATACGTAATAGTTTACGTGTTCTGGGTACATTTAGATACTAAGATAGTGAAAATATTTGGAAAATAATCCATTTATTTCATAATCAACCTATAATGTCCCCACTGCTGGGACACAGGCCTCCTCTTTTCGAGGGAGTGCACTGTAATTTACCAACCGGGCCCATTGCGGATTGGTAGCTAGCACTGTGGTCTTTGAACTTTTCCTTTTAAGACACCGTTTGAAGAGCAGTGCTGACACTTATTATTTAGCGCTGCAGCATTAAGCTGAGATTGGGGCCTTTTGGGCATTGTACAGGACTATATTTTAATTTTATTATTTATGTACACACAGTAAAATACAAAGTTAAACGACTTAATTACCATTTGAGAACAAAGGTACTGCTTATTTCTCAAGAAATTTCTTCCAGCAGACTTGAGAAAGGAGAAGTGAAAAAGAAATGTAGGCAATAGTGTGTGAAAGCACGAAGAGAAAAATAAGAATAACGTGAAGTCTAAATATGCATGCAATATAAATAAGTAAACATATACCTATGTCTATATATATATATATAATATCACAGTTAGGAGGAAAGGCAATGCTCTTTTAATCGACATTTGATGTAATGTGTGTTATGTTGAATAGAGAAATAGTTTTTAAATCACGAATGCTAGGCGGAAGTGAGTTCCACAGTCTTACAGCTTTGTTTATATTTTAATTTTGTTTTATTTTTATAACACATGGGACTTAAACATAACTGGCGAAATGTGGGTGTACTATAGGTACACCTCTGCCTAACCCTTCTGGGATTACAGCCGTGATGTTATGTTTATTATTTTATTTTAAGAGTGTGTTTATTTAAGTTTAAACTATGTACTGCGTACACCTGTGCGAGTTTCAATAAATGCTTTTTCTTTCTTTCTATAAAATTATTATTTACACAAAGTGAAGCGCCTGCCTGGTTTCCCACGACCTACAACTCCTAAGTCGGGGCCGTTACCACTGGGCCACCCACCACTGCTCTCCATTTAAAAGTGGCCACTAAGCCTTATGGCTACCAAAGTTCATCATGAACATCATCATCGGTAGCCTTGTTCCACCCACTGTTCAGGGTTACAGTTCGCGCACTGGTTAAAAACTTATCCTGTATGGTACATTTCAGTCTAAAACACAGCTACCTACAAACATTAAAAAAAAGTAAGTGTAACCTTCATCTTTTCTACTATTCAAGCCTAAAGCCGACCACCTGTAATACCCAAAAAAACGTGACAAAACGACGTTAACGTGAAAAAAAGAACGCCAGTCAGAAAAGTTCAGCGTTTCAATACATACCCAATTTGGCTGATGGGTGTCCGTTTGACCGAGACGTAAGTCCTCAATAAGGGATGGTCGGCCCACTATCGGGCCAGTATCGCTGACAAAGCGAAATGTTATGAGTTTGGTTGAATCGTAAGCCACCACTCCTAGAAACAAATAGTGATCAAATAAATGACCGGGTTTTTTTATGAAAGGATTTACTTGAACTTTATTGATGCTTTATTAGTTTGGTTTTCTAATCTAAAGTTTGTTTTCTGTGTGTTCGGGACATCAATAATTTTCTTTGTGACAGAACAATAAAAGTGTTTTCATAAACTATTTTGCATCCGTAAGACGTCCTTCGTAACATTGGGTCTAGTTGAAAACCAGCGTCAGGCACTTAGTTGTCCGCGCAGCCGTGAGGCACACAATACTATTTTCTTCTGTTTTTTTGTTCATGTAAATATTGTGTGCTAGCTTTGTGTGTCAGTGGCATTTCTTGAACTTTTTTAGCAGCATAACTATAGCAATATCAGCATTTAATGTTTCCACTGCTAGGACACAGGCCTCCCCTCTATGAGAGAGAGTGGGCCGTAATCCACCACGCGGCTGGGCCCGGTTAATTCCCTAACAGTTAACTTGAATTAAATATGAAAATAAAAAACGGAAGGCAACACAAAACGAAGATCTCAAAATTGTAATAAAAAGGGAGAAAATGGTCTAATCACCCTAAACGCCGGAGGCTTAATTTTTATAAATTTTAAACAAATGTAAATTTCGCACAAAAAGAAGAAGTTTCAGTCCTTTTATAATTAGACGTCGTAAAAGAGTCAAAGTTTGATTTATACGAATAAAATAATTACCGAGAGACTTTAGAAGGTTAGATTTAGGAGATAAAAAGGGTCTGAATCTGAATTGATTCTGTGAAAGTTAGGAAAAAGTCGCTTTGTTCAAAATGAAAGTGAATCTGATTTTCATTTGAATAAATTGCTGATAAGAAATGGATCTTCTTGGATTTGACTATGGCACTCGTAGAACAGTTGATTAAAGATAATGTAGTTGGCCCTGTTCGGCTGTAGGTGTGTATGTTCTTTTCTTAAATGTGTTTTCACCGATTTCTCCGTTAATTGTAGATCGTTTTTTTTGGTTTGTTTAAAAGGGTATGCTCTCGAGCTGGTCCCTTATAAATTTGATATACTTTGCTTGAACTGTAATACACATAGTAAAAAAATATTGGTGTTCGAATTTGTGAGGGGTAGGTTACCACAACTAAAAAGTGAAGAAAAAAACCATTTTACAAAAAAAAACAACCCACTTCCAAAAAACACTAAAAAGTATCGGTGACTTAAAAGGAAAATACAAAACCAAAGTTATTTTTCACTTTGTAGTATTTTTCTTTTGTTTCAAAAATATTTGTTAAGGTAGCTGGTAGGGTAAGATTTATAAGTTAGTTTTATAGATAGATCTAGTACCGTAGACACTAGGAAGGATAATCAATGCCGAATTTAATTATGATCGACCGTCAACCATTCAGACAAGTTCCTTTACGATTTAAGTATTTAGTTTGTTCAAGCCGAGAACGAAGTGACTCAAAACATTTTCAGGAAAACTTTTTAAAACTCGACAAACATACTGCATTAAAATGAGGTATGATTCTAAATCAGTGTACAGCATGATTGATTTTTAACGGACGCCGGATGCTGGGGGCTTTATTTATGACTCAGTAATCGTTCAAGAGCGAGCCCTGGACTGTGGGCACTTTTCAAGGCGGCCGGCTATTTTTATATGTGGACACACGTGCCTTGCCAGATGTAACGGAACACATAATATTATATATGAAGCTCTGTGTGAAGCAAATGGTTATACTAACACTATAATGTTAAATCACATTTTCGTTACTGCCGATTATATTATAAGAATCAATGTATTTTTACACTATACAGGCTGGCAGGAACATCAACATCAACGCGCATGATCCTGTAGTGCTATTCTGTAACCATCTCTCCGTAAAAATTAAGGTGAAGTGAGCGTGGAGTGAGCAGACAGTGCCACTGCTGCTAGGGATTGACCAAGGCGGGATTACATCGACCGCTCACTCCACGCAAGTCTTCACGCTGTGGTTTTTATCAGAATCGATATCCTGAACCCCCCTGCGTTGACTGCTTTCGTAGGTTATAAAAAAATGCTTTTCCATACATTTCGACCGCGTAGGCATTGCACTTTTTTTTTATAACGGTCGGGAAATGTATAACGATAGAATCATGTGCTGACTTCATGGCTACCCATGGTCCCTGCCGCCCTTGCCTGGTGCCTAAATAAACCACCAATCTATTCTGTAAAATATCACCGAGAAAACTAAGTTGAAGTGAGCTTAAAGTTAGTGGTCAATAGCGTAAATCCATAGCATCAGCATGTCGGTTCTGTAAAAATCTGACTGTGAAAACATGTCATCCCGTCTTGGTCAATCCCTAGCATCAGTGGCACAGACAGCTCACTCCACGCAGACTTCACCTAAGTTTTCACGTTGAGATGGTTACAGAGTATCAGTACCGATGTAGGCAGAAATCGAAGTTGGCTTTTTGGGTTATTATGTCTTTAGTACAAAACGTAATAAATATTCAAAATCAAACAAACAATGCAGTTTAGAAACTGACTATTATTATTTTCTCATAAATATATACAGTAATTGATTTATCAAAGTATCAAATCAGAATTTAAATGGTCATGGATATTGCAACAACTTAGCAACTTGTCAGTACTACCTACTTACATTCATGGATTCGCCTCATTGCTGCTTCAATCTCAACCACACTGTATATATTTAAATATACCTTGTTGTACACCACAAAAACAGGTACATACCAAGAAAAAAAAACTACAAAATAAACAAGGGGCGGCCTTAATCTAAACTTTATAAATATTGTAATGTCAACAGTATACTACAGAACAGTGTAATAAAATAAGCACAAGAAAAAAATAAAAAAAAACTGCTTGCCTTTTCCCGCTTTTTATTTGACCTCCACATACCAGCTACTTGGGTTACACTATGGACTACCCGTAACGACTGTTAAAGATCTACGAATGACAGCTGGGATCGACGGTACATCCTACTTTCTCCTAAGTAATGGATGGTCACCCATCTACGAACTGACCGCGGCAAGCGTAGCTTAACCTTTAGCCACGAGCACTTTGCCACCAAGCACTACTAAATAAGGTATAAGCATACCTACATTGTCAATTTCGAAGTGATAGAGGTTATTCATATCTAAAACTATTCTGGTTGCGTATGAAGCAGTCGTCGGATTTACCTAAAGACGGGTAGTTAAATAGAAACTGGATATCGAAGCACGAATTTAACTGTAAACGCTGACGCTCTAACGCACTTTGTCAGGGCTTGTTATTAGTTCTGTCGTCCTTGAAGGCTTTATGGTAATCACTTTCGGCAGAATGATCTTGATTATTTACTTTGGAATACACGGAACACAGCACACTCTCTTCACACCTGATTTGTGTACGTCGAGATGGCGGCAAGCAGTTATTTTCGATTTCAGGCGTGCGGAAATTTTTCTTTTCCGTATTTTTAATAAAACGTGTAATAAATAGCTATAACAAGGTAACTTGACATATTAAAGACTCAAAAACTCTCTCGTATATCCACAGGCAACGTGGTAATGTACACGAGTATGTACACAAGTTGTCTACAGTTGTCTACATAGTATGTAATATGAATTATGTTGATTTTCCGACATCTGGGAGATGGCAACGTGATGACGTCACTCGGAGCGTCGGATGCGCTCATCCGAATGTAACGTGACCTGATGAAATACACGAATGAAAATTTTACGTCGAATAAGTTGAGATGAAAATAAGTTGCATTTATGTATTTCAAATTATGTTGGTAACTGAAACCGATTGGTTTGAATGAATCTGTAATTTATTTGAGGCGTGATAAAAGATTTTATTTAGGTAATTGACACTAGCATATCGTGGCAACAAATAAGATTCAAAACAGCGATGCATTTGATGTAAGTTGAATCGAAAACCACGAAAGAAAAAAAAAAGTACTTATATTGTTGATTGAATTCCCTTTTTTAACTTTTTAAACGTATTATTAAAAAGAAACCCCAGTTTTATAGAAAAAGATCCACAACAACATGATTTATGTTTAGAGAAAAGCGAAAATAGTTTTTATAGTTATAGTTTTTCCGTTTATAAAAAAATAGTTTAGGATTTGTCAAGTTCTCGCTATTTTGCGACGACAGTTAGGTTATTATCAATACGAACTTTCACCAAGTATGAAATATGAGGAGGCTAAAGTACTGGCGAATAGAAAATTGTGTGGCGTAGCAATTTTTCAAAGTTCAGTTGAGCGCTTACTTATGTATGAAAAAAATTACAGTTGGATTTTTGCCAACGCGAAACGCTACGAGTCCCCTTGACAAGATCTGACACAATTGTAAAAGATTTTATTTGCAAAGCTGCGGCGATTTAGAGACGACATTGCGACTATGTTGGTCTAGTTCAGAAAACACTTTATTTCCTAAGTTCTTATTTCCTTTAGTTCCTAACTCTTTTGTGATATTTCATTTGCCCAAACTTTATTATAATCATTATGAATGATTATGTAACTTAATTGACCAAGTAAATATGGACGGCCATTTGACTTTCTTCAAACATTTGTTTAAATTAAAATGCGCAAAATGTTTCCTACATGTGTAGCCCTTGGTTATTGAGATACTCGTAGATGTCACGATTTTGAACTGGTTACGGATATTGAAGGTCAAAATTACAACTTAAACTATTCTTAATTGACGTCTGTTTACAAAAATAAGTTGTCATGTCAAAAGTAACACAACTTTAAATACCCCAAGACCCCCGAGTCATATGTTTTTTAAGTTGAGTGTGTTGTGTACCGTTGTATGCACCCAAAAAGCTCAATGTTTTGCGTGTGTTACATTGCGCACTACCGCAAACAGCGTTTCACACCAAAATAAAAGTCATTTTCCAGCAATTATTCTTGTGTTATGTTACTTTGATGTACAGAATCCGTAGTTGACGGCTACGTGATGGGTCTTTTTACACCCTGTATACAACTTATATAAACACTGTTTATGCGGTGCAACCTTTATTGTTGCTAAAACTGATGTGATGGCGTGTAACATCCAATTAGAGCACTCCGTGTAAATGAGGCTTAATTCGTAATTTTGTGAAAAACAATAAGTTCCTAACTCTTTTGTGATATTTTACTTGCCCAAACTTTATTATTATCATTATGAATGGTTATGTAAATTAATTGACCAGGTAAATATGGACGATTTTTTCTTATTTAAAAAATACTTCTCAGAGGGGAAATAAAAATAGCCATGAAATACGTGTTTATGTTCAAGTTTGATAATGTAAGTAGGTAACGTCACATTATTTCTTTTTTGTGTTTTTTGAGTGGGTACCAAATTCAAAATCGTGACATCTACGAGTATCTCAATAACCAAGGGCTACACATGTAGGAAACATTTTGCGCATTTTAATTTAAACAAATGTTTGAAGAAAGTCAAATGGCCGTCCATATTTACTTGGTCAATTAAGTTACATAATCATTCATAATGATTATAATAAAGTTTGGGCAAATGAAATATCACAAAAGAGTTAGGAACTAAAGGAAATAAGAACTTAGGAAATAAAGTGTTTTCTGAACTAGACCAACATAGTCGCAATGTCGTCTCTAAATCGCCGCAGCTTTGCAAATAAAATCTTTTACAATTGTGTCAGATCTTGTCAAGGGGACTCGTAGCGTTTCGCGTTGGCAAAAATCCAACTGTAATTTTTTTCATACATAAGTAAGCGCTCAACTGAACTTTGAAAAATTGCTACGCCACACAATTTTCTATTCGCCAGTACTTTAGCCTCCTCATATTTCATACTTGGTGAAAGTTCGTATTGATAATAACCTAACTGTCGTCGCAAAATAGCGAGAACTTGACAAATCCTAAACTATTTTTTTATAAACGGAAAAACTATAACTATAAAAACTATTTTCGCTTTTCTCTAAACATAAATCATGTTGTTGTGGATCTTTTTCTATAAAACTGGGGTTTCTTTTTAATAATACGTTTAAAAAGTTAAAAAAGGGAATTCAATCAACAATATAAGTACTTTTTTTTTTCTTTCGTGGTTTTCGATTCAACTTACATCAAATGCATCGCTGTTTTGAATCTTATTTGTTGCCACGATATGCTAGTGTCAATTACCTAAATAAAATCTTTTATCACGCCTCAAATAAATTACAGATTCATTCAAACCAATCGGTTTCAGTTACCAACATAATTTGAAATACATAAATGCAACTTATTTTCATCTCAACTTATTCGACGTAAAATTTTCATTCGTGTATTTCATCAGGTCACGTTACATTCGGATGAGCGCATCCGACGCTCCGAGTGACGTCATCACGTTGCCATCTCCCAGATGTCGGAAAATCAACATAATTCATATTACATACTATGTAGACAACTGTAGACAACTTGTGTACATACTCGTGTACATTACCACGTTGCCTGTGGATATACGAGAGAGTTTTTGAGTCTTTAATATGTCAAGTTACCTTGTTATAGCTATTTATTACACGTTTTATTAAAAATACGGAAAAGAAAAATTTCCGCACGCCTGAAATCGAAAATAACTGCTTGCCGCCATCTCGACGTACACAAATCAGGTGTGAAGAGAGTGTGCTGTGTTCCGTGTATTCCAAAGTAAATAATCAAGATCATTCTGCCGAAAGTGATTACCATAAAGCCTTCAAGGACGACAGAACTAATAACAAGCCCTGACAAAGTGCGTTAGAGCGTCAGCGTTTACAGTTAAATTCGTGCTTCGATATCCAGTTTCTATTTAACTACCCGTCTTTAGGTAAATCCGACGACTGCTTCATACGCAACCAGAATAGTTTTAGATATGAATAACCTCTATCACTTCGAAATTGACAATGTAGGTATGCTTATACCTTATTTAGTAGTGCTTGGTGGCAAAGTGCTCGTGGCTAAAGGTTAAGCTACGCTTGCCGCGGTCAGTTCGTAGATGGGTGACCATCCATTACTTAGGAGAAAGTAGGATGTACCGTCGATCCCAGCTGTCATTCGTAGATCTTTAACAGTCGTTACGGGTAGTCCATAGTGTAACCCAAGTAGCTGGTATGTGGAGGTCAAATAAAAAGCGGGAAAAGGCAAGCAGTTTTTTTTTATTTTTTTCTTGTGCTTATTTTATTACACTGTTCTGTAGTATACTGTTGACATTACAATATTTATAAAGTTTAGATTAAGGCCGCCCCTTGTTTATTTTGTAGTTTTTTTTTCTTGGTATGTACCTGTTTTTGTGGTGTACAACAAGGTATATTTAAATATATACAGTGTGGTTGAGATTGAAGCAGCAATGAGGCGAATCCATGAATGTAAGTAGGTAGTACTGACAAGTTGCTAAGTTGTTGCAATATCCATGACCATTTAAATTCTGATTTGATACTTTGATAAATCAATTACTGTATATATTTATGAGAAAATAATAATAGTCAGTTTCTAAACTGCATTGTTTGTTTGATTTTGAATATTTATTACGTTTTGTACTAAAGACATAATAACCCAAAAAGCCAACTTCGATTTCTGCCTACATCGGTACTGATACTCTGTAACCATCTCAACGTGAAAACTTAGGTGAAGTCTGCGTGGAGTGAGCTGTCTGTGCCACTGATGCTAGGGATTGACCAAGACGGGATGACATGTTTTCACAGTCAGATTTTTACAGAACCGACATGCTGATGCTATGGATTTACGCTATTGACCACTAACTTTAAGCTCACTTCAACTTAGTTTTCTCGGTGATATTTTACAGAATAGATTGGTGGTTTATTTAGGCACCAGGCAAGGGCGGCAGGGACCATGGGTAGCCATGAAGTCAGCACATGATTCTATCGTTATACATTTCCCGACCGTTATAAAAAAAAAGTGCAATGCCTACGCGGTCGAAATGTATGGAAAAGCATTTTTTTATAACCTACGAAAGCAGTCAACGCAGGGGGGTTCAGGATATCGATTCTGATAAAAACCACAGCGTGAAGACTTGCGTGGAGTGAGCGGTCGATGTAATCCCGCCTTGGTCAATCCCTAGCAGCAGTGGCACTGTCTGCTCACTCCACGCTCACTTCACCTTAATTTTTACGGAGAGATGGTTACAGAATAGCACTACAGGATCATGCGCGTTGATGTTGATGTTCCTGCCAGCCTGTATAGTGTAAAAATACATTGATTCTTATAATATAATCGGCAGTAACGAAAATGTGATTTAACATTATAGTGTTAGTATAACCATTTGCTTCACACAGAGCTTCATATATAATATTATGTGTTCCGTTACATCTGGCAAGGCACGTGTGTCCACATATAAAAATAGCCGGCCGCCTTGAAAAGTGCCCACAGTCCAGGGCTCGCTCTTGAACGATTACTGAGTCATAAATAAAGTGCCCAGCATCCGGCGTCCGTTAAAAATCAATCATGCTGTACACTGATTTAGAATCATACCTCATTTTAATGCAGTATGTTTGTCGAGTTTTAAAAAGTTTTCCTGAAAATGTTTTGAGTCACTTCGTTCTCGGCTTGAACAAACTAAATACTTAAATCGTAAAGGAACTTGTCTGAATGGTTGACGGTCGATCATAATTAAATTCGGCATTGATTATCCTTCCTAGTGTCTACGGTACTAGATCTATCTATAAAACTAACTTATAAATCTTACCCTACCAGCTACCTTAACAAATATTTTTGAAACAAAAGAAAAATACTACAAAGTGAAAAATAACTTTGGTTTTGTATTTTCCTTTTAAGTCACCGATACTTTTTAGTGTTTTTTGGAAGTGGGTTGTTTTTTTTTGTAAAATGGTTTTTTTCTTCACTTTTTAGTTGTGGTAACCTACCCCTCACAAATTCGAACACCAATATTTTTTTACTATGTGTATTACAGTTCAAGCAAAGTATATCAAATTTATAAGGGACCAGCTCGAGAGCATACCCTTTTAAACAAACCAAAAAAAACGATCTACAATTAACGGAGAAATCGGTGAAAACACATTTAAGAAAAGAACATACACACCTACAGCCGAACAGGGCCAACTACATTATCTTTAATCAACTGTTCTACGAGTGCCATAGTCAAATCCAAGAAGATCCATTTCTTATCAGCAATTTATTCAAATGAAAATCAGATTCACTTTCATTTTGAACAAAGCGACTTTTTCCTAACTTTCACAGAATCAATTCAGATTCAGACCCTTTTTATCTCCTAAATCTAACCTTCTAAAGTCTCTCGGTAATTATTTTATTCGTATAAATCAAACTTTGACTCTTTTACGACGTCTAATTATAAAAGGACTGAAACTTCTTCTTTTTGTGCGAAATTTACATTTGTTTAAAATTTATAAAAATTAAGCCTCCGGCGTTTAGGGTGATTAGACCATTTTCTCCCTTTTTATTACAATTTTGAGATCTTCGTTTTGTGTTGCCTTCCGTTTTTTATTTTCATATTTAATTCAAGTTAACTGTTAGGGAATTAACCGGGCCCAGCCGCGTGGTGGATTACGGCCCACTCTCTCTCATAGAGGGGAGGCCTGTGTCCTAGCAGTGGAAACATTAAATGCTGATATTGCTATAGTTATGCTGCTAAAAAAGTTCAAGAAATGCCACTGACACACAAAGCTAGCACACAATATTTACATGAACAAAAAAACAGAAGAAAATAGTATTGTGTGCCTCACGGCTGCGCGGACAACTAAGTGCCTGACGCTGGTTTTCAACTAGACCCAATGTTACGAAGGACGTCTTACGGATGCAAAATAGTTTATGAAAACACTTTTATTGTTCTGTCACAAAGAAAATTATTGATGTCCCGAACACACAGAAAACAAACTTTAGATTAGAAAACCAAACTAATAAAGCATCAATAAAGTTCAAGTAAATCCTTTCATAAAAAAACCCGGTCATTTATTTGATCACTATTTGTTTCTAGGAGTGGTGGCTTACGATTCAACCAAACTCATAACATTTCGCTTTGTCAGCGATACTGGCCCGATAGTGGGCCGACCATCCCTTATTGAGGACTTACGTCTCGGTCAAACGGACACCCATCAGCCAAATTGGGTATGTATTGAAACGCTGAACTTTTCTGACTGGCGTTCTTTTTTTCACGTTAACGTCGTTTTGTCACGTTTTTTTGGGTATTACAGGTGGTCGGCTTTAGGCTTGAATAGTAGAAAAGATGAAGGTTACACTTACTTTTTTTTAATGTTTGTAGGTAGCTGTGTTTTAGACTGAAATGTACCATACAGGATAAGTTTTTAACCAGTGCGCGAACTGTAACCCTGAACAGTGGGTGGAACAAGGCTACCGATGATGATGTTCATGATGAACTTTGGTAGCCATAAGGCTTAGTGGCCACTTTTAAATGGAGAGCAGTGGTGGGTGGCCCAGTGGTAACGGCCCCGACTTAGGAGTTGTAGGTCGTGGGAAACCAGGCAGGCGCTTCACTTTGTGTAAATAATAATTTTATAGAAAGAAAGAAAAAGCATTTATTGAAACTCGCACAGGTGTACGCAGTACATAGTTTAAACTTAAATAAACACACTCTTAAAATAAAATAATAAACATAACATCACGGCTGTAATCCCAGAAGGGTTAGGCAGAGGTGTACCTATAGTACACCCACATTTCGCCAGTTATGTTTAAGTCCCATGTGTTATAAAAATAAAACAAAATTAAAATATAAACAAAGCTGTAAGACTGTGGAACTCACTTCCGCCTAGCATTCGTGATTTAAAAACTATTTCTCTATTCAACATAACACACATTACATCAAATGTCGATTAAAAGAGCATTGCCTTTCCTCCTAACTGTGATATTATATATATATATATAGACATAGGTATATGTTTACTTATTTATATTGCATGCATATTTAGACTTCACGTTATTCTTATTTTTCTCTTCGTGCTTTCACACACTATTGCCTACATTTCTTTTTCACTTCTCCTTTCTCAAGTCTGCTGGAAGAAATTTCTTGAGAAATAAGCAGTACCTTTGTTCTCAAATGGTAATTAAGTCGTTTAACTTTGTATTTTACTGTGTGTACATAAATAATAAAATTAAAATATAGTCCTGTACAATGCCCAAAAGGCCCCAATCTCAGCTTAATGCTGCAGCGCTAAATAATAAGTGTCAGCACTGCTCTTCAAACGGTGTCTTAAAAGGAAAAGTTCAAAGACCACAGTGCTAGCTACCAATCCGCAATGGGCCCGGTTGGTAAATTACAGTGCACTCCCTCGAAAAGAGGAGGCCTGTGTCCCAGCAGTGGGGACATTATAGGTTGATTATGAAATAAATGGATTATTTTCCAAATATTTTCACTATCTTAGTATCTAAATGTACCCAGAACACGTAAACTATTACGTATATACACCACATCAGAACGTCAAAATTACAACTTGTTTCTAGGTGTGGTCCAGTACAAAATAAATAATTAGAATGAAGGGGAGTTCAAGTGACTCTCGGCGTCGTAAAGTGTCTTTTTACGAAAATTAAACTAAATCTATGGTTTAGACGATGTAAGACTTTTGTCAATTCGGTTTTATAGTGTTCCAGGAAACCTGCACCGTGTGGCTACATTTTAAGTAGTTTGTTAAATAGTAGTAAAATAAATGTAAGTGTTATTTCAGTCTTAGGTTAAATTAACAATAATAATGTGTCATCTTCAACAATGTCAACCACCTTTTCTATCAAAATTTCGCCTTACATACTTGATCCCGACCCGTGTAATGTATCATGACCTGTCTTAAATCAGAAGAAACATAGAGAACTGAAAAATACTAATAATAATCTGTATATACAAAAGAACAGATTGCAGTAGGTTATAAACAGGATAGAAACAGTTTACACAAACTAGGTAGGTAATAAATCTCTGGCAATCTAGTGGAGTGGGAGAGCAGTGGTGACCCAGTGGTAACGGCTGCGACTTACGAGTTGAATTGTAGGTGTAGTTGTTGTTCATCATCACTGCTCTCAAAACGGTGAAGGAAAACATCGTGCGGAAACCGGCATGTCTTAGAACCAAAAATTCGAAGTCATGTGATATCTACCATCCCGCACTGGGCCCGCGTGGTGGATTACGGCCCACTCCCTCTTACACAGAGGAGGCCTGTGTCCCAGCAGTGGGAACATAATAGGTCGATTATGTTATCAAGTGGGTGACGTGCTGTTCTCCTTGGTAGGCTGTGTTATTGCCTGTATTAAGAAGTAACAGACAACAACAGTTGGTAATTAGGTCTACCAACAAATTTTTTACTTAAGCGTTACCTGACTGGCAGGAGAGCAATTGTAAATAGATGAAAAGATAGTTCGCATGTTGAAAAAAAACAGTAACGAAATCTCTATTTAAAATTTTCTAACCAAAAAAACATTGCGTAATTAATTATTGTTAAGCCATAACTACGAAATAGGTTACTCTATGTATAATCACACTATAGATAAGAATGTTCATTCACTGTTCAAGGAACGGGGTCGAGCCTTCGACTTGTCATATGCCATTAAAAACCTATTTCATAACCTAGCAATTGGTTTCAAAATGCCAATAAAATAAACTTCGTAAAATAATAGTTAAAACCAAACAGTAATATATAATCTTGGAGTTAATTTTTGCATAGCTATATGTAGTTCTAAGAATTTGAAGTTACAAGCTTAACCGTGAGGAAGGAAACCGTGTTTTTTGTTCCGACATAATATACTGATAGATATGAAATTCTGCCATTTTGTATGAACTGAAGAGGTAGGTTTCGACTTGACGCGATTTAGGTACTCGTCGGTGGAAATTACAAAGTATGTCAAACTGAAACTGAAATCTTTCTTTCTATTATAAGAATCTTCAGAATGCGATAAGGCCGCCCATTGTATATGTTGTAGTGTTAGTTTTTTTTGTTTTTTTGTGTTTTTGTGGTGTACAATATAGTACATATAAATAAATAAGTTTTAGTCCGGGCTGCTACTGAGAAATTCTAGATAGATAAACACAATAACACTGCCCGACCTAGGCCTGTGGTCTGTAATTTATTTATTTATTTATATATGCTTTATTGTACACCACAAAATGACACAACAAAAAAAAAATGTATATCATACTAAAAACATACAATGGGCGGCCTTATCGCTTTCTGCGATCTCTTCCAGGCAACCTTAGAATGGACAGTGATTTGTCTGGACATAAAATGGGGCTGTCAGTGGTGCAAGAAATAAATATACATTAAACTAAAATAGATACACAGATATATACATATTAACATATCCTAAGGAATAGATACAATAATACATACATACATACGAAATATAAGAAACGTAAATAAATGATAATTACAGTTTACGAAAGCAAGATCACAACCACAAGTAACGATCCTTCACGAGTCTTTTAAACGCAAATAACGACTGCGCGCGTTTTATTTCGGCAGGCAGTGCATTCCACAGACGAACGGCCTGGAAAGTAAAAGATTTGTCGAGGAAAATTGTGGAGTGCTTAGGCATTTTAAGCTTTAAGTTATCCGATGATCTTAAAAATTTCGTATGGGAGTCGCAAAGAAACTGGAATAAATACTGTCGGGGTTCATGATTTTGTATACTTTTCGGTAGTTGACTACGTAAGTATAGGTATTCCTTACTACTACATCTTTAACTTTCAGCCTATAACGTTCCCACTGCTGAGACACAGGCATCCTCTCTATGAGAGTAAATGGTTGGCATTTGCACTATTGACAGCTCAGTTCACCTAAATTTTTACGGTAAGACAGGTATATATAACTAAGAAGTAATTTTCACAAAACTGATCCTCTCATCCGCCCTGACAATAGTGTCGCTTTCGACAGTCCCGACAAGGCTGAATGTCTTGCTGACAGCCTAGAGTCCCAATGTTCTCCCAGCTCACAACCAGTAGACCAAGCTCACCTGAACAAGGTCGACGCTGAAGTCGAACGGAGAGCCACCTTCCCTCCCGTCGAAGACCCTGATGATCCTCTGCCTCCCGTCACTCCAGATGAAGTGCACGACATCATTAAGGGGCTCCACGCTCGTAAGGCCCCCGGTTCGGATGGTATTACCAATAAGGTATACAAACTCCTTCCTGCCCCGCTCATAATGCTTATGACCGCCATCTTCAATGGCGCCTTGAGCAACAACATTTTCCCACAAGCATGGAAAGAAGCCACCCTCATCGGTATCCCAAAGCCAGGCTAGCCAAAGTCTGAGCCCTCCAGCTACCGCCCTATTAGCTTACTCAATGTTCTCGGCAAAATCTACGAGAGACTTATTTATAAGCGTCTCAAAGACTATGCCGAAGCAAAGAGCCTCATTCCCAACGAGCAGTTCGGTTTCCGTCCCCAACACTCGAGTATCCACCAGGTCCACCGTATAGTAGAGCACTTATGCGCTAGTCTGCAGCGTAATGCGACGACGGGCGTGCTATTCTTCGACATAGCGAAAGCCTTCGACAAAGTCTGGCACAACGGCTTGATATACAAGCTGTACCAACTAGGAGTGCCAGATCGTCTCGTGCTCATCTTACGAGACTTTTTGTCCAATCGCACCTTCCGCTATCGCATCGAGGGTGCACTCTCGTCCCCTCACCCTATTCGCGCCGGTGTCCCTCAGGGTTCCGTTATATCTCCTCTAGTCTTCACGCTGTTTACTCGCGATATCCCACAGAGTAAAAAGGCTCAGTTGGCTCTCTTCGCCGACGACACTGCCGTTTACTATACCGGTTATTGTCCCAACGCTATAGCTCGTACTCTCCAAACCTCCGCAAACGTCTTAGGCGCTTGGTTCCGGAAATGGAGAATCGAGGTCAACCCCGATAAGAGTCAGGCGGTTCTCTTCTCGAGACGTCGTCGAGTCCCACCCCCCCTTTCCAGCCCGATCACTATGTACGGCAAGCCAATCCCTTGGGAGAAGCAAGCCAAATACCTAGGCGTGATCCTTGATCAAAACTTAACGTTTAAACAGCACATTAAGGCTGTTCGCGCGCGCGCCGCTTTCGCTCTTGGTAGACTCCACTTTATTCTGACAGCCCGTTGCAAACTGTCACTTAAATGCAAACTGCGCATCTACACCGCAGTCATCCGTCCCATCATGACCTATGCCTGCGTTGTATTCGCGCACGCTCACCCACGTCATCTCCATAAGATGCAGACCCTCCAAAACCGTTTCCTTAGAAAGGTCACGGGTGCCCCCTACTATGTCCGAAATATAGATCTCCACGTAGACCTAAAAATGCCTACCATTAACCAGTTCATGAAACGCTTATCGAAGCGTTTATTTGACTGCGGCATAAAACACCCCAACCCATTGATCTCAGCGGCCGCCCGCTACACTCCCTCCCGTATTAGTAGTATTCGCCGACCAAGGCATACCTTAATCGCCCCCGACGACGCCACTACCCTCCTCCAGGAGAGTAGTAAGGCCACCAGCACGCTTCGTAAGCCCAAAACCCGATCGCCGTCCTACCGTCCTCGCCGCCGAGGCCCGCCGCGACGCCCAAATCCACGCCCCTCCCGACCCTTGCTCGAGCCAGCCCGCGCCGCTGAGCCTGTAGCTTTAAATTCGTCCCTAAATCACTCAAATCCTGATCCAGCTAGTCATTTGCTGCCCTCTTCCAGCGACGCCCTAAGCCGAGGTTCGTACCCCACAGGGGGTGCCCTTAGCGTGTAGTCGCTTAGTTTATAGTTAGTATCTAAGTCCTGGCGGGAGGCCTTAATTTATTAGGGCAACCACAGGCAAGTCCGTCTGAGCAGACGACAACCTCATAGGTTGACCTGCGAGATGCCATTCCCAAAAAAAAAAAACAAAACTGTAATGTAAATATAACAGAAATGCACTCAATGTATGCCCGCTGAAATATATATAAATAAAAAGGAAACTCTTGCCTCAACCTCTGTATAAAATATCGTAAAAAGTGAGCCTTTTACTGAAGAAGCAATGTCATAAATATGTTTTTTGACCCAGAACCCGTCAAAGATGTCTCTGTTTATTCTGTAAGAGGATACATCCAAACAACGTAAATCTTGATGTAAAAGAAAATCAAAATGTATCTTCTTTTTTTTTTTTGCTATTGAGTATCGTAAAGAAGGTGGACCATTAATATTGATAACCAGTCTACTCGACGTATTACTAGAGACCACGTTCGCATGCACGTAAAAATATAGCGGCGGGATTTTTAACTCTCGGTGTTGAACTGAGCATTGAGAAACCAACAGAGTGCATCCCACCAGCGCGAGGCCGTCGAAAAAACACGCTTGGATTTTCAACGCGTTCAGTGCGTTGAAGATCCAGAGCGAGAAAAATCCCGTCGCGATATTTGTACGTCCGTGCCAACGTGGTCTATGAGCCAGAAAAATCTGTAGCTCACCCACATGTTAGTAAAACATGTTTTCCTTTGCATGTTATTTAAATCTCATTCATCATTCTCGAAGTGTTCGAAAGTAAATAGCTAGGCAAACTCATATTAAGTAATCATATTTAATGTTGATCCAACTTCTATAGATTAGTGCGTTCAAACAAACAAAAAAACCCTTTAGCTCTATTATTAGTAAGTATATCGATTTCCAAAATCTCCAAATTATTCAGCTCAGAACGTCTAATATCTATGTTCATTCTACTCATCTACTGCGCAAGCACGGCATACATGCACCAGTTAATCGTAATATTACCGATAGATCCGGTGCGAAGTGCAACGGTCACGCATACATAATGCTGAGTGTACCTACTCACAATGCTCATGATGCGCCCTCGCAGGTATTTCCGTCACCGGTCATTACTGAAATCACTGAATACGCAGCGCTTCATCGCACTTTAAACTCGCTGGACATGACAGTAACGGGATACAAATTATACGTTGAGTAACTTGCTGTATTAGGTAGCCAATAAAAATAACAGTCATTAACTACGAGTACCATTCATTCAAAATTAGAACGAAAACTAAAAATAACTGCAAGTTCATTAAAAAAATCCGCTTAGACTACTCTGTCTAGAAAACACCGGGAAAAGATCAATAACACACAAAATGTTGTTATTCATCCAAATTTATTTAATCGCCTTCAAAGTACGCTCCTTCACAAACGATACACTTACGCCAACGAATAATCCAATCATCAAAACATTTTTTAAACGCTTTGTTCGATGTTTTTGTCCATTATTTAAATTCGCAATTCACACTAGATATGATCTAACAAAAAAGAGCACTGTATTCATTCTAAATAATTGATGCAACTCAAACTCCGCGCCAAAATTGAAAACAGTTGTGCCAATCTAAAATCATCCATTTCCGATACTTTTTTGACAGTATATTAAAGTTCATTGAGCTTAAGTAAACCTATAGCAAAACAATGTCAGCACGCGTAGCAACACCGAATTATGTCGACGGAAGAATAGACAAAATCACGGATATATTAGACAAAACAACGGATATATTAGACAAAATGACAGATTTATTTTATTCATCTGTCATTTAGTCTATTTCATCTGTTAATTTGTCTATTCATCTGACAGTTTCTCTATTTTTCCGTCGACAAATTTCTTAGCTATGGTGGTCATACTCTTGCCGGGGTCGCGGGGTGTTCGAAAGAGAAACCGTGGCCCTGGCACAGGCAACTGAAGGAACACGGGTGGGTTTTAGTCAGTTAAAGACTGACACGCCCTCATTCAGAAGTCATTAAAATTTGATAATTTCTCACCCTAAAAATTATGTATTCATGTTACGAATGCTGCTACTTTGTCGAGAAAAATATTTTAACTGACGGCTTGAATTGACGGCTAAACAGGAAGTGGATTCAAAGTCATTAAAATTCTGATTGATCCGTAATAGGATTTACACTCCGTTAACTTCCACACCCTTTACTTTGATTTTAACCCCCGTAATTATGAAAGGTTCTGGAGGTCAGTAGCTCCTTATTTTAAAGGGCGATTATGTCAAGAGGTCGTTATCTGAATAATTAGCTTGTCATCCTTCTGTGTGGAATCAAAAGCATGTTTTAAACGTTACATTTCAAGTACAGCGAGACCATAAATCCAGTCACGTGACGATTTTTTTTTGTTTTGTAATATCATGAAAACGCGCGAAAATAGTTATCTTTTTAGTCCATAATTTTTCACCATGTTTATCTTTGTATTGCACATGCCATGCAACAATATCATTTAAATACCTATATCAAGGAAGGCAAACCTCTATACATCTACGTGCCATTTTTTCCAAATAAATATTGAATGTGGCCATGACGTTCTATCAACAATACTCTTTATTTGCAACTATATGCTTTCTTATTTATACCTTTATTATTTCACATTAATGCTACCAATAATAGTTTTTTACTATTATTAGTGCGACTTTTGCTGTTACAAACTATATTACCAGGAACCTACATTCCTGAAAATATGGCGTGCCCAAATTATTTTGTCACGTGCCATCATGGTTCGCCATCCCTGTCCTATACAATCATTAATATATATACACAAGAATACATCACTTAAACATAAACATGTACCTATATCGAACACAATGAAAATAATGTTGCGATTGTTACCAATATCAACTACCTACTATTACGATTGTAACTCGGCCTTACATCATTCAGATAAAAAATAAACACAACAGAAACGGTATTGAGTGACATACATATTAATTTGTTTATATACTTACATAATAATTGTCAAGTGCATATTTTTGCAGCTATTTTACAGTACGTTCAACTAATTAGCATCTCAAAGATTAGTTGGGTGGAATGAGAAGGCATACGATTGCCATTTGTGGGTATTTATGAGTCACTCTGCAACTTGGTGACTTAATACTCTGACATACAAGGCCGTCTTAGATTGTGCACGATTATAAACTAAAATCAACTGTTTTTGTAAGTAACTAGTTTTTGTTGGTATTCGGAATATTCACGCAGCTGTCCCGACTTCCCGAGTTGAGAAATTGATGCGTTACACCTCATGGGAAGATTTAGACCCATATAATATGTAAACCTACATATATTACTTTAGAAAATGTTTTTACCAAAATACGTATATTTTAAGACTTTAAAATGTTACAAAGATAAGCGACTTTTATAGATGCTCTCGAATTTAATGGCTCTTCTAACTCGAGGAGAAAGAGTTAATGAATTTTATGGGTTTACAACTAAATATTTTATTCAATGTTTTGAGTGTGGGCGGTTTTTGGATCAATATTGTTTAGTAGTAGGTGAAGCAGACTAATTTTCTTTTGACGTAATATGTGTAGATAGGCGTATAAATTGAAATAAATGTAATATCTAAAATTATAATCCATTTTCTACTTACCTAACAGTCAAGGAAAATATCTAGCAACATTTAATTGCTAATTATTAACAAGATCTCAGTTATTTCAAAATGCGAAAACAAAACTTCACCGAACCACTTCTCACACAAACTCCCAGATATCAGTGCAAACAATTCAACTAAAACACATTATACAACATTCGCCATACACAACATTAATTCGAAATTCTAAATCGGCGCGAAAAACATCGCATCGGAGCGTCGTGGCACGCAGAGCACGTATCTACAGTCGAAGCGTTGCCGCCATACTGAACTACTGACTTACGTACACTCTACACTTCGCAGTTCCACTTCTGCGTCTACTACGAAAGGTCTCAAGGGCCGCCGTAATCACTTTTCTGAGAGAATCTCACCAGACATCGTTCATTGCTGGGTGAAACCCGCTGGTTAACAAAGATATCACCAGAGGAGCGGCAATGATATTAGTCTCGAGGAAATTTTTAGTGCGATTCACGTTGTGGTTGTCATCATCCTGTCAACACTGGGAAAACGCGGGTTCCGTACGAAAGTTCCTCAGCCTGGTCATTTGGTTCGCTAATTCTGAAAGTCTAAGCTCGCTGCTTCGAAACTATAAAGGGGTCGTTACAGCGCCCAGGCTTCGAGGTCCCTAAGCAATTGGTGGGAGGAGTTATGTAAAACAAGTCGGGTTAAATTAACAACTTTAACTGAGGAAACTTAAGTGGGTGCTTCGGGCCAATCCTACTGTGATTATTATTTTGCGTCTAACTGTTGATTCAACCGCATAAGTTACAAAGCCGGAAGATAGCCTTTTTCTTACTTACAAGTACCTCCACGGAATAGAAAAACAAGTGGAAGTGCCCGTCAGATAACCCGCGTGTGTCACAATTATGCATAAAAATATGTAAATTAATAATAACTTTCGTCAGTTACAACTGCTACTAAGAAGTCTTAATTTTGTATGAATAACAAATAAGCTTTTCGTCGAAGTTGAATTTGTTGTTCATACATAATAAAGTCTTATTACAACGGACGGAGGTTGTTATTATTTTACATATTTCGGCATAATTGTGATACGTGCGTGATAGCTGTGTGGGCACTTCCACTTGTTTTTCCTATTCCGTGAGTACCTCAGCTCCGTAGTTGTGCCAAAATGTTGCGAACATGTGTTATGATTGAATAGACTGTTTTTTAGAACTTATAAAATGGAAACCGACACTATACAGGGTGGCAGGAAACATCGACGCGCAACCAGACGGGCAATTCCCGTATTTATAGAACGTTTGTATGCTAATCTGTTTCAATGTGTGAAACAGATCTCTAATTTTCATACATTTTTGACAAGGTCGACGAGATTTTGAACGGAAACTGGACTTCTGTTACTGGATTCAGTACTCGTAACATGATTCTAAAAGACGAAAAATTTCAACACAGGGAGCGTTGAAATTATTCTAATTAAAAAAATTGCTGTTCCTATTGAGTTTATAGCAACAGCTGTTCCATGTATTTAGACCGCGTAGCTATTGCACATTATTAAAAGAAACAGAAGTTATTATTTATTGATAACCGACAAGTCATCTTCGCTAAGTAGTCTAGAACCATGTGCTGAACTAATTGTTCAAGTGTGCCACCCTGTATTATTCATGAAATTATTTGATTTACAATTTGTCTTTTCGTGCTAATTTGTTGTCGTCGATAATCACACCAACGCGCGACAATCGCATCGTAATATAAGTTGGATTTGCAGTAAAGTCGAACAATGTGGCTGAAGACTTTAAATGCTGGTTTAGGTATTGAGCTCATCTCACTCATACATATCTACATTCTACGTGGTACCTCAAGAATGTATTTTCTATATCAAAATAAGTATAAACAAAACAAATATTATCTACACACCTAAATTATAATTGCTCCCACCACGAAGCAAACCCCCAAGATTTAAACAGTTGAACCCATTCTTAGCAGAACCGTCGGCTTTCTAGAGAGATTAATAAGAATATGAATAATGACCACTTAAGGCCAGGAATCTTTTAAAATATGAAGTGAAGTACGTAGGTGGTTCTCAAGTGAACGCATAAAGTTTAAAAATAACAAAAGTGTACGAGCAGTGAAGGGTTGGTTGGTCCCACGTGGACACTTCGGATGGCTGTACCAAGTTTTGAAAAGTTAAATTAACTTTGCTTGTTTTGAACTGAGTTTAAAACGCTATAAGCCATACGCTGGCTGTTGCTTATTGCTGAAAATGTGAAGATAATAATAGATGATGAACCTCGATTTAAAGATGCAAGGCGAGTTTTGCACAAAAAGTTAAGTTCAAGAGAAAAGAAATGTTTTTTTATGTAAATACGTATCTGTTGTACAAATAAGAATAGTGGTTGTGTTAAGACCAACATTTATCTCGTTCGCACGTTGGCCAGTCACGAGAACAGGTAGTTTTAACCAATGCTGTCTACTACACAGGAAATCCTAGTTTTCCATAGGTAAATTACACATTAACTCATTCTGTATTTACAATAATTATTTCAAAGAAATATGACCGGTTCACTTTTGACTTTTGCAGTAAAATTAAATAATAAAACATCCCGCGGTGTCCCGAAACAAGAGAAAAATCAAAAGATAAAAAAATCTGATTAACTTTTAAGTTAGTGTTTAATTCAAAAGTTTTTGAATTATTGACGCTTCCTCTCTGACTTTACGGAATTTACGGTTTTTGTGCACCCACTTAACTTTCTGGCCTGAATTAGGTACCTACTTACATAAGCCCCTTCAAAACGTACGGTTGTGGTTTGTATCTTATTAAGTATTCTAATGTTATTATGCCACCTTTGTATTTTAATGACTGTAGGTACAGAAACAAATAAGTAACAAGCCTAGAAATTCATCTTAATTCATTTTTTGTTTTTGGGTATACAGTCAGGGAAATGAATTACTTACTACGTCAACTTGACGTGTTATAGACACTTCATTCAGTCGTTAGTTACTTCTCTTAATATTAATTTACCTGACTTTACAAACCGAATAGCTTTTCAAACATAAGACACACAGGCTAACAATTTCAAAGACTATATATCCTATGTGTGTACCTATTATTAAAAAAAAAGGAGTAACAAATGAAGACCGTTTCAAGTACTCTTAAATCCCTTAAACTAATATTAATCTTTAAACTTGTTGGCTTAGTTTGTTAACATTATTGTACACGTTGTGGTCTCGTTCGTTTAAGTGAAGGAGTAGATACTCCCACTTTTAATACTTGATGTTGTCCAGTATTTTGTTGTCATTATGTTACATAACATACCTTTTGATTTATTGCAATGGAATAAAAAAATATAATGCTCAAATTAAAAGTACACTTCGTGGTTAACAAGCAAATTATTCAACAAGCAAATATTATTACAAATTAGAGGATTGTATCCAAGATAAGAATGCTTGGAAACATGCTTGTTCAGCTCCATAGGACAATGTAGAGTCTAGACAAAATCAAACTGGTTGATAATTTAATGGTTTAATTTGTTATTTTTATGAAACTAATTTTACATTCTGTGATTAACTTACACACTGACAAATTAAATGCTTATTTTTTTGGTGGAAAATCGGCTACTTTAACTACATTTATTTGTAAATCAGTGTGATGTAAAAATTTATCTATCACCATAATTCATGTATCTGTCATTGCTTATTTTTTTTTACCCTTTGTAGTACAGAAATTGTATTCTCTTCACATATAATTATAAAATGATTGTACCTACATCAATTATATAATTACCTATAAAAAATATTGTAAAACATTTTAGATGAATGGCAAGAAACTGCACCGTTACTCTTTAGTAACGGTGCAGTTTCTTGCCATTCTTCTCCATACGAAACTACCTATTGGAAGAGGCAACTAGAATCAATTCAAATTTCTTGTAAATTTTTACGTTGCCAATGTGCCTCTTATGTGCAATAAATTATATGAATTTGACTTTATATATTTTGTTGGAGATCCTAAATAAATATAACAAACAGTTGAAGTAACCAGGAGGTTACTTGTCCCTTTTGCTAACTGTACGAAACCTGACCTTTCCCTGGTTTCGCCGACAAAGGTTTCAATCAAATCCAAAGGATCTTTATGCTATTTTATTACAATATCTGACGTATTTCTTCTCATCCTTAATAAGGGTAGGTATGTTGAAATGAAAACCGAATTTCATCTACTTTCATAATTTTCGATAAATGATCATTGTGATGTGAATGGTCGGGTGATGTTTTGATTGCTATAGATGATTGGGTCCTTTTTAATTTGAGGCTTGAATCAAGATATGTTTTTTTTATAACTTTGAGCTTGTGCTTATGTTTTTGTATCGAGATTAGTAGAATTCGTGACAAAATTTTCGCCCCAGGTTGGTACTACATACCGCGGGATGTACGAAAGAGTACCGTGCCTTGTACCGTACCGTACCGTATACTTGTACCGTGTACCATGGCCCTGACACAGGCAACACGGGTGGGTTTTAGTCAGTAAAAACCTGACACGCCCTCCCGCTCCGCCCAGAGCGGAAGAAGTCATTTGATGATTTCCCACCAAAAAAAAAAAGGTAGGTACTACACATATTACAGATATATATCGTTGCCACAATAATGGAAACATAGTAGAACTCAGTTTAATTTTAGTTTTATTTTGTATCTAAGTAGATTTTTAAGTGCAGGCAACTTCTATAACTAGGCTAAAAGAAGTTACAAAATAAATAAATAAATAGTTTCAGCACCTATTTGGCTGTTTGACAGCCACCATACAAGAGTTAAAAGAGTGTATATTTAAGCAGTGGTGGCCCAGTGGTATCGGCACTCATACACACATAGTGAGGAAACAGGCATGTCCTCGAACCAAAAACTCCACCACCAACCCGCATTGGGCACGCGATATATTTTTCTGTCATGGGCCATCACATGGCCGTCTAGAGCCGGTCAACAAATAAATAAATATAGGAGATGATGTCTTAATTCCACAAAAAATATAATAACTTATTTCGTTTTATCGATGTTGATTTTCGATAATAGAGGGATGCTTTTACAATGTTATCTTATACTGGGTGGGCAAATAACAGGTATACACTTTATTTGTAATATTATATTTTAGGAAACTTTTTTTTAAATATATTATTTAATGCCGGCAATTAATTATTGAAAATTAAGATATACTCTAGCAGCATGGCAGATGGTTACACTTTTTCATTGCGTTTTTCATGTCATTTTCACAGATTTCCTGCGTTATGACGGATGGCGTGACTGTATCTCAGATAATTTGTTTTAATTGTTAAAGGTTCATTAACCTGTTAGCATAGACACGTGCCTTTAGATAGCCCCACAGAAAAAGGCAGGAGCTGTTAAATCCGAGGATCTTAAGGGCCAATCAATGTCATCGTTTCTCGAAATTAATCGACCCGGAAACGTTCTTTTCAATGTCTCGATTGGGTTGAGTAGAATGTTTTAATCATGAAAACACTTTGTTCAGTTGTAAAACGCTCCACAACAAATTTGCCGTATCTACACAAAATAACTTTCATGAAACTACTGTCATATTTGCCGCCAAAAACAAATTGGCGGCAAAACAAGTTGTATACCTCCAAGTTGTCTAACCTGTATCTGATATCAATCAGATACAGGTTGGCCAGCATAAAAAAAAAAACATGCCATGACCAAAAAGTTGAGAAGTCAAGCGGAAATACTTTCTAGGGTAATCTTCTACTGCTCATCATGCTAAGCCATGTCCTAAGTATATTGGGATCGGCTTCCAGTTTGACAGAGTCAATCTGAATACAAGAATTTTACATGGAGACACAGTCTTCATTCGACCGCATATAATACCATTCGGATCGAGCCGCGTTTTATATGTTATTATTATTTTATTCTGCTAGGTTCTTAATCTGTCGGTCTCATTTATTTAAAATATTAAATTTTCTAATCGCGTGTTCTATGACCAACATCCAGAAGTCCAAACTCAAGGTCTGCCAACGAGCAATGGAACGCAGTATACTATGAGTTATATTAACGGATCGTGTTCGAAACACAATACTGCGCTCCAAAAAAACATAGCTGACGCGGCTCAAAAGGCTGCCCAACTTAAATGGCACTGTAATGGCAGAACTGGTGCCCTGGGACAGTGAGGCGGGGCCCCGGCTGACCACGTAGGAGATGGCGGGACGAGCTGTATAGGTTCCGTAAAAACTGGGAAGAAGACGCGCGGGCTCGCGAAAGATGGAAGGAGTGGAGGGAGGCCTTTGCCCAGGAGTGGGACAGTGTGGGCAACTAAAAAAAAATGCTTTAGTAATATTCTTCATTTCTTCATCTGTACTCGCATCATTATATCATCCTTCCGCCACGCTACGCTTTACGCTTTGAAGATACTATAAACATTCGTACGGGTTGGATTCCTGATCGGTGCTGCAAATCGGTGACCATATCGATTTTCAATATTGGTCTCAATGCTTACTGCCCAGTAACACGATACCCCGTGGTAAGACTGGTTGTCAGATTATCGAGTTTGACCCATAGCGAATGTCAAATAACTATGAATGACAACCAGGACCAAAGTCACAGTATGTAAAGGACGGTCACCGATCCCAGGTCCGACCTCGGTAAGATAGCTTAACTTTCGGTCGACCCAGTGCGGCTGTCATATTTTAGCCACGCCTCCTTTACTGGTAGCATAATGAGCCTATAACGTTCCCACTGCTGGGACACAGGCCTCGTCTCTGTAAGAGGTAGTGGGCCATAATCCAACACGCGGGCCAAGTGCGGGTTGGTGGATGTCACATGTCTTCGAAATTTTGGTTGAAGGACATGCCGGCCTCTCGATGTTTTCCTTCACCGTTTTGAGCGCAGTGTAGAGTTTCGTGAAGGCTTCCCGATCCAACCTGCAGTATCTGCTGAATCGCTTGATACGTAACTCAATGCTATTTATTGTCTTGGATTAAAATTTTCACTGCTAGCACGCTTTCTTCCGTAAAAGCCGACCACTTCTTTCTTCAACCCCCAAAGTTAGTCGACCGCGCTTGAATTCGTTATACCTTTAGAAGGGCCTTCATCCATGAATGCCATTTTAAGTCTATCGTTCGATTCGTCCGGTTTCAGGCGACACTTGAAATCGTAAAAATTCATTGCGCGAAAATGTTGCCGGTGCAGATAATTTTTTTGACGAGACACGATAAATTAGAAAATTAGCTCGCAAACAATGTCGAGGATAATTTTGAAATTGGAACGTACCTGTTTTTGCTTACAATTAAGCATATTTTAAAAATAGACTATAACTGGCCTGTCTCTCATACATAAAACCTTTTGTTCGCAATACTTTCTGAGTGGCCTAGTACATTGCATTCTAGTTCACATTCAATACATGTGCTATTTACTCAGCTCTAGAATAGGAAAAGTGTACAGAATCCCGTAAATGTCCAGTGGTGTAGACCCAGCCCATACGTAACTACAAGTAATGGGCCTGCTAAGGGTTTTGCAGGCTGGAGACAAAACATATATTCAAAATAATATACATACAATATGTAGATAGGTGCCTGTGGTTAGGCTTATTGTCACTACTGCACTAATAGCCTTGTGTTTACCAACATGTAAATCAACTGTTTAGATACTAATTTATTTTATTTATGTATCCATTTATGTACACACATATAAACAGAGACGAAGAAAGGAACAAAAAAATAAGTACAAAGGTACTTATTTTTTTGTCCCTTTCTTAGGTACTTATTTCTAAAGAAATCTCTTGCAGCTTATCTGCGATAGGAAAGTTTTAAAAAAGAGATGTAGACAACGTGTGTAAGAGTAGAAGGAAAACAAATTATGTACATAAAAACAAAACAATTCTCCAATTTATATATAAAGAAACAACATGAAAATATACTTACAGACATACATATTATGTACTTCTAAAATAAATATCACTAAAAGATATATAAACATAAGTTAATTTAAATTAAAAAAACAAATGAAATTATAACACAGTGGAAGGATAGTGTTCTTTCACTCTTCTTTTAAATACAGCAACAGTTTAACAGTTCCTAATTCTCAGATCCATATTTAAAATTTTCTTAGGTTTACATAAACTAACTGTTTACACAGGCCTTAGTTTAATTTCGTGACAGCTTATGTGACTTAAATATTTGCATTCATTGATATTTGAGCTACCTACCCTTTGGTTTACGTGTTCTTATATCTATAATGTCATTTTAAGCCAAGACGAGCAAATTGAGTTTATATTAAGTCTACCTACTTTTATGAATGATAAAACTACGTAATTTCACTCTTCTTTGTACAGGATCGTTAATATCTAAAAATGTCCTGTAAAGCATAAGTTCTCCACGTTATTTTGCCCACCGCCCACTTTGAGTTTTTTTTTTATTTATAGAACACCATTCCATCTGTTGAGAATTCCTATCGGCAAAAATTACGAACGTCCATACAATGTCTCAAAACAATTACCACCTCTTCAGCCTGAGCTTGACTTGTCTCCACCGGTGTGGGCTCTTCCAGCAGAGCCCCAAAATTTGTCCATATTCTTTTATGACAAATTAGGCTCAGACTTTGGAAAAATGTAACATAATCACCTAAAGCCATAGTTTTCCCAACCATAATTATCATAACAACGAATGATTAAAAGAATTGCGAACTCTAACGTAGATAATTATTCTGCAATAGTTTTGCTATTAGGTAATAGTACTGGTATTACCAGAAAGGACGTAGTGGATGATGTGGACACTTTATTAAAGCTAAAGTAAGTACTTACTCTGATACTTTATAAGATAATGAAAATTAAAGAAAATTATGACATTTATAAGTTGAATAATACTATGCCAGCATGTGAATAATACTATTCACATGTTGGCTGACATGTTGTCATAGTGACAAGTTATTGCTTTTTGACATCAACAGGTTTGTTAGTAGTTTTAAGTTTTAAGTACCCCCGTTTGTTACGCGACCAAAATATGTGATCTGTCAAATATCTATCTGTCTGTTGTGACGCCATATTTTGGCGGCGGGTCGCTGGCGGGTCGCTGACGTCTTATTTGAGCGAATAAGTATTTCTAATCTATACCTTTCCTGCTCAAACTTGCACAAAGTGTAGGGAAAAGAACTAGGATGGTATAATGTCTCACGTCATGTCTCTCAAACACTCCTACGACGGTTACTAGAGTGAACCAGAGTCGTGTCTCAGTACAGATTTCGCGCGCGTTAGGGCGAGTCGACGCCCCAACTCGAAAGCTCCAGTTTTTTGTGTTATAGAGTGTTGTGTTGGATTTCGGTGTGTTTCGTCATGAATGGGTAAGTAATAAACAGTTTTTAATACATAGGTTGTGTGTTTGATAAAGATTTTGAACAGAAATAGTTATTTCAAAAAACTAGTGTTCGCCATTTTGTGCGCCGTGCCGGCGGCAAGGCGGTTGTTTTGCACCCGTTACGAATAATAAATACACTAATGTAATCAAACTGTCGTTGTTACGTGTATTGGTATGTATCGTAATATTGTTTTTAAGCATTTAATTTGAATAATAACGTAATAAATTTGCGTAACATTGAAATGAAAAATACGCAACACAATGAAGCCATTTTTTGGCCGTGACACAGACCGGGTTTGGGCAAAGGTATAAACTTCATACTGCCAGTTTCGTGATTTTTTATCGGATGGTTGAATTAATGGATACGACATATTTTTTTGGTGGCTTAATTTTTCTGATTTGTGTTTTTAACCGACTTCAAAAAAAAAAGAGGTAATCAATACGACAAGTATTCATGTGTTATTTTATTTTATCATATATATTTTTTTATTTGCACTTTTTTTTTATACATTTTTTCTTCATTTTTTTCCATTATTTTTTTTCAATTTTTTTTCCATGATTTTTTTCCAAATGATTCTCGTCTATTGCATTATCGTTTTTTATTTTCTTCACGTTCAGGTGTGACAGTATGGGTGTATCCATAATTTCTATCATCCTTGTGATCCGTGTACTAGGTACTTATGCATTTCGTAGTGCAATTGTTTATTTTGGTTAATGATTTTTAAATGTTTTTGTAATGCAGCATGGTTATTTATTGTGCTTATCGATTTGTAAATATCTTCTAAAAGTACAATGTCAGTATACATTTAAAATAAATACAACAGATTTTCAACTATGATGCAATGTTTGAGTGGATGTTTTCTGCGCCTCTTTTCAAGTGTTTGTTTTGGTTAGTCGATACTGTTAAAATAAACACTTCTAACAGCTGAGACTCTGTTTGTGATAAGTATGTGGACCATTTGTTATTGTAAGATAACAACCCAAGCTACTTAACCTTTAGTGTTCTGGGAATCGAACAATGAACAGACCCCTTTTTTGCACGCGCTCGAGTCATCCAAATGACGTAATGTTATTGTTAAGCTTGTAGCTTGTAAAAAATGTATGGGGAGGTTTGTACTTTTAATGGATTATTGTGAAATAGTGTATATTTATGTAATTTGAACAAACAGTTTTTGAAATAATGGTTTATTTTTTTAATTATGTTCAACTTTACACATGTAATTGAGAAAAAATGCCTCATCCTGATTACAAATTATAATTACTAATAGATTTCAAGGCAAAACCGGGCTAATCTATACATAATCTGTTAGCTACTTTCATAACAATCCCAACGACGTTATTTATAAACAGCTCCCATTATTAACTTACGAGTTATTGTTATTTTAATTACACGCGACATTATCGCGCGGGACCACCCAGAAGTACCTACACATATACCTCGATTCGCGCAAAATGGCCGACACAAGTCAGCGGTTATAACTTGAATAATACTATTCACATGCTTGCCGACATATTGTCATAGTGACAAATTATTGCTTTTTGACACTAACAGGTTTGTTAGTAGTATTAAGTTAACTCAGAGAACTATATCTCTGTCTCAAAAATGTAGACATATGATTGCTATATTGATAGCATATAATATTAATGAGGTTATAACAAATTTATCAAATTATAGGATTAGTGACGAGTCTTTGTTGTCCACTTCTAACAACATAGTGAGCAATCATCAATCATCATGTTATCGAAGGAGGATCCACCTATAATACCAACATCTTTGGAGGCTACTACTAGTCAGAAAAGGAACACATGTTAAATCATCAAAGAAATACATCTTCTTATTGGAACTGAAACGGGCATAAATATATATAAACTTAAAAAATAATAGTTGTGGAGGTCACTCCAGATAACTTTTTAAACTAGTTCATATTTTCTTTGAAGTGTTGCAAGGACAAATAGATTTTAATTTAGCCACTTTGAAATGTTGCAAGGACAATTAGATTTTAATTTATGAACCCGCGTTCCTCCTTTGTTTTTAAACCACAGGGGTGGTTAAAAAAAGATGCAACGCATTAGCTGTGTGTATTACAGACAACCAAACAAAAACAACTGAAATCAGTTAAACCGTTTAACCTAACCGTTTTTAGATTTACCGAGACTAACGACATTTTTTTTTCATATATATAAAAGAAGAACATGTTAATATACAATATGTAACATAATTAACGCAAGACCTCAAACACCCCAATTAGAGTATTGAGTGAAAATAATATGCCTATATTCAAAGTTACTGATTCGAATCGATCGAGTAGTAAATTATGAACAAATTACTTTTGATTCGATTCTGTTACACTTTGTATATAGCTTTTGCCACCGGCTTCGCCTGCGTGGATGTCGGAAAGTATCCCACGGACGTGAACCGAACGTGCTACCGTGACAAAAAGCTTATGTCCTTCCTAAAGCGTACTTGCCAAATATTATCGAAATACGTTCAGTGGTTTCTGCGTGAAAGGGTAACATAGAGACAGAGTTTACCAAAACTCCTACAAAGTGTGGCAAATTGTAAATGGACTGTACGAGGAAGGCGCCTGTGTCTGTAACACAGTTTACACTAGCACAAACACAGACGTTCAGTCTGACTCAAATATTGCATAGCGTTGTACTTCATATAATGTCTTTTTTTATGTTTGGTTGTGATGGACAATTGTATTTGGCTATTTTTTTATTTAAGATTTTTGATTATTATTGATTAGACTTACTTTCGAATTTATGTTATTAAGTGTTAATAGATAGATACATGTAAAAGTGACTCTGTTTGTATGTTTGTTACCTTTTCACGCCTTAACGGCTGACGACCTAGGTTAGGATTAGGACATCAGATATTTTTTATTCCGGAAGTCTTTACCGTGGGATGATTTCCGTCTTCCAAGAGTCGGAAATCTCCTAGTTTAAAAAGAGAAAAATACAAAGACTGCATCTGGAATATCCTACTGCACACAAACTACAATTTACGACAAACAAAATCGATTAACACGTTTTGAAACCAGATGCTAAAATGTACAAAAGTACGGGAAAAAGATCGAATCTAATGTAAGATAATGTGTGGTCGACTGCTCCTTTGCTTGGCGCCGAAGGAATATGTTGGCGATTGCGGGATAACATTGCTGTCTAAGACGGAAGTTTGAAGGTCGTTCTATGACAACAAATGATTGAGATTATTCCTAATCATCAATCAAACCAACTGATTGCCAAAATTATTATAAAAATAGTGCACAAAAGCACAACACAACTTGATGAGGAACTGTACTATTAGTACCAGTGATTAGTTGTATAATGGAGAAAGAAAATGTACAAAGCTCTTATAAGTAAGTATAAAGGGTACCAGTGTTGATTTTAAATAACGTACTAGATACTTTGTACTCTGAAAGCATATAAAATTACATCATTCATATAATATAGTAGATCATACAGATAAGTTTGCAGACATTTTGTTCTTAAACGAAAATATAAAGTGACTTTCTCTTTTAATCTAAAATCCGCATACGAAATGAGTTAATATCCTTCTACTCTTGCAAGAAAGAGGTATTACACATTTCTGCCCTATTTCCAAGCAAATGTATGCAAAGTAGTGAGCAAACGTTCGTAGTGGAATAAGTCTAAACCAAGATAGATTTTATTATAGCTGTTAACGTTACCCGTTGGTTTAGGACCATTACTAAATTCCTATAAAGTTCTAAGTGTTATTTCAGCACATGATTGCAGTCTGCGAAAGTAAAATGGAGTTGTTTTCACAAACTTTACGTCCTAAAATAGTCTTAAAAAGAATATATTGTGGCTTATAGCAGTGAAGCTAAAATCATTATTTATCCTTTTAATTTAAATAAAGGGCAAATATTTTTGAGTCATTGACTGCTAGAGTCTGTTCAATGTGTCAGTTTACAATGCTATGGACAATTTTTCCATTATTTTGGAACCTACCCATGTAAACTGACTTAGGTATTGAACAGATTATACAATATAATTTAAGGCTCCGATTATCAATTTAATATATAGTATACATTTGAATGCGTCCCTGCGAATTATAGTAGATAAGTCCTTAGAACTTTCAGGTAGCGCAAACTGTAGGGAATGTAAAGAGCTCTTCTATAATTAGATTTCATGTAATTTTAGCAAGTCGTAGAGATAAATAGTCGAACCATATTTTATTAGCTGAATGTTTTTAAATAAATAACGGTTTTACAAAAAAAAAAAACAAAAAAAGTGAAACACTTATTTGAATTCGAAAGTAGGTGGCAATAAACGAAAACACATCACCAAAAACACCGACTTCCGACATTAAAGTTATTTTTCTCATTTGAATGTATTTTTTTTGGAAGACCGATGTTTTTTTTTTGTAAAAAAAGTTTTTTTGATTAGTAGCAGTAAAGAGATATGAGGAACAGGGTGTAAAGTTCACACATACTCTTGGAAAAGGGAGGATCCTCCTACCAGATGGATGTCGTATCTGGTGGGCAACTGCCCGATGATTGTTTTGTTTGTATGTTTGGCATCTCGCAGGTCAACCTATGCGGTTGTCGTCTGCTTAAGCGGACTTGCCTGTGGATTCCCTAATAAATTAAGGCCTCCAGCCAGGACTTAAACTTATATACTAACTAAAACTAAGCGACAACGCTAAGGGCACCCCCTGTGGGGTACGAACCTCGGCTTAGGGCGTCGCTGGAAGAGGGCAGCAAATGACTAGCTGGATCAGGATTGGTATTATTTACGGTCGAATTTAAAGCTACAGGCTCAGCGGCGCGGGCTGGTTCGAGCAAGGGTCGGGAGGGGCGTCGATTTGGGCGTCGCGGCGGGCCTCGGCGGCGAGGGCGGTAGGACGGCGATCGGGTTTTGGGCTTATGTAGCGTGCTAGTGGCCTTACTACTCTCCTGGAGGAGGGTAGTGGCGTCGTCGGGGTCGATTAAAGTATGCCTTGGTCGGCGAATACTGCTAATGCGAGAGGGAGTGTAGCGGGCGGCCGCTGTAATCAGGGGGTTAGAATGTTTGATGCCGCAGTCGAAGAAACGCTTTGATAAGCGTTTCATGAACTGTTTTATGGTTGGCATTTTGAGGTCGACGTGAAGATCGATATTACGGACATAAAAGGGGGCACCCGTGACCCTTCTGAGGAAACGGTTTTGGAGGGTCTGCATCTTATGGAGATGACGTGGGTGAGTGTGCGCAAATACAACGCAGGCGTAGGTCATGATGGGACGGATGACTGCGGTATAGATGCGGAGCTTGCATTTGAGGGACAGTTTACTACGGGCTGTCAGTACGAATTGCAGCCTGCTAAGAGCGAAGGAGGCGCGCGCGCGAACCGCCTTAATATGAGCCTTAAAGGTAAGGTTCTCATCGAGGATCACGCCTAGGTATTTGGCTTGCTTCTCCCAAGGGATTGGCTTGCCGTACATAGTGATCGGGCTGGGAAGTGGGGGAGGGAGTCGACGACGTCTCGAGAAGAGAACCGCCTGACTCTTATCGGGGTTGACCTCGATTCTCCATTTCCGGAACCCAGCGCCTAAGACGTTTGCGGAGGTTTGCAGAGTACGAGCTATAGCGTTGGGACAGTGACCGGTATAGTAAACGGCAGTGTCGTCGGCGAAGAGAGCCAACTGAGCCTTTTTACTTTTTGGGATATCGCTAGTGAACAGCGTGAAGGCGAGAGGAGATAGTACGGAACCCTGAGGGACACCTGCGCGAATAGGATGAGGGGACGAGAGTGCTCCTTCGACGCGATAGCGAAAGGTCCGGTTCGACAAAAAGTCTCGTAAGATGAGCACGAGACGATCTGGCACTCCTAGTTGGTAGAGCTTGTATATCAAGCCATTGTGCCAGACTTTGTCGAAGGCTTTCGCTATGTCGAAGAATAGCACACCCGTCGTCGCGTTACGCTGCAGACCAGCGCATAAGTGCTCTACGATACGGTGGACCTGTTGGGTGCCCGAGTGTTGGCTACGGAATCCAAACTGCTCGTTGGGTATGAGGCTCTTTGCTTCGGCGTAGTCCATGAGACGCTTATAAATAAGCCTCTCGTAGATTTTGCCGAGGACATTGAGTAAGCTAATAGGGCGGTAGCTGGAGGGCTCAGACTTTGGCTTGCCTGGCTTTGGGATACCGATGACGGTGGCTTCTTTCCATGATTGTGGGAAGATGTTGTTGCTCAAGGCGCCATTGAAGATGGCGGTCATAAGCATTATTAGCGGGGCAGGAAGGAGTTTGTATCCGAACCGGGGGCCTTACGAGCGTGGAGCCCTTTAATGATGTCGTGCACTTCGTCTGGAGTGACGGGAGGCAGAGGATCATCAGGGTCTTCGACGGGAGGGAGGGAGGCTCTTCGTTCGACTTCAGCGTCGACCTTGTTCAGGTGAGCTTGGTCTACTGGTTGGGAGCTGGGAGAACATTGGGACTCTAGGCTGTCGGCAAGACATTCAGCCTTATCGGGACTGTCGAAAGCGACACTATTGTCGGGGCGGATGAGAGGAGGCATAGAGACCTCTTCTGAGGAACGCAATTTCCTCTGTAATTGCCAGAAGGCTTGATGAGTGGGCTCGAGTTCGCTGAGCATCTTGTTCCAGCCCTCAGAGCGAACCTCCCCTATGCGTTTCTTTACAGCACGCTGTAAATGGCGCATGTGGGCTTTGTTCGCGTCACAAGGGAAGGAGTCGTAGGCACGGATGGCCGCGTTCTTCTCGGTTATCAGGTCACGTACGTCAGCAGGTAGTTTCCAGCGATGGTCTTCCATCACCGGAACTTCCCGTGAACAATCCGTCAATACGGATTGTACGTGCTCTGTAAACGAGTCGATTGCGGCCGTCGTGTCGGCGACTGACACTAAGTGATCGGGGATGGTGTCTAAGTGAGGCGACGTGGTGGATTTCAGTCTTTCGCTTACTTTCCTCCAGTCGGTTATCGTCTGGGTCTGAGGGGGGCGGTTGGGGTCGATCGGGCCCGAGTAGGGTGCAAGATGCATGACTACAGGGCGGTGGTCAGAGTTTAGCTCGTGGAACGTCTCAATCGATTGCAAACGGAGGTTCACATTCTTGAGCAGCGCTACATCGAGAACATCGGGAAGGTGATTAGGATTACCTGGGAAGTGAGTCGGGCTCATTGGAGCGATGACGTCAAAGTTAAGGGATTCGCCTAACTTGAAAACTAACCTACCTCTGGTTGAAGTTGTGCTACTATTCCACGCCGGGTGCTTGGCATTAAGATCCCCCGCCAAGATGACGGAGTCACTCATACCGAAGAGGGCAGTGAAGTCCTTTTGGAGCGAGATGGGATCCTCCGGACCATTGTCTGGTGGAATATAAGCAGAGATGATGGTGATCGGTTGATGACCAGTCATGCCGAGCCGACAGATAGAGGTCTCCAGATGGGAGAAGAGAGAAGGTGGGTCGATAGGGATGCAATACAAAGATTTCCTAAAGTATATTAGTGTGCCGCCCTTGTGGCATCGAGACCTGTCATTGCGAACTAGTTTATAGTTGGCAATATTCGGGTTTCGGTGATGCGGTTTTAAAAAGGTTTCCTGTATGAGGAGGATGTCAAGCTGATGGTCGCGGAGGAAAGCGGCGATTTCATCGCGTTGACCTGAAACGCCATTTGCGTTGAAGAAGCCTAATTTAAGGGATCGGGGTTTGTTTCTGTTTACTCTCGTATTATCCATTGAGAATTAATATTTGAGTGAGTGTAGAACTTGCGCGATCTCGGGATACGCGCTGAGGATTTCCATAAGGCGGAGTGCGTTGCCGTTTGCAGCAACGATTTCTTCCGCCATTTTGTCCGCGGCGGTGGTGAAGAGAGCCGCGTATGTACTAAGTATAATTTGGGCGCTGTTTCGGCCCTGGGTTCCCTGAGGTTTCGCTGGAGAGGCCGTAGGGGCCGCGGGGGCTACCAAAGGCGCTGGGATGGCGGAAGCCATCAGCGCTGGAATTTGAGCGGGTTGCGCTGGTTGCGCGGGAATAGAGGGCACCGAAGCTGCGGGAGCCTTCAGGTGATTAAGGTTAGCCCAGGGAGACGGCCTCTGCGGACTGAGCCGCTCCGGCATCAGCGCGGAAGGAGGCTTTCCCCAGGGGCTTTCCCTGTGCTGGCGGTCGCTCGCGCGTTTCGCGAGTTTGGAAGAGGAGGACTTCGGGGCCTTACGACAGCCCCGGTAATTTGCCGGGTGTCCCGATTGGCCGCAGAGTACACAGCTGGGAGGCTCTAAACATAGTTCCCTATCTTTTGGGCGGGTACAGTCGGCGGTGCCATGCTCTCCTAGACACTTGACGCATCTAGGGGTGGCATAGCAGTTGGACTGCGAGTGACCATATAATTGGCAGCGATGACACTGTCCAATTAATTGAGCTCTGTAAGGCTTCTCTATTGAGATGCCTGAGAGCGAACACACCGACTTAACTTTAAAAATCGGGTGGTGACCGTCTGTGGGGTCACAGATGACCAGGACCATGTCGTAGACTAGGCCCTGTCTCGCTTTATGTAAGCGATGGACGGCGGAAACTGGGATTCCTTGAGCGATGAGGTCGCTCTTAATCTCCTCGGTGGAGATTTCTTGTGGAACGCGCCTTATTACGACGCGAGTAGGGGTTTCCTCCGGAAGGGAGTAAGTGTGAAAGGAGTAGTTCCTTTCACGTAGGGCGCGGGAGAGGTCCCTAAAGTCCGCAGACGTGGGGACCGTAACTTTGATCCCCTGGAGGGTGGATCGGGCGTTAGTATAGTTGATCTTGCGATCAACACACATTTTAGATATTTCAGTCCATTTGGACTTTTCCTGGACGTATATCGGGGGAGGGGGCTTCTGCTTCCTCGCGGTAGGAGCGGGTGGGCAAGCAATAGGGCTGGCGGGGCGACTGGCCCGCGGACTAGGGGCGGTAGTGGAGCTGGACGATAAGTCGTCCTGTTTTTTCTGGGCCTTGGTGACCGGGCCAGCGGGGGCGGAGGATTTAGCCGCCTTCCTCTTGCCTCCTTTGACCACGACTTGGAAGTCGTCATCGCTGGAGGAGGAGGTGCGGGCTTCTTCCTCGGAGAGTGGGACTGACGTGTCCATGCTCTCCGTCGTATTTGTTACAGCGGCGCGCAGCTGCGTTGTCTCTGAGACAATGGCGGCCGGAACAATGGAGGCCGTGACAATGGCGGCAGGGACAAAGGCGGGCGAGACAATAGGGGCCGGATTAGCGGCCGGAGTATTGTCTACCGGAACAAAGGCGGGTGACACAATGGGGGCCGAGATAGTTGCCGGAACATTGTGGTGCGGAACAAAGGGCGGAATGCCTTGTTCACTTGCAGGTGGCGATAGCGGGCTCTCAAGCGCGTCGCTGAAGTTAGCGAGTGCGCCTTGAGACGGAGTGGGACTGGAAACTTGGCTTATTTTGGCGCCATATTTCGCCAAAAACTCGGGGTCCTTTAATAGGACCTCTTTGAGGAACGCCAAGAGGACGGCGTCCTCCATGATCGGAGCGGGAACTATATTAGGGAAGGAATGGTGGAAAGAGAAATTTCCCTACGAAGCCTAAACCCTATACCTAACTCCCCGGGTGGATTGGCCCGGGGATGAGTTCCCTCCCTGTCGGGTGTAGACAGGGAGGTGTGTACCTATTGGTGAGCCCTAAGCTTGTATACCCGTCGCCAGTCTTATTGTGCGAACGGGGCCCTGACCAGTCTAGCGCGAAGGGTGTAGACACACCCTAAAGACACTAGACACTAGACACTAGCTGAAAAGCAAAACTGTCACCAGAGCCGACTAGGAGATCCCCCAAGGCCGGTTATCTGGGACCCGTCCAACTAACTGCCTCGCCCTGAAGGGGTTCGGCGGGTGTGAATTGGGTCAACACCCCACTCGGCTTCGTTGACACCGTAAGGTTTCAACCGAGGACCACGAAACTGTGGTTTTACCCAGAAGGGGCCTAGTGAAGCTACTCACAAAACGTCTGTTAGAGAAACGAGATTTGCCTTGAAAAAGGCAGTTTTTTGAGTTATTAAAATCAAATCAATTTCTTGATTTGATTTTAAATCGGAGTAGTCGGGGCGACTACGATGACGTCACGTGGCAGCGACGAATAATAACACGAAACACAACACTGGAGCGGGAGAGCGCACAAACACGTCCGTCCGCGGCGAGAGTCGAGCGTCGAGTTGCCCGATGATTGTTGTCGGGAAGTTGTATATATGCTATCTGCGCGGTAAACTCTGCTTGCGCGATGCAGGATTGATGCGTTTGTTCGCATGTGGCGGTGTAGATGCCGCCACAGCAGTAGTTATAATCGAATCAAGTGAAATTGGACAGAATCGATTGAATTAGCAAAAGCGGAAATACAAAACCGAAGGTTATTGTATTCTTCTTTTTTGACGTTAAAAAAGAATTTTAGATATCGATCTACAATTTCCGATCGCTTAGCAAACATTTAAAAAAAACAGGCGAATTGAACCCTTTTGGAAAACGGTTAAAACGTGCTTCCGAATGATGAAAATACAACATTACTTGAACTTTTTTTTACCTGGTTAAATAATAGTTTGCCATGTAAAAGTTCACTTAGCTAGTCTAATTTAATAACTTGGAACATTTTGAAAACTCGCTTCAGCAATTTTCAATCCGAACGTTTGTGTTTGTGAAATTAAAAACACTCCACTGTGTTACGAGAATAAATTGGAGTAAGGATATACCGGGATTATTTTCTTTGTCTAAGACACACGGGTATATTAAAAAAATTTATACTTCAAAGTAGGCCATACAAAACCTGCTCGAGTTAGTAGGGAAAAATAAAGGAGCCGTGTTCAAGAGCTATCAGTGTCATTAATATAGTGGAATATTGACACTGACAGCTCTTGAACGCGGATTAGATATGCTGATCGTCTTCAGTTTCATAGGTAAAACAAAATACTCTCGTTAAACCACGTTTTGCAAGGTCTAAGGGGGTTTATGTTATAGAGAAGGTTCCTTTACCCTGATTACTTACAAGCAAAATGCCAGTAGATAACATTTCGAAGCACAAACAAGCGTCGACGAGTTGTTTGTGAAGCTTGTCCTTGTGTGGGAAGGTGCATTGTTAATGTGTGAACACAAGTGGTCGGACTTTCACGGGCTCAGAGATGATGGTAGTACTATTAGTAGTACTGTTCGCACATGATACTACATTACAAACTGGGTGAATTTTGAACCGGTAAAGCCTTTGTCCAGCAGTTTGACAGGTAGTCTCAGTTATTTATCGGTTAATCAGACATGTTTTCAAAATTATTATACTTACAGAGGAAAATGTTAGGTTTAGTATTTTTATTTTACGAAGCGACTCGAACTTTTCTTGTGTTTTACCAAGTGTACAAACATGCTGTGAATGTGTGTGTAAGCGCAGGAGCTCTCAGTGCCGGCATAACAAAAGTAATCGTGCCACAATTGTCCTATACAACTAGTTATAATAAGGCAAAACGATTGCTCTTATGGACCGGCTCTATATTTGGGGGCTTATAGGCCATTGATAGCCTAATACTCTTAGTTAGTTGCCTTAACTACTCTGTTTATTTACGTGGGCTGGCCTTATATGGTGCTAGACTGGTAGATACTTTTGAGCTGACGTTTAGTTATTCCATTCTATTTAGCACACTGATGTAGAAGTTGTTACGTGATTTATTAGCGTTGGTCTAGTGGTCGCAATCGCTACTGCTGAGCATGAGGTCCTGGGTTCGATTCCCAGGTTGGGCAAAGTGTTATTCCGTGTTATGCCCGGAGTCTGGATTTGTGCCCGGTTGATGGCAATAGGCTCGCCCCCCGGACTTAAACATAACTGGCGAAATGTGGGTGTACAGGTACACCTCTGCCCAACCCTTCGGGGAAACAAGGCGTGATGTTATGATGTTATGACAATCTCGATATCTACCTACCCGACAAAGATTTATTAAAAGGGGATTTTCTGTTCCTGGAGAAATCACGAGAAATATGAAAGATAAATCGCGTTTCCAACTTATTTTGCATCAGCTGAGATATTACTCACGTCTCTTATTACAAGGAATACTTCATATTCCACGAACATAGTTTATGAAATGCTTTAAAATTTGATCTGGGATTACGAACTACTTTTCATCACGAAGTAATAAACAAGCTTCCGTTATTTATGGCAAAAATATATTAGTGCAGATTTGAGCGGCTTAAACTCTTTCGCGTAAAGCCGTTTAAAAGGAAGTAGGAAGTTGGCTAGTTCGGTATGAAAATGTGGATTTAGTTGGACAATCAAGTTAAAACAACGCTGGTATTTCTGAGAATACATTGGATAGCTCTGTGCATACTGAGAGAAGTTGGTGATTTCGTCTTAAGACGCACAAGCGACGAACTCCTAGGCTTTTCTTAACGTTGCCTACATTAAAAAGAGTTAGTGGTATTTGTAATTAGTTATTTTATGCACTAAAGCACTCGTGAGGATGTTATTAGAGCAAGAAGCTTTGTAAATGTGAATGAATTTGCTGCGTTTTCGGGTACTTATGTAAATAGTTGTAGGTAGCGTTTGGTGAACGTGTGGTAATTCAATGTTGACGCCATTTCGTAAAAATTTTTTGTTCAAATTTGCTAGATGCAGAGCAGAATTGGACATATTGTACCGCATGAACTGACTTTTAGCACGACACGTCTTTGGTCGAGAAAGGGATAAAAGTTCACGTTTAGCATAGAGGTTCTATGTTGTTTAGGCGTTAGCTTGGCTTCATGCCGGGGTCCGTTTTTCTTGCGATTGGGCGATTACGAGTTCCACTTTTTATCTCTTTACAGAAGTCTGCATCAAACCTTCGTGTAACACCTTCTATGATTTATTTAAACAGTTGGTAGTTTGGTACCTACCTACTTTTAAAGCCTGCCTCCTAGTCGAATGATCGAATAATTGTTAATTTCGGGTCTACAAACTCACTGTTATTAAAAATCTTTTCGCCAAAAATAATACCGATCTATCCAATTTTGGTTATGTATCGTAATAACCCAGCTATGAATTCGGAACGAAGGATTAAATAGACGTCCCTAAATAAATACAGTTTGTATTTTCAGTTCTAAGCAAAACAGGAACATCTAGTGATGTAAAGACAACAAATAACAGGAGAGAATGACAACAGATTTCTTGTTTATTCGCCGGTTTCAATATCAAAAACATATAGAGAAAATATCACAGTCATATTGGGCCCAAATGTCAATGGCCCAGTGATTTTAAATATGTTGCGGTTTGAGAATATGCTCACAACGCTGACACAGCATTCATTTGTTCAATTGACTGAATTTTCGTACAATAAACCCACCTCGAAAGAAACACAGGATGTTTCTCCATGTTCCTTTTTGTCTCAAGGGGCGTGTGACTGAGTCATAACAGG
The DNA here is from genome assembly GCA_963555695.1 of Dasypolia templi. Taxonomy (NCBI): domain Eukaryota; kingdom Metazoa; phylum Arthropoda; class Insecta; order Lepidoptera; family Noctuidae; genus Dasypolia; species Dasypolia templi. The sequence continues at coordinate 23,923,374 of OY743143.1, read as the reverse complement.
AGTACAAGTCGATCGATCAGGTTAAGCTTCGCTTGCTGCGATTGGTCCGTGGATGGGTGACCATCTTTACAAATCAAGACTCCTCCTTGCCTCGGAAAGCACGTTAAGCCGTTGGTCCGGCTGTCATTCGTGGATCTTTGGCAGTCCTTTCGGGCTTCACCATCAGCATCATCATTTAAGCCTAAAACATCCACTGCTGGACATAGGCCTTCCGCCACTTCGAGCGGTTCTGTGCTTCCCGCATCCCTCGGATTCCTGCGGCCTTCACTAGGTCATCGCTCCAACTTGTGGGAGTCCTTACAACCTACGTCTCCCGGTACGCGGTTGCCTTTCGGCCTCATCGGCCATCTGTGCTGCGAGCCATCTGCCCGCGGCCACCTAAGTTTGGCAATTCTTCGGGCTACGTCGGTTACCTTGGTTCAGAAACCCGAAAGTCTGGCACCAGTCTCACTAAGTTTTGAGTCTTTTAAAATATCAAGTACAGCGACAGCACTATCTCGACCGACATTTGTAACTGTCAGAAAGAACCTCTTGAAACCAACCAATACAAATCTAGAAGACTTTATAAGATGGAATATTGATTAATTTAATTAACAATCTATCCTTTCAGGCAGAGCAAAGGTGAGAAAAGAGGAACGGAACACACTCTATTTTCAAGGCGCATTAAATAACTAACAGGAATGCCTTTTTCCCAGAAAACGATTTCATTTCAATAGTTAAATCTCGAGAATGGCAGCGAGGAGCCCGGGGATGCGAGGATCGCGTTAATTCCGGATGAACGATCCGCCTAGGAATGCCTGCGATGTCTGAAGTTTCACCAAGTCCCAGACTTTTGTTATGTACCCATAGGACTTAGGAGGTAAGTGCCAACAATTCAGTCACTATTACTTCGTTTCGTCTTTTGTTTAGTTTTGAGTATTAATTTTGTGAGAATTCACGTCATTTTCATAGATAAGATAAGATAATTCTTTTTGCCTCAAACATGATATAAAGTTGTTAAAGTCTGGTTTGACATAATGTCCACATACGCCTTTTTATTTATTCCGAATTCAAAGTATTTTGATTTATGGAAAATTATTTTTCATATGAACTGTATCTTTCTTATCACCCCGAAAGTGGCCGAGTTTTGAAAAATCGTTAATATTCTTCGTTCAATTTTTTGTCTTAATTAAGCCACGCAATATAACCCTCTAACATTTGCTACCCATTTTCACTCCGTCAGATCCGGCAGATTTTCGAAAAACCCTGATACCCTTTTTTTTTGTCATTTCTATAAAAACTGAGTTCGTTAAAATTCTTCCATACAAACTTTGATACCCCTCAATCCCTCTCACACATATCACCAGGCAGGTTTTAGCATACTTGGCTAACTTAGGATTATCCTTTAATACAAAACTATGTGAATCCCTTGTTGGTCGAGAGAAAACGTCATACACTTTTTTGAACTAACCCTTTTATTACTGTACACTAACTTACAGATTTCGTATTTATGTATAGTGAGGGAAGTGGTAATAAACCTAGCTTTTTATAAAACGGTTCGCAGGATTTTTGTGCAATAAATACTGTATCCTTATCCGCACTTTTAATATATTTGGCATATAATAAGACCGTAACGTGTCATGAATTGTACTATGCATGCGTACTCGTATATGTAATTATTGCCTATTACATTAATTTTCTAGATATACTTTCCTATTTAAGTCTTGATCTTGAGTTACACGAACCAAATTCATAGATGTAATCAACCTAAGAATTTGGTTTGTGTTACTTCTTTCAGTCTACATAACTATTAAGTTTAAAGTTGTATTTAGCATTTTTTGTTAAATTGTGTAGTAGATTGATTAAATTGTATAAAATTAGATTTATCTAAGTTGATTATTAATTCATTTGTCTGTAGCCATTCTAAAACATTGTCAATATTATTATTAATTTCGGTTTCGTGATCAGATATTGATTAATACGTCATAACAGACGTTACGATAATTGAAATGGCATCTGCAAATGAAGGATATTATAAATGTATATTCATTTATAATATCTTTCATCTCGTTACTCTGCTAATAAGATCCGCTTTTCAGCCTATTTAAAGCTTTTTAGAATGAAGATAATAATTTCCTTATTTCTCGTATCTAACTACCCACTTAAAACATGAATAAATAATGATGATGAAAAACAAAAATCACGCAGTTTTCGGAACGCGATTGAAATGTTCTCAACTGGGTACGTACAGTCAGCGAACTAAATTGTTAAGCAAAATTAGACACTACCGACGTCAACTTGCCAAAGAATGTTAGATGTAATTTAAATTAACGGAGATTTTTGTTGGTTAATTAAATAAAATAGCAATTAATAATAAATTAAATACTTCTTTTTAATATAAATAACACAACAATGTTTTGTTATGTGTGCCTACACCATATTTGAAGAACCTGAATCGATAACCATAACACACTGTACCAAGATGAAACCAAAAAATCAACTGCCATTACGAAATAATGACACGGAGGATGTAATATGTTGACGAGAAGTCGGGCGCGACGATTGATGGAAACCACACACCCAACATCTTCGGGTTCGTCGCTCAGATTCGCCTGGTAGTTGCCGGAACCTGCTCTAGACTTGAGTCCAGTGGTACCGGCCGCTGCAATAGCGTCAAGTTCGAGTGATGAATACTTTTTGCCACCGACGTCACCACCACCAGTACGTCAACGCGGAAGAGGCCGACCACCGGCCAGCTTAGGACTCCGAGGCCCACCGGCCTCTGATAGGGTCCCCGCTCCCGGTGGAAATGTGCAGCGTATGCGCAGCGGTGGAAATGTCATGCTCGCATACTATGGGGCTACAGAGGGTCCCAAGTAACTTGACTGTGTACCGTGGTCGGATGCTCTCTCTGTTTCAGGTGCTTGAGCCAGCTGTCAACGTGTCGGCGCAACGGCTGTCGGATTAGGTGCGGGTCATACAGCGTAACTATATGCTGGATGAAGTCGTACTTGATCGACTACGCCTCGAATCACGGAATAACCGTGTTACGCCTGCTTCGCCACTGGTCGCGGTGCAATTGCAAAATTTATTCAGTGTTTCACCGCGACCCGACCGCGTTGGTGAAGAGAATGTTACTAGACTGTTTCCGTGAGTTCCCAATGCATTGCACGAGCGAGGACAATTGAGGAGCGCTTTGGAGGATGCATTCCGGGAGTACCGTTCCATTCCACATGAACTTAGAGCACGTTTACCTCGTTTGCCTATGCACAAGAAAAACAAAGCGCTGGTATGTGCTCTATACTCGCTGCTGTCAAATTGTTTTGACAGCAGCAAAGACCTTGCCGATACCCAATTGATTTTGACTTCTACTGTGCAGCTGTAGCGGCATGTCGTGTACCTCATGTTAAATTTCCCCACAGTGACAGAGCTCCACAAGCAAAACTAGCTGTACCAGCTTGGAAGTGCAGGACTGAACGTCGTAAAGACGAAACTAACCGAAAAGGAAATCAAGGTAAAACCTGTGTCGTCCAACTTAAGTATTCGAGAGCTGTACAAAACTTGTAAGTAATGCAGTAAAGTCAATTAAATTGAAAGAAACTTGGTTATTTGCAGCTGGAAGGCGGGTCTTTAGGATTGCAATGCCTTTAATAAGGAGCCGCGGTTTTGAGCATATTTTTTGCCCATAGGTCAAATGAATAAATAATGTAAGTCTGCACTTTCCAGTTTCACACAGATTACGTTGTTACCGGTTTTTTATTAAATAGTTTACTTCCAATTTCTTTTATCTGATTTTGATTTTAAGCTACACCTAGTTTGTAGGATGTTATGCTTTGAATACGTATAAGGTTGGTTAGGTAAGTATACCTAAACTTACTTCATCGATTTACTTAATGGGAATCACTTAACTTCGTAAGAAATCTTATTTATTATCAGATGGGTTCAGGAAGAAAAAATCAACTTCTGACGCGGCGTTGACACTGATAAATGGAATCTTTGATAAACATAATCAACGCAAAAAATGTCTCACAGTCTTCATTGATCTTGCAAAAGCATTTGATACCGTTCCTCTCTCCTGCCTTATATCTAAACTGGAATGTCTAGGCGTACGTGGTACTCAACTCCAGCTTTTAATTCGTATCTCTCAGACCGTAGGCAGATAGTAAAAATCGACAGTTTTCATAGCGACGAGCTGCCTATTTCATATGGAGTGCCTCAGGGCAGTGTTTTGGGCCCTACATTGTTCTCGGTGTTCATAAACGACCTGTGCAACATGCTCCTGTGCTCTGGTAATATTGTCTCTTTTGCCGACGATACTGCAATTACCTTTTATGATGAATCCTGGGCTAGACTGCAAGCGACTATATATACTAAACTCAAACCGGATTTGATTTAATATATAGTTGGCTTATCTCTCACTCACTCACGTTAAACACTAATAAAATTAAACTGATAACATTCTCTCTAAACTCCACCATGCAACCCTTGACACCCATTACTCTAAAAGCTCACACCTGTCAAGCCAATTCAGACTCGTGTAACTGTCCTACAATTTCTTCATCAGACACTACAAAGTACCTCGGCATTATCCTAGATAAACACTTTAAATTCAAAGCACATATCACCCACCTTACAGCTCGAGTTCGTAAACTTATATACCTTTTTAAAACGCTCAGACACGTTGCCAATACGTATGTAATACGCACCGTGTATCTCGCCATGAGTCACTCAGTCATCTCGTACTGTATTGGGAGTTGGGGTGGATCTGCGAAAACTACACTAAAACCTCTGGATGTGGCTCAGAGAGCCATTCTTAAGGTTGCTACTTTCCGACCAATGCTTTTCCCAACCTTTGATCTGTATAAAAAATGCAAAGTTCTTACGGTCCGGCAAACTTTCATTCTCAACATATTATTACAACAACACACTCAGACTCCTTTTACACTAACTCAATCCTCACTTAGGCGAAAGCACGAATTTTGCAAAGTACCCTTCACACGCTTTGCCTTCACTAAAGGTTTCTATTACTACCTTGGGCCATTTTTATATAACAGAATAAACAAACATATCTTTGTACATCAATCCTCTTACGAAATTTGTACAAAGCAGTTATCATGCTTTCTATCCAGTTTGAACTACGACGACACTGAAGGTCTGCTTACTTCACAATCGTAGTCACTTCTCTAACACTCCGTTACTACACCCTACCTCTTTCCCTTCCGTTCACATACACACACACCACACCTCCGTCACAAAACACTTACACACCACAGCTACATCACTAATCACATACACACACACAACACCTCCATCACAAAACACTAACACACCACAGCTACATCACTAATCACATACACACCACATCTACATCACAAAAAACACAATATTGCTAACACTTCACACACTTAGTATTATAAGTAACTTACGTTAAAACGAAAAAGTCCTTAGCAGTCTCTATTTAAATCTTGTACTCCTTCTGTGGGAGCCTGGGCTGGCGAACCTTAATACAGGTTACCGTGTAACCTAGCTAGGACGCCAGATCTATTATTTGTTACTCTTGTGATTTATCCGTAAATTGTTAAATTATATTAATTGTAACAGACTGTACCACAATATTTTGAATTAAATAAATTATTATTATTATTATTATCTGCGTACATGCAAAAAAAGGACAGTAGAGGAAAGTTTATCAGGCCACGACGAGCACCGCGCGATTCAGTTTTGCTCGGTTGCCAAATGCGGTAATTCCCGACCAAATGGTATATTAAACCAGCCAACGAATGCTGCTTGCATCAAAAATTTCACGCGCCCACAGATATTTATTGGTACTATTTAAGCAATTGTTGAAACAACATGTAAATTGCAGGTTTTCAGCAAATTAAGCATATTTTGATTCATTGATTTTCATAAAAACGTCTTGTAAAAGAACAATATTTTCATGAAAATACACAATTGGTACTTATTTTTCTAAATAGCCGAAAATATTCGTGGAATCTATTGTGGTGGGAAACTAATTAAAGTCCGTCACTTTGTGTAAATATTAAATGAGTACAAGAAAATTATCTGTTAACTGCTCGTAAATTTTCTCGGTGGGAATTTTATTTCGCTTTGCGGGCACTTGGCGTAGAGTCGTGTGGTGTGAGGGATCCGAGGCTTTGCCTTCCCTTCCTGTATGTATACTTTGAGATTCAACTCGGTCCGGTCACCAGGCTCAGGAGATTTGACGATGGTCGTCGAAAAAGAGTTCTTAGCATATTCTGAACAGTTATTTTAATTTTAAGTTGTGGCACAGATAAATTTGTGTCATTTGCTCTAGTTTTAATGAAAAAATGGTTTGAGGTGTAGAGCTTAGCTAGCCTCTCTCGACCCTTAAGTATCTACGTTTTGAACTTTTGTTCAGCGTTCACCCTCGAAGAGTCGGGTCTTCGGAGTGTACCTTCAATCCAAAAACCCGACTCTACTGAAATTGATCAAACTCAACCCTTTTATTTTAATTAAACGAATGACAGGCACTTTTAAATTGTCAAGGAGTCGGTCATTCTGAAAGAGTGAGAATTCAACTTTTAATTCATTTAGAATTAAAATTTAATTTTTTATTTCAATTTTAAACGTTCATTCATTCTGACATAATATTATTGAATTATTCTATTATTCATGATCTTTAGTAATATGAGCATGTATTTTTTATGATTATGTATTCTAAATTTAATTATGTAGTCAGATCACGTGTACTCGATCATGTGTATGATGTGGTTACCTGTAATTGAGTGTGAATTACAGGATATTGTAGTATACTAAAGAGTTTACATTTTTAATCCCAGACGCAAAAAGATGGGTGTTATAAGTTTCTCAACATTATCAGGTCTTTTCTAGTTGATGAAAGGATGTGGGCATCTTCCACAGAGCTGATCTAGTCGAAATTTGGTATTCTATTACTTCAATGTTATTATAAGCACGTCATAGTAACCTTGAACTGATGCTGCAACATCACCTGGAATTAGCAGAATACCCAACTACCTCATCAACATACAGCAGAAGTATCCTGTTTAGGCTCATTGGAATGGGCTCAATAAATAATAGGTTATAGATAGATGGTGAACAGGGTCTGATGACGGAGTAGCAAAGACAAATGAAGAGAAATTAGTAACTACCTTCACTGTGGGTAACGTACGTAGGTACAGCTGTGCTGATTTAAGCGAGGCACGTGTCTCGGGGACGGATATTGTGTCCCGTAGTAGATATTGAAGTTTGAGGAAGACGAACGTTCATGTCTGGTTCCGTAACTTAAGGGGCTCTTAATATATTGTTAAGCTTTGTTTAATCAAAACTTGAATAGGTACACACGGCAACTTTTCGATCCACACATTACCAGTATAAGGCGATCTCGCATTGTAGTTGGAGGATTTCCGTACAATAAGAGGTCAGCTTATACTGGAAATGTATAGCTTGATATGCAGCTGTGTGTACCTACCTAGTCAGATTTAATATAACTTAATCGTGGTGACTGTGTCCTTTACCAAGCTGTTAGGGTTTTGCTAGACAAAATCAGTTAAATAGTATAATTTGTTATTTTTACTTAACTCACACACTGACTTATTCCTTATTAATATTAAATAATATACAACTAGCCTGTATTGTGCCACTGCAAGGCGAAGGCCTCCCCCTCTCCCTTTTCCACACAGTTCTGTCTTTGTCTAGTTTGCCGGCCATTCATAATAGTAGGCTAACCAATAAAGCTATAATTTAAACTGATTACTCATGTCTACAGGAATGACGTTAAATGGAGAAGCAATAACTTATTCTTGTCAAATGAAAATAATAGGAGATTTGATACATAGTGTTACTATTTGACCCGAAAGCAAAAAATAAAATTACAAAAAACCGGCGAAATACGTTTCGGACCACGCACAATGAAGGGTTCCGTAGTTGGAATGAATTTATCCCAGCAACAAACTTAACATAGTAGTTGAAAAACATGTTCTCCCATACATCGGTAGGCGTCACGGTCAATTATCCAACTGCAAATATAAGTTTGTAATCACATTTTTTTATCTGTTTTAATTATAGATTAACGATTTTCGACTTTTCCTTTACCTACTTATGCTGTAAGATCTTGCTTCTTACCAAATTTCATAAATCTTGGTCAACGGCAAGTATCTTATAGGTTTTTTAATTCATTTGCGAGTTTCAAAATATGTAATAGTAGTAAGTAATTCATAAATCGCCGCATTTTTTATTGCTAAAAAACTTGATTTTTTTACAACTCCCGGGGACCGTATACCTATATATTTGATATTTCAACTTGATGCTGCGTTCCTGAGAAAAAGGGTATTGTCTGACAGAAAAACAGACTGACAGACAGACGGACCGACAGACGTACAACGAAATGATCCTATATGGGTTCGGTTATTTTCTTTTGATGTACGGATCCCTAAAAGTCAGATTAATATAAACACTTTTTCTACTGCACAATTTTTCCAAGTTTTAACAGATAAAGAAGGTCAGCAGGGAAAAATACCGGACACTAATAAAATGGCGATGTTTAAGACTGGTAGCAAGCTGGCAGCATTTAGCGCCATATGCCACAATGGCCGCCGAGTCGACTGGACAAGCTAGACAGCGCCTGTCAAGCTTACTGCGATATTTCACACTCAGTTTCAGAGCTTATTTTCTTTTATATGAAATTTTCTTCGAGACGATTCTCTGTTTTCAGCATGCTTTCAGTCTAATGAGAAGTGCTTTTTATGTTTTGGTGGTTTTATGTTAAAAATATAATAATATTGTTAAGGCTCTAAGTGTATATTTATAGGATAGTGTATGAGATTTTCTATCTTCACTCAATTCTTAAGATTTATATAAAACTCGTATTTCCGAACTATCGTGTGAGCCTTAATTAAAGTTATCCATTCCTGAACTTATAATCCATCAATTTACCGAACATTGACACACCACCAGCTGATCAAACGAGGAAGTACAACAAGTAGGTAGTGTCTACATCTTCCTGTAAACAAACGTCGATTAATTAACGAAACGTAATTACCGGCTGCCATCTTCACGTGTAAACTGAACAAACGGAAGACATGTTTCTAAGGAAACTAACTTTCAGCTGCAGTTAAAGGTACAATGTCGTCAGTGCTCAGGGCTGCTACTGGCGTAGTAAATCGGGTTGCAAACCGAAAAGATTCATGTTAAATTTTTCGGACGGGCAAAAATAGTCCTCCGTATGAAAAAGTTCTAAACGCGTATAGTACTAATAGCAAAACGACCTATAATCAAAACGAAAGTGTAATTTACAAATGAGACGTTTTGCGAATAGGACGTACCGCTCGTAGGACGATTTGCTAATAAGATATTTTGCTATAGTGTCGTTTTGACTGCATGCCGTTTTGCTATTAGGACGTGTCGTTTTCTTAAACGCAAATTGTGTTTAGGACTTTTTGATACAGAGGGAAAAATACACCGGTATTCGGGATTAAGGACATCTGTCAAAATGTGTTGTCATTAATTCTTAGTTCGTGCCCCGAAGTTATCTTATGTCCGTAGGTGATACGAACTAGGTAACGCCCGTAACTTCGACCGAAACTGCGGACTTCGTGATTAGGGAGTAGGCCCCCAAATTTCATAATTGAAATAATCACAATTTCTGCTGTTGTACCTACAGTCACTATCTCTTAGTTTATAAGTTTACCGAGTACTTGGTACTTACTAGAGTATAAGGGATTGAATTCTACTGGCCACTAAACTAAAAATAAAAGCTCCTTGTCGCGCGACACGCGGTGCCTTCTGTACGAGCCTTTAGGGTTTCGGTTCTTGAAGCCCTTTAGGGTAGGCGCACCACAGACATAAGGTAGCAAGAAAGAGAGGTCAGAATCAGATCGAAATAAGTTATTTTAATTTAATGAAGACATGTAATTGCAATTGTTATGAGATTTGAATAGGTGGAATTATTGGATGGAGAAATTCCAGAATACTTTGTTAAACTAAAACTTAGCCAGCAAAAGTAGTTAGTCTCATTTGTGCATTCATACTCTCGCCAAAGACATTCGTTGTGAAAACCTAATAGCGTGTGAAGTGTAGCAAACGGCAATTGCTTTAACAGCACTTTTGCGAGCGTTGCAGCGCTGCAGCGCTGGCAGGCTCGTTTGAATCAATTTAATTGCATGCCTGTGAAGCGATTGGTCTAGAGCCTCCAGCATTCATCGCAAAGTTTTAACAAGATGAACAAAGTACAAACGCGGTGCTTTTCCTCCGATAAGTAGTTTCTCAGACTTCGAGCGTCATGTGGGCAGGTGATGCTTTCATTAGCGAGGGATATTGTAATAATTCAAAGGATTGGTTACGTAAAATGTGTGTTACTAAAAACCATTTTTAATTTTTTTCAGATATCATTATCTATATTTACAATTACATGAGGTATATTATGATTAAAAAAATCAATTACAAAAATGGAATGAAAATGGAAAATAAAACTACAATGGAAATTAAAATAATGATTAGGTAACTGATTTTAGAAAGGATCTCCAAAGCGGGGATGATATCCTACTCGTATCAGCCACAATCTTCAAGATTTCGTTGCGTCTTCACGCATTCTGCAGATCAGGGATACGGTCCCTCTACGAATAATTGCAATGAAAGTCATTAGTGTGAAACAGCCCACTGATGTTCCTCACCGAAATAAGACGATGCACATGATTAATAGAAATATATAATAGGAACCTGCCCTGAATTACAGAAGTCGTATTTATGAAAATTACGTAATAAAAGTTGCAGGCACGGTCTATCCATTCAACTATTTAATAAACACGTCGAAATTGCAAGAAAACTTTCCGGTGTTAACCCTGCTTTTCAAAGGCTGGGTTACCCGGAACCCGGGTATGGAATAAATACGAGAGCCAATAGCTCCAAAAGCTTACACCTAATTGTCTAATGCTTAATATTGCACTGCTAAAGGCCGACATTGACTTGTACATACACATACATAACATCACGCCTTGTTTCCCCGAAGGGTTGGGCAGAGGTGTACCTATAGTACACCCACGCAAAAGCGATGGTAAAAAATGATTTGAAACGGAACCTGAAAGCTTCGATAGTTTTGAAATGGCGTTTTCAAGCGTTATTGGCAACCAACACAGAGCGTTATAGATATCTATAGAATAGAATAGAATAGAATAGAAAACTTTTATTTCAGACAGGAGTCCATAGGGTTAGTAACAATTTAACTTAACTTCTAGTGTTAGTAGGTTACAGACACAACTTAACGAAATACAATTAAAATTCAGCGTGAAGCTGCATCCATCTACGCAACATCGGGGAATCCCACCGATCTGCGAATACACTGAGAATACTATTGGTGCTGCCGCGAACCCGCATCATCAGGGATGCGCATCTATTCCTAATAATCGCAGCAAAACCATTAATATTATTGTCCGCAAACATCCCTGACGCACTACAACGCCACGGCATCCTCAGCAGTACTCTCAGTGCATTATTATATTGAACGCGTAGATCGCTGTATGCCCGCTGAGTGAAGTTGACCCACAAGCTGCACGTGTAGAAGGACTGACAGTACGCTTTGAAAAGCGTTACCTTAACTGGCTTCGTACATCGTGCAAACCTGCGAGCCAGCATGTTACAACGGACAACCAGCGACCTACGTTCCCTTTCAATGTCACAATTATCCTTGAGATCTTCAGAAACCCAGTGACCCAGATATTTAAATTTGTCCACTCTTCGCAGTGGTTCTCCACAAAGTGCGACACGTGGAATACACGAGTATGTCACACTGCCTGCCTTAAAAACCACTAACTCGCTTTTTGTGACGTTATATTTGAGCCCATGACTCAACGCATAACATTCGCATATAGCGATCAGTCGCCTCAGAGCACCTATCGATGGGCTCAGCAACACCATATCGTCAGCATAACTAATATTGTTAATGCACACCCCATCAATATGACATCCGACATTGGTGCTGCTGAGCTCAAGGATCAGCTGATTCATGTACAGGTTGAAGAGCCGGGGTGAGCTAAGCCCCCCTTGCCTCACCCCGCACTCCAGCCGATACACGTCCGAATGCGAGTCAACCCACTTCACGCTATTGCTTTGACTACTATACCAGTACTTAAATATAGACACTATTTCAGGTGGTAACGTAGTTTCACATTCTAGTTTACGCCACAAAACATCGTAACACACGAGATCGAATGCCCTTGACAGATCCAGAAAACAGGCAAAAATAGTAGTCTTCCTGTCTGTGTAGTATTGAACAGTCTGCTTGAGGCACAATAAAAACAACCGAACTGGGCATCATGTAGTTCGAGGTGTTTAGCCAATTGCTTATCAAGCAGACTGTCCAAAACTTTCGCTATGACAGTTGCCAGAGAAATGGGTCTGTAATTAGAAATGTCAGAGACATCCCCTGTTTTATTTTTAACAATAGGCACAACCATTGTATACATTAGGTCGTCTGGCAAGTAACCGTGACTAACGCACATGCTAAAAAACAAAGCGAGCACACGCGGCAAGTGTCCCCCCGCATACTTCAGGTGCTCGATGCTGAGACCATCATGACCTGGAGATTTACCCCTCTCCATTTTCCTTATTATGGCTGAAACATCGTGTGCCGTAAAAACAATAGAAATGTTCCCAGAGTTTGCCCTAGCATCCACCACCTGCACAGGTTTAGTAAGAGGTGACTCAACCTGGAAATGACGCCGGAATGCATTGGCTAAATCCACAGGCTCGTGTACGCCCGCCACGCTCACAGGGGGACTCAACTTCGAATTCAAATTATTTGTCGACTTCCAAAATGCGCCAAATTTCTTTTTAGTGTTATGTTTAGCTAAAATATCCATTTTAATCTGCTGTTTGTTATCTTGACAATATTTCAAATTGGTTTTAAAGGTTTGTCTAGATTGACACATTTTGTTGTAAACATAACCACTGGCAGGTTTACCATAAAACAACCATGTTTAGTAACACAGTCGAGCCTCCTTGTGAGCGTCACGAACATACTTGTTCCAACCAGGAATGTATCTCTTGCTATTATGGCGCATTTGTTTACATAAATAAGTACGTTCGGCACCTTCCTTTAAAATGCTTACCAAACTGCGATACATTGTATCTAACACTTCAAAGTGATTAGCATTAGAACAGTTTCTATGCGCACAATACCGAAAATCATCTGGAAAATCTATTAGTTTTAATTTAGAAATGGGACCTAACTAAAATATAAAACAAGTAAAGTACCCTTGACGAGATTGATAACCCACAACCACAGTTACTAACCACGATGTCAAACAGTATCCAGACTGTTCTTTTCATCCCTTGTTATGCAAGATAAATGAATCACCCTCAGGAAATATGATAAAATATTCATTGAATTATTCAAAAGGAACACTTCCGTGTATCTACTTACTACAAGAAGAATGTTCCAGTCGGTCGAAATAAGTAGTGAATTCGTATTTTTATAAATAGAATGTAGAGTTATGTAGACCGACGGGAAGAAAGACTACGCTGTACCTACGTCTTTTCTCCGACGGGAAGAAAGACGTAGGTACAGCGTAGGTACGCTTTGTGTAGGTACGTGTAGGCACACTTTTCTGGTAATACTTCTGTAGACGACTTACGTTTTCTTCTCTTCGATATCGAAGAGAAGAAAACGCTTCTGCGTGTACAGATTCAACGAAGGTGCTTTGGAATATTCAGGTAACTGACAGCTCACTCCACGCTCACTTCACCTAAGTTATCACGGTGAGATGGTTACAGAATAGCACTACAGACTGTTGTCTACAGATTATTTTCAAACAACGTAGACATTTCCAATAAGAAATTTTGCCGATGGACTTCAATTTTAACTTAATCAATAGCTCTCGTAAGTGCACTTCAACTTTGGAGGGCAACGAATTAATTAATTATCAACGACATGTGTAAATTAGTTAAAAACATAATACCTAGCACTGAGTGATATCGCTGTAGACTAAATAAGCGTAGGCGGGACGAGCAGAACTCTTGTCGAAAGAACGGGTTCAACTCGCGGAAAAAAACGATTGAAAAAAGAAGGCCTTGGCTTTTGTTTTGGCTTGCAGTTGATAAGTAAAATGTTTTCATAACACAGCCTCTAATACTCAAGAATTTCCCAGAAATTGATTCCGACATTTTTGAGTTATGTATTTTAAACGACATCGTCGATTTCCAGCGTCTAAATGGTAGAGCTTGACATGTTTGTACAACATTATAGGCAGGTACAAAAGTTATGGAATAATGTATTTTAAATTACTTTTGAATAGGTCTCTCAAGTAGAATATTGATAACAGAACTTAATAATTAATCTTATTCAAAACAACAAATTCAGACGTATTACTTACAGTAAACACAGCTGATTTGCATACTGTTTCTGACAGTCTGTCGAAAGGACTCAAATTTTCAGTTTCGCCATCCATCCAAGTGTATAGCGGAAGATTTTGTTTATAAATAAAAGGCGACACTTGTTTGTTTACAATTCGTCTTGGCAATGTGTACAAAATGCTGTCGACAACAGCGATTGTCTATTTTTAGAGATCCACCCACAGCTCTCAATGTTTAAGGAAAATACTAAAATAATCTCGTTGTTTGTGACACACTATTTGAATATTTAAAGTTGAAGGTTAAAGCCGAGGGCTGTTTATTAAATACTGAATCCTTCAATCCACCAATCCGATCCGATCCACTATTCACATCATAAATGTGTGATTGCGTAGTGCTAAATCAAAACGTTGGAACTACCGATAGCTTCTATTTTCAACGCAGCGCCAGCTTTGTATGTTGTAGCAGGCACGAACCACTTTTCATATGTTTGCTATACCATTCAAAACATACATGGGAGAAAAAGTAAGTGCACTCGCATGTACTTGGTTAAATGGTAAAGCTAAATCTTATGGGATTTACGCTCTGCTTAGCGCCGAGATTTGAAAATCCCAGTATGTTTTTTAGACGCGCTGGGATGCACTCTGTTAGATTCTCAGCGCTCGGCTCAACAACGAGAGTTAAAAATCCAGTGCGCGATAAAGTCCCGCCGCGAAATTTTTACGTCCGAACGGACGTGAGCTATCTAGCAAAATGTGGCTCTCTGCCACACCTTCCCTTGCCTACCAACCTTTACCTTTACCTTCGGGGTAAAACAAGCGTGAAACTATGGCATGTTTTATGAGTTATGATCAGTTAAAAAGTAATTTACTGTCTTTAGTACCTAAGAATTTCAACGTTTATATAACTTTGTGATTCAATGCCGTGTTCAAGCAAGAAAAGCCCTGTAAGGTAACGTTTAATTTACATTTAAAACGTTTCGCTCCCCGTCTTGGTCGTCGAGGGTACTTCTTAATATCAGTTAGATAGGGTAGGTAAACCGAGGCTCCTTTATATAAAGCAATTAGTTTTTATTATATGGCATAGTATAACATTGTTGAATAATCAAATGCGAGATTAACGTTCCCGTTTTGTAGTGAACCGGCGCGCGGCGTCACAATCGGACGTTGAGTGCCCTCGTGCACGTTAACGCAAAAAAACTGAAAAGTGGTTGCCACGCAGAAAAATGTGAAATAGATTTATAAAAAATACAATACGTTTAATACAATTTGTTTTTACAGTATTTTATTGCGTTACTTTTATAAGTTCGTGAATGCCCATGTCGTTTCTGCACAAAAAATGCCTAAAGTATTTTTTGACGTAGGATTAAGGAATATCCTACGGATGTCAGTCACAAAAGGTCAACCTTTTTCATTTTTATCATCTATGAATATGAAATATCACGTTCATCGATATTCGAGTTTTCGAATGAAGGATTAATCCTACAAACAAACTACTAATACCACTCGATACTTAACATTTGTTTTGGTTCTTTTTGCAAGCGTTTCGTAAACTACAATTATCATCACACAATAACATTGGAAAAAATTTCATTCTAAAGGTTGATCATATTTTTTGACGTGACAACGTCTAATAAATCGATGTACGCCGCATGCACGCACGAAAAAGGATGACATTGTAACGTTACGCTCATTATAAGGTTCGATCGGAGCGAGAGCGCTGCACGAGCGAGCGAAAGGCTTGATCGGCTTGAGCGTTCGGCTTGCGCCGCATCTATCTCTCTTCCACTCGATTGTCCTATGCATCCGAGGAGAAGACAGACAGCAGCAGCACACAACTTACATCTACACGTGAACTGTTTCGTCGACTGCTCCTTTCCTAGACTCCGGTATATAATCAGTATCATTCAAACACCAAACTACAAGAATAAATTGAAAGCACACTGTTCAAGCGTTAATTAACACAAAAGTTTGCGATGTTCTTATAATTTGTTCATCGCTAGAGTTGCACGGGTTTGTCCGCTGAAAGTGTATCAGGACGGCTGAAAGTTTCAGTACAAGTGTAACATTTGCTACGAAGTGCACTTTAAAGTTTGTTACGAGCCACAGACGTCTGGCGAGGTCGATTGGAGTTCTGTAATAAAGGGTCTAGACGAGTGGCGCAGATCAGTTGAAGCCGAGTGTTTGCATAATCGTAGCTCAGTAAAGTTAAGAGATATAATTTTGAACGAGATAGTTATGAAGTTTGTTAAAAATCTATGAAAGAAAGAAAATATATTTGTTGTGACTCACACAGGAATACGAAGTGCGTAGTGTGATAAGCAGTTTCACAAACTAAACTAGACACACTCTTAAAAACATTAAAAAACGGTGGTGTTGGTTAATTAACACGTTTATAGGTACGGGTGACGTTAATATACTCGTACCTATAAGAAAGCTTGAAGATTTTCTCAAGATAGAGAGAAAGAGACCGAGATTGCTGTAAGTAAAATCCTCAAAAACACATTTTAACAAACTAAACTTATCTAGTAGTAAACCCTCTTCCATCTCTTACTCTGCCTTCTCTTTGAAATATTTTTTAAAATAAGCCGTAAACGCCATGATTTTCCCAAAAATATTGCATTCTGAAAATAGCGAGCTAAACTTTAGCTCTTTTCCACTAAACGTTAATACTCCCAGAGGTGAGGATGAGGTTACATACGTAATTTTCTTTGGAATGGAATTATTTTATGCAAATGGCGTACAACTTATGGGAGGTATGTGACTGTCGAGCACATAAAGATTTTATGTTTACTTCATGCCTAGTTTGCTCCATGTCGTCCGCGTAACTTATATGATTGGGACAGGAGCCGTCAATATCACAACCGACACGATGACTGCTAAGCGCCTCAATCAGGGCATTCATATACAAATTGAAGAGGGCGGGGGAGGTCAACCCTTCTGTCTCACTACGCACTCCAATTGATATGGCTCCGACCACACAGCACACCTGCCCATCGAAAATTGTTGACCTGGTTCCCATGCCAATACTTGAAGATGCTTATAAGCTCGATAGGCAAGCTTATAGCTTCAAATTTCTTCCATAATATATGACAGAAAACCAGAACACAAGACCTAGACAGATCGAGGAAGCAAGCGAACACAGGTGTTCTTTTTTTCTGTAGTACCAGACGGTCTCTTAGAGACACAGAACTGTACATTCTGGCTGAAACCCGACCTGATTGTCGTGCAGCACGAGACGTTCTTTTAGCTGTGTATCAAGCACCATAGCGACTGTGGTCGCTAGAGAAATAGGTCTATAGTTAGTGTAGTGAGTTTATTTAGGTTGTAGTTTAGTTGTTGCAATGAAATCGCGGTTAAAATGTATGGAACGGTCTTTTCTTTTGTTACAAAAAGCGACGAAAAATTTCAACGCCCAATTTTTTTTTTTTTAACGTTCAGAATCATGCCTGAATCCCACTGTAACCGTTAGTGCGTGTTATGTCCCTGCCAGCCCGAATTATGTCATCATTGACTGCTTAGCACCGTAGGTATGCGGGATATAAGGTTCAATCGATAACCTGTACAGATATTTGATCCATATAGAAACAGGATCGATTATTACATTTTTTGTGAGAATTTTCCGTTTTCTTGCTGAATGTAAAGTTTTTCAAAATCTGTGAATTCAGATCAAAATGTTACAAAAAGTAAAAAAAAAAAATATTTGCTAACTGATCCTGTTTTTATATGGATAAAAAATCTCTACAGGAACACTGAGGTTTGAGTACTAGAAAAGTCAGAAATTGCAAAACACTTCCCATACATTTTCATTTACAAAATTAAAATTATAAACTGTCTCCTAAAACCGTTTTCTTGCAAGCGACAACGGTTAAGGTACCTACCCTATCTCAAAAATCAACCCTGTATTTGTCGTGATTGACTGCTTAGCTCCATCAAAGTACAGGGTGATGATAATTATTTAAAAGATCTGTAACTATCTGCAATATCCATCCTTTTTGCTCGTGTTTTTACATGTTGCGACAAACTATAGAAGAACACGAATAATTTGCTATATTGCTTATCCCCCATAGCCAATAGCGTGATAATATATTGCCTACAGACTGACTTATAGGGAATATCTCTGCAAATTTTGAACTAAGTCTATCTGGTAGGTACTGCGTGATGCTGGAACATACATTCAGACAAACAGAAAAAAGAAAGAAAAATCGGCATTACAATCGTTTCCAGACCTCGTAAAAATTACAAAAAAAAGAAATTCAATGAACAGCTTTGACTGCTACGATTTCATCATATATATAGATAATAAGCTACTAGGATAGGTAATGTGTTAGTAGTTGTTAGGTATCTATGTTATGGTAACAATGAAAATCCTGGTAGCTAGTGTAATTAGGTACGTCCGGGACTTGGCGAGTCATGATTAATGTACTAACTTCTGAAGTGGTGAGAGATTCAGTTTGGCTACACTTCCTACTACTACGCATAAATATAACTTTCTTGTTAAAGAAATGTTAATTTATGGAGAAACTGAGAACAATGTTTATTCAGGGCAATTTATCTAACATACGAAAATAATAAATTTTGTTAAAGAAATTACTTTTTTGGGAATAAGTAAATATTTCTTGAAATAAAATAATACCAAGCAGGCGTGAATTTCAAAGCGTACGAAAATATTCCGGAGGAAAAAAAATATTACAAGTAGGTACCTATCATTTGCTAATAGAAAACACTGCCTGAAAGTTTGGCAGTAAAAAAAAACTGAACAAGAGCACGTCGAACACGTCGCACGTCTGAAGAGAGGACGTCGAAATTGACGAGGATATATAATAATTTCACGATAGCGTCGGAAAACATAGCCGTCGAGACTAATTAATTTGATCATTGGAATTAAATAGATGCTTTATAAGAAGGGAAGCGCCGAGGTACCCGCGAAATTCAAATTTTCTTACGTTCTTTGTTATTTGTAGATCAGAGTCAGGTTTCCTCAAATGAGGCCTTTTCTAACTTAGAGGGTTGTATTAACGATTTCAATTATTATAATTCTATAAACACGTACTTGTAACGGTCGCGAATCATATTTTGTTCAACATACTACTTGACACTCATCTTCAAATTGAATTTCGCGGGCTACTCTGGCACTTTCGCCTTGTTAGATATAATCCTCTTATTGAGTGCAGTATTGCCCAATTTTTGTGATTAAAATTAGGTACCCATTTAGATTCTTAGGTATTTGCTGGAGTTTGGACTAAACTGATAAATTGTTGCGAGATCTATCATTGTTCAAACTACTGTTTTACTCATTGGATGCCATTGTTTAATTAAGATACTGAAGATTTGAAGCCCATACCTTGTTTGAATCTTCTATGTAATAATTATCTCATTTTGATTCAGGTATATTGCTACAGCTATAAATAAACTTGCATGCAAAAATTATTGGCCTACCCTGTGCTCTGTAAATAAGAGACGATATCTCAAAAATGTATTTAATGTTTTATGTTGTGTGGAGGTAAAAAAAAGTTTATTTACACATACCTTATACATTGATAGATGTATTCACATGGCCTCAAACTCACTTTTGCTCGGAAAAGCTGTGTGACTTTTTTGTTAGTGAAGTTGATTTTACTTGAATTTTTAACCGACTTCGAACATAATACAGGTTGTTCATTCGAACCGTATTTTTGTTAGTTCGGAAGTTATCAACATCAATAAATAGGTTTTAATAACTCTGTCACTAACGTAATCTACATACTTTCAGGAAGATTTTAATACTACAAAATATAAGGTTGTTGTTAGTAAAAGTTGTTAAATTAGCTTGTTTCAAATCGAAGAGCGCAGGGTGGGTTCATTTATTAGCACGCAAGTGTATAAACGCGTTACCAATAGGTACTATTCCTAGAAAAATCGTAGATATAGCAACAAAGTATATCTTGACTTGAACGAAGGAGAAACATTCGACACCAAGAGACTGAAAAGCTTATCCGGATAAAGCGTATTAATCTCATTAAAAGCACGACCTTTTGAGACAGTTTCCATGTTTCAAAGGTGTGCTTACAATAGCAAAATTCTGAGCAATATTGCTTAAATATCAAGTCTCGATAGCAAGCAAACATCGAAGTCAACATCTAGCTATCACCAAACTGACGATATAACAACTAAATAAATTTGGCAATACATTTATTTGCAGTATTTTAATAAAGTAATATTCCTGATGAGGCCCATACCAATTTGTAAATTTAGCAGTATTGTGGAGCAATTAGCTCCTCCACCTGTAGTAAAAGTAGCCTAGTAATAATTGCTGGCTAAATTACCCATGTATGCGCAGCTTTATAACGTTTTAGTATACATTTTTGAAGGAGCTCCTGAATATATCAAAAAGGGTCAGTGTTGGCTGTTCTGGGGCACCGGCGTAAGCCAAGACCCTTCCGGTGTTTGACTGTTATAAGATTTGTGATACTGACCTTTCTAGTGGCTCGCTATCTGAAATACAATAAAGAATAGTGTTAGATGAAATATTTCGATAAAGAAATGGATTTTATATTCATAAAATATTGTGTGGATGTAACTTATGTGTCATCTAACTATTTAACTCATGCCAAAAAAAAAAAAACTTAAATACATTATACAATCTAACACTAAAATATAAATACACTAATTGAAACTTATTTCTAATTTATCACAAGATCGTAAAAAGTCATTCAGTGTGCCTTAAGTAAATGTGAGGACAATAAAAGCCTACATTCGTAATATATTAGGTGTGTAGGTGCTGCCGAGCCTTTGACACGTATATTACGCATTGTTTACATAATGTACATAATTCGAAGGCTTGTCACTTTTTTATCAGGAAAAAATGCATGGTATGTCGCATTCAGAAAAAATAATGTACAGTATACACGGACGTAGACACATCCAGCTTTAAAAAATATCGCGGCGGGGTTTTATCCGGTCAGGATTTTCAACTCTTGGCGCTTAACAAAGCGTTGAAAATTCGGTGAGCGATATTTTTACGTCTGCGCGAACGTGGGCTTAGAAAGAGAGTGTCAGAAAGCATGTGTGACAAAGTCACGAGTGCTAGAGACTGCAGAAACTTTTCAAAAAAATATGTCAAAGTCAAAGTCAATTTTTTTTTCAAATAGACACGTAGAAGGTTGTTTTAAACAAATAGAATTGATTCTGCGGCCCCTTCCAAAAGCTTGTTTCATATGGAGAAGAACGGGCAAGAATTTGCAATGGAACAGTGGTGGCCCAGTGGTAACGGCCGCTATTTACGAGAGTAGCAGGTCGTGGGTTCGAACTCAGACAGGCGCTATACTTTGTGTAAATTATTTCATCAACACTGCTCTCAAAACAGTGAAGGAAAACATCGTGAGGAAACCGGCATATCCTAGAACAAAATAACGAAAACATGTGACATCTACCAAACCGTACTGGGCCCGCGAGGTGTATTACGTCCCACTCCCTCTCACAAAATTGCAGATTTCTTTTGTTAATCTGTTATTTTGTCTATTCTTCCATCGACAAAACTCGTTTCTATAGTGGAGAGGAGGCGTGTGTCCCAGCAGTAGGAACATTTTAGGCCGATCATGATATGAAGTGCAATATTTACGGGCACTGTGTAAGTATTTACTTGTCAAAATTTGAATCAAAAGTATAAACATCCAGCTTTACGAAAGGGAAATTAATTTGTACATTTCATAAATATATATAAATAATTGAAATATAATTTCGTTTGAGTTTTCAAAGGGAAGTTCAACAGTAAAGTGGTAGTTACTTTACTGTTCAACTCCCCTTTGCAAAACTCTAATAAAATTAAATTTCAATTTGCTTATGTAATTACACATCTTTGATGTTTATTTATGTAATTTTCCTTCTAATATCATATTAAGCCCCGTTTAGCTTCTAAGTGTATGTTTCTCTATGAGTATTCATTTTTCTAATGGCAAAATGTGGAGTGGGTCCCATTTTAGTATAAATATTAATACAGGTACGTTTAAATCCTTTTCCGCTTAAGCAGACGACAACCGCATAGGTTGACCTGCGAGATGCCAAACAAACAAACAAAACAACGTTTAAATCCTTTATTGAATTGCAATTAACCCTAGACAGCTTACGTTCGTCAAAATGACGAGCATCTAATAAATATCTCCGTCTCCCTTTCTCATCGTTTCACCTACACACTCGCGGTTTCGCGCCAACTTAGTGTAGTGTCCGCTAGACTGCGTCGCGTGGTGGTTGCGTTTAGCCGGTAAGTACTTTTGTTTTTGAGATACCTACTGCATACTCGTCATTTTGACGAATGGTTAGCTTACGCGTAACTTTTAGCTTACGTGCTTTAAGTTGATTTTTGCTTTGTTTTTTTTTTGGTATTTCGTTGATAGTGAAGAATGGCTGCAATATTGATCACAGATGACGATGACGATGATTCGGGCGTTAGATGATGAAGATTATGTCAACACAAATGATGTTTCTTCTGATAGTGAAAATGAGGATGGTTTGTTGGCTGCTGACGTTGAAAGTGACTTTCACGACGAACCCTCGGACACTGAAGATGCGCAAGTAAGTCAACCTTTAGATATTGAACAGGAACAAGAGAGGTCACCTTCCGATGCTCGTCCTCTCCGTGAGGATTCACCATTTGCTTCCAACAGCATTATCCACTTGCCTCAACCTAATATTCGTGGCAAAAATCGTCATGTGTGGGCAATTCACAAAGGACATGCTTCTTCCCGAACTTCTGCGATGAATATCGTTCGCACGGCTAGAGGACCAGCCCGTTCAGTCAGAAACATAACAGATCCTCTCGTTTTATTTGGTTCCTTTATGACTGATGAAATATGTCAGGAAATTTTGAAGTGGACCAATGCTGAAATAGCAATAAAAAACAAAGCAAACTATGACATCAACCCAAAACGAAACGTGCAAAGAGGAACTCAACGCTCTCTCTCTTCGGTGTGTTATTATTGGCAGCTGCGTTGAAAGATAACCATCTTACAAGTGATGAATTGTTCAACACGTCTTTCAACAACCCGATACATCTCGTGTGAGTACACGATGATACATCTGAGTCGACAAAGGTTTGATTTCCTCATACGATGTCTTAGATTTGATGATAAGGCTGTAAGAATAGGAACCTTGCAGTCTGTTCCAGTCACACCAATCCGAAAAATATGGGACTTGATGATGATTCAATGCCGAAACAATTACGTTCCTGGAACTAACGTTACCATCGATGAGCAATTGCTGGCATTTCGTGGTCGGTGTAAATTTAGAATGTACATCCCGAACAAGCCTAAGTACCGTATAAAAATTGAAATGATGTGTGACAGTGGGACCAGGTACATGGTTGACGCCATGCCTTATCTTGGGGAAGCAACAAATACTGGAGGAGTGCCCCTTGGTGAATATGTCGTCAAGGAACTAACACGGAGTATTTATGGCTCAAACAGAAACGTTACCACAGACAATTGGTTTACATCCATCCCATTAGCTAAACAACTGCTACAACAACCTTATAAGTTGACAATAGTTGGAACTTTGAGGGCCAACAAAAGAGAAATACCGGAAGAAATAAATAACAGCCGAGGTAGAGCGATAAGTTCTTCCATGTTTTGTTATGATGGGCCACTAACTCTCCTATCATTCAAACTGAAGCAAAGCAAAACAGTATATTTGTTGTCGTCATGTGACGAAGAAGGGACTGTGAACCCAACATCGAAAAAGCCACACATTATAGAATTTTACAATGTCACAAAAGGGTCACGTAGACACATTTGACCAGATGTGTTCAAATATGTCTTGTAACCGTAAGACTAACCGGTGGCCCATGTGCATGTTTTATGGCATGCTCAATATAACGAGTACCAACTCCTACGTCATCTCCTGCCATAATGTATTAGTGTCTGGAGGTAAACCACTGGCACGAAGGAGCTATATGAAACAACTGCATGAAAAACTCGTTGAACCTTGGCTAAAACGTCGACTGGAAATACCAACAATGCCTCGTAGAATGAAAGACAAGATAAGAGACGTCTGGGTTAGAACTATGAGGAAGGAAGGTCAAGTTCAAGGTCAAAATCTTGAGCAATCTGGTTGTGGAAGTAATCCAATACTTGAAAATGCCTCAATAAGGAAAAGGAAAAGCTGCAGTTTGTGTTCCTATAAGAAAAGACGCATGACCAAGAATCACGGCAATAGTTGCAGAGTTCCCATTTGTGGCGAACATACGGTTGACTTTTGCCCAACTGTGCCAAAAAAATCTAAGTTAATCTAATTCATTTTACTATAAGTAAAAGTAGAAATTTCTAAACAATAGTTCCTAATTTAGTCGTTGTAAGAAGTTGTGCCTTATTGACCTAAATGAAACATGTGCCATTTATGATTTGGGATTTAGTACTTAAAAATTAATTAATTATTCATTTTTGTTATAATCATGTTTAATTTACATCCCATATTTCCTATAAATATAATAAACCTAATTAAAATAACATATTTTTTAAATAAAACACTTTTGAAAAATGGTCGTCAAAAAGTCGAATGGTAAGCTTATCGTAGAAGTCCAGGAACGTTAGCTATCTAGGGAAGCTAAGAGAGTACTTATTTAAAAGATTAATTCAGAACTTCAGCCCTGACATGTTGCCGCAGCTTCGCAAGCAATTCGGCAATTATCCAACGGAAAAGTACTACTGGGATAAAAGTATCCTGTGGCTATCGTCTATCAGTGTGCCAATTTCATCGAAATCCATTCAGCTGTTAAGGTATGAATAGGAACTTGCCAACAGAGTTATTTTCGCATTTTTAATATCAGTATGGATGGATTTATCATCGCGTCCACTGCTGGACAGAGTCCTCACCAAAGCACCATTTTTTTTTTTTTGGTATGTCATCTCGCAGGTCAACCTATGAGGTTGTCGTCTGCTTAAGCGGACTTGCCTGTGGTTGTCCTAATGAATTAAGGCATCCAGCCAGGACTTAAACTTAAATACTAACTAAAAACTAAGCGACTACACGCTAAGGGCACCCCCTGTGGGGTACGAACCTCGGCTTAGGTCGTCGTTAGAAGAGGGCAGCAAGGGACTAGCTGGATCGGGATTTGAGTGATTTTGGAACGAATTCAAATCGTGGGCTGGCTCGAGCGAGCGTCGGGAGGGGCGTGGATTTGGGCGTCTCGGCGGGCCTCCGCGGCGGGCTTTTGCGCTTGTGTAAAGTGCTGGTGGCCTTACTGCTCTCCTGGAGGAGGGTAGTGGCGTCGGGGGCGATTAGGGTATGCCTTGGTCGGCGAATACTGCTTATGCGGGAGGGAGTATAGCGGGTGGCCTCTGAAATCAGGGGATTTGGGTGTTTTATGCCACATTCAAAGAAACGCTTGGATAAGCGTTTCATAAATTGGTTTATGGTTGGCATTTTAAGGTCGACGTGAAGATCTATATTGCGGACATTGTAGGGGGCACCCGTGACCTTTCTGAGGAAACGGTTCTGGAGGGTCTGCATCTTATGGAGATGACGTGGGTGAGCGTGCGCAAATACAACGCAGGCATAGGTCATGATGGGACGGATGACTGCAGTTTATATGCGCAGCTTGCATTTAAGTGACAGTTTACAACGGGCTGTTCCCCCAAGCACCGCCACTTTGTGCTTCCCGAATCGAGCAGCTTTCTAATTCATCTTCCGGATGGAAGTAATGTGCGATCCGATTTCCGTAAGAACTTGTGTGAAGTCTTTCGTAATGTAGGTAATATGACTATATGGTTTTTCTTTACAAATGCAAGATTTTAATGCTATAACAACCATTGCATGCTCCCATAAGCACAACTGCATGTTTATTTCACATTGCGCACTACTGCAAACAGCAAATTTAAACACCAAAAATAAAAGTCGTTTCCCAGCAAGCATTTTTGTGCAATGGAAGTACTATTGTTGGTGTACAGAATATATATCTGATGGCTATGTGATGGGTCCTTTTCCTGTATAGGTACTGTTTTCAAGGAATATTACCTGACATTAATGTATTAGGAACGTACACCTCTGTCTTTTCTTTATATGGATTGTAATTTACTTTCATTAATATGTATGAAACTGTCCCAGTTTAATACATATTAATGAAACAGTAAGTCTCACTGTCCTCTTAGGTTTTGTAAAGGAACACAACAACAGGGCGGGTCTGAACTAAGCCTTGAGATTTCACTTCATCCCCAAAATCCCGCCTTCTCTGTGTCGCACAGACACAGAGCAGGCGGGATTTTCGCGGGATCTGTTGGGTTAGAACTAACAATGAATTTATCATACAACATCACGGCTTTATTCCACAAAGGGTACAACAGAAGTGTATTCTATCTACCTAAGTATGTGCAACTACTTTTCCTCGCTTAGATTTCAGTCCTAGGAATCGAGCCCAGGACCCCATGCTCAGCAATCGCTTTCTCGACCAACAGTTTTACGAGGTAGTGCAATAATATATATATATTGAGAGTAAAATATACAAACTGCTAGGCCTCAGTCTGCCTCTCTATGAGAGGAAGTGGGCTGTAATCCACCACGAGGGTCCAGTGCATTTTCCTTTCATAGTATAACAAACTTTGTTTACACTATGTTACAAACAATGATCTTGTGATGTATCATGTGCTTTAATTTTAATTTTGTGTGTGACTTGGCAATTGCATTACATTAAGACCAGTAATAATAGTAAAAGGAATTTAAATAATTAGAAACCTACTTTGAGCATTTTATTTTCCGTCTAATAAACAATTACATCTTCGTATTCCTAACAAACAAGTCCTTTATCAGTGCACAGCGTGGCTGCAACGTTCTTTTCTCCTCGACAAAAAAGAAAGTAAACACACATCAAAGGAAGTGGGATCTCGGGAGGCGGCACGTGCCTAAGTTGATCCAAAATTTAGTCCTTAGATGTATGCAGTTGGACACATGTGCACGTCGGCTTGGCGGTCCAAAGTATAAAGATAAAAGTTTCGTGAATACTTGAACCGAAATGGCAGTCTTCAGTGATGTGAGGGCCGAGAATTTTCCTCGCTGGAACTATTGTTTTGGAGGAATCTAATGTGAAAATGGAAAACGCGCTTGACTTGCCACACTTTCGTAAATTGTACGCGGAAATGGGAACATATTGCATTGGCCCAGCTTAGGACAGTGTGCGAAAGAGCTTCATTAAGAATATTAGTGAAACTGTCTGAATAATAAAGTGTATGTTAGCAAACATAGTTGCAGGCTAAAGCAACTGGGTAAATAGGTATCAGAATAAATAACTGCACATTTTATACTAGCTTTAACCCGCAACTTCGTCCGCGTGAAATTCCTTGTTCCCTCGACCCACCACCTCGCATCGCGTCGCCGGTCCGCGCTTTTACCTCGATTTCGCTCACTGATCTTTCTTATAAATAATTTTTCAAATCCGACTAGTAGTTCTAGAGATTACCGTTTTCAAACAAACAGACAAACGAACTCTTTAGCTTCATTATTAGTATAGGTTAATTAACACCTGTATACCGGCGCGTTTTACAGCAAATACTCCCTTACTCTGATGTTTTTCCTCAGCACCTCTACCAAACAATACGTATCTAATCGTTTCTGTATACTTACCTAAAGTAACGAAGCCCTAACTTTGAAAAGTACACCGGGCTCGTAGCAAACAAACAAACAAAGCAACACGCTGGCGCCCCCGCGATAATATCACTTCAACTCCGATTTATCAAGAAAATAAAAAAATGCTCTTTTACCTTGTAAAATTAAGGAGCTGTAAACAAACTTAACGCAACTGTAAAAAGAGATATATGGTTGGATCTGAAGGCCAGTATATTCTCGAACTTGAAAAACATTTAAATTCAAATCGATATTTCATCTCAGCGGCAATCAATGTCAAAATCTTGTCATAAATTTATGTAAATTGATTGTATTTTTGACAGATTGAGTCTAAGATTATAATTCGAACGTTTTTATAAGTACGGGAAATGCCCCTCAGATAGAAATGTCGGTCTGACTTCAAAAGATTGGAAACACACGAAAATCATAACCCACCTTCTTCAATCGGGTATAAAAATACATGAGGAGCCCAAAAGGTCGTTTATAACAACAAGTTACAAGTTCAGTGATAAATGGAGCGATAATAGCCTTCGTCTACAGACACTGATTTCCAATTGAAAAGCCGGTGAGGATTTTATCCTATCCCTTTGATCAGTGTTTCGTACATGTAGCCTACACGTGCCTGTAGGTAGGAAGTTAACAAGTGAATTGGCACAAACTATGTTACGACTTTGATACGGATCACTCATTCCTCTTTAGAGCCCTTTCGGCTGGACGCGGATATTTACAGAAAGTAAATGTAAGTTGAGGTAACAAAATGTTTAAAACCTTTGATTATCTGAACAACGAAACACCAAAACTTAATTAAAAGCCACATTTCTGGTCGTAGCATGTTCCCAATCAAAGCAGTTATCATCTGAAATGGGGAGTAACTAACCGAACTCATCGGCTTGAAATCCGATAACCACAAGCCGCGGTCAAGTCTTGAATACGACAGAGTCCTCATTCATTGTATCGGTAGCTCCCGCACTATGTCGGACACAGCCGTATTGCTTATATAACCATGTGATTTATCTTTTACGTATCTGCATGCGGTATTATAACTGTTTTATTAAAATAAAAGTTTTTATTTTTTGCGTAGTACGAAGCCTTTAGGGTCATGTTCACCAACATTTAATCAAGCGATTACCTACATACCTATGTAAACCATTTTCTTATGTTTCAACATAATATGGAACTGATTTAATCAATTGAAAATATGTTGGTGATACCAACATATTTTCAATTGATTAAATCAGTTTCCGGGCCTTAGTCATCTGCCTTGTAATCGTTGTGGTCTGGTTACCTCCTCAAGCCGTGACACCGAAAAACCAACTTTATTAAGGAAAAAAATAATAAGTGAAATAATTTTTCTCCATATTATAATGCAATTATAACTTTTTTTTAAACAAGATTTTAATGAACTAAAAGTAATAAATAAACTTACGTTAATAGAACCTTAAAATTTTCTTAAAAGCTTATCACAAAGTGTAAGAATGACGTTCAAGCCCTAAACTTTTAAGATAAAAAAACTGGGTTGTAGAATCAGGACATGCATAATAAATGCATTGTCTTCGAATCATAATGAACATGTGAAAGGAGACGGAAATTACTCCATAGATTCCTGGGCCCAGGTGTTAACTGAGTCATGCTAGCCTTATTTGTAAGAGGATATAATAACAAGGCCTCACAAAAAAAAGTGAAATTTGGCTATCCAGGAACCAAGTTTTAGGAATTATAGTAAAAGGGAGGTTATATTATAACATTGTAGTTTTTGATGTTATTTATGAAATACTTTTGAATGGCTTCGGTTGTGTAATGGTTTTATGCATGGAGCGTGTGACGTGTCGAAGATCTGACACGTCTGGCTCTCCCGCACCCTGTACGGTCGCTGACAAGTTTCTACATCCAATATCCTGTAACCTAGAAGCAGTAGGCACCAACCTTTTAAAAACAAAAAAAGGAAGTAAAATAAAACACCAACACATGTATTGAACATGTATTTATTGTTCATCTTCAATAATTATGAGAATAATATCAAAAAAATTGTGCAGGAGGTACGATATTTTCTTGGTATCTTGCCCAACTGAGATACCATATAATGCACATTAAATGGGCACAGCAGCCTACAGTCCTTCTACCTACAACACAGTTACAATAATATGAAAATATTGAATTTCGTCCTCTTCGACAGCAGTCCTCTTACACAGCGATCCATGTCGTCAATATCCAATCGATAGGCGTAAACAGTTGTCCAAAATAGAGAGCCAGGTAATTTAGAGTAGCAAGATCCGTCAAATAGTCCGTTATAATATGCAAAGCCGTGGTCGTGGGTTTAAACAATAAAACAAGGAAAGTACGCGCGCACTCAGACGAAAAAAAAAACGAACGACTGCATCTGTCCTGTCAGTCAGAGACTGACTGATGTCAGACATTGTGTTGCTGGAAGAAGAAAAAAATCACTATGAATCGATTCAATCGATTCCACGAAAGCTTGATATGCACTTGTCACTCGATTTTCATACATATTCTCAGATTTTACCTTTTTAAGGTAATTCAGGCATTTTATATCAATTATTTAGTTTTATTAACTTAATTTTAGTTTTCTCGCTTCCTAGGTAGAAACATGGTACCATAATTTGTGATTTCCTTAAGAAAATTAACTCAGTTTTTTTTTTAAACTTAAAAACAACAATCTTACCTTTGGTTAGAAAAGATAGTGCCTGATAGTCGGTGATCGCCAACAAATGAAAACAAATGACGGCCATGCCAAAGCGTAGGTACGTTATGAACAGATGGTCAGAATGTCACAGCTTAAATGAGCCCGGACTTTGTTACGCGTGTGTGATAGGCAGGGATTTATTAAAGCTTTTGTTTCCAAACAACAATGTAGGTAGGTTCGGATAGTTCGTAGTTAATTGATAGTAGCAAATGAGAAACAACCATTTTTTGTTCTTAGTTATAACCGATGTTCTTCCTCGTACAATTAATGTGTTTGAAGAGAGAACTATCAATATCTAGAAGAAAGACGTAAAGTAGCAACAAATTACTTGATGATTTAAGTAAAGAAAGAATTCTTTTCGTTTGCACTTACTTGACTATACAATTAAGAATTAAAGTCTACAAGAGAAGGTTCTTTGGAGCTTTATATAAACGGTGGTAGTGCGTTATTACAAGGAATGAGCATAGTAAGTTTCCTTTTTTTTTTTTTTTTGTAATTTTCTTGTTCCCCAATTCCAGTCCAAATTAATTTCCATGTACTTCACTTTCCTTCATGGCTCCAATTGAATTTATTACAACGTGGCAAAGCTGCCAGCCTTTTGGGCAATTTTCCCACTGACAGCGATGCGGACGAATTTTTTGATGACCAATGAGCTTTTCCCATTTTTTTCCTTCCTATACTTGTACATAATATACATTAGTATACTGTATTTAAGAATTGTTTTAGTCTTAAAAAATTAAATGGTTAGCTGTGTAATAATTGTAATATTTATAACACATTTTCCAGCCAGTCCTTTAGATATCTGAAACATCAACTAATGCGTTGTGTATCGCTCCTCGCTTAACGTGATTATTATTATTAGTACCAATGTACTGGCTCAGTTAAGTGCCTAAAGCCGAGAACAGACACGTAACACACCACGCGATTACCGCCGCGTGCTCTTTGCTGTCATGACTTGTGACTTCGTAGTGTCAGACGACCTATGAGTGTTATGGGGGATGTTACAAGTGAGCGACTTCAGCACAATCTTGTCGGGGCTATCTCAAGTGTGCATTAGTCTGCGTTATGTCAGCAATTATTCAGCGGTCAAGATCATTCGGTGTCCTAATCGTAAGTCCCAACATGGCTATATACTCGGTAAGATGTTACCCCACGAGAGGTCATTACCGGAGCGGACCGGGCGGCTTAGTTTCGGCCTTCAGAAATTTCTTAGCGTTCGAGAATTTGCGAATCAAGCTTAAAAAGGTTAAACCTAAGTACGGTTTCTGCTTATTTATTAATTATTCAGAAAATCCTGTTAACAGTTCTCATCTCTAAATAATTAATTATTAGCTCGTAGTCTCAATTATGATCGGAATTTTGTTAATCTAAAATGGTTTTAATAATTAATTTCTAAAAGCGCAGCTATTAGGTAACTTCCCTTCAAAATGTCAGACCCTAATGAAATTCAGGGCTTTGCCTTATTATTATATAATAGGTAGAGGTATTTTGTAGTTAAATTTTATTTGAAATAAATTTTGCCTTTTTTCTTCAATTGTAATATGTAAGGATCGTAGCAGGTGGCGTTATGTAGTTTCTGCCTACCCCAATGGGTCTATTGTATGATGTAAGTTTTATGTTAATTAAGCGAGCAACTAAGATAACATTGCCACGTTATGTCTCTAATAATAATCATCGCCTTTATTATTATGGCCAGAAATAATCAGAGATAATTGTATTGCCAATCGATGATGGCGGCACGCGAGTAATTTCTTCATATTACTGGTATTGGAATAACTGTCTAACAAGATAATAATCATAATGTCTGTTGGTTGACGGTTTCCCTTTGTGATTTTCCTTATAACAGTGAGATTCATTTGTCAAAATAATTATGTTGCTTTCTCTCCTTGTTGGAATTAGTTGCAGTTATTGGTAGGTATAATTGAGTTGAGAAATGTGTAAGAATGTCTCATGTTTCGGTATTAATAATAATCAGTCAGCGGAAAAACATGAAAAGTTCTAATTGAAAAGCTTACAAATCCTATAAGAAAACAATTTATACAAAAAAACGTTTTTGAACGAACTTACGGTACGTTCATACGGCGTCGAGTGTTTCTCTACCGAATCGGTTTTTTGAAGGATTCGGTTTAGTGGCAACAGTATTTCAATGAATGAGTTCACACATGCATTCAGTTTCAAGACACGGCAAAAA
Source organism: Dasypolia templi (assembly GCA_963555695.1). NCBI lineage: Eukaryota > Metazoa > Arthropoda > Insecta > Lepidoptera > Noctuidae > Dasypolia > Dasypolia templi. Next base: position 23,890,577 of record OY743143.1, on the reverse strand, counting down.
AAACGAATCTTGCTGAAATTGACATCCGATTTTGCGACTACACACCGATCCGGCCGTATTGCAAAATTTAAGATCCGGTGCAGTGGTATAGCGCAATCAATACATGCGTTCATACGATACATGCAGGGGTAGATTCGGTTATTTGCCGGATCTTGAAACCGAATACGTCGTCGGGTCGCACAAGCGAGTAAAGGCACCAACTGTTGATCGTCTTTGTACTATTGGGTTTAACCACAATCTTTCTCCACGACGGTGACGGCGATAACACCAGTATATTATAGCAAGACTGTTCACGTCCATCGCTTCCAAATCAACATGAGGAACTGTGCGCGCTCTTGCTAAAAAAAAGCCGGATGGTGAGTTCACACGGGATCTCGATACGAGGCCGTCGGTTACGGCAATGCATGATGTGCTGTGTGAATACAACATTCGTTTTTACAGATCCGATGATAACAAGATTCGGCAAAACGTGGCTCCGTGTGCAGGTACCGTCACGTTTGTTTTCAAAAGCTGTCCGAGTGTGTTTTCGTGTACATATTTGATTTGTTTTAGAGTTTATGTAGATTTTGCCATTCACGTTGCTTATGTGTCCCTTAATCGTATTAAATAATAAAATTTCACATACATTTACTAAACAAAAATTTCGTAGAACAAAAACATTGAAAAATGTAGTTGAGTACATTTCCACTTTCACAAATCTATTAATATCTTCAGAACGCGTGGACCGATTTTCTAAAATCCAACTAGAATATCCGTTTTAAACATTAGTGTCAACGTTTCTATAAAACAAAAATCACATTTTCAAGTTACGTAATTATACGACAATCTTTCGTTCCTTAAAAAATACCTTGCAAATTTCACTTTTACAGTCTTGTTAGATTTAAATATGCACATCTATAATAAAACTAAGTTAATTAAACGAACTAGAAACCAATTAACGTTAAATTAACAAAGTCCTTTTAGATTCTAGTTAGAAAATATTTCTAACTCACGACGTGCACAGAGCGGTCCTCGCACTACTTGTGCTAGTGCCCAGGTAGGGTCTCATCGCCGACAACAATAACTGATTCGACCATTTTGGGATTGAAGAAATAATCGTAAGTATTATCATTCTAGACAATAGTTTATAGGGAAAGCTACAATGACCCTTGTGTATGTATTGTTGGATGCTACTACCCGTCCCTCGGAAAGGAGGGGCGCGGTCACTACAAAACTACCGCAGGCGACAAGTTAGACTCACCCCTCCCGACCCTTGCTCGAGCCAGCCGCGCCGCTGAGCCTGTAGCTTTTATTCGTCCCAAAATCTCATAATTCCTGATCCAGCTAGTCTCTTGCTGCCCTCTTCCAGCGACACCCTTTTTTTTTTTGTTCCCGGGGTGGAAAATCCTCATGGATGTCCTCCACCCTGGGGCGGGCGGAGGGGTCTGTCAGACTCTTACTGACTAAAAACTACCCCGGTGTTCCATCTCACACCTACGCCGGGGTCGCGGGAACACATTATTCTTCCACAACCCCGGTTGGTGCCGGCCCGCTTGCGCGTGCCCCGTCTCGGGCAGGGGGAGTGAGGTGTACTCCCCCCGCAACGTCTGTGGTCGGCGCGCGAGGAACACTACGCGCGCCGCCTTCTCGGGTCCTGCTGTTGGGGGGCGACGGATGTCCCCGAATCCGTCGCCCCTGGATCCATTTAGGGGGGCTGGAAGAGGGCGTTGTCCGCCCTCCTCCGACGCCCGGTGCGTCTGCTGCGGGCCGGGTCGAGAGTCGAGATCTCTCTCTCCCTTTCCGCAGCCTCCTTCCGCGAAATGACCGTCTCACAGAAGGAAACCACCGCGTCCCAGGACTCGACGCTGCCGACCATCGAACTCACTACGGTCGGCAGCGACAGGTCACTGCCTACTTCTGAAATGAGGGCACGGCGAGGCTCCTCCGAAGCGGCACACTCTGCCAGCGTGTGCCGCGCCGTGTCCTCCCGGCAGTCGACGCAGTGGTGACACCGGGCGTCCGGCTCCCTGTTTATGCGACACAGGTACTTCCCGAAGCAACCATGCCCCGAGAGCACCTGCGTCGCCCGAAACGTCAGGGAGCCGTGCCTTCTCCCGAGCCAGCGGTCGAGCACTGGCCGGATCGCCTCGATGGTGCTGAGGCCGGCGGTAGGGCGTGACAGCCTCACCCGCCATTCCGCCACCAGGACCTCGCGGAGCTGCAACCGACGCTGCTCAAGATGCTGCTGCATCGGTCGCTCGCCCCGCTCCCGTCCAGCGACACCCTAAGCCGAGGTCCGTACCCCACAGGGTGCATACCCTCTGTCACGAAAACCCGTTACAGAACATGCATATTCGAATCAGCGTAAGACCTGTTTTAACTGTAAGGGCCGACGTCGCTTGTTTCACAATTGCCCAAAAAAATCGAAACCGTCCGAGCCAGTGTCCAAAGTACGTCCCAACGTTCCAAACGGCATGTTGTGTAAAAAGATAGGGCATAGGGAGGACATTTGTTTTGCCAAAGAAAGATCGTTTGGACCACAGGGTATACCGGACGTAACGCTATGTAAATTTTTGTCATGATCCTGCGGAAGAAACAGCGACATAACCACCGCACCAATGTGTTAGTAGACAGCGGCGCGCTAAATGTAGAGGACGGACCGCGAGACGATCCTTTCGGCGATAAACGCCCTACATGAAAGTGAATGATCATGGATCCATGTGTGTTGCATGATGTATGAATGTCGATGACACGAGTATTGATGTTTATGTGTGAAGAATGGAACTCCATGGAGTACTAAGATGTCGTCCTGGTACCCCATAGACAATTCAGCTAGTCAGTTTATGTGTCGGATGAATGAAAGAAAAAGGCCACGTAAGATGAACTGAGTGCAAGCAAAAGAATAGGCAAATGTTTTTGCTCTCCGAGAGACGTAAATCTTCCTTGTTGGATTCACAGAAGGTGACCTGACTGAAGACACTACTCATGCTCATCATGGTGCAGAGCCGGTCGCTGGGCCTTCCCGTCCAGCTGACGATACCAATGGAGGACCGGACCTTTCTGATACCCCTTGCGCGGTCAATATAAAACTACCGTAGGCGACGAGTCAGACTTAAACCTCCCCGACCCTTGCTCGAGCCAGCCCGCGCCGCTGAGCCTGTAGCTTTAAATTTGTCCATAAATAACACCAATCCAGCTAGTCCCTTGCTGCCCTCTTCCAGCGACGCCCTAAGCCGAGGTCCGTATCCCACAGGGTGTGCCTTGGCGTGTAGTCGCTTCGTTTTTAAGTTTTTTAAGTCCTGGCTGGAGCCCTTAATTTACTAGGGCAACCACAGGCAAGTCCATATTTTTTTGACCTGTGAGATGCTATTTAAAAAAAAAAAGGAAAAAAGAGTCAGACTCACTTTTCGATTGGACTTCGTTGCGTGCGGAAAGCGCTGTCTGTCAGCCGTTCGGTGTAATCTGGTATCTCGGTATCTCATAATCTGTTATTGATTTCCTTGATTTGATAGATGATGATTTTGTTTCTCTGATTGTAATTTTTCTGTTTGTTTATTATTTTCATTAGTTTTTAGGTTAATAAATATTTCTTTATTTAATTGTGATTTCACTTCTGTCCTCACAGTATATTTACGAAAAACAATTGTTTCTAATCTTCTTCAATTTAAGTTTTGCGGGTTTTTACTCGAACACAATCTTACTTTACTCGAAACTACAATGATTCCGTACGGTTGTCAAACGTGGTATTTTGACAGTTTAAATCACGCCAATTTCGCGTTCATACGGTTTCGTTCATTTTGACATAAAGAATACGATATTCGTTGTCTAGCTAAGGAAGTGACGTGGTTTCGAAGCAAAGGATCATTAAGTGGTCATAGTGAATTAGAGCCCAGCAATAACATTTGTTTGCTCACTTTTAACGGCCTTAAAGCGAAAATCTGGCTGCCTTAGCGCTGAGCAGTGCTTCCTAAGCCGGAGAAATGCGGGCTTTACAGCAAGCGGAGTTATAGCCACAATGGCCCGGATTTAAGAACTCTCTTGTATGAAAGCCTTAATTTTAGCCTTAGTGTATGTTTACTAATTTCCCAAGAAATATTGTAAGCTGTGGCATACAATATTTCTAGTAAAATACTGATTTAATTCTTACTTATACATCATGTAAACGATAGAAGATATCTCCCTCTTTGCTCATAAAGTAGTACGAATTAATATTCATAGCTGGCGCCACACGCCATATCTGCGGACTGAAATTGTCCCATTTTATATTTTATTCCTAATTACTACGCTATTTATCACATTTATAAAGACCCTGGAGTTGTATAGCTCTCGGCGGCTTTCTTTGTAATTAAATGGTTTACGTGTTTTATCGAAGATTGGGTATCGTTACAAATACAATTAGATTCGTAGACAACAGATATTTGCGGAGCGCGCCCCGACATGGTTCACTAACTTTGTTCTGTTTGTGATTTTTCATCCAGTTTGTTGTTACTTGATAGTCCTACGTCTGAATAGTTGGAGCAAAACGAACTAATACCTTTGGGCTGGACATGGAAAAACTAAACTCGTAAATCATGTGTTTGGAACTTTCAAAACAATGTCTACGTATAATTCCAGTCGATAGCGAACGTCAAACGCATACCGTGGAAGTGATATATTTTCCAATAAAAAGTGCCTCGCAGCGCCAGCGTAGAGAACGGCTATGCGTCATTCTTAAAGAACAGACCTACGCAGACAGAACGAATTAAAGTAGTCGATTTGTTTGGAGTCGATATCAAACGAGAAGTGTCAGTGTGGTTGACAGATGGCCCCCTTTGACTTATGAGACAGAGTTGCCGCGCGTCTTCGAGTTACACGCGAGTTAACCAATTTCCTCCCCCCGTGTCGGTTACGCGCCTCCTCTTGGTGTTTTCATACCTATAGGAGGCTATGGCGAGGCTAGAGGATGTACGTTGCTTTCATGCAGGCTGGTCAAGCTTGCAGTAATGTGTAACCTTGACAGGTTAACTCTCTAGGCTCCAGAGTGGGAATGGTCAATAAGTCCAGTTAAGTTTTTATTATATGATGTGTCCTGCCAATTCCGCATTAAATATGAGACTTTCTTCTTACGTCCACAGTGTCAGATGGCTTAGAAATTGTACGTGCGACCATACCACCAACGGTCGGCGGACTGGTATTGAAGTCTCTCTACAGACGTATGTGGTCTGTGGACAGGTGTCCATTCTAAGTTTCATGGCATAATTATTCTAATAAGGCTTGTAATCAGTTTCACGCCATCTAGCTTTGACCCAGTGATTTCCCAGAGGTGCTTCTAATAACGTAATAATTAACTCTGCGTAATGGACGGAGGATCTCGATTAGGGACTGATTTGAATTATAGTGTGTACCGTTATCTCAGGTATAAGTAACAATGTATATTTACGTACCTATCTGGCTGCATAATTTTGGCATTACTGAACGTACAAACACTTTAACACGTCAATCATATTTTAAAAACTAGATAAGGTCGACGTTTCCTACCCGACTTCTCTGAGAAGAAGGGCCGAAAGAAACTCAGAAGTCACAGTCCCTTTTAAAGTCCAGACATAATCTTGGTCAGAATAAGTAGATTGGTGTCTGAAATGGTCTTTGGAAGAAAGAACCACACAGATTGAGTGGACCTGTCCAGTCAGTGCAGGCGTTTGTCAGTAATCATGCAGCTTAACTGAGAACTTAAGGAGCTTAACGATTCGACGAACAGTACCAAAGAAAGGACATTTGGGTAGGCCACATAAACTGCCACACCACGATTAAATCAAACTGAAAAAAAAAACTGAAAACAGGATGACCCAAATAGTGTTCACATTTACAATACTTAATTAAAATAATATTATACTTTTCAAAGTAAATATTCATGTCATCGTTGTATATAGAAAAAAATATGACGAAGAGTTGGCTATTGTTGAAATCAAATTAGAATTTACGAATAAAATATACCTACACTAGCGAATCACGCACTGCCAGTACACGACACAACAACCTATAAGGGACGCCGCGACAGTTTCTAAACGTGTTCACTGCTTGACCGCCACCGAAAAACTCAACTTAACTTTGTCGAGCGCCGCTGGCATTCCAATTAGTCAAACGTGACTAACGTATTTCCGGCATATATTAAAAAACAAGATTCACTGTGTAAATTTATTTGAGCAGCTCAATCCCAACCCTTTTTGTCCGCACTCTAGTCTTTAACAGTATAAAAGGCTTTCTGGCTTATTTTCCACTTTATAGAAGACTACCTTCTGCCCGCGACTTCGTCCGCGTGAACTTTATTGTTCCCCCGACACACCCCGTCTCATCGCATCGCCTGCCCGCGCTATTATTTCTTTTTCGCTTATCGTTCTCTCCGAATTTTAATCTTTATTCGGCTCTTAAGGGTCCCAGCGTTGTGTTAAATAGCCTTCCTCAAGATGGGCTTTAAAATGCAAAAATATTTTATCAAATCTGACCGGCAGTTCCAGAGCTTACCTCAACATACAAACTTACAAACGTTTAAACAATAATTACCTCTTTATAATATTAGTATAGACTATATACAAACTCACAGCCCTAAAAAAATAAATAATATGTAAATGAATATATAAAAAAAACAGCATCGCTGTCAACAGGAAAAGTGCCCAAAAGGCTGCCAGCATTGCCACTCTGCCTAACTTGCACGGCGTTATGGTCATTCCGTCTGATCTCTTCCCGTCGTCGCGTGTCAAGCCGTTGGGTTCTAAAACAACTGGCACCCGGCGGCGGTGACAAGAGCACGATGGATGATGTCGTTACTGCATAGATGAATTTATTAAGGCTTAGTTCTTGAATGTGTCTAGGAAATTTATTATAAAAACGTATTATCTTGGCATCTAAACGAGTAGGAGTATTTTCTTGAGCCTGGTTGTAGGAACAACAATTGACAATGCCAGATCCAGCCCCAGCTATTTACAAGAAATGTCAATTAATGAAACTAATTGTAATGATTAAAGGACCTTTTCATAATACATTTTTTTTTCTGTAGAATTTGCCGATTAGGTACAAATCAATGATAAATGGAAATCAACCCCTGAATTTCCTACTGCGTTACTTATTGCGCATGATACACCACAAAAAAAAAGTTTTAAATAAGTACCTGTAAAACGAAAACCCATATTACGATTATAATAATTATGATAATGCGTAACTTATATATGTTTAAATCGCTTTTTAACATTTATAAACTGCATCTAACCTATAATCAATGTCAATATTGTTTTAAGATTTTAACAGAATCCGCAAGTTCTACAGGCATTAGGACAAATGTTTGGTTAACAGTAATAAATAAGCTTTAAGATGCTGCATATGGCTTGTAAATGACTTTTTGATTTGAGTGGGGCAAAGTTCTATAGAGTTACTGGGATTGTCCTTTGTTTTTTTCCTAGTATTTATATTGTGGATATCACTATACTTTTTTAAACAGATTGATATTTTTATATGCTTAATAAAGATTTATACTGAGAATGTCTTCTGTCATTATAGGAATCTCCTTAAACAAAAATTTACTTAATATGGGCGGCATTTTCCCACAACAGAATACCGTACGACATCACACCGTTTCGAAGATTATCTGTTATTTTCTAGTTGATTAAGAGATGTGAGCATCTTCCTCAGGGTTGATCGAGGTATTCTATTACTTCAATGATGTTAGAAGCACATATTAACCTTGAACTGATGCTGGAACCTGGGTCACTTCGAATTTGCAGGATACCTAAATCCCTCATCAACATACAGTAGAAATATCGGGGGACGGCTAATGAAAACGTCAAACAGACGAGGCCCTGCGCTAATAAATGTATATTGTATTTTCATTAGCCATCTCCCCCGACGCGACCAGACTTTGATCGAAATATTACCTATAACTTGTATTAAGCTTAAAGGGGCAAAAAATTTTTTTTTTAGAAGTTTTACTTTTAAATAACTTTTGTAACTTGTCTTACATGAGGTATCGTAAGCTTAATACATTTAGAGTTAGTGGGTGGTAATAACATTTTTTTCAGCAATGTTAATATCCACCTAGTCAAAGTAGTGAAAATAATGTATCGAGACGAAGAAAGGACAAGATAATGGAATCCTTTCGCTAATTAGCATCACCGTAGTCACAGATCTATTAAATTATCTTTTCAGTCGCCGATTTCCTTAAACATAAAATTCTCATAAATGGATGTTCGTAAAAGTAATATATAAGAGCGAATTCATCTATTTGGGTATTTAATTTGCGGAGAAATTCTCATTTGGCACGTGTCCAACTAGAACTAAGGGAATTTAACCGCAATTCCGATGAACTTTCGCAGAAACTAAAAAGTTTTCATTCTATCTTTTCTCACGTTCATCCCCTATACGATTTGTTAGGGAGCGGGTCAAGGTTCTTATTCCTATTCAATAAGATTATCACCATTCGGATTTTAAATGAAAATATTTCATACACTATTCCTACCTTTAGAAAACTTTATCTTCGCGGACAACATTTTATTGTGTAGCCACTAAAGAACGAACAAAATATGTCTTCCATTGATATGTTGGACACTTTATACAAATTAAAAAAAGTTTGTCTTCCCAAATGGGTGTACAAAAAAGTGAATTACTGAGGTGAATTTCATCCGAGAAAAAGTAACCCTAAAGCTAAGTGTTGTCGAGTCATGTTTAATACAATGACGGCGAGTTCTTGTTAGTGGGACGCCGGCTTCATCGAAAAATTCCTTCAGGCGTTCCGCAAATACTTGCATGATTGAAGAGGCGGCGGACGAACACACGCCTCCCGTACCTGCCGATATTTTGAACTACACGGAATGTTTGCAGCGGGAATTCTATGAAAATAACAGGCGCCCACCTTAATGCTGATCGTATTTGTGTACCGTATGCATCTGGCCGTGTTTAGTAAATAAAATAACCGTTACAAAAATTTAAACAAGTTTCTCTTTCATAACATTAACATGCTTGTTTCATGTAGTCTGCGCTCTGTCGACTAACATCTGGATCATTCGCTTATTAACCCTAAATAGTTGCAGTCTCTGGTAAGTGAGGCCAGTTAATTGAGTTGGTAATGTAAATACAAACCACACGGCCACATGGCCGCCATGATACTTGTGTAAGAATCCTCACGAACTTTTTCAATGGATTTATTGAAGTGTAAGAAGACGAAGCCTTACATTTTTCCGTCGCATAATGACAAAAAATTTACGTCATTGTATATTTACTTAGTCAAAAGCAGAGTTCGGGGATTTTTACTTAATTCTTGTACTCGCCTAGTCATTAGTGCGGGCGTTGTGGCGTAAACGGCAAATGCACTATTACAGCCTTACAGCGGCGTAGTTAGAGCAAAAATAAAACAATCATTTGTACAGAAAATGCAGTTTTCCCAGATGTTATGGGCATTTTGGTGAGGAAAGCTGTAAACATTTCATATTCCAATGTTCTCGGTGAAGCTCAAAAGAGTTTTGTGTGTGACCGCAACAAATACTTAGTATTGTTTAAAAAGGGACTCCTTGAAGATGTGTATAAGCGACTCCTTGAAGATGTGTCAAGAATGTGTTAGAACCATTACGTGAGCGACGTCGTTTAATAGTTTTCGTTGTTCACAGACAATAAAGTGGCAAACAAAAAATGTAACTTTAAAGAGACAAGATTTCGCCTTTGCGCGCCTCCGCGGTCGGCATTCTGCTCGTGTTTCATGTTTTCTCTCGAAGTAAGATCCTTTGATCTCAGTTTTACAATGTCTGTGTCTCATGTTTTATAATCTTACAGTATATATATGTCGGAGATGGATAACAATTACAAGTGATCTTTATTATTAACTATTGTCTAATAAATCGACACATAATTTATGAAGTGCTCTGTGTACGCACTAATTGATTCTTGGTAACTTATTTCAATAATTGTAACCGATGGTTTTGTTCAAAACGATTGATAACAATGTTACTTTAATTTTATAGTCATTTACTTTGTTAATTTATCATTGTTTGTTTACGACAATTATTCTTGTATTATTTGATTACTTTATAATGTAAGTCTTATAAGATTTAGCACATTTTAGTGTTTTGTATCAAGTAAACACGTGACGTACTTCCGTGCGTCATCGGACAGAGTTGTTGTGGAGGGATTGCAAGGTGGGGGCATCGTCTTATAAAATAGCGTGCCCTCTGTGTGCGAGTCAGTCGATCTTCGGATTCGACTCAATACAGAGCTCCCCTGCTCCCGACAAAACTGTCGGTTTACCTGGTACAGCGCTGCTGACATAGCTGTATTGGCTTGCTGATAGCGAGCGATACACTTTGTCGTTGAGTGGCTTGGCCACTATACGAACTGAGACCTGAAAAAGTCTGTTCGGTTAATTGTATTGTTTCAATTTGTACGAGCGTAATTAATAAAAACCCTGTAATTGTATAAACAGTATTGTTTATCCCTATAAAATGGGAACTCCAAACCCTGACGAAATACCGCTCGGCACTCCTGATCCTACATCAGAAGTGGGATTAGGTTTAGCCCAGGAATCGCTAGGTGTTGGTGATCCATGGCGAATTGTTTTTGAGCTTCAGTACCATAATATGGCTCAGTTAATTAAATCGATTAAGACTCTCTTCACTCCATCTACTGTAATTAGCTTGCCCGATTTTGACCCAGACCTATCTGATTCCAATGCTCAATCTTGAAGTACAACCGTTTATATTTGCCTATCGGAAAGCCTCTTCAAGGTAGCACTCTTATTATTGCCCTCGCTAAAGCCTTAATGGGCAGTGCTAACGTATGGCTTTCCCAAGTATCGTATTCAGGTATGACCTGGACAGACTTTAAGAGTCTCTTCCTCTCTCGTTATCATAGTTTCGGAAACTGTTGCCGCTACCCTCATTAACCTTCATAATAGTCGACCGAAAGAAGGAGAATCTGTAGCCGCATTTGTAAAAGCCTGAGTGTCATTGGTTTTTACTGTACTGTCCCATGTCTCCAAAATTTGATTTCCGTGCTCATCGACTAGCATTTACTACCGAAATACATACTAGGCATACACTTCAACAAGAACTGAGTGTCTTGTCCTATCTTAAGAGAAAGTCTCAGATTTCCTCTGACCAACTCGATTCTTCTGAACCTGAGAGGTTCAAACCAAGTACAATAGTATGTCACATTTGTGGTATTTTGGGGCATAAATCTACAAACTGTCGCAAGAAGGCTGAGAAAACCAATCATCCTGGACCAGCCAGCTCGTCACATAAGGCGACACCACAGAAGCTCGTCTGTTACCGCTTTGGAGACTCGGGACTCGTCGCTCCACGCTGCCCAAAGGCGACTGCAAGGCGATCGGAAGGCGGCCGGGAGTCTACCTTCGAGCAGCCAGTCCTCCGTGAAACGAGTTGAAGCGTGTGATGTGCGACCTATCAGAGATTTTCTACAGCAATCTGGTGAGTCGCTTCCATTTTACTATGACTCTGGGGCTGAATGTCCTCTAATTGCTGAAAAGTTGCCTGGCAAACGTATCTCTTGTGTGGTCAATATGATAGGAATAGGAAATGCTAACTTACCTAATATGTACCGAACAAATTCTGAGTAAAGTAGAAATAGATGGTTACCATTTAGTACTCTCTCATATGATACCGGATGCCTATATAAGTCATAGTATCATGATAGGCCGTGAGATTTTAAAATAAGGTTTTGCGTTTATATGACCGAAAAAAAGTATTTTTGTTAAAAAAAGTAAGATTATTGTTGATCAAAGCTCTATTCCTGATACTCTGATTTTTTTATGATATTGATCTCTTCCAGAATCAAAGAACAAAGCATAACAGACTTTTTGAAATTACAACTCTGTCAAATAGTTGTCTTTTCGCTGACCAACAGCGTACGCAATTCTAAAATTTTAGCAATCGTTTCTAACATGAAAAATAACTTTCTACCCCCTAATGTTGTCAAAGTTATGAATATCGATCAGGAACCTTGTACCGTAAATACAACAGAATGGACAAACTCGTTGTTTACATATAGTTGGGATTAAACATTTAAAAAGATTTGTGAAAACTCAAACTCAAACTCAAATCATTTATTTCAATTAAACCATTTACAGGCACTTTTGAATTGTCAAGGAGTCGGTCAGTCAGAAATATGAAGCTAGTTGCCCATTCCAAAGCGTAGTAGGTACCTATGGAGAAGAACGGGCAAGAAACTCCATGGACACTCTTTTAAATAATAATGTTTTTACATATATCTTAGTTACATCGATTAATGTTGTTCACTATAAGTGAGAACGATGTACAAAAAACCGTACACGTTAAAAGCGTCCAGAGTGCATCAAAACATAATTAAAAACAATCCAGCTAATAATTTATTAAAATAAGCCCATTGCGAAATTGCAATAAAGCTCTTCAAGTCTGGTGTCATTATTTGAAGCACTTTCTCACGTTATAGCTGACCAAGGTCATTGTTTTTCTAGCAATAACTTTAAAGATTTTTGTGATTCTCCAAGTTTTGCTTTGCATTTAATAGCTACCGGTGCATGTATGGCTAATGGGAAGGTAGAACGCATAAGAGTTGCTGACCTTTAAGTTTGATTAATGATGACTGTTGACAGTGAGGAGAACAAGCAGCCCTGGGTATAACTAAAAGTGCCGAATACAATGAAGCCCGACATGGTTAGGCTAAAGCTATGTTGAAAGGTCCCTATCGAGTTTTAGAACTATTGGATGGTGATAGATATTTGTTAAAGTCTTTGAGTACTAATAGAATTTACAAATATGCCCATGATTATTTACGAAAAATGCTTGAATGTCCAGTCACTGTTAGTAACGATATCAATGTTGACACAGATGATGATGCATCTGCTGCAGACATAGTATAGCTGAATTGACAAGATGTCTATGCTGACTCTTTATCTTGATATTTAATCGGATGTCTATGTTGACTCCTGGATTTGGACGTTGAACTTGACGCTTATGCGGGTTGTCTATGTTGACGCCTATGCGGGTTGTCTATTTGACTCCAAGTTACTTGTCGAATCCCTATGTCTCTACTTTAGTTGAGCTATGTAGTGTCTGTAGCAGTATGGTCAATTTGAATGGTTGCTATGCAACTGCTATTGATAATAATTTTATTGGACTAATTCAGGATTTTTCTTTTAACATGCCTTTTGTTATAACTTATTGATAATAATTTTATTGGACTACTTCTGGATTTTTCTTTTCAACATATTACTTTCGGGTTTTTCTTGTCTACATACCTTTTGTTAAAACATATTGCTATTAATTTTATTGGTATACTTCGGGATTTTACTTTTCGACATACCTTTTGTTAAGGCTTTTGTTTGTCAGAAAGGCCGAACGATATTCACAAAGATTTGTTTTCAGGATCACACGAGGCCGTGTAAAACGTCAGTTCTGGCCGTGTCGGAGATGGATAACAATTACAAGTGATCTTTATTATTAACTATTGTCTAATAAATCGACACATAATTTATGAAGTGCTCTGTGTACGCACTAATTGATTCTTGGTAACTTATTTCAATAATTGTAACCGATGGTTTTGTTCAAAACGATTGATAACAATGTTACTTTAATTTTATAGTCATTTACTTTGTTAATTTATCATTGTTTGTTTACGACAATTATTCTTGTATTATTTGATTACTTTATAATGTAAGTCTTATAAGATTCAGCACATTTTAGTGTTTTGTATCAGGTAAACACGTGACGTACTTCCGTGCGTCATCGGACAGAGTTGTTGTGGAGGGATTGCAAGGTGGGGGTATCGTCTTATAAAATAGCGTGCCCTCTGTGTGCGAGGCAGTCGATCTTCGGATTCGACTCAATACAGAGCTCCCCTGCTCCCGACAAAACTGTCGGTTTACCTGGTACAGCGCTGCTGTATATTGACATAGCTGTATTTGATTGCTGATAGCGAGCGATACACTTTGTCGTTGGGTGGCTTGGCCACTATACGAACTGAGACCTGAAAAAGTCTGTTCGGTTACTTGTATTGTTTTACAGTCTTATTCATAAACGTGTCTTAAATTTTAATCAATTGCTTAGCAAATGTTTAGCCAAATTCTTATTCATAAACGTTGTTAAGCGCTAAGAGTTCGCTAACCAATTGATTAGTAGCTGTCAAATTTAAACGCCATCGGTAGCTTGTTAAGAGGAGGTTAAGAGGCAATATGGCGGTTTTTATTTGAGTCAGCTGTTCGATTCAATAGGATTATTGTTTGCCTCGAAGTTATTTTGTTCCTAATATCGAGCTGTGCCTTAGTAAATATGGAATTCGACAATCTTTTACGACCTTTCAGAACGACGCAGAAAAAAATTAAATCATTTTTAAACGCCAGCGGGAAGTAGACCAAGGAAGACCTACAAAGCTCGTTAAAATCCGTTACGAGAATGAAGAAAATGTAATGTAGATAACATTACATTTTCTTCATTCGAAGTACACATCATGAAAGGATTTATAGGGAAAACTCAAACAGGAGTAGGCTCAGTAGGTATATATATATATATAATACCTACTCATGAGGTTTGAAGAGTACGAGTTTGTGAGGAAGCTCATAGGAGATAGTTATTATCCAATGTGTTATCCCATGTGCCCTTAATTATATGACGCCAGTTCTAAGGCCATAAACTATAAGAATAGCCACGTGGCACGCAAATAACAAGAGACATTTTGTAGAAACAATTTATTTTGATATTTAATAAGGGAACATTTTTGTTATAAATTCCCTATTTTTTTTCCAATATTCTTCTTACAAAGTTTTGGACTGTGCCATTCTTTTCTCATGCCACTCTCATTTCTCATCAATTCCACGTAGCCTCAGCCCTAATGGTCTCCTCCCTCCCCGTCTTTGGGGTTGAATAGTATTGGTGCTAGGTGCTAATAGTGGCTTTCATAGCAGCAGTCAAACTTGTACCTGTAAACAAATATAATAATTGTTATTAAAAGACACTGAAACCCTGTTGTAACAGCGATAGGAATTAGGAAGTAGTATATAATAGACACAAGTACCTACATACATTTCCAAAAGAGTATTTTCAAGCTAGGACATGAAAAAAACATAGCTATAATCGGCTACTGATGTTACATCAGTTTTACAATCATTTGGTCAGTTTATGTTAGTAAGTGTATATAAATTCAGGGATAAATACCTTTTCCAGTTTACTCCAATTATTGGAGCTAATTATTTTCATTGCTACCATGTCAAATACAATGAAATAACGTAATAAATAATTATAATCAAATTAAAATTTTCCAATGTAATTTTTGACATACGTCTGTTAAAGTCACGACAGATACAAAAATCGTGGGTTTGACAACTTTATTTTTGAAATTCTGTTTTGTAGTCGACTATTTTGATTATAATCTGTGCTGAATACATAATTTCACCTCTATTCCGTTTCTCTACTAATCACCCGCTAACTAGCGTTTATAAATAAAGAAAAGTTAAGCATTGATTTAGAGCTAACTAATTGGTTAGCTAAGCAGTGGCTAACTAATGGTTAGCGAGATTTTTATAAATAAGGCTGTTAATTTGTAATAGTGTAATTAATAAAAACCCTGTAATTGTTTATACAGTATTGTTTATCCCAATAAAATGGGAACTCCAAACCCTGACGAAATACCTCTCGGCACTCCTGATCCTACAAATACATATACATATACAGTCTTATTCATAAACGTGTCTTAAATTTTAATCAATTGCTAAGCAAATGTTTAGCCAAATTCTTATTCATAAACGTTGTTTAGCGCTAAGAGTTCGCTAACCAATTGATTAGTAGCTGTCAAATTTAAACACCATCGGTAGCTTGTTAAGAGGATGCTAAGAGGCAATATGGCGGTTTTTATTTGAGTCAGCTGATCGATTCAATAGGATTATTGTTTGCCTCGAGGTTATTTTGTTACTAATATCGAGCTGTGCCTTAGTAAATATGGAATTCGACAATCCTTTATGACTTTCCAGAACGACGCAGAAAAAAATTAAATCATTTTTAAACGCCAGCGGGAAGTAGACCAAGGAAGACCTACAAAGCTCGTTAAAATCCGTTAAGAGAATGATTATCTACATTATATTTTCTTCATTCGAAGTACACATCATGAAAGGATTTATAGGGAAAACTCAAACAGGAGTAGGCTCAGTAGGTACCTACTCATGAGGTTTGAAGAGTACGAGTTTGTGAGGAAGCTCATAAGAGATAGTTATTATCCAATGTGTCATCCCATGTGCCCTTAATTATATGACGCCAGTTCTAAGGCCATAAACTATAAGAATAGCCACGTGGCACACAAATAACAAGAGACATTTTGTAGAACCAATTTATTTTGATATTTAATAAGGGAACATTTTTGTTATGAAGTCCCTATTTTTTTTTCCAATATTCTTCTTACAAAGTTTTGGACTGTGCCATTCTTTTCTCATGCCACTCTCATTTCTCATCAATTCCACGTAGCCTCAGCCCTAATGGTCTCTTCCCTCCCCGTCTTTGGGGTTGAATAGTATTGGTGCTAGGTGCTAATAGTGGCTTTCATAGCAGCAGTCAAACTTGTACCTGTTAACAAGTATAATAATTGTTATTAAAAGACACTGAAACCCTGTTGCAACAGCGATAGGAATTAAGCAGTAATATATAATAGACACAAGTACCTACACACATTTCCAAAAGAGTATTTTCAAGCTAGGACATGAAATAAACATAGCTATAATCGGCTACTGATGTTACATCCTAGGAATCACGCTGGACGAGAAATTACAATGGGGACCACATATAACATCTCTTGCGGGGCGGCTAAGCTCTGCCGCATAAGCTGTTAGAAAGATAAGACAGTTAACAGATGTAGAAACCGCGCGTTTGGTCTATTTTAGCTACTTCCACAGCATTATGTCTTATGGCATTTTACTGTGGGGTCGGGCTGCTGACATTGAATCCATTTTTATTTTGCAAAAGAGAGCTGTCAGAGCCATATACAATCTTCCTCGTCGCGAATCTCTCAGGGAACTATTTAAAGGGATTAATATTATGACAGTACCTTGCCAATTCATTTATGAAAATATTATGTATGTAAGAAAAAATCTACATCTTTTTAATAAAATAAGTGATAGACATAATTTGAATACCAGAAATAAAGATAAAATAGATCAACCATTTTTCAGATTAGCTAAAGTACATACATCATTTATGGGGTACTGTGTTAAATGTTATAACAAAATACCTTGTGATATATTGCAATTAAATGAAAGAAAATATAAAATTCGTATAAAAAGTACACTTTGCAGACAAGCTTATTACAAATTAGAGGACTATATACAAGATAAGAATGCTTGGAAACATGATGGTCCAGCTCCATAGGACAATCCCGTCTAGACAAAATCACACTGGTTGCTAATTGTTTTTTTTTTATTATTTTTTTTTTACTTACTCACACACTGACCTATTCCTAGTTAATATTTTAGGAAAGTCATATATTTTTACAGTGTTTGTAAATATGTGAGCACAATGTACCTATCGCGTCATTCATTTATCTGCCTTTGCTATATTTTTAGTTCTTCTTACCACTTGTGGTATAGTATTTTTATTCTTGGTGCATCGTTTTCACATATAAAAATATAATTAATGTATACAAATATTGAAAAATATTTTAAAAGAGTAACGGTGGAGTTTCTTGCCACTTCTTCTCCATACGAAACTACTTTTTGGAAGTGGCGCCTAGAATCAGTTATATTTTTATTGTAATTTTTGACGTTCAAAAGTGCCATTTTATGGGCCTATTTGAAATAAATGCTTTGACTTTGACATCAATTTTACATTCATTTGGTCAGTTTATATTAGTAAGTCTATATAAATTCAGGGATAAATACCTTTTCCAGTTTACTCCAATTATTGGAGCTAATTATTTTCATTGCTACCATGTCAAATACAGTGAAATAACGTAATAAATAATTATATTCAAATTAAAATTTTCCGATGTAATTTTTGACATACGTCTGTTAAAGTCACGACAGATACAAAAATCGTGGGTTTGACAACTTTATTCTTGAAATTCAGTTTTGTAGTCGACTATTTTGATTTTAAACTGTGCTGAATACATAATTTCACCTCTATTCTGTTTCTCTACTAATCACCCGCTAACTAGCGTTTATAAATAAAGAAAAGTTAAGCATTGATTTAGAGCTAACTAATTGGTTAGCTAAGCAGTGGCTAACTAATGGTTAGCGAGATTTTTATAAATAAGGCTGATAGTGTACAAATGCAACTATGACACAGTGGAAAGATAGTGTTCTGTCACTCTCCTCTTAAACACCGCAACAGTTTGACAGTTCCTAATGTCAGGCGGAGGTGAATTCCACAACCGAACCGCGTGTACAGAAAAATAATAAGAGTAGAAGTCAGTTGAGTGGGGAGGGGTTTTTAGGAGATTAGATAGGAACTTCGGAATCAATGCTGAGATTGAGTTTAGGGGTAGGTAGTAGGGTCTTAATAGCAAACCCGTGACATATCTGGCACCTTTCATGTAAAGTTTGATCAAGGGATAAAATGACCTTCTCCACCCTGGCCTATTTCATATTTTTATGTATATTAGCGTGAACAGAACATGTACAGTGAACCCCAGCCCGATCACTATGTACGGCAAGCCAATCCCTTGGGAGAAGCAAGCCAAATACCTAGGCGTGATCCTTGATTAAAACTTAACGTTTAAACAGCACATTAAGGCTGTTCGCGCGCGCGCCGCTTTCGCTCTTGGTAGACTCCACTTTATTCTGACAGCCCGTTGCAAACTGTCACTTAAATGCAAGCTGCGCATCTACACCGCAGTCATCCGTCCCATCATGACCTACGCCTGCGTTGTATTCGCGCACGCTCACCCACGTCATCTTCATAAGATGCAGACCCTCCAGAACCGTTTCCTCAGAAAGGTCACGGGTGCCCCCTTCTATGTCCGTAATATAAATCTCCACATCGATCTTAAAATGTCTACCATAAACCAGTTCATGAAACGCTTATCGAAGCGCTTCTTTGACTGTGGCATAAAACACTCCAACCCCTTGATCTCAGCAGCCGCCCGCTACACTCCCTCCCGCATTAGCAGTATTCGCCGACCAAGGCATACTTTAATCGCCCCCGACGACGCCACTATCCTCCTCCAGGAGAGTAGTAAGGCCACCAGCACACTACATAAGCCCAAAACCCGATCGCCGTCCTACCGTCCTCGCCGCCGAGGCCCGCCGAGACGCTCAAATCCACGCCCCTCCCGACCCTTGCTCGAGCCAGCCCGCGCTGTTGAGCCTGTAGCTTTAAATTCGTCCCTAAATCACTCAAATCCTGATCCAGCTAGTCCCTTGCTGCCCTCTCCCAGCGACGCCCTAAGCCGAGGTTCGTACCCCGGAGGGGGTGCCCTTAGCGTTGTCGCTTAGTTTTTAAGTTAGTACATAAGTTTAAGTCCTGGCTGGAGGCCTTAATTTATTAGGGCAACCACAGGCAAGTCCGTCTAAGCAGACGACAACCTCATAGGTTGACCTGCGAGATGCCATTTATAATAAAAAAATAAAAATGTACAGTGAACAGTGGCATCTTTATAAAATCTGGTGCCGTAATTTAGCATCAATGAAAATATCGATACAAAAGTAGAAAAAATGCGAATTCAAAAAAAACACTAATTGTAACAGATTGGTATGTTATTTAACTAAATCGAGAGATTTTTAAGATAATTATCAATTAACATAAAAATTGGTACAAATAGCCGATTTTTCTACTTTTGTATCACTTTAATGTTAATTGGCGGCAACAGAATTATAGTAATCGAGAGATATATAAGCACATTACTCATGCGTAAAGTTGCTTGTGTATTTAAATTCACAAGTGGTGAAGATGGTCAAATTGATCGACACTGGAAAATAGTACCTAATTGTATCAACATTAATGACTGGCTAACCTTTGCGTCACAGTATGACATTTTCCCCTAAAGCCCGTTCTGAATATTTTTGAAGCAATACCTACAGCATTATACAGGCTGGTGTGGACATCGACGCGCCCCATAGCGTGGTAATGTTACGTCGGTAAAAAAAAACAGCAATTGTTTTTTGAATAACCGACGAAAAATTTTAACGCAAGGGTGTTCAGAATCCATGGTAATAGTTTGCGCATCGGCGTCCCTGTCACTCTGAAATCATCAAATGACTTCTTCTGCTCTGGGTGGAGCGGGAGAGCGTGTCAGACCTTAACTGACTAAAACCCACCCGTGTTCCTTCAGTTGCCTGTGCCAGGGCGACGGTATCTCTTTGGAACAACCGACCCTGGCAGGGTCCCTGCCACCCTGTATTTCCACTCTTTCTGCTTTCCTCTTAGCTTACTCTTTTTGAACCTCAGAAATGTAAAAACTGTTTAGTAAAACCCGATTTTAATTTATAACAACAGCTAGGGTCGCCATTATTGTCGGAATTTATTCGGAATGTTCAGATGTTTCAGGTGATGTACAGTATTCCGACCGCAAACCAAATGCCCCTATAAATTTAGAAAGTGGAGGGAACAACCTTTTTTGCTTCATTGGTCACGCCCCAGGCAATTTAGATCCTTGTTTTTGGCTTGTATTTCTCTTGATATACATTTAGAAATCCAGAGAGAAAGGATTTATTTTTATTTTTATTTAAAACGTTCTGATGTGGTGTATATACGTAATAGTTTACGTGTTCTGGGTACATTTAGATACTAAGATAGTGAAAATATTTGGAAAATAATCCATTTATTTCATAATCAACCTATAATGTCCCCACTGCTGGGACACAGGCCTCCTCTTTTCGAGGGAGTGCACTGTAATTTAACAAGCATGCCCATTGCGGATTGGTAGCTGGCACTGTGGTCTTTGAACTTTTCCTTTTAAGACACCGTTTGAAGAGCAGTGCTGACACTTATTATTTAGCGCTGCAGCATTAAGCTGAGAGCTATAATTATATCAAGCCTAAATCCGACCACCTGTATTACCCAAATAACATTTTTACGTGAAAAAAAAGAATGCCAGTCAGCTTGAAAAGTTCACCCTTTCAGTACATACCCAATTTGGCTGATGGGTGTCCGTTTGACCGAGACGTATGTCCTCAATAAGGGATGGTCGGCCCACTATCGGGCCAGTATCGCTGACAAAGCGAAATGTTATGAGTTTGGTCGAATCGTAAGCCACCACTCCTAGAAACAAATAGTGATCAAACAAATGACTTGGAAATAATTTTTCCGAAAGTATTAGATATATAATTTGGAACTTATTTTTTATGGTAACTTTAATGGTATGGTGGCTTTATTAGTTTGGTTTTCTAATCTAAAGTATGGTTTCTCTCTTTGTTACAGAACAATTAAAGTGTTTTCATAAACTGTTTTTTACATCCGTAAGTCGTCCTTCGAAACCTTGGGTCTAGATGAAAACCAGCGTCAGGCACGTGAGGCACACAACACTATTTTCTTTTGTTTTTTTGTTCGTGTAAATATTATGTGCTTGCTGAAACTGGGTCAAATAAACTTATTTCTTTCGGCTTTTCTTGAACTTTTCTAGCAGCATAAGCATAGCATTATCAGCCTTTAATGTTTCCACTGCTAGGACACAGGCCTCCCCTCTATGTGAGAGAGTGGGCCGTAATCCAACACGCGGCTGGGCCCGGCTAATTCCCTAAAAATTTACTTGAATTAAATATGAAAATTAAGAACGAAAGGCACCACAAAACGAAGTTCTTAAAATTTTAATAAAAAGGGAGAAAATGGTCTAATCACCCTAAACGGCGGAGGCTTAATTTTATAAACTTTGAACAAATGATAATTTCGCACAAATAGAAGAAGTTTCAGTCCTTTTATAATTAGACGTCGTAAAAGAGACAAAGTTTGATTTATACGAATAAAATTATTACCGAGGGACTTTAGAAGGTTAGATTTAGGAGATAAAAAGGGTCTGAATCTGAATTGATTCTGTGAAAGTTAGGAAAAAGTCGCTTTGTTCAAAATAAAAGTGAATCTGATTTTCATTTGAATAAAGCTAAATGATAAATGATAAATGATTTTTATTTCTGTAAGTGGGTTTGTACAAACACTTTTACACGTCAAACATTTTTTTTTAAACTAGATGAGGTCGGCGTTTCCTATCTGACTACTCTGAGAAGAAAAGCCGAAACAAACTCAGAGGTCACAGTCTCTTTTAAAGTCCAGACATAATCTTGGTCAGATCATGTTAAGACCATGTGGATTGATGTCTGAAATGGTCTTTTGAGGAAAGAACCACACAGATTGAGTGGACCTGTCCAGTCAGTGCACGCATTTGTCAGTAATCGTACAGCTCAACTCAAAACATAAGGAGCTCAACGATTCGACGAACAATACCAAAGAAAGGACATTGGATAGGCCGCATAATTACTCAAACCGCCAGACCAAGTTACGATTAAAATTAACTGAGATAATAACATATAAAAAAACAAAAGTAAAAAATAAAATGATCCACATAGTCTTAACATTCACAATAATAACAATAAAATAATACCTAGGTAAGTATTCATGTCATTGTTTATTTTATAGATCATATGAGGACCTTGTAGGTAGGTGTCTGAAATGGTCTTTTGAGGAAAGAACCATACAGATTTGAGTGGGACTGTCCAGTCAGTGCACGCATTTGTCATTAATCGTGCAGCTCAACTCAAACCGTAAGGAGCTCAGCGATTCGACGAACAATACCAAAGAAAGGACATTTGGGTAGGCCGCTTTAAGTACTCAAACTGCCAGATATAAAAAAAAAAATGAAATAACTGAGATAGACAAAATATATAGAAATAATACCCACTAAGTCCTCACACGAAATTAAAATAATAATAATATTATACAAAGTAAATATTCATGTCATAATCATGAAATTTCAAAGTGTATATAAAATAAAACAAAAGTTACGTACCAAACAAAAAAAAAAACACACTCAGTATGCAAAATTTGGAGCAGGTCAGTCCCAAGCCTTTTTGTACTCAATGTAGTCTTTGACTGTATAAAAAGCTTTCTGGCACAACTACGCTTAGCATTCGTAAATTGCTGATAAGAAATGGATCTTCTTGGATTTGACTATGGCACTCGTAGAACAGTTGAATAAAGATAATGTAGTAGGCCCTGTTCGGCTGTAGGTATGTATATTTTTTTCTTGAATGTCTTTTCACCGATTTCTCCGTTAATTGTAGATAGTTTTTTTTTTGTTTTGTTTAAAAGGGTATGCTCTCGAGCTGGTCCCATACATACATAAACTCACGACTTCTTCCCATGGGGGTAGGCAGAAACCACAGAACGCCACCTGCTACGTTCCTTACATTCCTTTTGCCTCGTTTACGTTCATACATCTGGTCATACACGAGCGCCGGTTGAGAGTACTTCGCACCTGACCTTTCTGAAGAACATCACCAATAAGGTCACTATATGTCTTCCTAGGGCGTCCCCTCCCGGCGTTTCCACTCACATCTGCCTTGTAAATACCTTTTGTTAGTCTCCTTTCATTCAATAAATTTCATTCTGGTCCCATATAAATTTGATTAACTTTGCTTTACTTGTTTTTGTGTTAGCTTCAATAATGCGTATGTTTCCCAGTTAGGTATAAGTGGATGATGTTCTAATAAGATCCTGTCACTGTAATATACATAGTAAAAAAAAAACTTGGTGTTCGAATTTGTGAGGGGTAGGTACCACAACTAAATAGCGAATAAAAAAACCATTTTACAAAAAAAAAACAACCCACTTCCAAAAAACACTACAAAGTATCGGTGACTTAAAAGGAAAATACAAAACCAAAGACACCGACTTCCGAAATGACAGTTATTTTTCACTTTATAGTATTTTTCTTTTGTTTCAAGATTTATTAGTTAGTTTTATAGATGGATCTAGTACCGTAGACACTAGGAAGGATAATCAATGCCGAATTTAATTATAATCGACCGTCATCCATTCAGACAAGTTCCTTTACGATTTAAGTATTTAGTTTCATCAAGCCGTGAACGAAGTGACTCAAAACATTTTCAGGAAAACTTTTTAAAACTCGACAAACATACTAAATCAGTGTACAGCATGATTGATTTTTAACGGACGCCGGATGCTGGGCGCTTTATTTATGACTCAGTAATCGTTCAAGAGCGAGCCCTGGACTGTGGGCACTTTTCAAGGCGGCCGGCTATTTTTATATGTGGACACACGTGCCTTGCCAGATGCAACAGAATACATGATATTATATATGAAGCTCTGTGTGAAGTATAAGGTAATACTAACACTATAATGTTTAATCATTATATTTTCGTTACTGCGGATTATATTATTAGGATCAATGTATTTTTTACACTATACAGGCTGGCAGGAACATCAACATCAACGCGCATAATCCTGTAATACTATTCTGTTACCATCTCACCGTGAAAACTAAGGTGAAGTGAGCGTGGAGTGAACTGTCAGTGCCAGTGCTGGAATTGACCAAGGCGGGATTACATCGACCGCTCACTCCACGCAAGTCTTCACGGTGACATTTTAACAGAATCGACATGCTGAACCCACCTGCGTTTACATCTTTCGTCGGTTATTAAAAAAAAAGCTTTTCCATACATTTCGACTGCGTAGGCATTGCACTTTTTTTTGATAACCGACGGGAAATCTCAAAACGATAGGTGGTCTAGAATCATGTGCTGACTTCATGGCTACTCATGGTCCTTACCACCCTGTGTATAAACAAAAATATGCTGCACGTTTGGTACCTAAAGAAACCACAAATATATTAAGTAAAATATCACCGAGAACACTAAGCACTTGAAGTGTGCTTAAAGTTTGTGGTCAATCGCAAAAATCCATAGCGTCAGAATGTCGATTCTGTAAAAATCTTAATCTGAAAACATGCGTGGAGTGAGCTGTCAGTGTCATCCCGTCTTGGTGCCTAGCATCAGTGGCACTGACAGCTCATTCCACGCTCACTTAACCTTAGTTTTCACGGTGAGATGATTACGGACTAGCAGTACTAATGTAGGCAGAAATACAAGTTGGCTCTTTGGATTATTATGTCTTTAGTACCAACCGTAATAAATATTCAAAATCAAACAAACACTGCAGTTTAGAAACTGAATAATTATTATTTTCTCATAAATATAAACAGTATTTGATTTTTCAAAGTATCAAATCAGAATTTAAATGGTCATGGAAATTGCAATAACTTAGCAACTTGTCAGTAAAACCTACTTACATTCATGGCTTCGCCTCATTGCTGCTTCAATCTCAACCACACTGTACATTTTTAAATATACCTTGTTTTACACCACAAAAATAGGTACTTACATACCAAGAAAAAAAAAACTACAAAATATACAAGGGGCGGCCTTAACCATAACCTTATAAATATTGTAATGTCAACAGTATACTAAAGAACAGTGTAATAAATTGTGCACAAAAAAAAAAAACTGTCTTGCCTTTTCCCGCTTTTTATTTGACCTCCACATACCAGCTACTGGGGTGACACTATGGACTACCCGTAACGACTGTCAAAGATCTACGAATGACAGCTGGGATCGACGGTATATCCTACTTTCTCCTAAGTAATGGATGATCACCCATCTACGAACTGACCGCGGCAAGCGTAGCTTAACCTTTAGCCACGAGCCCCTCTTTGCTGTTACATACATTGTCAATTTCGAAGTGATAGAGGTTATTCATATCTAAAACTATTCTGGTTGCGTATGAAGCAGTCGTCGGATTTACCTAAAGACGGGTAGTTTAATAGAACCTGGATATCGAAGCACGAATTTAACTGAAAACGCTGACGTTCTAACGCACTTTTTCAGGGCTTGTTATTAGTTCTGTCGTTCTTGAAGGCTTTATGGTAATAATTATGTAGTGTAGGTGAAGTTCAGGGAAATTAATTCAGTCTGCGCGCGTGTTTAAACTTCAAGACTATATCCCTGCAAGCACTTTGAATCACTTTCGGCAGAATGATCTTGATTATTTACTTTGGAATACACGGAACACAGCACACTCTCTTCACACCTGATTTGTGTACGTCGAAATGGCGGCAAGCAGTTATTTTCGATTTCAGGCGTGCGCAAGTTGTTCTTCGCCGTATTTTTAATAAAACGTGTAATAAATAGCTATAACAAGGTAACTAGACATATTAAAGACTCAAAAACTGTCTCGTATATTCACAGGCGACGTGGTAATATACACGAGTATGTACACAAGTTGTCTACAGTTGTCTACATAGTATGTAATATGAAGTATGTTGATTTTCCGACATCTGGGAGATGGCAACGTGATGACGTCACTCGGAGCGTCGGATGCGCTCATCCGAATGTAACGTGACCTGATGAAATACACGAATGAAAATTTTACGTCGAATAAGTTGAGATGAAAATAAGTTGCATTTATGTATTTCAAATTATGTTGGTAACTGAAACCGATTGGTTTGAATGAATCTGTAATTTATTTGAGGCGTGATAAAATATTTTATTTAGGTAATTGACACTAGCATATCGTGGCAACAAATAAGATTCAAAACAGCGATGCATTTGATGTAAGTTGAATCGCAAAACCACGAAAGAAAAAAAAAGTACTTATATTGTTGATTGAATTCCCTTTTTTAACTTTTTAAACGTATTATTAAAAAGAAACCCCAGTTTTATAGAAAAAGATCCACAACAACATGATTTATGTTTAGAGAAAAGCGAAAATAGTTTTTATAGTTATAGTTTTTCCGTTTATAAAAAAATAGTTTAGGATTTGTCAAGTTCTCGCTATTTTGCGACGACAGTTAGGTTATTATCAATACGAACTTTCACCAAGTATGAAATATGAGGAGGCTAAAGTACTGGCGAATAGAAAATTGTGTGGCGTAGCAATTTTTCAAAGTTCAGTTGAGCGCTTACTTATGTATGAAAAAAATTACAGTTGGATTTTTGCCAACGCGAAACGCTACGAGTCCCCTTGACAAGATCTGACACAATTGTAAAAGATTTTATTTGCAAAGCTGCGGCGATTTAGAGACGACATTGCGACTATGTTGGTCTAGTTCAGAAAACACTTTATTTCCTAAGTTCTTATTTCCTTTAGTTCCTAACTCTTTTGTGATATTTCATTTGCCCAAACTTTATTATAATCATTATGAATGATTATGTAACTTAATTGACCAAGTAAATATGGACGGCCATTTGACTTTCTTCAAACATTTGTTTAAATTAAAATGCGCAAAATGTTTCCTACATGTGTAGCCCTTGGTTATTGAGATACTCGTAGATGTCACGATTTTGAATTTGGTACCCACTCAAAAAACACAAAAAAGAAATAATGTGACGTTACCTACTTACATTATCAAACTTGAACATAAACACGTATTTCATGGCTATTTTTATTTCCCCTCTGAGAAGTATTTTTTAAATAAGAAAAAATCGTCCATATTTACCTGGTCAATTAATTTACATAACCATTCATAATGATAATAATAAAGTTTGGGCAAGTAAAATATCACAAAAGAGTTAGGAACTTATTGTTTTTCACAAAATTACGAATTAAGCCTCATTTACACGGAGTGCTCTAATTGGATGTTACACGCCATCACATCAGTTTTAGCAACAATAAAGGTTGCACCGCATAAACAGTGTTTATATAAGTTGTATACAGGGTGTAAAAAGACCCATCACGTAGCCGTCAACTACGGATTCTGTACATCAAAGTAACATAACACAAGAATAATTGCTGGAAAATGACTTTTATTTTGGTGTGAAACGCTGTTTGCGGTAGTGCGCAATGTAACACACGCAAAACATTGAGATTTTTGGGTGCATGCAACGGTACACAACACACTCAACTTACAAAACATATGACTCGGGGGTCTTGGGGTATTTAAAGTTGTGTTACTTTTGACATGACAACTTATTTTTGTAAACAGACGTCAGTTAAGAATAGTTTAAGTTGTAATTTTGACCTTCAATATCCGTAACCTTCTGGTTACGGATATTGAAGGTCAAAATTACAACTTGTTTCTAGGTGTGGTCCAGTACAAAATAAATAATTAGAATGAAGGGGAGTTCAAGTGACTCTCGGCGTCGTAAAGTGTCTTTTTACGAAAATTAAACTAAATCTATGGTTTAGACGATGTAAGACTTTTGTTAATTCGGTTTTATAGTGTTCCAGGAAACCTGCACCGTGTGGCTACATTTTAAGTAGTTTGATTAAGTAGTAAAATAAATGTAAGTGTTATTTCAGTCTTAGGTTAAATTAACAATAATAATGTGTCATCTTCAACAATGTCAACCACCTTTTCTATCAAAATTTCGCCTTACATACTTGATCCCGACCCGTGTAATGTATCTTGACCTGTCTTAAATCAGAAGAAACATAGAGAACTGAAAAATACTAATAATAATCTGTATATACAAAAGAACAGATTGCAGTAGGTTATAAACAGGATAGAAACAGTTTACACAAACTAGGTAGGTAATAAATCTCTGGCAATCTAGTGGAGTGGGAGAGCAGTGGTGACCCAGTGGTAACGGCTGCGACTTACGAGTTGAATTGTAGGTGTAGTTGTTGTTCATCACCACTGCTCTCAAAACGGTGAAGGAAAACATCGTGCGGAAACCGGCATGTCTTAGAACCAAAAATTCGAAGTCATGTGATATCTACCATCCCGCACTGGGCCCGCGTGGTGGATTACGGCCCACTCCCTCTTACACAGAGGAGGCCTGTGTCCCAGCAGTGGGAACATAATAGGTCGATTATGTTATCAAGTGGGTGACGTGCTGTTCTCCTTGGTAGGCTGTGTTATTGCCTGTATTAAGAAGTAACAGACAACAACAGTTGGTAATTAGGTCTACCAACAAATTTGTTACTTAAGCGTTACCTGACTGGCAGGAGAGCAATTGTAAATAGATGAAAAGATAGTTCGCATGTTGAAAAAAAACAGTAACGAAATCTCTATTTAAAATTTTCTAACCAAAAAAACATTGCGTAATTAATTATTGTTAAGCCATAACTACGAAATAGGTTACTCTATGTATAATCACACTATAGATAAGAATGTTCATTCACTGTTCAAGGAACGGGGTCGAGCCTTCGACTTGTCATATGCCACTAAAAACCTATTTCATAACCTAGCTTTTGGTTTCAAAATGCCAATAAAATAAACTTCGTAAAATAATAGTTAAAACCAAACAGTAATATATAATCTTGGAGCTAATTGTTTAATAGATAAATGTAGTTCTAAGAATTTTAAGTTACAAGCTTAACCGTGAGGAAGGAAACCGTGTTTTTTAACTCCGACATAATATACTGATAGATATGAAATTCCGCTATTTTGTATCGACTGAAGAGGTAGGTTTCGATTTGACACAATTTAGGTACTCGTCGGTGGAAACTACAAAGTATGTAAAAACTGAAACTGAAATCTTTCTTTCTATCATAAGAATCTTCAGAATGCGATAAGACCGTCCATTGTATATGTTGTAGTGTTCGTTGTTTTTTCGTTATGTGTTTCTGTGGTGTACAATATAGTACATATAAATAAATATGCTTTACTCCGGGCTGCTACTGAGAAATTCTAGATAGAAAAACACAAAAACACTGCCCGACCTAAACCTGTGGTCTGGGTCTGGTTGTTTGCCCGGTTGATGGCAATAGGCTCACCCTCTATTACAAGGGACTTAAACATAACTGTCGAAATGTGGGTATACTCTAAGTATACCTCTGCCTAACCCTTCTGGGATTACAGGCGTGATGTTAAATTTAGTTTGACGAATGGAAAACGATCATGCCATATGTCTGTTGTTCTGGGTGATGCGTGTTTGAATTTTTATCTTTGGCTAATGTAATTAGCAGACCGCTGTTTTATAAATAAATACTATCGGGATTCATGATTTTTTATACTTTTCGGTAGTTAACTACGTAAGTATAGGTATTCCTTACTACTACATCTTTAATTTTCTATTATTGTATTAACAAACGAATAGGTACCTAACTATATATATTTACGTGTATGTTTGTGGGTATGTCCGAGCTATAATAGTTTATTTAAACTAGGTCAAAATTTGCACAAACGTTGTGCATCTTCTGATGTCTGCTAATTTTAAATGCTCACACTCAAAGTTGAAGGTAACACATCAATGGCTGTTTAATATCTTATATGAAAATGCTTAGACAAGTTATATAACAGTAGAGCTATTCTGTAAATAACTCACCTTGAAAACGTAGGTGATGTGACGAAACAAGATGAAACTACGTTTACCAATTGTTTTTGATACTTATTCATAACTTTATTGCATAAATTTCAAAAAATGCGAATTGCATACGTATAAATAATTAAACGGGCTTGACGATTCGTCCACAAAAAAATTAACTTCATGCGAGTTGCATACGGAAAATAGCATGTTATTTAAAAATGTCAATTCGCTTGATCCGGGCGAGTAATTCCTTCTGATTCTGGGAGTTTCTAGCCGATTCTTCTATAAAGAGATCTGCGTTTTGAAATAGGCAACTAGCTTCAACTTTTTGACTCTCTATGAGAGTAAATGGGTGGCATTTGCACTATTGACAGCTCAGTATATAACTAAGAAGTAATTTTCACAAAAATGAAATGTAAATATAACAGAAATCCACTCAATCTTTGCCCGCTGAAATATATATTAATAAAAAGGAAACTCTTGCCTCAACCTCTGTATAAAATATCGTAAAAAGTGAGCCTTTCACTGAAGAAGTAATGTCATAAATATATTTTTTGACCGAGAACCCGTAAAAGATGTCTCTGTTTATTCTATAACAGGATACAGCCAAACAACGTAAATCTTGATGTAAAAGAAAATCAAAATTGATCTTTTGTTTATTTTTCGTTTGCTATTTGAGTTTCGCAAAGAAGGTAGACCATTAATAATGACAACCAGGCTACTCGACGTGTTACTAGAGACCACGTTC
Source organism: Dasypolia templi (assembly GCA_963555695.1). NCBI lineage: Eukaryota > Metazoa > Arthropoda > Insecta > Lepidoptera > Noctuidae > Dasypolia > Dasypolia templi. Next base: position 23,859,666 of record OY743143.1, on the reverse strand, counting down.
GCATGCACGTAAAAATATAGCGGCGGGATTTTTAACTCTCGGTGTTGAACCGAGCATTGAGAAACCAACAGAGTGCATCCCACCAGCGCGAGCGCGTCGAAAAAACACGCTTGGATTTTCAACGCGTTCAGTGCGTTGAAGATCCAGTGCGAGAAAAAATCCCGTCGCGATATTTGTACGTCCGTGCCAACGTGGTCTATGAGCCAGAAAAATCTGTAGCTCACCCACATGTTAGTAAAACATGTTTTTCCTTTGCATGTTATTTAAATCTCATTTGTCACTCTCGAACTGTTCGAAAGTAAGTAAATAGCTAGACAAACTCATATTAAGTAATCACATTTTAAATGTTGATCCAACTTCTATAGATTAGTGCGTTCAAACAAACAAAAAACCCTTCAGCTCTATTATTAGTAAGTATATAGATTTACAAAATCTCCATTTTATTCAGCTCTAATAAAATACCTATGTTCATTCTACTCATCTACTTGCACAAGCACTGCACACATACACGAGTTAATCCTAATATTACCGATAGTTCCGGTGCGAAGTGCGACGGTCACGCATACATAATGCTAAGCGTACCTACTAACAATGCACATGACGCGCCCGCGCAGGTATTTCCGTCACCGGTCATCACTGAAATCACTGAATACGCGGCGCTTCATCGCACTGTATACTCGCTGGACATGACAGTAACGGGATACAAATTATACGTTGAGTAACTCGCTGCATTCGGTTGAAAATGAAAATCAAATCAATTATAATCTACCATTAATTCAATTTTAGTACGAAAACTAAAAATAAACGCAAGTTCATTAAAAAATCTGCTTAGATTACTCTGTGCAAAAAATGTTAATAATTCATACAGATTTATTTTATGCAAAGTGTGCTCCTTCAAAGTGTGCTCCTTCAGAAACGATACACTTACGCCAACGAATAATCCAATCATCAAAACATTTTTTTAAACGCTTTGTTTGATGTGTTTGTCCGAAATTCGCAATATGATCTTACTAAAAACAGCACTGTATTTAATCTAAATAATTGATGCAACTCAAACTCCGCGCCAAAATGGAAAACAGTTGTGCCAATCTAACACCAAAAAAACACAAAAAAAACCAACCGTAAACAAATCATCCATTCCCCATACATTTTTGACAGAATGTTTAAAGTTCATTGAGCTTAAGTAAGCTCTTTATGAAAACAATGTCAGCACGCGTAGCAACACCGAATTATGTCGACGGTAGAAAAGAAAAATTTACGGATATATTAGACAATATGACAGTTTTTTTTTAATCTTCCATTTTGTATATTCTTCCGTCGACAAATTTCTTAGCTGTGGTGGTCATGCTCTTTGCCAGGGTCGCGGGGTGTTCGAAAGAGAAACTGTGGCCCTGGCACAGGCAACTGAAAGAAAACAGGTGGGTTTTAGTAAAAGTCTGACACGCCCTCCCGCTCCACTCAGAGCGGGAGAAGTCATTAAAATTTGATGATTTCCCACCTTAAAAAAAGAAGTATTCATGCTACGAATGCTGCTACTTAGTCAAGAAAAATATTTTAACTAACGGCTTGAATTGATGGCTAAACAGGAATACGATCCAAAGTCATTAAAATTCTGATTGATCCGTAATAGGATTTACACTCCGTTAACTTCCACACCCTTTACTTTGATTTTAATCCCCGTTATTATGAAAGGTTCTGGAGGTCAGTAGGTCCTTATTTTAAAGGGCGATTATGTCAAGAGGTCGTTATCTGAATAATTTGCTAGTCATCCTTCTGTGTGGAATCAGAAACATAGTTTTAAACGTTACATTTCAAGTATTACGAGACCATAAATCCAGTCTTGTGACGTTTTTTTTTTGTTTTGTGATATGAAAACCCTAAAGCAAAGGAAAATAGTTATCTTTTTAGTCCATAATTTTTACCATCTTTATCTTTGTATTGTGCATGTCTTGCAACAATATTATGTAAATACCTCTTATATCAATGAAGGCAAACCTCTATGCATCTACGTGCCAATTTTTTCAAAATAAATATTGAATGTGGCCATGACGTTCTATCAACAATACTCTTTACTTGCAACTATATGCTTTCTCAATTATACCTTTATTATTTAACATTAATGCTACCAATAATAGTTTATTATTATTATTAGTGCGACTTTTGCTGTTACAAACTGTATTACTTAGGAACCTAAATTCCTGAAATTATGGCGTGCCCAAATTAATTTGTCACGTGCCATCAATGGTTCGCCTTCCCTGTCCTATGTAATCAATAATATACATACACAAGAATTCATCAATTATACATGAAAATGTACTTATATCGAACACAATAAAAATTATGTTGCGATTGTTACCAATATCAACTACCTACTTATATTACGATTGAAACTCGGCCTTATATCATTCAGATAAAAAATAAACACAACACAAAACGAACGGCATTGAGTGACATACATATTAATTTGTTTATATACTTACTTAATAATTATCAACTGCATATTTTTGCAGCTATTATACAGCACGTTCAACTAATTAGCATCTCAAAGATTAGTTGGGTGGAATGAGAAGGCATACGATTGCCATTTGTGGGTATTTATGAGTCACTCTGCAACTTGGTGACTTAATACTCTGACATACAAGGCCGTCTTAGATTGTGCACGATTATAAACTAAAATCAACTGTTTTTGTAAGTAACAATATTTGTTGGTGTTAGGAATATTCACGCATCTGTCCCGAGTTGAGCATGAAATCAATTTACAATTGATATTAATGATGCTTTACACCTTATGGGTAGATTTAGTTACGTATATGTATACCTACATATATAGCTTTATGAAATGTTTTTACCAAATACGTATATGACTTTAAAATGTTACAAAGATTAGCGACTTTTATAGATGCTCTCGAATTTTATGGCTCTTCTAACTCGAGGAGAAAGAGTTAATGATTTTTTATGGCTTTATTACTAAATATCTTATTCAATGTTTTGAGTGTGGGCGGTTTTTGGATCAATATTGTTTAGTAGTAGGTGAAGCAGACTAATTTTCTTTTGACGTAAGGTTGTAGATAGGCGTATAAATTAAAATAATTGTAATATCTAAAATTCTAATCCATTTTCCACTTACCTATCAGTCAAGGAAAATCTCTAGCAATATTTAATTGTTAATTATCAACAAGTTCTCAGTTATTACAAAATACGAAAACAAAACTTCACTGAACCACTTCTCACACAAACTCCCAGATATGAATGCAAACAGTTCAACTAAAACACATTAAGTATACAACATTCGCCATACACAACATTAATTCGAAATTCTAAATCGGCGCGAAAAACATCGCACCGGAGCGTCGTGGCACGCAGAGCACGTATCTACAGTCGAAGCGTTGCCGCCGTACTGACTTACGTACACTCTACACTTCGGAGTTCCACTTCTGTGTCTACGAAAGGTCTCAAGAGCCGCCGTAATCACTTTTCTGAGATAATCGCACCAGACATCGTACATTGCTGGGTGAAACCCGCTGGTTAACAAGCAAGACAACACCAGAGTAGCGGCAATGATATTAGTCTCGAGGAAATTCTGAGTGCGATTCACGTTGTGGTTGGCATCATCTTGTCAACAGTGGGAAAACGCAGGTTCCGTACGAAAGTTCCTTGGCCTGGTAATTTGGTTCGCTAATTCAAGCTAATTCTGAAAGTCTAAGTTCGCTGCTCCGAAACTATAAAGGGGTCGTAACAGCACCCAGGCTTCGGGGTCCCTAAGCAATTGGTGGGAGGAGTTATGTAAAACAAGTCGGGTTAAATTAACAACTTTAGCTGAGGGAAATTAAGTGGGTGCTTCGGGCCAATCCTACTGTGATTATTGTTTTGCGTCTGACTGTTGATTCAACCGCATAAAATAGAACAGAAATAGATCCGCGGGAATAGAAAAAACAAGTGGAAGTGCCCGTCAGTTAAACCGCGTGTGTCACAATTATGCGGAAAAATATGTAAATTAATAATAAATTTCGTCAGTTGTAATAAGTCTTAATTTTGTATGAACAACAAATAAGCTTTTCGTCAAAGTTGAAGTTGTTGATCATACATAATAAAGTCTTATGACAACGGACGGAGGTTGTTATTATTTTACATATTTATAATTGTGTCACGCGCGTGATAGCTGTGCACTTCCAGTTGTTTTTCCTATTCCGTGAGTACCTCAGCTCCGTAGTTGTGCCAAAATGTTGCGAACATTTGTTATGTTTGAATAGACTGTTGTTTAGAACTTATAAAATGGGTACCGACACTATACAGGGTGGCAGGAAACATCGGCGCGGAACCAAACGGGCAATTCTTGTATTTATAAGAACGTTTGCATGCTAATCTCAGTTAAAATCTGTCAAAAATATTTCTAATTTTCACACATTTTTGACAAGGTCGACGAGATTTTGAACGGAAATTTGCCTTCTGTTACTGGATTCAGTACTCATAACACGATTCTAGCCGACGAAAAAATTCAACGCAGCGAGTAATTATTCTAATTAAAAAAATTGCTGTTCCTATTGAGTTTATAGCAATAGCTGTTACATGTATTTTGACTGCGTAGCTATTGCACTTTATTAAAAGAAACAGAAGTTTTTATTTATTGATAACCGACAAAGTCATCTTCTCTAAGGAGTCTAGAACCATGTGTTGAATTCATGGTTCAAGTATGCCACCCTGTATTATTCATGAAATTATTTGATTTACAATTTGTCTTTTCGTGCTAATATAAGTTGGAATTACAGTAAAGTCAAAAAATGTGGCTGAAGGCTTTAAATGCTAGTTTTGTATTGAGCTCATCTCACTCTTAGGTACATATCTACATTCTACGTGGTACCTCAAGAATGTATTTTGTTTATCAAAATAAGTAAAAACAAAACAAATATTATCTACATACCTAAATTATAATTGCTCCCCCACGAAGCAAACCCTCAAATCCAAATCCTATACTCAATCGTTTAGAGGAGTGCACTCAACTGTTGAACCCATTCTTAGCAGAATCGTCGGCTTTCTAGAGAGATTGATAAGAATATGAATAATGACCACTTAAGGCCAGGAATCTTTTAAAATATTAAGTGAAGTACGTAGGTGGTTCTCAAGTGAAGCCATAAAGTTTAAAAAACAAAAGTGTACGAGCAGAGAAGGGTTGGTTGTTCCCACGTGGACACCTCGGAAGGCTGTAGCAAGTTTTGAAAAGATAAACTAACTGTTTTTGTTTTGAACTGACTTTAAAACGGCTGTTGTTTATAGCTGAAAATGTGAAGAAAATCATAGACGAAGAACCTCGATTTAAAAATGCAAGGCAAGTCTTGGTCAAACAGTTAAGTCAAGACAAAAGAAACGTTTCTTTAATGTAAATTCGTATCTGCTGTACAAATAAGAATAGTAGTAGTAATAACACGCACGTCGGTCAGTCACGAGAATAGGTAGTTTTAACCAATGTTGTCTACTACACAGGAAATCCTAGATTTCCATAGGTAAATTACACAATCATAAATTACCTACAATAGTTATTTCACGGAAATATGACCAGTTCACTTTTGACCTTAGCAGTAAAATAAAATAATAAAACATCCTGCGGTAATCCCTAAACAAGAAAACAATCAAAAGATAAAAAAATCAGATTAACTTTTACGTGTTTATTATATTCAAAAGTTTTTGAATTATTGAAGCTTCCTCCCTTACTTTACGGAATTTACGGTTTTTCATGTACCTACTATACTTTCTGGCCTGAATTAAGTAAGTACCTACTTACATAAGCCCCTTGAAAATGTACGGATGTAGTTTGTATCTTATTAAGTATTCTTGTTATTATGTCAGATTTGCGTTTTAATTACTGTAGGTACAGAAACAAATAAGTAACAAGCCTAGAAATTCATCTTAATTTATTTTTTGTTTTTGGGTATACAGTCAGGGAAATGAATTACTTACTACCTCAAATTGAAGTGTTATAGACACTTCATTCACTCGTCATGGACAATTTAAGTCATTAGTTACTTCTAGTAATATTAATTTACCTGACTTTACAAACCAAATAGCTTTTCTAACGTAAGACACACAGGCTAAAAATTTCAACTACTATACATATACACTATTTGTGTACCTATTGTTAAAAAAGGAGTAACAAATGAGGACCGTTTCAAGTACTCTTAAAACCCTTTAACTAATATTAATCTTTAAACTTGTTGGCTTAGTTGTTAACTTTATTGTACACTCTGTGGTCTCGCTCGTTTAAGATAATGAGTAGATCCTCCCCACTTATAAAACTTGATTTTGTCCATTGTTTTGTTGTCATGTATTAATTATGATGTTACAACAAAATACCTTCCGATTATATTGCAATTGAATGAAAGAAAATTTAAACCTCAAATTAAAAGTTGGTACACTTCGTTAACAAGCAAATTATTAAACAAGCAAATATTATTACAAATTAAAGGATTGTATCCAAGATAAGAATGCTTGGAAGCATGCTTGTTCAGCTCCATAGGACAATGTAGAGTCTAGACAAAAACAAACTGGTTGATAATTTAATGCTTTAATTTGCTATTTTTAGTACACTTTTTTTTTTCGGTATGTAAGTTAATCACTTATTGTGATTAACTTACACACTGACATATTAACTGCATTTTTCTTTATATGGAAAATCGGCTACTTTAATTTTAGCAATTATAGCCTATAACGGTCCCACTGCGGGGACGCAGGCCTCCTCTCTATCAGAGGGAGTGGGCCATAATCCACCACACGGGCCCAGTGCGGGTTGGTGGATGTCACTGTGGTCTTCGAATTTTCGGTTCTAGGACATGCCGGTTTCTCACGATGTTTTCCTTCACCGTTTTGAGAGCAGTGGTGATGGTGAAATAATTGGCACAAAGTTAAGCGCCTGTCTGGGTTCGAACCTACGACCTACAACTCGTAAGTCGCGGTCGTTACCACTGGGCTACCACTGCTCTCCTACTTTAACTATATTTATTTGTAAATATTTGAGCATCATGTATCTATCACCATAATTAATTTATCTGTCATTGCTTCATTTTCCATTATTTTTACCTTTTGTAGAACAGCAATTTTATTCTCTTTACATATAACTGTATAATTAATGTACCTACATTAATTATTTACCTATACAAAATATTGTAAAACATTTTAAAAGAGTAACGATGGAGCTTCATGCCCATTCTTCTCCATACGAAACTACTTTTTGCAAGAGGCAACTGAAATCAATTCTATTTTCTTGTACATTTTCACGTTCAAAGAGCCTTTTATGTGTCTTATTGATATGCATGATATGACCTTGACTTCATTTGTTTTGTTGGAGATAAACAGCCTTATTTATAAAAATCTCGCTAACCATTTGTTAGCAACTGCTTAGCTAACCAATTAGTTAGCTCTAAATCAATGCTTAACTTTTCTTTATTTATAAACGCTTGTTAGCGGGTGATTAGTAGAGAAACGGAATAGAGGTGAAATTATGTATTCAGCACAGATTATAATCAAAATAGTCGACTACAAAACAGAATTTCAAGAATAAAGTTGTCAAACCCACGATTTTTGTATCTGTCGTGACTTTAACAGACGTATGTCAAAAATTACATAGGAAAATTTTAATTTTAATAAAATTATTTATTACGTTACTTCATTGTATTTCATTGATAATAATTAGCTACAATAATTGGAGTAAACTGGAAAAGGTATTTATCCCTGAATTTATAGACACTTACTAATATAAACTAACCAAATTAATGTAAGACTGATGTAACATCAGTAGCCGATTATAGCTATGTTTTTTTCATGTCCTAGCTTGAATATACTCTTTTGGAAATGTATGTAGGTACTTGTGTCTATTATATATTACTTCCTAATTCCTATCGCTGTTGCAACACGGTTTCACTGTCTTTTAATAACAATTATTATACTTGTTTACAGGTAAAAGTTTGACTATTCAACCGCAAAGACGGGGGAGGGAGGAGACCATTAGGGCTGAGGCTACGTGGAATTGATGAGAAATGAGAGTGGCATGAGAAAAGAATGGCACAGTCCATGTCTTTGTAAGAAGAATATTGGAAATAAAAAATAGGGAATTTATAACAAAAATGTTACTTTATTAAATTTCAAAATAAATAGTTTCTACAAAATGTCTCTTGTTATTTGTGTGCTACGTGGCTATTCTTATAGTTTATGGCCTTAGAACTGGCGTCATAAGATTAAGGGCACATGGGATATCACATTGGATAATAACTATCTCCTATGAGCTTCCTCACAAACTCATACCCTTAAAACCTCATGAATAGGTACCTACTGAGCCTACTCCTGTTTGAGTTTTCCCTATAAATTCTTTCATCGTGTGTACTTCGAATGAAGAAAATGTAATGTAGAAAATCATTCTCGTAACGGATTTTAACGAGCTTCGTAGGTCTTCCTTGGTCTACTTCCGGCTGGCGTTTAAAAATGATTTAATTTTTTTCTGCGTCGTTCTGAAAGGTCGTAAAAGATTGTCGAATTCCATATTTACTAAGGCACAGCTCGATATTAGGAACAAAATAACCTCGAGGCAAACAATAATCCTACTGAATCGACCAGCTGTCTCAAGTAAAAACCGCCATATTGCCTCTTAGCATCCTCTTAACAAGCTACCGATGGTGTTTAAATTTGACAGCTACTAATCAATTGGTTAGCGAACTCTTAGCGCTAAACAACGTTTATGAATAAGAATTTGGCTAAACATTTACTTAGCAATTGATTAAAATTTAAGACACGTTTATGAATAACACTGAAAATAATCAGTTGATGTTCCTACTTGTCTCTTTTGTTGACTATCTTATTTGTAAACCTGACCTTTTTTTTTGGTTTTGTCGTCATAGGTTTCAATCAAATTCAAAAGATCTTTATGCTGTCTTATTGGAACATCTGACGTTTTTCTTCTCGCCCTAAAAAGGGTAAGGATATTGAAATGAAAACCGATTTTCATCTTCTTTCATAATTTTCGGTATATGGTCATTGTGATGAGAATGCCCGGGAAGCGGGTGATGTTTTGCTTGCTAAAGATTATTGGGTAGCTTATTAATTTGAGGGTTGACTCTTTGATCTTGTTCTTATGTTTTTGTATCGAGATTAGTAGGATTCGTGACTAAATTTTCGCCCTAGGTAAGTAGGTACTACAAATTATTGTATCTCTAGTTACGAGCCATTAGCAGATAGATACCGTTGCCACAAAGATGGGAACATGGTAGAACTCAGTTTAAGTTAATTTTAGTTTTCTTTTGTATCTAATTAGATTTTGAAGTACAGGCAACTTCTATAACTAGGTTAAAAGAAGTTACAAAACAACCAAAAAAATAATGTTCAGCACCTATTAGGCTGTTTGACAGTCACTATAGAAAAGTTTAAAAAAGTGTATTTTATAAGAGTATTTTTGAAGTGAGAAGTGATGGCGCAGTGGTATCGGCCCCGACTTAGATCGAACCTAGGCAGGCACTTTACTTTGTGAATTTAATTTCATCACCACTGCTCTCAAAACGGTGAAGGAAAACATAGAAAGGAAACCGGCATGTCCTAGATCCAAAAGTTCGAAGACATGTGACATCTGCCAATCCGCACTGGGCACTGAGCCCGCGTGGTGGATAACGGCCCATTCCCTCTCACAGTGAGGAGGCCTGTGTCCCGGTAGTGGGAACATTATTAGACTATACTTATTAAATTGAACACATCATCATCTCGTAACTATACAGTTTTATACGGAAACTGACATGCTATAAAGATGATAGACTTATCTGATAGAAATGACGTCATCTTTTGAAATCTTGTTCCTAGAATTAAAAACAAAGTGAGTCGGGATGAATGAATCATTGCACTATTTAGAAATTAATAAGTCATACTAATTTGTCATGTATAGCTATCAATAGTGATCGGTTTATAAGATACACCTGAAAAAGTTTTTATTGCATGCTCATTATTTGTATTTGCTATTGATGTCAATGTTTTTTTTTTTATGAGTGGCATCTCGTAGTTGACCTTGAGAGGTTGTGACCACTTAACCGGACCATCCTGTGGCTGCCTTGAACGAACTCAAAGCCTCCAGCCAGGGGCGAAAAACTTATATTACCAAGCGACTGCTCGCTAAGGGCACCCCCTGTGGGGTACGAACCTCGGCGTAGGGCGTCGCTGGAGGGAGGACAGCAAGATGGGACAAGCTGGATCTGATTTGGATGATTGTTATTATTGGGGGAATTTAAAACTACAGGCTTTAGCTACGGCGCGACTGGCACTTCGTCGAGCAAGGGTCGGGGGGGAGATGTCAATGTACTATTACTTCAGTAAATGTAATAGAAAACATTGATATTTTGTAACGTGTATGCAATGGCTAATGTTAAATTTAATAGTCGCATTGAAAATTTAGGTAATACTTAGATGTAAATCTAAGAACGTAGGTGTAAAATTAAACCAAAATCGTATTTACCCGGAAAGAAGAAATTTTAAATTAAGGTGATTCATTCAATGTAAGCCACCAAATTTCTTGTTTTTTCGCAAGGGGATTTTTTTGTATCGTGGCAATCACCTTACCAATTTCAAATTCTCAATCACTTTCTTCAACAGTAATAGTATCTACTATTAACTCATCAGAACATCTACTCTGATATCCGCAAAATAAAATGAGTAATTCTCCTTAACTGATTCTAGGAATAATGAGTAACAGATAACTGGTTCAAGTCTAATAAGAAGCGAATAAGTAAAGCTATACATTCTTAACAGTCGTAGAATTAGGACACGCTCTGTTGAATTTCACTGCGTCACTCTAATTCGCGTGATTCTAAAAATAAAATACCTGTACCTAGGTTTCATTAATTAAAAGGTATTATAAGAGTTGGTAACGTTAAGTAATATTCAGTTTTTATTTACTTTAGAAATATAATATTTCGCTTCATATAGTTTTAAGGTCTGTTGAACGCGACATCTTTGATACGTTTACGTGGCACTTACGCGTTACAGTTTGCTTTAGTTGCTTGAACGCACAATAATTAAAGCAAGATCTCTTTCTGTAAGTTCTCATCACCGGTACACATAAAAAAACAAAGCCCATCTTAAAAATACATACATAAACTCACGCCTTCTCCCTGTGAGAAATCCTCCCAGAAACTACAGAACGCCACCTGCTACGATCATAACATACTCCTAACCATCCTAAACCACAGCGTTATGTCCTACGGTATTCTGCTGTGGGGCAAAGCCGCTGATATTCAAAATATATTCGTCCTTCAAAAACGAGCTTTCCGAGCAATTATCAGCTAGGAGCCAAAGTTTCTCTTAGAGATTTTTGAAAGATATTGGTATTCTCACGGTGGCATCTCTATTCATCTTCGCCAACATCTTATATATTAGGCAAAATATACACTTATACACTAAAAACAGTGATTTTCACAATGTTAACACCAGAAATAAGAACAAACTACGTGCTCTCTTTCACCGGCTTCATAAGGTTCATAACTCATTTGTTGGGCTTGGTATAACCTTATATAACAAGTTGCCAACTTCTTTACTAGATTTACCTTATAATGCGTTTAAGGCTCAAGTTAAATCCAACCTTTGTTCAAAGGCATATTATTCCATTAACGACTACATAAACGATAAGAACAGTTGGTCGGTGTGATTAACTCAAGACAATGTTCGTGTTCTTTCTCCAGAAACAGCTTACCTACTGACAGGGTATATGAGTTCATATATTTGTTTTTTTATTTTATTTTGCGGTATAAGTCAATTATTTTGTAATTTTCAATTATTATTGGCATGATCTACTCATTACAATATTTTTTAATGAGCTGTATTGCAATATGTGGTTAGCTAGCGACCTCGACAATTGATAATATTATTCTTGCCTGAGCAACCGGCAGCAAGTTAGTCATGCTCTCTTAGATGTCACTGCTTGCGGTAGCGTCGGGGGTCGGGTTTCTTCCATCCCTCAAATATGGCGAGGGGGGTAATGGTTGATCTTTGCGTTATGCTCGTGAACGGGTGCTGCTTGTGGTGACTGGTCGTCTTGCTGTCTATGGTTTGTTTGAGTTTATTTTATTTTTGTTACAGTAATTGTTCTGTTAATTTATTTTACTTTTATGGTCCTAGTTTATCATTAATTTATTTTATTTGTTTGTACATTATCCTGTATTGCATATGTAAGCTGCCATGCCCTTCAGGCCTAGAGGCTTTTATTTATGTATTAAGTTTTATTAACATATATTTTTTTTGGTATTGGCGTGGCCAGCTTACGTATGGCAATTAATTTAATTTAATGTTTTGGTAATTACTTACAACTGTATATAATCCAGTTCTTCTAACCGAACAGACATCTGTGCTGCTGGGGAGTTTGTTGCGCCACTTCTTCTTCCCAGCTAAAGCACTGGGAAGTGGTAAAGGGCGGGCGTTTTGGGGGACTGTCGTATGTAATTTTGACTTTCGAAAAGTGGTGATTCTCAGCCTAATTTGAATAAATGTCTTTTGATTTTGATCGAACGAGGCATATTTCAGGATGATAGTTTGAGTCCACTTCGGTTCTGCTTAGCCTTGAATCTTTTAAGCACACTGCTGGAGAAATCAGGACTAGGCTATCGGCTGAAGAGAGGTGTCAGTAGTGTGAGGAGAATCTCACCTCATACATGATGTAAAGTTATTAGAGTTCGGCCTTGTAGAGTTAGGGGTTTTGCTGTTCATTCGATCTGAAAACTATTTATCAGTGAGAGCGTTATATAATTCATGGCGACCTAATTTAAGGTAAGGTTTGTAGAGAAAGCAGTTAATGTTGTTGTTGTTGTTTTTGTGATTCAAACAGTAAATGTTTTTGGTGCGTAGCATCATCGTACGGAACTCTTGCACTTGTTTTTTAATCTCACCTTTAGAACTCGGTCAAAAACACATTTGAAGTAAGAAATTTGTCAGAATGCAATACCTATTAGCTAGGGTCTATCCAGAATCGAAAATCATGGCAAGTCGTCAACGAGACAATAAAAATTGGAAACCTCTGCTGTCTAACATTGAGCTTATCAACTTGGCTTTTAAGGCCCGTGCGTACTAGCGCTACGCGACAGCGCGACTCAAAGGCACCGCGTGTCGCGCGACGAGCGTTGCCTTTGTATTGAGCAAACGCGTCGCGCCTGTTTTCGGGGGCCTTAATGCACATTAGGGCCAAGGCGCAAGGCGTTTTATACCTACGCGCATTCCATGCAAGGTTCGTTTTCTGCCTTGAAAAAGAAGTAGTAGTTGCGATTTTTGGGTGTGCACACTACGACATATCAAGTTAAATGTACATTTCCAGTATTAACTGACTTAGTATTGTATAGGCTTTTAGTGTGCTTATACTCGAAATGTTTACGCTGCTTGATATGTCGTCGTGTGTACAAGCGCGTCGACAACACGCAAAAAAAACGCCATGTGCTTGACCTAAGGGACGTAAATCCCAAGTTGATAGCTCTACGATATAAAGGTTAGAGCATCACTCTGCAAGCTGCTGTTCATTTCCGTATTTTCAATTGAAGACCATTAATTTTGTGCGAAGATCTTCTAATTGAAGTACATATTTTTATATAACAACATTGTCAGTAAATAAAATTAAATTCAAAAACAATATGCCCAATATCTCTCTAAACTAACCGAAGAGGAAATCAAGGTAAAACCTGTGTCGTCCAACTTAAATATTCGAGAGCTGTACAAAACTTGTAAGTAATGCAGTAAAGTCAATTATACTGGAAGGAACTTGGTTATTTGCAGCTGGATTTCTGGGGCTGGGGTCTTTAGTATTTCAATGCGTTTAAAAAGGAGCCGCGGTTTTGAGTATATTTTTTGCCCTTTTGTCAAATGAATAAATAATGTAAGTCTGCCCTTTCCAGTTTCACACAGATTACGTTGTACCCGGTTTTTCAGTTTTATAGTTTACTTCCAATTAATTTTACCTGAGTTTGGTTTTAAGTTACTCTTTGTAGGATGTTGTGATTTAAATACGTATAAGGTTGGTTAGGTCAGTATTACTAAACTTACTTCGTCGATTAACTTAATCGGAAACACTTAAGGCTCCCACAAACAGGCGCGACACAAAGGCACCGCGTGTCACGCGACGAGCGGTGCCTTTGTGTCGAGCTGTGGCTTCGCGCCAGTTTGAGGGAGCATTTAACTTAAACTCGTAAGTAGTCCAATTTATTATCTGCGTACATGCAAAAAAGGACAGTACAGGAAAGTTGATCAGGCCATGACGAGCGCTACGTGATTCAGTTTTGCTCGGTTGCCAAATGCAGTCATTCCCGACCAAATGGTCTATTAAACCAGCCCACTCGAGAGCCAACGAATGCTGTTAACATCAAAAATTTCACGCGCTTACAGATATTTATTGGTACTATTTAAGCAATTGTTGAAACAACATGTAAATTGAAATAAAGCATGTTTTGATTCAGTGCTTTTCATGAAAACGTCTTGTAAAAGAACAATATTTTCATGAAAATACACAATTGGTACTTATTGTGGTAGGTAGCCGAAAAAAAATCGTGGAATCTACTGTGGTGGGAAACTAATTAAAATCCGTCTCTTTGTGTGAATATGAAATGAGTACAAGAAAATTTTCTGTTAACTGCTCGTAAATCTTCTCGGGGGAATTTTATTTCGCTTTGCGGGCACTTGGCGTAGAGTCGTGTGGTGTGAGGGATCCAAAGCTTTGCCGTCCCTTCCTGTATGTATACTTTGAGATTCAACTCGGTCCGGTCACCAGGCTCAGGAGATTTGTCGATGGTCGTTGAAAAAGAGTTCTTAGCATAATCTGTAGCACAGATGAATTTGTATCATATGCTCTAGTTTTATTGAAAAAATGGCTTGAGATATAGAGCTTAAAGCTCCTTTCGACCCTTAAGTATCAACCTTGAACTTTTGTTCAGCGTTCTGCCTCGAAGAGTCGAGTTTTCGGAGTGTATCTTCACTCCGAAAACCCGACTCTTCGAGGATATTGATCAACGTCAAACTATTTATTTTAATTAACGAATGACAGACACTTTTAAATTGTCAAGGAGTTGGTCATTCTGAAAGAGTGAGAATTCAACTTTTAATTCATTTAGCGTTTTAATTTAATTTTATATTTAAATTTTAAACGTTCATACTTTCTGTCATAATATTATTGAAAATCAAGTTAATGCTTGGTTACATTATATTCTATTATTCATGATAATTATCTGTAGTTATATTAGCATGTATTTTTTATGATTATGTAAGTATTCTTAATTTAATTATGTAATCAGAGCACGTGTGCTCGATCATGTGTAAGCTGTGGTTACCTGTAATTGAGTGTGCATTACAGGATATTGTAGTATACTGTTCGAGTTTAATTTTTTTATCCCCGACGCAAAAAGACGAGTGTTATAAGTTTGACGTATATGTCTGTGTCTGTGGCATCGTAGCTCCCAAACGGCTGAACCGATTTAGTATTTTTTCTTTGTTCGATAGGTGACTTAATCGAGAGTGTTCTTAGCTATGATTCACAAAAATCTGTTCAGCCGTTTGAAGTTTATCAGGTCTTTTCTAGTTTATGAAAGGATGTGGGCATCTTCCACAGGGCTGATCTTGTCGAAATTTGGTATTCTATTACTTCAATGATATTGAAAGCACATAGTAACCTTGAACTGATGCAGCAGCATCACCTGGAATTAGCAGAATACCCAACTCCCTCATCAACATACAGCAGAAGTATCGTGTTTGAACTCATTGGAAGGGGCTCAATAAATAGGTTATAGATAGATGGTGATCAGGATCTGATGATGGAGTAGCAAAGAGAAATGAGGATAAAATAGTAACTACCTTCACTATGGGAAGCATTCGTAGGTACAGCTGCGCAGATTTAAGCGAGGCACGTGTCGCGCGGACGGATACTGTGTCCCGTAGAAGATATTGAAGTTTGAGGAAGCCGAACGTTCATAACTACTGTGTTTGACTTGTGTCAAATTAGTAATCATTGTCTGGTTCCGTAACTTTAGGGCTCTTAATATATTGTTAAGCTTTGTTTAATCAAAACTTGAATAGGTACACACGGCAACTTATCGATCCACACATTACCAGTATAAGGCGATATCGCATTGTAGTTAGAGGATTTCCGTACAATGAGAGGTCAGCTTATACTGGAAATGTCTAGCTTAATATGCAGCTGTGTGTACCTACCTACTTGGATTTAGTATAACTTAATCGTGGTGACTGTGTCCTTTACCAAGCTGTTAGGGTTTTGCTAGACAAAATCATACTGGTTGCTAATTTTATTGTATAACTTGTTATTTTTACTTAACTCACACACTGACTTATTCCGTATTATATATTTTAGAAAAATGATATATACTTTTATTTTTTTTGCAAATATGTGAGAACCATAAGTACCTATCACGTGATTGATTTATTTGTATTTGTTTGTTTGTTCTCCATACGAAACTACCTTTTGGAAGGGGCACCTAGAATTAATTCTATTTTAATGTGAATGTTGTCGTTCAAAAGTGCCTTTTATGGGCCTATTTGAAATAAATGCTTTGAATTTAATTTTGCCATAAAGTACAGTACGTACTAGCCCTAGTGTCAAACTACTTGCATTGCTGATTGAAATAAGTAAAAGAAAGTAAGTACCACTGCATTGTATTGTGTATTGTGCCACTGCAAGGCGAAAGCCTCCCCTCTCCCTTTTCCACACAGTTCTGTCTTTTTCTAGTTTGCCGGCCATTCATTTCAGTAGGCTAACCAATAAAGCTATAAATTTAAACTGATTACTCATGTCTACAGGAATGACGTTATATGGAGGAGCAATAACTTATTCTTGTCAAATGAAAATAATAGGAGATTTGCTAAATAGTGTTACTATTTGATATTTATTGTTACTATTGGACACGAAAGCAATTTTTTTTACAAAAAACCGGCCAAGTACGTTTCGGACCACGCACAATGAAGGTTTCCGTAGTTGGGATGAATTCGTCCCAGGAACAAACTTAACATAGAAGTTGAAAAACGTGTCTTCCATACATCGGTAGGCGTCACGGTGAATTATCCAACTGCAAATATAAGTTTGTAATAACATTTTTTTTTTGTGAAATTATTACAGATTAACGATTTTAGACTTTTTCATTTACCTACTTATGCTGTGAGATCTTGCTTCTTGCCAAATTTCATGATTCTTGGTCAACGGCAAGTATCCTATAGGTTTATTATTTATTTGCGAGTATCAAAATATGTAATATTAACATAATTCATAAATCGCCGTATCTTTTGTTGCGTTTGCTAAAAATCTTGATTTTTTTTAACTCCAAGGGACCGTATACCTATGTATTTAATATTTCAACTTCATACTGCGTTCCTGAGAAAACGGGTCTTGACCTACTGACAGAAAAACAGACTGACAGACAGACGGACCGACAGACGTACAACGAAATGGTCCTAAAAGGGTTCGGTTATTTTCTTTTGGTGTACGGATCCCTAAAAGTCAGCTTAATATCAACACTTTTTCTACTGCACAATTGTTCCAAGTTTTAACAGCTAAAGAAGGTCAGCAAGGAAAAATACCGGCGAAAAATAAAATGGCGATGTTTAAGACTGGCAGCAAGCTGGCAGCATTTAGCGCCATATGCCACAATGGCCGCCGAGTCGATTGGACAAGTTGGACAGCGCCTGTCAAGGTTACTGCTATATTTCACACTCAGTTTCAGAGCTTATTTTTTAGCTTAGAGCGAAATTTTATTCGAGACGTTTCTCTGTTTTCAGCATGCTTTCAGTCTAATGAGAAGTGCTTTTTATGTTTTGGAGGTATTATGTTAAAAAATATTGTTAAAGCTCTAAGTGTATATTTATAGGATAGTGAATGAGATTTTCTATCTTCATTAATTTCTTAAGATTGATATAAAACTCTCAATTCCGAACTATCCTGTGAGCCTTAATTAATGTTATCCATTCCTGAACTCATAATCCATCAATTTACCGAACATTGATACACCACCAGCTGATCAAACGAGGAAGTACAACAAGTAGGTAGTGTCTACATCTTCCTGTAAACAAACGTCAATTAATTAACGTAACTTAATTAACGGCGGCCATCTTCACATGTAAACTGAACAAACGGACGACATGTTTCTAAGGAAACTAACTTTCAGCTGCAGTTAAAGGTACAATGTCGTCAGTGCTCAGGGCTGCTACTGGCGTAGTAAACCGGGTTGCAAACCGAATTTTTTGCAAATTTTTGCCCGTCCGAAAAATTTAACATGAATCTTTATGTTAAATTTTTCGGACGGGCAAAAATACACCGGGATTCGGGATTAAGGACATCTGTCAAAATGTGTTGTCATTCATTCTTAGTTCGGGCCCCGAAGTTATCTTATGTCCCTAGGTAACGCCCGTAACTTCGACCGAAACTGCGGACTTCCTGATTAGGGAGTAGGCCCCCAAATTTCATAATTGAAATAATTACAATTTCTGCTGTTGTACCTACAGTCACTATCCCTTAGTTTATAAGTTTACCGAGTACTTGGTACTTACTAGAGTATGAGGGATTGAATTCTACTGGCCACTAAACTAAAAATAAAAGCTCCTTCAAACAGGCGCTACACGCGTCGTGAATCGCTCGCGACAATAAACGCACCACTCGTAGCGCGACACGCGGTGCCTTCTGTACGAGCCTTTAGGGTTTCGGTTCTTGAAGCCCTTTAGGGTAGGCGCACCACAGGCATAAGGTAGCAAGAAAGAGAGATCAGAATCAGATCGAAATAAGTTATTTTAATAAAATTAAGACATGTAATTGCAATTGTTATGAGATTTGAATAGGTGGAATTATTGGATGGAGAAATTCCAGAATACTTTGTTAAACTAAAACTTAGCCAGCAAAAGTAGTTAGTCTCATTTGTCCATTCATACTCTCGCTACCAAAGAAATTCGTTGTGAAAACCTAATAGCGTGTGTGTAGCAAACGGCAATTGCTTTAACAGCACTTTTGCGGGCGTTGCAGCGTTGCAGCGCTGGCCGGCTCGTTTGAATCAATTTAATTGCATGCTGTAGTACCCTGTGAAGCGATTGGTTTGCAGCCTCCAGCCAGCATTCATCGCAAAGTTTTAACAAGATGAACAAAGTACAAACGCGGTGATTTTCCTCCGATAAGTAGTTTCTCAGACTTCGAGCGTCATGTGGGCAGGTGATGCTTTCATTAGCGATGGATATTATAATAATTCAAAGGATTAGTTACGTAAAATGTGTGTTACTTAAAACATCTGTTTTTTTCCCATTTACTATGATCTATATTTAAAACTAGGTACAATAGGTATATTATGGTTACAAAATACAATTACAAAAATAAAGATTACAAATAGAAATGTAAAAAAAAAAAAAATTAATAATAATTAGGTGACTGATTTTACAAGGAACCTCCAAAACGGGGATGAGATCTTATCAGCCACAATCTTTAAGATTTCGTTGCGTGTTCACGCATTCTGCAGAATGATGGCAATGTGCGAAACAGCGCACTGATATTCCTCACCGAAATAAGACGATGCACATGATAAATAGAAAGATATAATAGGAACCTGCCCTGAATTACAGAAGTCGAATTTATGAAAATTACGTAATAATCCATTCAACTATTTCATAAACATATCGAAATTGAAAGAAAACTGTGTTAACCCTGCTTTTCAAAGGCGGGGTTACCCGGAACCCGGGTAACGGCGGCACATCGGTCGCCGACAGCGACAGATTGCGCCCGACTGTCGGGCACGGCAGACGACTGCACTTTCTGTCTCGGGATCTCGCTGTAAAGCGCTGGCAGCTATTGCACTCCGTTGCTTTATTGCGATCAACTTATGTAAATACTTACGTACTTTGCTTGAGCATTATTTATTGTGTTCTTTTTCCGGAATGGATAAATACGAGAGCCAATAGCTCCAAAAGCTTATACCTAACTGTCTAATGCTCAATATTGGACTGCTTAAAGCCGACATTAACATATATTGGACAGGTAAAAGCGCGGGTAATGGGTAGCTTTTTTCCTATTGACACTTAATGTTATCGACAATAGCAATAAAAGCGATGGTAAAAATGTTTTGAAACGGAACCTGAAAGCTTCGATAGTTTTGAAATGGCGTTTTAAAGCGTTATTCGTAACCAACATAGAGCGATATTAATATCAATGGGACCTAATCAAAATATAAAACAAGTAAAGTTCCCTTGACGAGATTGATTACCCACAACCACAGTAACTAACCACGAAACAGTGTCCACACTGTTCTTTTCATCCCTTGTTATGCAAGATAAATGAATCACCCTCAGGAAATCTGATAAAATATTCATTTAATTATTCAAAAGGAACACTTCCGTGTACCTTACTTACTACGAAATATGTAGTGAATTCGTATTTTTATAAACGGAATGTAGAGTAAACGGGAAGAAAGACGTATGTATGTGTAGGAACGCTTTTTGTAGGTACGTGTTGGTAAACCTTTCTTGTAATATTTCTGTAGACGACGCGACGTACGCGGGGTCTTCACAAACACTTCTGCGTGTACAGATTCAACGAAGGTGCTTTGGAATATTCAGGTACACATATGAACCAGTATGTCGATTCTGTGAAAATCTCACCGTGAAGACTTGCGTGGAGCGAGTTGTCAATGTCATCTCGTCTTGGTCAATCCCTAACATCAGTGGCACTGACAGCTCACTCCACGCTCACTTCACCTAAGTTATCACGGTGAGATGGTTACAGAATTGCACTACAGACTAATGTTAACAGATAATTTTCAAACAACGTAGACATTTCCAATAAGGAATATTGCCGATAGACTTCAATTTTAACTTAATCAATAGCTCTCGTAAGTGCACTTCAACTTTGGAGGGCAACTGATTCATTCATTATCAACGACCTTGGTAAATTAGTTAAAAACATAACACCTAGCACTGAGTGATATCATTGTAGACTAAATAAGCGTAGGCGGGACGAGCAGAACTCCTGTCGAAAGAACGGGTTCAACTCGCGGAAAAAATGATTGAAAAAGAAGCCCTGGGCTTTTGTTTTGGCTTGCAGTTGATAAGTAAAAATGTTTTCATAACATAGCCTCTAATACTCAAGAACTTCCCAGAAATTGATTCCGACATATTGGAGTTATGTGTTTTAAACGACATCGTCGATTTCCAGCGTCTAAATGGTAGAGCTTGACACGTTTATACAACATTATTGGCAGGTACAAAAGTTATGGAATAATGTATTTTAAATTATTTTAGAATAGCTCTCTAAATATGACAGAACTTATAATATAATTAATCTTATTCAAAACAAAAAATTCAGACGAATTACTTACAGTAAACACAGCTGATTTGCATACTGTTTCTGACAGGCTGTCGAACGGACTCAAAATGTCAGTTTCGCCATCCATCGGAAGATTTTGTCTATAAATAAAAGGCGACACTTGCTTGTTTACAGTTTGTCTTGGCAATGTTAACAAAATACTGTCGACAACAGCGATTGTCTATTTTTAGAGATCCACAGCTAATCTCGTTGTTTATGACATAAATTTTTGATGATTTAAAGTTGAAGGTTAAAGCCAAGGGCTGTTTATTAAATACTGAATGCTTTGCCATCATCACCCTTGTCGCGTGTGTAGAAATTTTCAAAATTTTATGTTCCACAGTTCCAAAAACATGCGCAGGTGTGGCCAGCTAAATCTCACTTCACCAATAATACCACATACACCAATCCGATCCGATCCACTATTCACGTCATAAATGTGTGATTGCGTAGTGCTAAATCAAAACGTTGGAACTACCGATAGGTTCTATTTTCAACGCAGCGCCAGCTTTGTATGTTGTAGCAGGCACGAACCACTTTTCATTTGTTTGCTAAACTATTCAAAACAAACATGGGAGAAAAAGTTAGTGCACTCGCATGTACTTGGTTAAATGGTAAAGCTTGTAAAACAAAAACTATATCTTATGGGATTTACGCTCTGCTTAGCGCCGAGAGTTGAAAATCCAACTATGTGTTTTTTAGACGCGCTGGGATGCACTCTGTTAGATTCTCAACGCTCGGCTCAACACCGAGAGTTGAAAATCCAGTGCGCGATAAAGTTCGCCTCGATATTTTTCGTCCGAACGGACGTGAGCTATCTGGCAAAATGTGGCTCTCTGCCTACACCTTCGGGGTAAAACTGGTGTGAAACTATGATATGTTTTATCAGTTATGATCAGTTAAAAAGTTATTTACTGTCTTTAGTATCTAAGAATTTCAACGTTTATATTACCTTGTGATTCAAAGTCGTGCTCAAGCAAGAAAAGCCCTGTAAGGTAACGTTTAATTTACATTTGAAACGTTTCGCTGCCCGTCTTGGTCGTCGAGGGTACTTAATATCAGTTAGATAGGCTAGGTAAACCGAGGCTGCTTTATATAAAGCAATTAGTTTTTATTATATGCCATAGTATTACATTGTTGAATAACCAAATGCGAGATCAGCGTTGCCGTTTTGTAGAGAACCGGCGTCACAATCGGACGTTGAGAGCCCTCGAAAAAAAGGGAAATAGATTTATAAAAAATACGATAGGTTTTATAAAATTTCTTTTTACAGTATTTTATGCGTTGCTTTAATAAGTTCGGCAATGCCAATGTCGTTTCTGCTCAAAAAATGCCGAAACTATTTTTTACGTAGGATTAAGGATTATCCTACGGATGTCAGTCACAAAAGGTCAACCTTTTTGATTTTTTATCACGTATGAATGTGAAATATCACGTTCATCGATATTCGAGTTTGCGAATGAAGCTGATGGATTAATCCTACAAACAAACTACTAATACCACTCGATACTTATCATTTTTTCTGGTTAATTTTGCAAGCGTTTCGTAAAGAGTTTCATTCGCTTTGAAGGATAATGTTAGGATTTTTAATTGTTACTAAGGAATCTTAAATATAAACATTCTAACACTAAAATATACATCATATACAAGTAGGTATATAAAGCAAAAAAAAGGGAATAGCTCATTGGTCATAAAAAAAATTCGTCCGCGTCACTGTCAGTGGAAAAAGTATGCCCAAAACCACCGGCACGTCCGGCAGCGTTGCCACGTTGGATGGCAATGCTGATTCTTTGACCTACAAATAGGTCAGCCCTCTGATCACTTATAGAGTCGACCGCTTGGCGATGTCCCGAAAAACTACATGTGCACTCGTACCCCACGGTCCTACTGTTTCAACCTAGTGTTAGGATTAGATTTGCATGCAGAATTTGAGTGTTGCTAAACTATTGTTGTGAACTGCGGACTGTTTCCCAAAGATGATTTATTCAAAATGTATTGATAGATAGCAGCGGACAGTTGATCAATTGCATGATTTTGTTTTTATCCCAAATAAGAAACGTAAAGCGATGTTGTGCTAACAACAATAGGTGCATGCACCACCTGGAAACATCCACTCAAATCTAGAAATAGAATGAGTGGATGTTTCTAGTGTCGTCTTCAACCTAGCTTTTAGCCAATCAGTTAAAGCAGGCTTCCAGCTTCCAGTACCTATACGACTTCTTGCCCAGTGAGTGGCAATTGAAGTTTAGTTATAATTATAGATACTCGATAACGGTTGAGACCTTCTCTCAACCGTTATCGAGTATCTATAATTAAATTTGCTGCGTAATTTTTTTTTATATCAAATACCTGTAGCATTTTCGAAAACATTGCCTGTACAAATAATAAAATGACGAAAAAAAAATTAGGTATTTACCTAAATATTTTTGTTATTGTAAATGTTTTCTTCGAAGTTTTACTTTTTTCGGCAATAAATAAAAATCGCGAGGTCGGGGCTATAGGGCGGGTGACTCAGTAATTCCACGTCTGACGTCGCCAAGTGGACGATTGTTTGACTGGCGGTGTGCGACGAGGCGTTGTCGTGGTGAAGGACGATCCTGCTGCGAGGTCGTTTCTCCTGAACTTTTTCCAACACAAGTGGCAAACAATGGTTAGTATACCACTCCGCAGTAACTGTTTTCCGAGCCTCTAAAACAATTGTTGCGAAATGACCTATCCTTCCGAAGAACGACGCCACCATCATTTTTCCCACGCTTCGACCTCTCTTCACTTTAGATGGCAACTGCTCGGAAAGAAACACCCAGACAGCAGACTGTCTCTTAATTTCAGAATCATAACAGTAAATATAGCTTTCGTCACATGTAAGTATGTCGAACACAGCATTTGAATCACCTACGTTAAATCTTTGAAACTTTTCAAGACACCAATCAACACGACTTAGTTTTTGGGCCTCTGTCAAATTATGAGGTATCCACCGAGCACAAAGCTTCCTGACCGCTAAATGTTCATGGAGGATTTTGTGCACTTGACTTATACCGATGCCGAAGCTGGTCCGAATCTGTTGATAAGTCACTCTTTTTTCAGTCTCTATCATACGCCGCACAACACTGATGTTATCTTTAGTAGTCGCCGTAGAAGGCCGTCCCTGATGCTAAACGTGGTCGCACAAATCTCAACGATGATCTGTTCGGTGAGATTAGTGCGACCACGTTTAATCTCATTAAACCAGCTGTAAACAGTGGCACGAGATGGGACTTCATAGTGAAAGGCCAAAAGTCCATCATAACTTTCTTGTTGACTAAAATTACATCGAAAGTCATCAAATTCATTGTACGAAAATTTTCTCGCGTAAATTCATGCTGACATGACTCAGATAATTTTCAATTTGCCGCCAAATCGTAAAAAAAATAACAAATGACAAATGAATACAATACATACACAATAATTTTGGGAAAAGGTTCCATTTTAAAATTTTCACTTATTTTTTGACGTGACAACGTCTAATAAATCGATGAACGCTGGCTGCACGCACGAAAAAGGATGACTCATTGTAACGTTACGCTCATTGTAAGGTGCGATCGGAGCGAGAGCGCTGCACGAGCGAGCGAAAGGCACCATCGGCTTGAGCGTTCGGCTTGCGCCGCAAGCCTCTCTTCCACTCGATTGGCCTATGCGTCCGTGGAGAAGAAAGACGCCAGCAGCACACAACTTACATCTACACGTTTCGAACGGTTTCGTCGACTGCTTATAAAGTGAAGTAAAAAGTTAATGTATAATAGTTTTCATTGCTTATTACAACAACAATTGCGGCAATAAAGGTAAACTATTCTTGCATTTTTTAAATCTAATTACTAGAATAATTTCAAATATTTATTCTATTTTTATAAAACAAAATAGCATCGGTCCACGAGTGCAGTAATAATAGGTTATGTTACAATTGACAATTTTTTTTTATAATTATAAAGATGATAAAAAAGTTTTCTCATCTTTATAATTAAATGGAAAAAATAATTTTGCAATAATTTCATCAATGTTTTGTTATGATTTGTCACGTTAAACTAACGTCCGTAAACCGACTTTACAGACAACCAATTTTTTATTATATCGTTTACAATACACATGTTGGTCATAGTTGGCCGAGCGAAGGCGAGTACCAACATATAGACAGCCCATTTGTCGAGCCTCGCCATTGCTCGTCATCGCTCGCCTAGCTAGCCGAGTGCAGGCGAGCGCCAACATGTATACGGTTAGCTTGGCATGCCTCGCCACCACTCGGGATCGCTCGCCACGACTCGTCTCAGTTCGGAGTGTCGTATCAATTTGCCTACGCTCGCGTTGGCTGAGGCTTGGCTAACATGTATTGCCGGCTTAAAAACATTCAGTGTCGCCCTCGTATGTCTAAAAATATAAAATTTTTGTAAAGCATATTTTTTGCTACTTGTACTTTGACCTTTATTAATATATATTTTTTAATTTCTCACACCATTATTTTACACTGTAAATTGAGGTTACCAAATATCATTAATTCAGCTTTTGTGACACTAATACTGGCCATATTGCGCTCATCTCGCCATTTTGTGTCGAAAAAATGGTAGTTTCGCTTAAATTTTTTTTGACAGTAGATATTTGTGCGTCCAATATATCAGGATACTATATTATATAGAAGGGTTGGCAACCCTAGTTGCGAGGGCGCTTGAACACATTATCAGATAAGCCTGCCGAGTAATTACGTAACGCTTACAATGGCCGCATTCCGAGTGAAACCATAATCGCTGACAGCGCTCACATCGATAATTTGCGTACCGATTTAGATATCACGATTATGACAGCTGAGAAGTGTCAACATTTCGCTCACAGTGATATTTCTAAAGGGCATGGTCGGCGTTATCGCAAGATGGCGCATGTCATGAAGTCATCTATGACGATTCACATGACATCGTTATCGCGATCACGCTAATTCGGTACGGACGTAAGCGCGCTCAAATCGATTTCAGCTCAATTCGGAAAGCGGCCATAGTCAATGCCTTTTATTCTGACAGTTTAACAACATTAATTGCGTTATTAACGTTGTTGCAAACCAATATGACGCAATCTATTAGTAATTTCCTTCAAAAACTGACAGATTGTGTTTGAGAGTGTGTAACTCAATTAGGGTGCTGTTTTGCCCGAAGAGTTAGGCATAAATATAAAAAAATAACTCAGGGTTTTGTTAATCAATAAAGCCTATTACAGCATTGAAAATCTTAAAACTAGTTTTAAATTGAACGTACTACTTTTTATATATATTTCGACAATAAATGTATTTTTGTAGCATTTTACTGAGGACTTTGTTCTGTATCAATAAGAATTTCAATGTTTGTAGTTAGTATTTTTAATTTCGATAGACGTACTAACTCCGATGATGGATGAGGTACGGGGTTACTAGGTATATTATAATTGTTTATGTTGCTTCTTTGTGTGTACCCACAGTGCAAATATTTGGACCCAAATGTATTGTTATATATTGTTATGAAATAAATAACTTGAACTTGAACATAGGTAACCACAGTGCGACAGTTATGTTTAAGTTTCTTCTAAAAGGGCAAGTCCATTAACCGGGCACAATTGCAGACTCCGGTATATATTCAGTATCATTCAAACACCAAACTACAGGAATAAATTGAAAGTACACTGTTCTTATAATTTGTTCATCGCTAGAGTTGTATGGTTTTGTCCGCTGAAAGTGTATCGGGACGGCTGAAAGTTTCAGTACAAGTATAACATTTGCTACGAAGTGCACTTGAAAGTTTATTACGAGCCACAGACGTCTAGCGAGGTCGATTAGAGTTCTGTAATAAAGGGTCTAGACGAATGACGCAGATCTGTTGGAGCCGAGTGTTTGCATAATTATAGCTCAGTAAAGTTAAAAGATAGAATTTTAAACGAGATAGTTATGAAGTTTGGTATAAATCTTTGATAGAAAGTAAATAAATTTGTTGTGACTCGCACAGGAATACACAGTGCGTAGTGTGATACGCAGTTTCACAAACTAAACTAAAAACACTCTTAAAAAC
The DNA here is from genome assembly GCA_963555695.1 of Dasypolia templi. NCBI lineage: Eukaryota > Metazoa > Arthropoda > Insecta > Lepidoptera > Noctuidae > Dasypolia > Dasypolia templi. Next base: position 23,832,291 of record OY743143.1, on the reverse strand, counting down.
ATTTAAAAAACGGTGTTGTTGGTTAATTAACACGTATACATATAGGTACGGTGGCGTTAGCACACCTATATGAAAGCTTGAATTTTCTAAACATAGAGAGAAAGAGACCGAGATTGCTGTAGTAACTTTCCTAAACTAAACCAATCTACTAACCGACCAATATTGGGCGCGCTCTCAGCTACCAGAACCCCTGGGTCGATATAAAGAGGTGGGTACTCCTGCATGCCGATAAACAGGCTGCGGCATGGTTCGTGGTGGCCGGTGTCCCTGTGGACCAAATCCCGACCCTGATGAAGGCCGGACGCCGTCTCTCAATAGGATTGGGGACGGTGTACGTGAAGTTCCAGGGTCGGAACGGCAGGTTCACCGACGTCCCCCAGGATTGGGACCCCGCCACGGAATCCATCGGCGAGACGCCAGCACCAGCAGGGGAGTCCACTCCCCCATCAAGCAACCCGGAAGCATCAGCGGCTAAACCTGCTATAGCAGAGTTGGCCGCCCCTGCTGCCGCCATCGTGGACGTCGTCCCTTCATCGGGTGAGGAGCTGGACGACATCATCCTGTCCCCGGCTTCGGCCCAGGAGGGGGACGGCTTCGACGAGGGCGATTTGTTTGCCGGGCTCAGACTGGAGGGAGACGAAGAGGGTTCGGCCAACGATGGCGTCCCTTTCGTCGACCTTTAAAATCCTCCAGGCCAACCTCCACCACAGCCAGACCGCGACGGCTCAGCTTCGTAAGTGGCTGGAGGTACAACACACAGCCATTGCCTTGATCCAGGAGCCGTGGGTCAGGGCTGGCCGCATACAAGGACTCTCCAATCTTGGCGGTAAGCTCCTGGTCACCACAGATCACAATCATCCTAGATCGTGCATCTATATCATAGGTAACCTTAAAACACAGCTTTTAAATGACTTCTGTTGCAGAGATGTCTCTGCAGTAAAGCTGCTAATACAGCGTGACGGAGCCGAGGAGATGGTGATCGTTTTCGCCTCGGCCTACATGCCCGAGGCGGAGGCGCCGCCCCCGCACGGCTCGCTCGCCTCGTGAGCCTTTGCGAGAGAAGCGGGTTTGAGGCCGTCGTTGGAGCCGATGCCAATGCTCACCACCAACTTTGGGGTATGGACACGCAGAACGAGAGGGGTAAGGCCTTGGTTGATTACTTATTCTCGACTAACCTATCCCTACTAAACACTGGCTCCGAACCAACATTCGTAACCAGGCGAAGCCGCACAATCATAGATCTCACTCTGGCTACAGAGGGCGCGGCGGGTATTACCACGGGGTGGCAGGTCTCTAAGGAGGCCTCCTGCTCTGATCATCGGTGGATCCGCTTTGACATCCAAGTCCGTGTCAGTCCAATACCACCACGACGCAATCCGCGCAGCACGGATCGTGCCACCTACACACGCAGCCTTGAATCCAAGCTGGCGTCAGCAATCGTTCCGTTGTCACTTGCGGATACGGCACAAATTGAGGTACAAGTAAGCTATCTTACTAAATCAATGATAGACAGCTACCAAACTGCTTGTCCAGAGACCACCCCACGTAACACACCAGGCAAACGACCCTGGTGGGGTGCTGATCTGGAGCGCAAGCGTGGCAAGGTAAGGAAAGCTCTAAACAGAGCCATGAACACATGTGCGGATGAGGACTGGGATAAATATTATGCAGCCAAATCCAGCTACAAAAAATGCATCAGATTCAGAAGTACCACGGGATGGCGCAAATTCTGTGGTAGCATTGAATCCTGTCAGCAAGCTAACAGGGTAAGGAAAGTACTGGCGCAACAGAATACACCTGGGCCCGCTACCCTCCGGAAACCCGACAACACACTCTCTTCCTCGCCAGAAGAAACGAGGCGCATCCTTATTGAAACTCACTTCCCTGGATGTATCTTCGCACAAGTAATCGACTGGCAAGAGGTAATCCAAACGCCTTCAGACAATGAATGGCGTTACGCCAGCAGGGTGATCACGTTGGAGAAACTCCAATGGGCCATCCAGAGCTTCCATCCTTTTAAGGCAGCTGGTCCTGACGGAGTGTTCCCCGCCTTACTACAGTGGGGTGACACCGCTGTCGCTATAAGACTAGTGCCTTTAATGAGAGCGTGCCTGGCCTTTAGATACGTTCCTAAAGGATGGAGGGAAGTGAAAGTAATATTCATCCCTAAGCCAGGTAAGGGTGACTACACAAACGCCAAATCCTACCGACCAATCAGCCTGACCTCGTTTCTATTAAAGACTCTGGAAAGGCTGTGTGATAGGGAGGTGAGGGACGGCGCTCTGAAAACCATACCGCTACACGGTAACCAACACGCATACAGCTCAGGTAAGTCGACCGAATCCGCTCTTCACCGGGTAGTCAGCCAGATAGAGGAAGCGATTAATCAAAAAGGCACATGCCTGGGCACTTTCATAGACATCGAAGGAGCCTTCGACAAAACCAACTTCTCCAGCATCACTAGCGCCCTCACCAGACATGGAGTAGAACAGGTACTAACGGACTGGATTACAAACATGCTTAGCAAACGTGTGGTTCGCCTTGAGGGTGAGGAGCAACTGGCCATGATAGCCAGAGGGTGCCCCCAGGGAGGGGTGCTGTCCCCCCTTCTATGGAATCTGGTGATCAATGACCTCATCACCAAACTCAACGCCAGCCGCTATTATACTATAGGGTATGCAGACGACATCGCAATCCTTGTGTCGGGGAAGGTGACGGGTACGATCTGCATCCTCACCCAGCAAGCACTACGTATCGTAGAAAATTGGTGCAGGGAATATGATCTATCAGTAAACCCCACCAAAACTGAACTTGTCATGTTTACTCAAAAGCGAGCACTAGGCCCTTTCCGCCTACCAAAACTGTTCAATACAGAACTTCAGTTGGCCAACGAGGTCAAGTACCTGGGGGTCATTCTAGACAGTAAGTTAAACTGGAGTAGTCATTTGGACAACAAACTAAACAGTGCCTGCATAACCTTCTGGCAGTGCAAGAAAATGATAGGTAAAAAGTGGGGACTATCCCCTAAAATTATACTATGGCTGTACACCACAGTGATCCGCCCCATGATCACCTATGGAGCCGCGGTCTGGTGGCCCCGAACCAGACTGGCTACAGCCTCAAACAAACTACAACGCATGCAACGACTAGCCTGCTCGGCGGCTACGGGCTGCATGAGGACCACTCCGACTGCAGCGGTTGAAGCCATGCTGGAACTGCCACCGCTCCACCTGTTCATACAGCAGGAAGCCACACTGGCGGCGGTGCGTCTTAAGACACTAGATCTCTGGGGTAAGAGAGACACACCACACACCGCGCTACTTGAGGGACTCAACAAGGAGTTCCCCATTACGAGAGCCATCAATGATCGGGTACCAAAACAATTTATGTTTGATAAAAAATACAAGATCCAGCTTCACGAGGATTGGAGTTGCGAGGGTTTGTGCCCTGCAGAGCTGCGCATCTTTACAGACGGATCCAAAACAGGTAATGGCACAGGTGCTGGAGTCTTCTCGGAGGACCTCAACATACGTATAGCCACACCATTGGGGGTCCATAACACAGTGTTCCAGGCCGAATGCATGGGTATTTCTCTGGCTGCTTCCGCCATCATGGCCAGGGAAGTTAAGGACCACTCGATCCGTATACTCTCAGACAGCATGGCTGTTCTGCAAGCGCTAAACAGCTACACAGTTGATTCTGGGCTAATATACGAGTGTCACCAGCGCCTTAACCAGGTGGGTAGACTCAATAAAATCACCATTCAATGGATCAAAGGACACAGCGGTTCGCTAGGCAACGATGCAGCCGACGAACTTGCCAGAAGGGGGTCGAGTGAGACGGCAGTGGGACCTGAACCCATCGTGCCACTCCCCTTCGTATATTTGCGCACTCTGGTAAGGAAACGCACCAGGGAGCAACATCACAAACAATGGTTGGAACAAGGTGAGTGCAGGCAGGCTAGGGAAGCACTCCCTGCAATTGATAGCCGCCTCACGAAACAGGTTCTCCGACTAACTAAACAACAGCTGCGCATAGTTACGGCAGCCTTAACTGGCCACGGGTCATTTAATAAACACCTCTTTGTCATAGGAGTCACAGACAGTCCGCTGTGCAGGGCCTGCATGGAGGAGGACGAGACAGCAGCTCATTTGCTTCTAAACTGCCCTGTGGTCGACACATACAGGGCAAAGCACTTCGGTAACCCAGGTACCCTACGCGAGGCTGTCAGTAACATAAAGGCGTTGCTGGCCTTCCTCGAGGAGCTGGGGTGGATCGAATAATCGATTTTCCCACCGTACGCAAAATACGCGCAATGACGTGGAGTTGCGGACACCAGCCCGTATTACCTATTACCTATTACCAATCTACTAGTAAACCCTCTTCCATCTCTTACTCTGTCTTCTCTTTTAAATATTTTTCAAAATAAGGCGTAAACGCCATGATTTTCTCTCCCAAAATTTTTAAAACGCAAGATTCTGAAAATAGCGAGCCCAACATTAGCTCTTTTCCACTAAACGTTAATACTCCCAGAGGTGAGGATGAGGTTACATATGTAATTTTCTTTGAAATAGAATTATTTTATGCAAATGGCGTACTACTACTGGGAGGTATGTGACTGTCGAGCATTTAAAGATTTTATGTTTACTTCATGCCTCGTTTGCTCCATGTCGTCCGCGCGACTTATATGATTGGCACAGGAGCCGTCAATATCACAACCGATACGATGACTGCTAAGCGCCTCAATAAGGGCATTCATATACAAATTGAAGAGGGCGGGGGAGGTCAACCCTTCTGTCTCACTACTCTCTCCAATTGATATGGCTCCGACCGCACAGCACACCTGCCCATCGAAAATTGTTGACCTGGTTCCCATGGCAATACTTGAAGATGCTTATAAGCTCGATAGGCAAGCTTATAGCTTCAAGTTTCTGCCAATGTATGGCAGAAAACCAGAACACAAGCCCTAGACAGATCGAGGAAACAAGCGAACACAGGTGTTCTTTTTTTCTGTAGTACTAGCCGGCCTGTTAGAGACACAGAACTGTACTTTCTGTAGAAAGTCCTGGCTGACACCTGACCTGATTGTCGTGCAGCACGACACTTTCTTTTAGCTGTGTATCAAGCGCCATTGCGACTGTGGTCGCTAGAGAAATAGGTCTATAGTTAGTGTAGTTAGTTTAAATAGGTTGTAGTTTAGTTGTTGCAATGAAATCGCGATAAAAATCTTTGGAACGGTATTTTCTTTTGTTACAATATCCGACGAAATATATAAAACGCCCAATATTTTTTTTTTACGTTCAGAATCATGTCTGAATCCACGGTAACCGTTAGTGCGTGATATGTCCCTGCCAGCCTGAATTATGTCATCATTGACTGCTTAGCACCTTAAAGTTATGCGGGATATAAGCTTCAATCGATAACCTGTAGAGATTTTTGATCCATATATCAAATATCAACAGGATCGATTATCATATTTTTTGTGAGAATTTTCCGTTTTCTTGCTGAATGTAAATTTTCTCAAAATCTGTGAATTCAGATCAAAATGTTACAATTTTTTTTTTAAAATTTGGTAACTGATCCTGTTTTTATATGGACAAAAAATCTCTACAGGAAAACTGAGTTTTGAGTACTAGAAAATTCAGAAATTGCATAAAACTTCCCATACATTTTCATTTACAAAATTAAAAGTATAAACTGTCTCCTAAAACCGTTTTCTTGCGAGCGACAACGGTTAAGGTACCTACCCCATCTCAAAAATCAACCCTGTATTTGTCGTGATTGACTGCTTAGCTCCATCAAGGTACAGCGTGATGATAATTATTTAAAAGATCTGTAACTATCTGCAATATTCTGAAAAACCTTTATGCTCGTCTTTTTACATGTCGCGACAAACTATAGAACAACACGAATAATTTGCTATATTGCTTATCCCCCTATAGCCAATAGCGTGATAATATATAGCCTACAGACTGACTTATAGGGAATATCTATGCAAATTTTGAACTAAATCTATCTGGTAGGTATTGCGTGATGCTGGAACATACATTCAGACAGAGAGAAAAAAAACCTGGTAAAAAAATGCCTCATAAAAGACTTCGTAAAAATAAAAAATAAACTCAATGTACAGCTTTGACTGCTACGATTTAATTTTATATATAGATAATAAGCTACTAGGATAATGTGTTAGTAGTTATTAGGTATCTAGGTACACCTCTGCCCAACCCCTCGGGGAAACAAGGCGTGATGTTATGTTTTATGTTATGTTATGTTATGGTCCTAGTGGCTATTCTGGTAACTAGAGAGGTAATCCTGGTAGCTAGTGTAATTACATCCGGGGCTTAGCGAGTCATGATTAATGTACTAACTTCTTAAGTGGTGAGAGATTCAGTTTGAGACTTACTTAGAGTCGATATCTCAAGAATGTATTTTATATTTTATGTTGTGTGGATGTAAAAAAAAGTTTATTTACACATACCTTATACATTGATAGATGTATTCACATGGCCTCAACACTCACTTTTGCTCGGAAAAACTGTGTGACTTTTTTGTTAGTGAAGTTGATTTTACTTGAATTTTTAACCGACTTCGAACATAATACAGGTTGTTCATTCGAACCAAGTTATCAACATCAATAAATAGGTTTCGATAACTCTGTCACTAACGTAATCTACATACTTTCAGGAGGGTTTTAGTGCTACAAAATATAAGGTTGTTGTCAGTAAAAATTGTTAAATTAGCTTGTTTTAAATCGAAGAGCGCAGGGTGGTAAATTAATTAGCACGCAAGTGTATAAACACGTTATCATGCAGTTATCTACCAATAGGTACTATTACTAGAAAATATCGTAGTTAAAGCAACAAAGTATATCTTGACTTGAACGAAGGAGAAACATTCGACACCACGAGCCTGAAAAGCTTATCCGGATAAAGCGTATTAATCTCATTAAAAGCACGACCTTATGAGAGAGTTTCCATGTTCCAAGCTGTACACTAAAGGCACTGGCAAAATTCTGAGCGATATTGCTTAAATATCAAGTCTCAGCAAGCAAACAGCGAAGTCAACATCTAGCTATTCGTACTAGAGCTATCACCAAACTGACGATATAACAACTAAATAAATTTGGCAATACATTTATTTGCAGTATTTTAATAAAGTAATATTCCTGATGAGGCCAATACCAATTGGTCAATTTAGCAGAATTGTGGAGCAATTAGCTCCTCCACCTCTAGTAAAAGTAGCCTAGTAATAATTGCTGGTAAAATTACCCATGTATGCGCAGCTTTATAACGTTTTAGTCTACATTTTTGAAGGAGCTCCTGAATATATCAAAAAGGGTCAGTGTTGGCTGTTCTGGGGCACCGGCGTAAACCAAGACCCTTCCGGTGTTTGACTGTTATAAGATTTGTGATACTGACCTTTCTAGTGGCTCGCTATCTGAAATACAATAAAGAATAGTTTTAGATGAAATATTTCGATATTGAAATGGTTTTTTTAGGTTTTTGGTAGTATTTTTGTATGATATGTTTTTTTTTTGATATGCACAAAAATATTGTGCGGATGTAACTTAAGTGTCATCTAACTATTTAACTCAAGCCAAAAAAAACTTCAATGCATTATACAATCTAAAGCTAAAATATACATACAGTAATTGAAACTAATTTCTAATTTATGAAAAGATAATAAAAAGTCATTCAGTGTGCCTTAAGTAAATGTGAGGACAATAAAAGTCTACATTCGTAATATATTAGTGTTTGTAGGTGCTGCCGAGCCTTTGACACGTATATTACGCATTGTTTACGTAATCTACATAATTCGAAGGCTCGTCACTCTTTTATCAGGCAAACATGCATGGTATGTCACATTCAGAAAAAATTATGTACAGTATACACGTACGTATACACATCCATCTTTAAAAAATATCGTGGCGATTTTATCCAGTCAGGATTTTCAAGTCTCGGTGTTGAGCACAGCGTTGAGAATATTTCTGAGTGCATTACAGCGCGTCGAAAAAACTGTTGTGGGTTTTCAACTCTTGGCGCGAAGCAAAGCGTTGAAAATTCGGTGAGCGATATTTTTACGTCTGCGCGAACGTGGGCTTAGAAAGAGAGTGTCACAAAGCCTGTGTGACAAAGTTACGAGTGCTAGAGACTGCAGAAACTTTTCCAAAAAAATATGTCAAAGTCAAAGTCATTTTTTTTTTCAAATAGACACGTAGAAGGTTCTTTTAAACAAATATAATTGATTCTGCGGCCCCTTCCAAAAGCTAGTTTCATATGGAGAAGAACGGGCAAGAACAGTGGTGGCTCAGTGGTAACGGCCGCTATTTACGAGAGTAGCAGGTCGTGTGTTCGAACTCAGACAGGCGCTATACTTTGTGCAAATTATTTCATCACCACTGCTCTCAAAACAGTGAAGGACAACATCGTGAGGAAACCGGCATATCCTAGAACAAAATAAAGAAAACATGTGACATCTACCAAACCGTACTGGGCCCGCGAGGTGTATTACGTCCCACTCCCTCTCACAAAATTACAGATGTCTTTTGTTAATCTGTTATTTTGTCTATCTTGCATCGACAAAACGCGTTTCTATAGTAGAAAGGAGGCGTGTGTCCCAGCAGTGGGAACATTTAGGCCGATCATGCTATGAAGTGCAATATTTACGGCCGGGCACTGTGTAAGTATTTACTTGTCAACATTTAAGTCAAAAGTATAAACATCCAGCTTTACAAAGGGAAATTAATTTTTACATTTTATAAATATATATAAATAATTGAAATATTATTTCGTTTGAGTTTTCAAAGGGAAGTTAAACAGTAAAGTGGTAGTTACTTTACTGTTAAACTTACCTTTGCAAAACTCGAATAGTATTAAATTTCAATTTGCCTAAGTAATTACACATCTTTGATGTTTATTTATGTAATTTTCCTTCTAATATCATATTAAGCCCCGTTTAGCTTAAAGTAGACAAGCGCTCTTAACTGTACGTTTCTCTATGAGTATTCATTTTACAATTTTCTAATGGCAAAATGTGGAGTGGGTCCCATTTTAGTATAAATATGAATACAGGTTGCAATTAAGCTACCAAGCCCGTTCGCTTCCATAGAATGCAGACCCTCCAGAACAAGTTCCTCCGTAGGATAACAGGCTCCCCCTGGTACGTTCGCAACGAAATCCTCCATGTAGACCTCAGGATTCCCACTATCCGTCAGTTCATGAAACGCATTTCAAAGCGTTTCTTCGAGACCGCCGCGAATCACCGCAACCCTCTGGTTGTGAAAGCCGCTAGTTATATTCCCTCCTCCATTAGTCAAGTCCGCCGTCCCAAGCATGTCCTCACCGATCCCGATGACCACATAACTCTCATTCAGGAGAGCAGTAGGACCACCAGTACAGTGCACAAACACAGACCGACATTCCGACCTCGCCGCCGAGGTTCCTCGCGAAGATCCCGACGTAATTGTCCCCCCCGACCCTTGCTCGACGAAGTGCCAGCCCGCGCCGTAGCTGAGCCTGTAGCTTTAAATTCCCCGATTAATAATAATCAACTAAACTTGATCCAGCCTTTCCCATCTTGCTGTCCTCCCGTCAGCGACGCCCTAAGCCGAGGTCCGTACCCCACAGGGGGTGCCCTTAGCGAGCGTTCGCTTAATAATATAAGTAGTTTTACGCCCCTGGCTGGAGGCTTTGAGTCCGCTTAAGGCAGCCACAGGATAGTCCGGTTAAGTAGTCACGACCTCTCAAGGTCAACTACGAGATGCCATACAAAAAAAAAAAAAAATTAAGCTAAGAGAGTACTTATTTAAAAGTAGAATTTGAAACTACAGCCCTGACATGTAGCCTATACCGAGTTATTTTATGATAGAATAGCTATGGTCGCAGCTTCGCAAGCAATTCGGCAATTATCCAACGGAAAAGTACTACTGGGATAAAAGTATCCTGTGGCCATGGTCTATCAGTGTGCCAATTTCATCGAAATCCGTTCAGCTGTTAAGGTATGAAAAGGAAACGGCCGACAGCGCAACGACTTTCGCATTTTTTTATATTAGTATGAATGGATTTATCATCGCGTCCACTGCTGGGCATATGCCTCCCCCAAGCACCGCCACATTGACCGGTTTTGAGCTTCCCGAATCGAGTGGTTTTCCTATTCGTCTTCCGGATGGAAGTAATGTGCGATCCGATTTCCGTAAGAACTTGTGTGTAGTCTTGCGTAATGTAGGTAATATGACTATATGGTTTATCTTTACAATTGCAAGATTTGATTGCTATAGCAACCATTGCATGCTCCCATAAGCACAATTGCAAGTTTTTTTCACATTGTGAAAAACTAAATTGTTTTACATGTCATTTTCAATTTTCATACCAAAAATAAAAGTCGTCTCCCAGCAATCATTTTTGTGCAATGGAAGTACTATTGTTGGTGTACAGAATACGTATCTGATGGCTATGTGATGGGTCCTTTTCCTGTATAGGTACTGTTTTCAGGGGATATTACCTGCCATTATTGTATTAGGAACGTACACCTCTGTCTTTTCTTTATATGGATTGTAATTTACTTTAATTAATATGTATGAAACTGTCCCAGTTTAAAACATATTAATGAAACAGTAAGTCTCACTGTCCTCTTAGGTTCAATGACAGTTTTGTAGAGAAATACAACAACAGGGCGGGTCTGAACTAAGCCTTGAGATTTCACTTCATCCCCAAAATCCCGCCTTCTCTGTGTCTGGCCTCTGTTGGGTTGGAACAAACAATGAATTTATCATACATAACATCACGGCTTTATTCCACAAAGGGTACAACAGAAGTGTATTATATCTACCTAAGTATGTGCAACTACATTTCCCCGCTTAGGTTTCAGTGCTAGGAATCGAGCCCAGGACCCCATGCTCAGCAATCGCTTTCTCGACCAGTAGTTTTACGAGGTAGTCGAATAATATGTATATTGAGAGTAAAATATTCAAACTGCTAGGCCTCAGTCTGCCTGTCTATGAGAGCAAGTGGGCTGTAATCCACCACGAGGGTCCAGTGCATTTTCCTTTCATCGTATAACAAACTTTGTTTACACTGTGTTACAAACAATGATCTTTATGATCTTGAGATGTATCATGTGCTTTAATTTTAATTGTGTGTGTGTGACTTGGCAATTGCATTACGTTAAGACCTGTAATGATAGTATGAGGCATTTAAATAATTAGTAATCTACTTATAAGAGCATTTCATTCTCCGTCTAACAAACAAACACGTCTTCAAATTCCTAACAAACAAGTCCTTTATCAGTGCACAGCGTGGCTGCAACGTTCTTTTCTCCTCGACAAAATAGAAAGTAAACACACATCAAAGGAAGTGGGATCTCGGGAGGCGGCACGTGCCTAAGTTGATCCAAAATTTAGTCCTTAGATGTATGCAGTTGGACACACGTGCACATCGGCTTGGCGGCTCAAAGTTTAAAGGGAATTGTTTCGTGAATACTTGAACCGAAATGGCAGTCTTCAATGATGTGAGGGCCGAGAATTTTCCTCGCTAGAACTATTGTTTTGGAGGAAACTAATGTGGAATTATGGAAAACGCGCTTCACTTGCCACACAAACACTTTCGTGAATTGTACTCGAAAATGGGAACATATTGCTTTGGGCCAGCTTAGGATAGTGTTTGCGAAAGAGGTTCATTAAGAATATTAGTGAAACTGTCTGAATACTTAAGTGTATGTTAGCAAACATAGTTGCAGGCTAAAGCAACTGGGTAAGTAGGTATCAGAATCAATAACTGCACATTTTATACTAGCTTTAACCCGCAACTTCGTCAGCGTGAAATTCCTTGTTCCCTCGACCCACCACGTCGCATCGCGTCGCCGGTCCGCGCTTTTACCTCGATCTCGCTCACTGATCTTTCTTAAAAATAATTTTTCAAATCCGACTAGTAGTTCTAGAGATTACCGTTTTCAAACAAACAGACAAACGAACTCTTTTGCTTCGTTATTAATTAACATCTGTATACAGGCGCGTTTTACAGCAAATACTCCTTTACTCTGATGTTTTTCCTCAGCACCTCCACCAAACAGTATGTATCTAATCGTTTCTGTATCCTTACCTAAAGTATCGAAGCTCTAACTTTGAAAAGTACACCGGGCTCGTACAAACAAACAAAGCAACACGCTGGCGCCCCCGAGATAATATCACTTCAACACCGTTTTCTCAACAAAAGACAAAAATGCTCTTTTACCTTGTAAAATTAAGGAGCTGTAAACAAACTTAACGCAACTATAAAAAGGTTAGTTGGATCTGGTTGGATTTGAAGGCCAGTATATTCTCGAACTTGAAAAACATTTAAATTCAAATCGATATTTCATCTCAGCGACAATCAATGTCAAAATCTTGTCTTATATTTGTGTAAATTGATTGTATTTTTGACAGATTGAGTCTAAGATTATAATGCGAACGTTTTATAAGTACGGGAAATGCCCCTCAGATAGAAATGTCAGTCTGATATCAAAAGATTGGAAACACAACCACCAAAATACATAACCCTCCTTCTTCAATCGGGAATAAAAACACATGAGAAGCCCAAAAGGTCGTTTATAACAACAAGTGACAAGTTCAGTGATAAATGGAGCGATAATAGCCTTCGTCTACAGACACCGATTTCCAATTGAAAAGCCGGTGAGGATTTTATCCGATCCCTTTGATCGTTTGTTTCGTACCTGTAACCTTGTAGGTAGGAAGTTAACAAGTGAATTGGCACAAACTATGTTACGACTTTGATACGAATCACTTATTCCTATTAGGGCCTTTTTGTCTGGACGCGGATATTTACAGAAAGTAAATGTAAGTTGAGGTAACAAAATAAAAACTTTGATTATCTGAACCTTTTAAAACCTTTGATTATCTGAATAACGAAACTCCAAAACTTAATTAAAAGTCACATTTCTGGTCGTGACATGTTCCCAATCAAAGCAGGTATCATCTGAAATAGGGAGTAACTAACAGAACTCACTTGAAATCCGATAACCACAAGCCGCGGTCAAGTCTTGAATACGACAGAGTCCTCATTCATTGTTTCGGAAGCTCCCGGACTATGTCGGACACAGCCGTACTCGTAGTGCTTATATAACCATGTGATTTATCTTTTACGTATCTGCATGCGGTATTTTACTGTTTAATTAATTTCAAAGTTTTTATTTTTTGCTTAGTATGAAGCTTTAGGGCCATGTTCACCAACATTTAATCAACCGTTTACCTACCTACATACCTATGTAAACAATATTCTGATATTTCAACATAATATGGAACAGATTTAATCAATTGAAAATATGTTGGTTAGCACGGGCTTTAGTCATCTGTCTTGTAATCGTTGTGGTTTGGTTACCTTCTCCAGCAGTGACAACTATAAACCGACTTAATTAAGGAAAAAATATTAAGTAAAAACATATTTTGTCCTAATTATAATGCAAAAATTTACATAAAAACTTTTTTTAATCAAAACTTAAAAGTACTAAATAAAACTTACGTTAATAGAACTTACGATGTAGATCGGGACATGCATAATCAAAATTCGTTGTCTTCGAAACAGAATGAACATGTGAAATTTCAACTGTACCGAGTTAAAACTTCACACGTTGTTATGAGAAAGTGCTTTTGATTCAGCAAGATTTGACCTAAACAAACATCTAAACAACAAACATTGCAAGTTAAATATAAGCTGGCTAAATTTAAAAAAAGAACCATCAATCTTACCTATGGTTAGCAAAGATAGTGCCTAGCCGGTGATCGCCAACAATTGCACTTCCACACCCACACTTTCACCAGTACTAGACATCTACTAACATTCGTCTCGCATACGTAACCAAGATAATAATCAAAATAAAACTTTATGTCGTATCATACCTTACTACATTTTGTCAGCGCGATTAGTACATAATTTATAAAATGAAAATGTAAAGGGAAACACCGCCATCAAACATATTGTGGGGGACTGGTGCCTAAGCTAGCCTAGCTAGCCTAGCAGGCACCAGTCCCCCATAATCACCACAGTATATATACTTACCAGAATTATGTATCATTCTCGAATCTGACCAATGTAAAATATTTTATATATATTGTGGTGAGAAAATACAGTTGATTGATTGATTGAATTGAAATCAAATGACGGCCATGCCAAGGCGTACGAAATGAACAGTTGGTCAGAATGTGTCAGCTTAAATGAGCCCGGACTTAGTTACGCGCGCGCGTGTAATAGGCAGGGGTTTATTAAAGCTATTGTTTCCAAACAACAATGTAGGTAGGATCGGATAGTTCGTAGTTAATTGATAGTAGCAAATGAGAAACAACCATTTTTTGTTCTTAGTTATAACCGATGTTCTTCCTCGTACAATTAATGTGTTTGAAGAGAGAACTATCAATATCTAGAAGAAAGACGTAAAGAAGCAACAAATTACTTAATGATTAATGTAAAGAAAGAATTCTTTACGTTTGGACTTACTTGACTATTGTGGTATTTTTTACACCAAAATCACATCTTATTATCTATTTATCTATTTAACACCTGAGGAGCTGTTGTGCACAGCAATTCTTTCTATGATTCAATAAGTCTTTATGAAAATTGTATGACACTCATTTTACTTACATTTGTTTATCTGATAATTGTTGTACTGCTGAAAAGCAAACCTTTAGATACCTATGTCTATTTTCCACATCCATTTATCTCATTTCATGTGATCTCTTATTATTTTCCTTTTATTAAATGTTGTGACATTTTGTATGCAACATTGTTATCTGTCAGTTTTTCTTTTTCTATGGTATAGAGCTAAGAGGTCGTCTATTTTATTATAAAGGTATCGTAAAACTAGTGTTAAGCCAGGTTCTCACTGTAAGCCATGTTTATTGTTCCTGGCCGATAATTAATTAAGAAGTATTTGATTTAAAAATAAAAAGTCACTTCTAGAACGCTCGGCCAGGGGCTATAAAAGGCAACGGTTAGTTTTTACCAGGTTCCTTCCATTTTTTTCTTTGGTGATTCTCTTGCCATTCTTGAATCGGTCTGGAAATAATCTTCTGTAATCTTAGTTTTTTTAATCAATCATCAACCAGTACTCTATGTATTAATATTATTGAGAGAAATAATAAATACAGTTATTAACGGTGGAAATATACGTTTCATTCGTAGTGACAAATACTGTGTATGTAATACGCTCTCCGAATTGCGTGGCGTGAGACGCCCTAGCCGGTCATTCTTGGACTGGGAGTTATTCGACTCTGGGTCACGCCACCGACATGTCATTGGAAGACAAAGGACACTCCTCCTGGTAAACGAGAGGCGCTGCCTCAAAAGTTGAGTAACGTGAACCCTCTTGTTGATAATTTCATCTTTTGGACAGATTTGAGCACCTCGCAGGTTCCTCCGCGACGAACCAGTCCCGACGCGAGCTCCCTCACAACGGGCTGCGAGCTGGTGGAGCGGCTGCTGCGAACTTCCACTCGACAGGCTGCGGGCCAGAGGATCGTCCTACGCGAGCTTCGACAAATTCGTAATTTTGTATTTTATATTCTACGTTCGGTCAATCGGCTAAACGTTACGTTACACTATACAATTAAGAATTAAAGTCTACAAGAGAAGGTTCTTTGGAGCTTTATATAAATTGTGGCAGAACGTTATTACAAGGAATGAGAATTGAAAGTTTCCTTTATTTAACTACAAATTTTTAAAGCGTTTCAGTTTTTTTTTTTTTTTTTCTCTTTCCCCAATTCCAGTCCAAATTAATTTCCCTGGACTTCACTTTCCTTCATTGCTCCAATTGAATTTATTACAACGTGGCAAAGCTGCCAGCCTTTTGGGCACTTTTCCCACTGACAGCGATGCAGACGAATTTTTTGATGCCCAATGAGCTAATCCCATTTTTTTCCTTCATAAACTTGTGTATAATATATTAGTGTTGGATTGTATATTGTATTTAAGAAATGTTTTAGTCATTTCTTATAAATTCAAATAGTTATCTGTGTAATAATTGTAATATTTATAACACATTTTTCAGCCAGTCCTTGAGATATCTGGAACATCAACTAATGCATTGTGTATCGCTCCTCGCTTAACGTGATTATTATTATTAGTACCAATGTACTGACTCAGTAAAGTGCCTAAAGCTGAGAACAGACACGTAACACACCACGCGATTACCGTCGCGAGCTCTTTGCTGTCATCACTTGTGACTTCCTAGTGTCAGACGACCAATGAGTGTTATGGGGCGTGTTACAAGTGAGCGACTTCAGCACAATCTTGTCGGGGTTATCTCAAGTGTGCATTAGTCTGAGTTATGTCAGCAATTATTCGGCGGTCAAGATCCTTCGATGTCCTAATCGTAAGCCCCAAACACGGCTACATACTTGGTGAGATGTAACCCCACAAGAGGTCATTACCGGAAGGCTTAGTACGTCCGGCCCACAGAAATTTGTTAGTGGTTGAGAATTTGTAACTCAAGTTTAATAAGGTTAAACCTAAGTACGGTTTCTGCCTATTTATTAATTATTCAAAAACTTCAGTTCAGAGTTCTTATCTACATATAAATAATTAATAATTAGCTCGTTGTCTACAAAATTATGATCGGAATTTTGTTAATCTAAAATGGTGATAATAATTAATTTCTAAAAGCGCAGCTATTAACTACCCTTCAAAATTTCAGACCCTAATGAAATTCAGGGCTTTAGCTTTATTATAATATAACAGGTAGAGGTATTTTGTCGTAATATTTTATTTGAAGTAAATTTTGTCTTTTTCTTCAATTGGAATATGTAAGGATCGCAGTGGAATAGTAGGAGGAGTGTAGTTTCTGCCTACCCCCATGGGTTTATTGAATGATTTAAGTTTTATGTTAATTAAGCGAGCAACTAAGATAACGTTGTCTCGTTATGTCTCAAATAATAATCATCGCCTTTATTGTTATGGCCAGAAATAATCAGAGATAATTGTATTGCCAATCGATGATGGCGGCACGCGAGTAATTTCTTCGTTTTACTGGTGTTGGAATAACTGTCTAACAAGATAATAATCATAATGACTGTTGGTTGACGGTTCCCCTTAGTGATTTTCCTTATAACAGTGAGATTCATTTGTCAAAATAATTATTCTACTATCTCTCCTTGTTGGAATTAGTTGCAGTTATTGGTAGGTATAATTGAGTTGAGAAATGTTTATGAATGTCTCATGTTTCGGTATAATAATAATCAGTCAGCGGAAAAACATGAAAAGTTCTAATTGAAAAGCTTGAAATCCTGTAAGAAATTATTTTGGATCACGCTTGAATTCATCAGAAAGTGAAATAGAATTAGTAGATTATTAATAGGTATACGAATAATCTTACCTTCCTAATGTTTTTGAACGAACTTACGTCTGTTGTCAAAAGCTGTCCGAGTGTATATTCGTGTACATATTTACATATTGATTGTTTTAGAGTGTATGTAGATTTTGCCATTCACGTTGCATATGAACAACACATTGAAAATGTAGTTTCACAAATCTATTAATGTCTTCGGAACGCGTATTCCGATTTTCTAAAATCCAACTGGAATATCCGTTTCAAACATAAATCTACATATTAGAACTGAAAAAATTAAGTTATCTATAAAACAAAAATCACAATTTCAAGTTACGTAATTATATGACAATCTTTAGTTACTCAAAAATACCCTGCAAATTTCACTTTTACAGTCTTGTTAGATTAAAATATGCACATCTATAACAAAACGAAGTTAATTAAACTAATTAGAAACAAATTAACGAAATATAAACAACGTCCTTTTAGATTCTAGTTAGAAAATATTTCTAACTCACGACGTGCACAGAGCGGTCCACGCACTACTTGTGCTAGTGCCCAGGTAGGGTCTCGTCGTCGACAACAATAACTGATTGGATCATTTTGTGATTGAAGAAATAATCGTAAGTATTATCATTCTAGACAATAGTTAATAGGGAAAGCTACAATGACCCTTGTGTATGTATTGTTGGATACTACTACCCGTCCCTCGGAAGGGAGGGGCGCGGTCATTATAAAACTACTACAGGCGACGAGTAAGACTCACCCCTCCCGACCCTTGCTCGAGCCAGCCCGCGCCGCTGAGCCTGTAGCTTTAAATTCGTCCCAAAATCTCATAAATCCTGATCCAGCTAGTCCTTCTTCCTGCTTGCCTTCTTCCAGCAGCGACGCCCTAAGCCGAGGTCCGTACCCCACAGGGGATGCCGAAAGTATATTGTAGGATGATTACTAAATCACCGAAAGGAACGTCTCCCAGTCCGCCCTCTACACGTTAAAACACACGTTATATGGGAACGACATCCGTTATACGTGGGTGGCAAGGCCACTCTTTGTGAGACCAGTCTGGTTCCTCGCAGTTTACCTGACGTATACGTCTCGCAGTCCGTCTACTGTCTCAACACAAGATCTGCACAACCCTCTATGGTAATGCAGACCCCTCCTAGTTCGCAAGTACACTCACGCTCAAAAAATGCAGCACAAGTCTCAGGACACAACTCCCCTTTCCAGAGGACCATGTACTGAACACCAGCTTGCGTCGTCTTGCCATAGGAGCCGGTCAATAAGCGCAGCTCATACCGCCCACTCGGCAGCGCGCGTGTGACCCTGTACGGCTCTTCGTATCCCGTGGTCCATCTTTCCAGTTGCCTGCGAAAACTTAACGACGAAAACCAAAACATTCACTTTAAAAACTTTAGGGGAGCGTCTCTGCAGTAACCAAATCATGTATCTCCGACCCCATATCTTTAACAAAACCTAGCGAACTTACACATTCTGCCTCTGTCGGTTACAACCATTTTTGGTACACCAAAATGTGAAACTGCGTTTGTGAAAACTCTTAAAAGTTCTTCTACATCCAGCCGATAAATGGGATAAAGGAGCGTGCACTTAGTGATGCGTTCACTAAGTGCACGCTCCTTTTTCCACAATAAGAAGAACAAATTTGAAGCCGGGAAGTGGACCTAGGACATATGAGTGTACAACTGAAAAAGGTTAATCAGGTTTTTCAGGTTGATATATTTTATTGTGGTGCCCTAGACACACGTTTCTTGGAGATGCAAATCAAGCAATGTTTGAGGTAGTTTTTAACTAATTGCCTAAGGCCTGGGAACCAAAAGTGCCTTAGGATTAAATCCAAGGTCTTGTCAGAGCCAATATGATTGTGCTCGTCATGAAATACTCGAAGCTGACTAAGTCTGTGACCTCGGGGAATAAAGCAAAGGAATCGCGGTTGCACGCCAATCGGAATGTACTTATAGTACAAAAGGTCATTTTTCTCAACATAGCGATTAGGATCTAGACGGCCTTCTCTAACTTTTTTGAGAAGCTCATGGTCTCTTCGTCTGCAGCTTGCGCTATCTGTCCCACTACGCTGGGTTTTTGCAATGACAGTCGATTTTTTTATGTACCAGTAGTAGAAGGGGGCATTACCATATCTCTAATAAAGCTGAGACCAGCTGAGGGTTCTTCATCAGATACTTCAGACCTTCGATTTTTGACATCAAATGAAGCGGGCCACCAAGTTGAATATTTTTTGTAAAGGCGGTATGTCGATCTCTAATAGTTTGGTTGGGCTCTTGTGTTTTCTAATCAGGGTCACCAGGTACTCCAGATCTTCGATTATCCTAGTTTTTATAGTTTTCCCTTTATGTGGCCATTAAACCCTAACTCTGTACCAAATTTCAGCTGTCTGAGTTTATGGGAAGTACTAGTTCTATTCTGATGGTCATGAATGAGTGAGTGAGTGTCATAAATGCGAAACTTTGCTTTCGCATAACTTCGGACCTAAATGACCTACAGACTTGAAATTTTGGATTTTAAGTATGTGATTATAGCTTACTAGATGACGAAAATTTCTGCGTTCTCGTCTTATCCACAGGTTCTCAAATAGGGGCCTGAAAATGCGGCGAAATGGTTCCAGTAAATGATGGTACGGCAGTGTTTGCTTCGCGCTCGACTTGGCGGGGGCACTGCCGTGCCCCCCGATTTTAATTGAGTATTGTAAATGTGAACACTATTTGGGTCATCCTGTTTTCAGTTTGATTTAATCGTAATGTGGCGGTTTGAGTTCTTTTATGTGGCCTACCCAAATGTCCTTTCTTTGGTATTGTTCGTCGAATCGTTAAGCTTCTTAAGTTCTCACTTGAGCTGCATGATTACTGACAAATGCCTGCACTGACTGGACAGGTCCACTCAATCTGTGTGGTTCTTCCTATAAAAGACCATTTCAGACACCAATCTACATGATCTGACCAAGATTATGTTGGACTTCAAAAGAGACTGTGACTTCTGAGTTTCTTTCGGCCCTTCTTCTCATAGTAGTCGGATAGGGAACGTCGACCTTATCTAGTTTTAAAAATATGATTGACGTGTTAAAGTGTTTTTAACACGTCAATCATATTTCGTTCAGAAGTGCCAAAATTATGCAGCCAGATAGGTACGTAACTATACATTGATACCTACGAGTATACCTGAGAAAATGGTACACACTATACAATTCAAATCAGTCCCTAATCGAGATTCTCTGTCATTGGTACTAATAATAATAATCACGTTAAGCGAGGAGCGATACACAATGCATTAGTTGATGTTTCAGATATCTCAAGGACTGGCTGAAAAATGTGTTATAAATATTACAATTATTACACAGATAACTATTTGAATTTATAAGAAATGACTAAAACATTTCTTAAATACAATATACAATCCATCACTAATATATTATACACAAGTTTATGAAGGAAAAAAATGGGATTAGCTCATTGGGCATCAAAAAATTCGTCTGCATCGCTGTCAGTGGGAAAAGTGCCCAAAAGGCTGGCAGCTTTGCCACGTTGTAATAAATTCAATTGGAGCAATGAAGGAAAGTGAAGTCCAGGGAAATTAATTTGGACTGGAATTGGGGAAAGAGAAAATTAAAAAAAAAAAACTGAAACGCTTTAAAAATTTGTAGTTAAATAAAGGAAACTTTCAATTCTCATTCCTTGTAATAACGTTCTGCCACAATTTATATAAAGCTCCAAAGAACCTTCTCTTGTAGACTTTAATTCTTAATTGTATAGTGTAACGTAACGTTTAGCCGATTGGCCGAACGTAGAATATAAAATACAAAATTACGAATTTGTCGAAGCTCGCGTAGGACGATCCTCTGGCCCGCAGCCTGTCGAGTGGAAGTTCGCAGCAGCCGCTCCACCAGCTCGCAGCCCGTTGTGAGAGAGCTCGCGTCGGGACTGGTTCGTCGCGGAGGAACCTGCGAGGTGCTCAAATCTGTCCAAAAGATGAAATTATCAACAAGAGGGTTCACGTTACTCAACTTTTGAGGCAGCGCCTCTCGTTTACCAGGAGGAGTGTCCTTTGTCTTCCAATGACACGTCGGTGGCGTGACCCAGAGTCGAATAACTCCCAGTCCAAGAATGACCGGCTAGGGCGTCTCACGCCACGCAATTCGGAGAGCGTATTACATACACAGTATTTGTCACTACGAATGAAACGTATATTTCCACCGTTAATAACTGTATTTATTATTTCTCTCAATAATATTAATACATAGAGTACTGGTTGATGATTGATTAAAAAAACTAAGATTACAGAAGATTATTTCCAGACCGATTCAAGAATGGCAAGAGAATCACCAAAGAAAAAAATGGAAGGAACCTGGTAAAAACTAACCGTTGCCTTTTATAGCCCCTGGCCGAGCGTTCTAGAAGTGACTTTTTATTTTTAAATCAAATACTTCTTAATTAATTATCGGCCAGGAACAATAAACATGGCTTACAGTGAGAACCTGGCTTAACACTAGTTTTACGATACCTTTATAATAAAATAGACGACCTCTTAGCTCTATACCATAGAAAAAGAAAAACTGACAGATAACAATGTTACATACAAAATGTTACAACATTTAATAAAAGGAAAATAATAAGAGATCACATGAAATGAGATAAATGGATGTGGAAAATAGACATAGGTATCTAAAGGTTGCTTTTCAGCAGTACAACAATTATCAGATAAACAAATGTAAGTAAAATGAGTGTCATACAATTTTCATAAAGACTTATTGAATCATAGAAAGAATTGCTGTGCACAACAGCTCCTCAGGTGTTAAATAGATAAATAGATAATAAGATGTGATTTTGGTGTAAAAAATACCACAATAGTCAAGTAAGTCCAAACGTAAAGAATTCTTTCTTTACATTAATCATTAAGTAATTTGTTGCTACTTTACGTCTTTCTTCTAGATATTGATAGTTCTCTCTTCAAACACATTAATTGTACGAGGAAGAACATCGGTTATAACTAAGAACAAAAAATGGTTGTTTCTCATTTGCTACTATCAATTAACTACGAACTATCCGATCCTACCTACATTGTTGTTTGGAAACAATAGCTTTAATAAACCCCTGCCTATTACACGCGCGCGCGTAACTAAGTCCGGGCTCATTTAAGCTGACACATTCTGACCAACTGTTCATTTCGTACGCCTTGGCATGGCCGTCATTTGATTTCATTGACGATGGCAAATTGCCACTTGGAAAACGTTGATTCACTAACCAGTCAATTGTAGGCTTGATAAAGCTGCGTATTTCAATAATACTTATTTATATGCGAGCCTGAAACAAACAGTATAAAAAATATTTCCAGTACAGACGGACTTCTAATCATAGAATGTAGAATGTAGAACGGGACGCGCGACAGTTTCTAAACGCTTGACCACCACCGAAAAACTCAACTTAACTTTGTCGAGCGCCGCTGGCGTTCCAATTAGTCAAACGTGACTCACGTGTTTCCGACATATAAAAAAAAAAAACAAGATTCACTGTGTAAATTTATTTGAGCAGCTCAATCCTAAGCCTTTTTGTCCGCACTATAGTCTTAACAGTATAAAAGGCTTTCTGGCATATTGTCAACTTTATAGAAGACTAGCTTCTGCCCGCGACTTCATCCGCGTGAAATGTATTGTTCCCCCGACACACCCCGTCTCATCGCATCGCCTGCCCGTGCTATTATTTCGTTTTCGCTTAGCCTTTTTTCCGGCTCCTAAGGATCCCAGCGTTGTGTTAAATAGCCTATAGCCTTCCTCAATATGGGCTATAAAATGCAAAAATATTTTATCAAATCTGTCCGTCAGTTCCAGAGCCTACACCTACATACAAAACTTACAAACGTACAAACAAATGTTACCTCTTTATAATATTAGTATTTACTCTACGAGCTAACAGCCCTAAAATAATAAATTATATGTACATGAATATATAAATAAACAGCATCGCTGTCAACAGGAAAAGTGCCCAAAAGGCTGGCAGCATTGCCACTCTGCCTAACTTGCAGGGCATTATGGTCATTCCGTCTGGTCTCTTGCCATCGTCGCGTGTCTAGCCGTTGGGTTTTAAAACAACTGGCACCCGGGCGGTGACAAGAGCACGATGGATGATGTCGTTACTGCATAGATTTGAATTTATTAAGGCGTAGTTCTTGAATGTGGCTAGGAAGTTTATTATAAAAACGTATATCTTGGCATCTAAACGAGTAGGAGTATTTTCTTGAGCCTGGTTGTAGGAACAACAAATTTGTTTTTTTTCCTAGTATTTATATTGTGGATATCACAATACTTTTTAAACAGATTGATATTTTTATATGCTTAATAAAGATTTATACTGAGAATGTCTTCTGTCATTATAGGAATCTCCTTAAACAAAAATTTACTTAATATAGGCGGCATTTCCCCACAACAGGATACCGTGCGACATCTCGTATCGAAGATTATCTGTCATTTTCTAGTTGATTAAGAGATGTGATCTTCCCCAGGGCTGATCGAGGTATTCTATTACTTCAATTATGTTAAAAGCACATATTAACCTTGAACTGATGCTGGAACCTGGGTCACTTGAAGTTTGCAGGATACCCAACTCCCTCAACCACATGTTGTAGAAATATCGGGGGACGGCTAATGAATACGTCAAACAGACGAGGCCCAGCAATAATGAATGTATATTGTATTTTCATTAGCCACAAACGCGACCATGCTTTGATCAAAATATTATCTAAACCTTAAAGCTTAGAGGGCCAATAACTTTTTTTATTTTTTTTATTTCAGAGGTTTTATTTTTAAATAATTTTATTACTTGTCTTACATGAGGTTTCGTAAACTTGTATATTTAGAGTTACATTTTTTTCCGCAATGTGGTTAATATCCACCTAGTCAAACTAGTGAAAATAATGTATCGATACGAATGAAAGGACAAGATAATGGAATCCTTTCGCCAATTAGCATCACCGTCGAGATCACCGTAGTCACAGATCTATTAAATTATCTTTTCAGTCTACGATTTGCTTAAACATACATTTCTCTTATATGGATATTCTTTAACGTAATATATAAGAGCGAATTTATCTTGGGTATTTAATTTGCGGAGAAATTCTCATTTGGCACGTGTCCAACTAGAACTAAGGGAATTTAACCGCAATTCCGATGAACTTTCGCAGAAACTATAAAGTTTTCATTCTATTTTTCCTCACGTTCATCCCCTTATACGATTTGTTAGGGAGCGGGTCAAGGTTCTTATTCCTATTCAATAAGATTATCACCATTCGGATTTTTTATGAAAATATTTTGTACACTATTCCGTCCTACCTTTAGAAAATATATCTCCGCGGACAACATTTTATTGTGAAGCCACTATAGAACGAAAAAATATGTCTTTCATTGTTACTTTGGACACTTTATACAAATTAAAAAAGTTTGTCTGCCCAAATGGGTGTGCAAAAAAGTGAATTACTGAGGTAAATTTCATCCGAGAAAAAGTAACCCTAAAGCTGGTGTTGTCGAGTCATGTTTAATACAATGACGGCGAGTTCTTGCTAGTGGGACGCCAGCTAAATCAAAAAATTCCTTCAGGCGTTTCGCAAATACTTGTATGATTGAAGAGGCGGCGGCCTGCCGATATTTTGAACTACCCGGAATGTTTGCAGCGGGAATTCTATGAAAATAATAGACGCCCCACCTTAATACCAATCGTATTTGTGTACCGTATGCATCTGGCCGTGTTTAGTAAATAAAACGACCGTTACAAAAATTTAAACAAGTTTCTCTTTCATAACATTAACATGCTTGTTTCATGTAGTCTGCGCTCTGTCGTCTAACATCTGGATCATTCGCTTATTAACCCTAAATAAACCCTAAATAGTTGCAGTCTCTGGTAAGTGAGGCCAGTTAATTGAGTTGGTCAACCAACAAACCACATGGCCGCCATGATACTTGTGTAAGAATCCTCACGGACTTTTTAAATGGATTTATTGAAGTGTAATAAGAAGCATATGGCCTTAAATTTTTCGGTCGCATACTGACAATGTTACGTCATTGTATATTTACTTATTCAAAAGCAGAGTTCGGGGATATTTACTTAATTCTCGTACTCGCCTAGTCATTAGTGCGGGCGTTGTGGCGTAAACAGCAAATGCACTATTACGGCCTTACAGCGGCGTAGTTAGTGCAACAATAAAACATTACGTTAGCTAAGACTTGATATTCTTATTAAAATTGTATTATTATATTCTTATTCGTACAGAAAATGCAGTTTTTCCAGATGTTTTGGGAATTTTGGTGAGAAAAGCTGAAAACATTTCATGTTTCAATTATCTCGGTGAAGCTCAAAAGAGTTTTGTATGTGACCGCAACAAATACTTAGTATTGTTTAAAAAGGATTATATAGGCGACTCCTTGAAGTTGTGTCAAGAATGTGTAAGAACAATTACGTGAGCGACGTCGCATAATAGTTTTCGTTGTTCACAGACAATAAAGTGGCTGTCAAAAAATGTAACTTCCAAGAGACAAGATGTCGCCTTTGCGCGCCTCCGCGGTATTCTGCTCATGTTTCATGTTTTCTCTCGAAGTAAGACCCTTAGATCTCAGTTTTACAAAATCATGTTTTATAATCTTCCAGTATATATACATCAACTGTTGTACGTGTAGGGATTTTTTTCCCTGCATGTTCGTATGTACAATAAAAAAAATTAAATAAGTTTGTTTGCGGTTGACAGCGTGCGAGTTGTTTTTTTTTTCATAAAGGATCACTAACGTCACGACTAACGTGTCATGTTTTAAGAACAGCCAATTACGTCTTGGGCATAAAATAAATATTTTATATGAAAACTTAGAGCTACAGTTGCAAAGTTCACGTATTTTCTAACTAACGTTTGGCAGATAATAAAAACAACAAATGTTTAGTTCCTCCCACAGGATCTTGTAAGATAAAAGCCGAGATTGCGGCTCAAGTTGAACTGTCAAGAGTTTAATTAGGAGCTGTGGTCGGGAAGTTCCTGGAAAAATATTTAGTTCAAACAATAGTCACTAGCCGCGTTTTATTTTTATAGTAAGGAATTTGTGGAACGTTTTTGCTCTGAGCAATTTACTTTGATGGTATCTGCAAGGAGGATTTTCAGTGTTTTTTAAAACGATTGAGATCATTCCCCCCTTGTTACAACCTGTCCGAAGCATGCAACATTACCAGTATATGAATATGTACGTTATAGATGCTTTGTAGATCTCGCTGACTGGCAGAATAATTAAAATGAGAGTCATAATCACCAGTTAGGTTAGGTTAGGAACAAATTCAATAATCACTCCTACTTTTACACATCTTCTAAATTGACACCAAATTATGCGGTACATTGTTTTTTAGCATTACGTTAGCTAAGACTTGTTATTCTTATAATATTACTTCGTTTTCGATTTTAATTAAGCAAGCAAAAATTAAGATTTAAAATACTGAAGTGTAAATCGACTTTAGTTGCTGACTTCACAAATTCAAGTCTATTGTGTATGACCGTCTTAAATTATATCAAGTAGAAAGGACAAAACCTTGAAGTTATTGTAATCCAACTGCGGTAGATGAAAAACAAAATTTTGAGAAGTATTCAGACGAACAATCAATAGTTACAGAATTATATGGAATAATGAGTAACGATAATTCAAGGTGACTTCAATGGCGGTCGGTCATAAAAAAGTACACAATGTATGAAAATATTATGTTTTAATATTTATTTCATCACATTGTGGCAATATTGTTTTCCCAAATAAACTTTGCTGTTAAAATTACAACAAAAACTGATAAAAATTATGAAGTACATGAATTAATACGAGCTGATAAACGTTTAATTTGTTCAGATAGTGTTTTAGATTTTCATTTTATTGTTTTGGATTGAATACCTAATAACGCATTGTAATTCAAACAATTAGTTTCTCAATACTTTGCTTTTTTCAGGGAATGAATTTCAGTGAGGGACTTTCTATGATGCTCAAGCACGAGTGTGTGAGCCTTATGTTATTCTGTTCCAAGGCAAAAAAGTATGTAAAGAGCTCTCTACTCAGTCTATTTGAGGATGTTCAAGAGTATCCCTCGGATTTGCTGAATTATTTAGAAATTTGTATGAAAGAAGTAATCAGGAAATCAGCTAATACGTATGGTAATGTAGATGAAATGGAAAGAGGCTGTATAAAAAGTGTATTCAATGAGAGAAGTTATTTGTGGTAGGCGCAACTGAGGGCAATTCGCTCTGCATCACATGGAGTGCCCCCGCTCTACGACTTTGACAAATTGCCTTCTTAAGGAAATTATTTAAAATACTTTGCCGCATACAATATCAGAGTCATTGGCTGTCGAAGAAACGCCTCGGGGCGATTTGTTATACAAAACACCGGCCAAGTGCGAGTCGTACTCGCGCACCGAGGGTTCCGTACAAACCTGTAGGTATATAAGACCTGAGTATTTGATATCAATTTCAATTTAATACCTCTACGCGTTCATGAGGAAAGGGGTGGTAAGTTCAAAATTATTAAAAATATTTGTATTATATGATGTACCAAAAAATTACGGTTTTTGCAATTTTTCCTTTATCTGTGCTATAAGACGTTGCTTCGTACCAAATTTCAAGATTCTGAGTTCACGGGAAGTACCCTGTAGGTTTTGATTCATTTGCGAGTGTCGAAAATTTGCGGAAATTTGTGATAGCTTAGAAGTTTGATTTTTTGCTCCAAGGGACAGTAGACCTGAGTATTTGATATAAAAATAAATGCCATGGTTAATGTTCACCTGAATGTAGAAGAATTTCCTACTGTTATCTTTGTACTTTTTTATTGTCTTTTTGTTTTTATTATTTTTATTGTCGGATACTAAGCTTTGGGTTTCTTTAGATTTGTGTGTGTATTTTGTGTTCATTTTATAATGAACGTCTCATACGTACAGAATGAACAATTATCTCGCTTCTTCTTTACTAGACGCACATACCTGATATGATAACATTATTATTATTTAAAAAATGTCTTTGATTAATCTCAGGACTCTCGCGTCTCGGACCTTTGGAAGGCGTACTAGGGGCCTAAGCCAACTCGCAGAGGCCCTTTAAAAACTTTAAATGATGAGGAGGCACCAACCGACAATTCTCCCTGTATGTACTATGCAAGTGTACCCAAGGACTACCCGCGGTTGGTGCAGGACTATTGCAGGCTGTGAAAAAAAAAGGAAACCTGTATCTATGGTAAGCTAAAGTGGGCTGGTTACCTAGAACTATGGAAATACTTCATAAACTAGACTAGCCAGCCTTAGCAATGTTTAATTATTAATAATACTTATCAGTTTATCTGTAGGCGCCCATCAATAGATATTATGAAACTGTAGCACGCAACACAATAACAAAAAAATTTTTTTTTCATAACACGAATACTTTTAAATTCTACCAACTTTCGGTCACCGACTTTCATCACTGACAGTTAGTCCTCTCCTTGTTCCTCAAGGGATTACCTTCCGACTAGATAAGAAAGTCGAAGTCGAGAGGTACAGGTGACACGGCTTCCTTAGAGCCGTTCCGTTCTCAGAAGCCTGGTTTAGACTAGTTTATGTTTAAAGAAATTCTTGGAAAAAAACTGCAAAGAGTAAGCAGGGAACTGGGAAATGTACCTGGCTTATTTCAGTTACTATGAATCACTAAGAAAGGCATTTCAGATCTCTTCATTCTGTAAATGCTGACATTTTCTTCATTTTCATAGACAAAGTCAATGTTTTACATACTGAAACGTGATTCCGAGTATTACTGCTTTTGCGGGACGTTTATCGAGCTTCAGCAGAATTATATATTCTAAATATAGGCCATAATATAATAAAATCTAGGTTTATACAATACACATATGAGTTGGTGTATATTATGTACAGGGTGGCTGGGACGTACAAGGCGTGATGTTATATATGTATGTATGTAAGTCTGTTAAAACGTAATTTTGACTAATTTAGTTGTTTTGTCTGACACAGCAACACACTTACGCTGATGTTTTTACGACGATTTTCGTTGGTTCTGTCGTTACTTCATTTACTGCAGAATATTACGCTATGTTAGTCATAGAAACCCACTATTATGCCGTTACGAGACGATACTCTATACATGGTGGCATACATCGACGCGATACAAACTGCCATCATGATATCAGCACATGATTCTAGACGAAGAAATGTATCGAAGGTTTAAAAAAAAAAGTTGTTTCATAGAAAAGTGAGCGGCCAAAATGTACTGAATAGATATTTTATTTTTGAATAACCGGCGAAAAATTACTTCACAGGCGTTTCAGAATCATGCACTGAATCTATGGTAGCAGGTTGATATACCTGCCAGCCTGTATAAGTATAATCTCGAACAGAATCCAAATAAAGAAAGCAGAGAAGAAGAGCTCAACACTACCATTTTAGCGCAATTCAACTCAATGATCTCCAAAAATTAGTGATGCGCCTCACATTCCTAATCTCCCCCTTTTGCAACTTATTCGAGTACGGTTAGCAAAGACAATAAAAACAAAAGTTTTGAAAACAATTATCAGCGCTGGGTATAGTTGAGAAACTAATGGGGTAAAGCCCCATTAGTTTCTGAGAACTGTTCAGGGGGAAAGGGGTAACACAGAGGAATGGGGGAAGCGGGAGGATATTAATCACATCAATGCGTATGTGAGCATCTCATTACATGAGAAGGAGTCAGCGGTCAGTATGGTAAACTTTCCTTACTCACTTTCATCTAATCTACGGTAATGTTAAACTTTTTGTGTCGAAAAAACTTCTGTGAATTAGGTAATTCGTTCTCGGCCGTCATTAAATACAAAAAGTTTTGCTATTTAATATAATTGATTCCTCTAATGTTATGATACTTAAAATAACTGTGGTAAAGATGGTTCCACCATAAAGTAGAAGTTCTCTTAATTAAATCTAAATAAAGTTATAAAAGCCGAAAGCGAAATAACTTTACTGCCAACACATAACGAAGCACTACATCGTTTTTGAAAGGTTAATATAAGACATGCACAGAAAACGATTTAGCAAGCTACTAAACAAGGTAAAGCCTAGCTTGCCGCTTCGTATGCAGAGTATAAAGACGGACCTTTTTCTTAAACATTCATAATGTAACTGTGAGAGCACTCTCATCGTCTGTTTTCATTTCGGAAATACGTTCATATGTTTAAACTCGTGGATCATTTTCTTTCACATTAAACGCGACATTTTTCTGAGTAGCAATATAATTTATCTGTCAAACAAGGGTTTTAGCTGTTGTCTTTTCGAATTTTCGCTTGGCTTGCCTAGAATTTTCGGGTCTTTACTGAATGGCCCAATGCTAAGTGTATTATAGTTTTCAATGCGCTTTTTCGTAGCAGTAAGTATCAACAAATGATATTATCTGGTCTGTAGTATGGGTTAATAAACATCCTAATTCAGTTGTGCTTTTATTGAAAAAATTAAAGTGAAGCACAAACACAGCCTGCTTTCAGGGACAGGAACACTTTATCAACGTTTCTGAGTTTTCGGGAAGTTTTTGTAGACAAAGTTACTCTCAATGATCTTGCTAACATATATTGTATTTAAAGTTGTAATCAACACCAAGCAGCGTACACATAAATTGAAGTCTACGGCCAAATTAATTACAGTAAATTTGTGTATTGGTTCGCCAGTGCCACGTAGAGTGGCATCATTAGCGGCGCGGACGATGAAAGGGGCATTTGTTTCAGCACAGATTTGTTACTGTACCTGGCAATCAATTAACATAATAGAGACTCCGATATCGCTGGTAATGAAGAGAATTTAATTTGTTTAATATCGACGAGCGGCTAGTGTTATAGGAGAGGATTAAAGCGTTCATGCGTGTGTATTATGAGAAATTAGTGCGATTCTTTCGTAAAAGTGTACAGGCGTGGCATATACCCATGGGACTATCACCATTCCACCAATAAAAAAGTTGCTCTATTATTTTATGTTATTTCATGTCACTATTTTCGTAACGTAATTTTGGCTTTGTAATGTAAATTATTACTGGTAAAATTGTAATGAGTTGTTTCTGCATTATAATATTTATAATAAAGAATAAAGCTTATTTCAGAATAATTAAACCTGAGACAAGTTCACCAAAAACTCAGGAGTTTGTGTATTTTCTAACTTGCTGGGATAATCAGAATAATAAAGCCAGTCATTATTTTATGGATTGATTTTGTGAGCAATGTTGTATTAATCCCAATTTTCGAAGATATCTATGTATAAGAACGAGGAAATTAACGAAATATACTTCTACACACTATGGATTCAGTACATGATTCTCAACCCAGAGGGTTTGAGAATCATGTACTGAATCTTTTATTTTTACGTTATTATATAATAGCCGATGAAGGGTTTCAACGCTTTGAGAGTTACGTGCTGAATTCATGGATACCGTTTGTGAGTATGCCTCTAGCTGCCACCATGTAGTATGTTTTGCAAATAAACTTACATGAAATCGAAAAGAATTAATTGCCAGTCCTATTTCCACCATCGTCAGTAAAAAGGATATTGTAAGTCTATTGAAATATGTGAGAACAGACGAGTCCGTGGTTTGTCGCGTGAGCTCGTCCTAATGGTCCATTACCTCAGCACAAAGTTCAAAGGGATCGCCGACGATGCGTTTTATCCTGCATGTCGTATTAAATGGATTGCGTGATTATGACTTACATTTTCTTCTGGTGTCTAGGTTTGAAACAGTGCGACCAGTGTCTTACCTGAAAAAGAGGAAAAGATTACTTTTATGAAAAAAATCAGTTTTGTGATATTTTGAAATCGTGAATAGTAAATTGCTAAGTACTAATTTATTATTTTTATCAGCGAATGTAGAAGTTTTTTTAAAGTTATAAGCATAACACATTTTAAAGAAAATTATTAAGAGACCAGAGCGGCAATTCCCGTATTTTTAAGAACGACCGCATTCTTATCTCAGTCTCAATCTGTCAAAACTACAATCACTTTACGTACATTTTTGAAAAGTTCTTGACATTGATTGTCGCTGAGATGAGATTGCGACTTGAATTTGAACGGTTTTAAAGTACGAGAATTGGCCTTCAGTAATAATGATAATAATGTAAAGTTATTTACATTATTAATATTATTATTATTATTTCACCACTATTTTTTATATTTTTAAATGTTTTTTAAGTTATTTTATAAAAATATTTAAAAATGTGTCTACATAAGGATAAGAATAAATAAACGAAATAATAATATAATATTACTGACAGGACTATTATCGCTAATAAGCCTGACATAGTAGTGATAGATCGATTAGCGCGCCGCACAATGATTATCGATGTTACCATTCCACATGACGAGAACCTCGTGAAAGCTGAGAAAGAGAAACAAATTAAATATCTCGACTTAGCACACGAGATTGTTGACTTGTGAAATGTGAGCTCGGCTGTCATTGTGCCGATTGTCGTATCGGCCAATGGCCTGATGGCACAAAGCCTCGACCAACATCTCTCGAGGCTTTCGTTAGGCGGTTGGATCAAGCGCCTGATTCAGAAGGCAGTACTCTTCGATACGGCTCGCATTGTGAGGAGGTTCCTGTCTATGGAGCCCTAACCACCAGTAGCTTGGACCCTGCTCCCGCTACCAGCGGACTACTATTTTTTATATTTCTAAATGTTTTTTTAAGTAGTTTTATAAAAATATTAAAAAATGTAGCAAAATAAGGATAAAAATAAATAAACGACAGATTAATATTATTGCAGAATAAACATAATTGTTAGTAAACATAAACCTTAATATTCATGTCAGTAATCATGCAGGTGGGACAAATAATGGAAGAGCGGGCAATCAAATTTCCCCCCATTGATATTCAGGAGACTGTTCAAGCTGCCCCGGATCCTCTGCAGCAGCGACGCTGCACGCTTACGTCTCATCGCTGCGAACCCATCAGTATGTGCATTAGCGGCATCAGCAAACATTCCCGACGCACTGCAGAAGCGTGGCAGCCCCAGCAGAATCGTGAACGCATTGTTGTATTGAACTTGAATATCATTGATGGCTTTCTGCGTACAAGTTTTATTAGAGGCTGCACGTGTAAAATGTCTAACAATATGCTTTAAAAGCGTCGTTTTCACTTCACACGAGCAAACCTGCATGTTAAATCGAACCGTTCTACATTCAGATCATCTTTGATGCCCGTGGTTACAATATGGCAGAGATATTTAAATTGTTGAACACGATTAAAGATATTACCCGACAATTAAATGGGAGGAAATCTTTCTGAGGACTTTGCTCCAAAAATAAGAACCTCACTCCTTTTGGCATTGTATCTCAAACCGTGTTCCTCAACATACCTCTCACAAACATCCAACAACTTTCTCAAGCCTGGGACTGACGGGCTCATTAGTGCTTTGTCATCGGCATAGATGATATTATTAAACGCTACTCCATCTTTATAACAGCCGGCCTGCAACTTCTGAGCTCACTGATGAGATCGTCTATGTATAGGTTAAACAATATCGGAGAACTCAAACCACGCTGTAACCTAAAGTCATCAGAATTGGCCTTAGCCCACCGCACACAGTTCACCTGGTGAGCATACCAGTACCTAAATATCTTTATAACTCCAATGGCTTATTTGCTTATGTTAACTTATCCCATAACATGTCATAATTCACCTTATCATAAATCGCAACAAATACATGTCTCTAGAATAGGCGACAAAAATGCAAAAAAATATTTATATAGTCTCGCTTCTTCTCGGACCGTAAAACTCAAACTATTGGTGTTAAAACACGCCTGTAAGCTTGAATATGACGTACTGTATATCGATTTATATGATTATATGTTGTTGGGGCATAGCTCTCCTCCAATTCCGGCTGCGTCCTTTTGTATGTTGACTTTATCGAAAATCGGATTGATTTCACAATTGAAGTTGATGAGGTTTAATTAACTTTAATTAACTCATTTCACAATTTAAGCTCTTAATAAAGAGCTTAAATAAACCGATGCATCTCTCTTACTGTTTATTGCAATAATCTCATGATTAGTAAAATAGTGCCTCGTTGGTCTAGTGGTCGCAATCGCTACTGCTGAGCATGAGGTCCTGGGTTCGATCCCCAGGTCGGGCAAAGTGTTATTGGGTTTTTCTATCTGGAATTTCTCAATAGCAGCCCGGAGTCTGGATTTGTGCCCGGTTGATGGCAATAGGCTCGCCCCCTATTACATGGGACTTAAACATAACTGGCGAAATGTGGGTGTACAGGTACACCTCTGCCCAACAGCCCAACCCTTCGGGGAAACAAGGCGTGATGATATGTTACGCCATAATATTGTACATATATATCGTAACATAAAGAAGCGCTAAGATTTTTTCGGTATCAGATTTCAAAACCTTGAGCTTTAGCTTTTAGATTGTCAGAATGGGAACAATACACAGCATCAAAACGGGTTTAGAAAAGACAAAAACGCAAATTTTAAACAAAAATAATCCTTGAAAATTGATCTATCCTCTCGTTTGGAGTAAATCTGGTGCTCAGGGAGCCTTATTTTGTTTAACAAGCTCTCGGTTATTTGTAACTTTACATTAAGGATATATTTAATTAACTCTAGGGATGTTCAATTTTTATTTCACTGAAAGGTTTGGCTATCCCGATGAATTTAACAACGGCAATTTTAGTTCGTTCATTTATATAAATTAAA
Source organism: Dasypolia templi (assembly GCA_963555695.1). Taxonomy (NCBI): domain Eukaryota; kingdom Metazoa; phylum Arthropoda; class Insecta; order Lepidoptera; family Noctuidae; genus Dasypolia; species Dasypolia templi. Next base: position 23,797,273 of record OY743143.1, on the reverse strand, counting down.
TGGTCGGGAAGCGCAAAAACGAGCGTCCTAATAGAAATTTTGAAGTTAAAATACCCTGGAGACAGTTTCGAGGATTCCCACGCCTGTCACGTTGGTTGTAGCTGTGTAACGTTGTGATTGCGCGAGCCGACCGTTGCTCCATTTGTGCGGCACAGGTTGATCTATTTAGCCAGTAATACGGCAATGGAGGTAATTCGTCACTGTTGGGTAGTTTGCGTATGCAGGGTAGCGTTTGTTGCGTTGAGCAATCCAATACATTGCTGTCCGTTTTGGAAATTAGTTTGCGTGACGGAAGCGTTATGTAATTAGAGGACCATTTTTTCGTAAAAACCAAATTAAACTTAGGGAGAGCATCATAATATGAATTAATGAATGAAATGCACCGACTCCACCGTGGTTTGATCAGACTCAATAAATCGAATGAAACCCAATATTTGCACTAGACCCTGAAACCTCATGCTTTATGGTGCTTCAAAGACCATTGCATATCAATAAGTAGAGGGATGTTGAGCCTACGGAGCATGCACCCTAAAGTAAGCATTGAACTAGTGGAGAGACGGGTGAAATTTGTCTATAGGAGGCATATATTAACGACGTCGCAGCCGGTCTCTGCAATGCTGTGTTGTTCCAATATCATATCAAGGAGAATCAAAATATAGGTACTCATACTGTTAAAAAACAGGTTGTTGTAAATTCAATACGCAAACAAGTCTAACTCATGATCGTTTGAATTATGAAGCTAAAAATAGAAGCCCCTTAAAACAAAACTGAACGTATTCTAGTACAAATTACACACATTAATAATAATTTAAATGAGCTGTACGTTTTGGGGTAGAAAATTAACCGCTCCACACTTTCCTCTTCAAATAGTCTAAGAGTCAAGCAGTACATTATAAACGATATTTACTTCCCAAAAATAGCTCTGAGATTCGTTTAAAAACAGGGCAATGTACGCCTTAATGATGGCGTAGACTTCGGAGTCATAGGAACACTCAGTGGCATGTAATTTTAGTTCGCTTTGTCATATAATAAGTTTGTATGGAAGTGAAACTCATATATTTTGAATTTAGTTTATAAATAACCACCTGCTACGAATCGCGCTCGGTCGGCCAAGCAAGACAAATCCTTTTTTTTATATTTTATTTCACATAAATGACGTTTCATAACGTCAGAAGCTATGTACACGGTTCAAATTGACCGTTTCCTATGGAGAAAAGCCAGCAAGAAATTCCGCGGTAACTCTTTTTAAACAGGGATGCCAATTCTTCCGATACGATCCTGACTGTGTTGATTGGACATATCTTACGCCAGACAACTTAAGCAAGATATTGACTGCGTTTGGACCAGGAGTTACGCTTCTACAAGGTGGATGATATTTTATCGAAGCCTAAATCATCATCATCATCATCCATCATATAGACCGTCTTTTAAAAGTCAGTAGAATATTCAGCTATATTCCGAAATTTTCTCCTGACATAGATTTTTGTTCTGCATGCGTAAATTAGATAGGGTTTTGCAGTTTAAGTACCTTGGACATTACGTTGCCGACGACCTTAAGGATGATGAAGGCTTAGAGAGGGAGCGCAGGGCTCTGTCAGTCCGTGGCTACATGCTGTGTCGTAGATTCACCCGCTGTACGAACCAAGTCAAGATTACGCTATTTAAAGCGTATTGTTAGGGTCTGTATACGGGTAGTCTGTGGATTAGCTGTACTTAAAAATCCCTGGACACCTGGCGCGTCCAATACAACAACATTTTCAAGATTATGTTGATACTTCCTCGTTTCTGCAGTGCCTCCGAGATGTCCACGCAGGCTCATACTGACGATTTTCATGCCGTAATTCGGAAGAAAGTCGTGTCACTTGTGGTATTTTGTTACAACAAAATCACATCTTATAATCTATTTATCTATTTAACACCTGAGGAGCTGTTGTGCACAGTAATTCTTTCTATGTTTCAATAAGTACCAAAGTTTTTATGAAAACTCAAACTCAAACTCAAATCATTTATTTCAATTAAACCATTTACAGGCACTTTTGAATTGTCAAGGAGTCGGTCAGTCAGAAATATGAAGCTAGTTGCCCATTCCAAAGCGTAGTAGGTACCTATGGAGAAGAACGGGCAAGAAACTCCATGGACACTCTTTTAAATAATAATGTTTTTACATATATCTTAGTTACATCGATTAATGTTGTTCACTATAAGTGAGAACGATGTACAAAAAACCGTACACGTTAAAAGCGTCCAGAGTGCATCAAAACATAATTAAAAACAATCCAGCTAATAATTTATTAAAATAAGCCCTGGCAGCTAAGAGATGACCAGTCCCAACTGACGGCGCCCGTTCACGAACATGACGCATGGATCAGCACCATTCAGCTCAACCATTTTGAAGGGAGCTAAATGATCCGACACACGCGCCACCGTCAGCGAGACATTTGAGTGAGCATGACATACTATCAGCCGCCAAGGCACATTCAAGTCAATCTATGACATTACCCGGTAAATGGTAGCTCTATAGTACAAAGTACTCACATCTGTGCAATGCATCTATATAATAAAAAGGAGATTGAGTTTATATAATGCAAATAAATTCTTACTATCTTCAGCAGCTTCAACAGTGATTCGAATGTCAATTAATTAGTTGTGGTGTGGAGCAGGACCGGCATTAAGCCAGGCATTTTTATCAGTTATGTAGTCCTCCAACCTATAATATGCCTGCCTGAATAGTGTGCGTTTAACAAAGGATTTGAATTTTGTCTCATTCAGTTGAAGTATGTGGGGAGGTATTTTATTATAACATTTTAGACAGTACCCCATGAAAGATGAGTCTACTTTAGCCAGTCTGAAACCTGGTTGAACTAATAGGTCCCGATTTCTAGTACTATAATTATGTCTTTCACCTCTTTTACTGTAAAGATGTAAATTTTTTCTTACGTACATGATGTTTTCATAGATGTATTGACAAGGTACAGTCATGATGTTAATATCCTTAAACAATTCCCTTAGAGAATCGCGCCTGCGGAGATTATATATGGCTCTGATGGCTCTTTTCTGCAGAATAAAAATAGACTCGATGTCTGCAGCCCGTCCCCAAAGCAAAATACCGTAAGACATGATACTATGAAAGTAACTAAAATAGACCAGCCTCGCGGTATCTACATCAGTAAATTGACGGATTTTTCTGACAGCGTAAGCTGCTGAACTTAGCCGTCCTGCTAGAGATGTTAAATGAGGACCCCATTGTAGCCTTGAGTCGAGCGTGATCCCCAAGAAAACCGTTTTATCGACGAATTCTAGCTTCTCTTGATTCAATACTATCTCACAATCACTACTCTTGACGTTTGGTAAAGAAAATCTTATACACTTAGTTTTATTTCCATTTAGTACTAAATTATTAGCCGTGAACCAATTTTGGACCAGCAGTAGGGCGTTATTTACGTCGTCAAAATTTGAAGCACGTCTATCTACCTTAAAAATTAGGGAAGTATCGTCAGCAAATAACACCATTTGTGGTTGATTTATTAATAAATGGAGTAGGTCATTAATATATACTAAAAAGAGGAAAGGACCCAATATCGAGCCTTGTGGAACACCCATTTTTACCTTTAAACCAAGTGAATTGACACCATTTATTTGAACTTGCTGTTGTCTATCATTTAAATAAGATTTTATTAAACTAAGCGCAAGTTTTCCAAGTCCGTAATGCTCAAGTTTCAAAAGCAGGGTTTCGTGATCGACGCAATCAAATGCCTTGGAGAGGTCACAAAAGATTCCTATGGCGTCTTGAGCATCTTCCCACGCGTTAAAAATATGTTTTAATAAGGTAACACCAGCGTCGGTCGTACAACGCCCTTTGGTGAAACCATACTGTTGCTCGTGAAGGATTTTATTAGTATTAAAATGATTGAGCATCTGACTAAGCATTATCTTTTCAAAAACCTTGCTGAAAACCGGCAACACGGACACAGGTCTATAATTATTAGTGTCTTTACTGTCCCCGGATTTGAAAAGTGGTATTACCTTACTGTATTTCATTAGATCCGGGAAGACTCCTTGATCCACACACAAATTAAATATTAAGGCTAAGTAAGGTGCTATAGTTTCAATTATGGAGGTACAGACTTTAATAGACATTCCCCAAAGATCTTCGGTCAATTTGATCTTGATTTGCTTAAAAGATTTTATTACTGTTAAGGGGTTAATATGCTTAAAGTTAAATTCAATCGGGCAGGCAGAAATATTCGCCCTCAATAAATCAAAAGCACGCGAGGGCGAAGAATTTAAGATTTCAGTGGTTTTTAGTGGGACACTGGTAAAGAAATTCACAAATTCCTGAGCAACTTTTTTGTTATCGCAAATGAGACCACGTGACGTCTCCAGTGTGTAATCAGAATTTTGCTTTTTGATCCTGTTCGTTTCATTATTGATAATTTTCCAAACCGTCTTTATTTTATTGTCTGCTGATTTTACCTTGTTGCTAATGTATAAGGCTTTAGCAGCCTTACAAGTGTTCTTAAAAATTTTTGAGTAAGAAGCAACATACTTATTAAAAGTTTCCGTGTTAATATAAGGCTTAAGGCCATACAGCTCGAAAAGTTTTTCCCTACTTTTCCTAAGTCCTTTAGTTGCCCAGTCACTAAATAAAAACTTAGGGCTGATACTTTTAGACTTCTTCTTAAAAATATTATTAAACTCGGTTTGAACTACCGAAAAGAATTCTTTATACAAACTATTAACATTATTCATTGTAAGGTCCTGATTCCTTAACTTACAAATTAAAGTGCTTTTAAATTTATTTAAATTGACAAATGTTATTGGTCTGGATTGTATCTGCACTTTTTGTATCGCTACGTTGGACTCAAAAGTTACGGTTTGACCGCTGTGATCTGAAGGGAGATAATTAACGATAGCTTTATCTAAATAGTCGCAGCAACAAAATACATTATCAATACATGAAACAGAAGTTGTAGTTGTTCGGGTTGGTTCCAAAAACACATTTGACAAATTGAATGATTTAAACAAATTCAATAATCTACTGGTATTTGAATTATTTTCTAAAATATTAATGTTAAAGTCTCCACAGATAATAACTGATTTATTACCAGTTGCAAGTTTAGCCAAAACATCTTCCATTACTGACTCAAATATAGAGAAGTTTTGATAATTTGGGGGTCTGTAAACGCACACTATAACATGCTTATCTAGCTCAACACAAGACAGTTCAACGCTATGTTCAACCGATAGTTCAACTATGTCTTTACGAGCTTTTGATTTTATACAACGTTTAATTAGGATTAGTGAACCACCACGCAGCATTGATTTTCGGTTAAAACAACTGGCCACATTATAATTCTCGTAATTAATTAACATTTCAGAATCTTTTAACCAATGCTCAGTTATGCAAATAATGTCAAACATTGTTTTTTCCAAAAACAATTCAATTTCCAATTGTTTGGAGTTAAATCCTTGAATATTTTGATGAAATAATTTCAAGGATTTCTGCTTAGCCCCTTTTCTACAGTTAACTATTGTAGTGCTAGAAAATACCTTTTTGTTTTTAAGTGGAACTGTAGTATTATTGGTACCTTCTGTTGTCTTACAAACTAGTTTAAATTATCTGAGCTAACCACCTCAACATTAGTACTATTACTAATAGTGGTGCTAACTAAAGGTGACTTCGACATACTACTTATGTCTGGGTTAATAATAAAAGCTAATAGTCTAGCTATTTGACGTATAAAACTAATCGGCAGATACACAGTATCTCTAGTCGACTTTAGCTTTTCAACAAAAATGTTGGTGTCAAAAAATACAAACTTGTCACTATGGTGACTAACTAAGAAATGCATGTAATTATTTAGCATGTGAATGTAGTTGTTTTGCCTATTTGACAATTGCTCAAAGTATGGGAAAGCACACAATATTACTTTCTTGCAATTTAACTTTAGTAGTTTGGTGACACTATCACACATCGGAAAATTGTATGAAACACATTTTACTTACATTTCTTTATCCGATAATTATTGTACTGCTGAAAAGCAAACCTTTAGATCCATCTGTCTATTTTTCCACATCCTTTTATATCATTTCATGTGATCTCATATTATTTTCCTTTTATTGAATGTTGTGACATTTTGTATCTAACATTGTCATCTGTCAGTTTTTATTTTTCTATGGTATAGAGCTAAGAGGTCGTCTATTTTATTGTAAAGGTACCTATCGTAAAACTAGTGTTAAGCCAGGTGCTCACTGTAAGCCATCTTTATTGTTCCTGGCCGATAACCAATTAAGAAATATTTGGATTGAAAACTAAAAAAGTCACTTCTAGAACGATCGGCCAGTGGCTATATAAACCATCCGATACTTTTCACCAGGTTCTTTTGGTTCTGTTCTTTTGATTCCGTCTTTTGACTCGGTCTTTTGGCTTCTTTCATTTTGCAATTTTTCTTACTCATCAGTTTATGTTTTTCTAAAAATCTATTTAAATATAAACCTTTTCTAGAAGTTATTCTCAGTAAATTTATTATAAACATCTAGTGTGTGTAAATGTGTTGGACTCACTTGATCACCTCAGACCCTCCCACTTGCGTCCACGAGAGGAGTTCGAGACGGTTTGCATAGAAATAATAAACGTGGCGTGAGACACCGCCGCCGGAACAAACACCAACCGACGCGAGCTCCCTCGCAACGGCCTGCGGACTGATGGAGAGGCTGCTGCGAGCTCCCACTCGACGGACTGCGGGACGGAGGAGCGGCCGACGCGAGCTTATTTTATTCGTGAGCTGCTTCGCGACTGTGAGCACGGAGAGGCTGCTGCGAGCTTCAACCACAGACTGCGGGCCAGAGGAGCGGCCGACGCCTCGAGCTACTACCGACTAATCATTTCTAATCCTTAATATCTTTTTACTTACTTTCGTATTTTATAATCTAAAAATCATTTTAATTTGTAACCACGTTTAGCCAGTCGGCTAAACGTTTCGTTACACACTTATGAGGAGGGTGCGGGGCAGTCACAACAGCATCTTGAAAGCTGTAGCTGAGGATGTACGTGCCCCTGTGCATTTCGTTCATCTGGTGATATTTTTGGGCGGTTTGTCACAACACAGGGGCATTTGTGTGTAGAAGAAAGATGTGTACATAAGTACATTTCTAAGTTTTTGTATACTGACCTTTTGGACCTCGTTGTCCCAATTTTTTTTTTATAAATCAGATTTCCCTAATTAAAAGGTTTAAAAAAAATTACTTGTCCTCATTCTTACTCTATGGTTCCCTCGTAGAAGCAGGCAAGATGACCATTCGCAGTCGGGTTGGATCGCGCCCAACTGCGAGCAATTAGCAACAGATCGAAAGTCATGGTAATGGTTGTCATTCACTACAGAAGCCCCTTTTTAATCGAGTTTGGTGGGTCTTATTGTGTGTAACAATAAATTAGGGGACCCGAATGTGTGTATATATTTGTTTGATATGGGTAATCAAGGTGTCGTTTTTGGCGATAGGACTGTTTAAAGGCCTAAAAATTTTGTTTGCTAAAAAGTTTGAATTCTAGCAGTTCAGGTTCGTTATGACGCTATTCTTGAAATCAAATTTAAAAAATCCCCGACACAAAAACCAAAGTTCCGGGACCGCTCCAAATGATTTATTATCTACGATTTTCGATTTTCACCCCCCACAACTTTTAAACGGCTCAACCGATTTTCATCAATTATGTCTAAGAACACTCGCACATAAGTCACCTTTAATAGAAAAAATACTAAATTGAAATCGCTTCATCCGTTCGGGAGTTATGGTGCCACAGACAGACAGACAGACCCACACACCCCTCTTTTTGCGTAGAAGCTTTCGATAAAATACTGTTTATTAAGGAGTCATTCTACATTGGTCAATATATTCCTTACTCACTTCAAACGTGTCTTTGCGAACGAGAAACACATTCTTTCGAATACTTTAAAGATAGCGGTTATATAATTATAGCAAAAAACATTTTTTGAAACCTACACTAACTTTATAAATCATAAGAAACACAATACTTAACCCCATAGGAAGCAGCGATGCTGTCTGGTTTATTTATAAGAAGCTCGGAAACCGTGCAAACATAGTTCGCCATTAGAATGACATTGGGACCGAATAGATTCGCTGATGTAGACCCGATGAATAATGTGGCTCGTGGCTTGCCCGACGACAATATTTTGTAACTGAATTATATTTCCATCTCGTCTTTCCTTTATAGAGGTCTGAGGAAGTCTTTGGAAGCTGATTTGATTAAAGTAGATTATTGGTTATTAAGTTACTTAATTTTGAATAAGGAGGAGTTTTAATATAGGTTAACTCTGTAGTATAAAGATAGTCTTTCTATGATGGTTACAGTCATTAAAAAACCTTCGGCACCTCTTTTCCCTAAGCTCAACAATGTGTCCCTCTTTTCGAGGTTGACTACGACTTATCTCTATATATCTTAGTAATATACTGTACACAAAGTCCAAAAACAGGATATAAAACTATATTTATGTCTAATTTAGAGTTTTAGACATGGGGGAGAAGGGGGGGGGGGCAACTGGTTTCCGCGCCTGACTAAAAGCACACTAAGTATCAATTTTCATAAATATTTATAATAAACTTTTAAGGGCTGGTTCGAGGTGGCGTGGGCAATGAGTTCCTGAAAGCTTAAAACCATATTTTGCAAATGAAAGGTTGTTATATATTCTTTAAACGAATAGCTTCTCATTACTCAAAACAATTTGTCACAATTATGATGAAGTCTCTACAACGCGTGACTGGCATATTATTATGCTAACAACTTGTTTCATCAACGCCTGAATTCGTAAATCGACTTCCATTGTCTTTGTATTACAGGGGTGTCTCTCACTTGTGTCATAAGTAATCAGTGTCACTACTATCATTAGTCTTGTCGTTCTCTTTCGCGACAACCCTTACTTGGGACTGGATTCGGCAAGACTGAATTTGCTAGGTCTCTCCTTGCCTGCCCTAATTGCTTTCCCGCCTTCAATGTAATAAATTAAAATACAATTGGAACAGTACTGTTATAGTAGTGCTAGTTAAGCTTTGTCGACTTGAGGCTGTAATCTATCATTTACGTCAGGGAGAGCCGAAGGAATTATTCCAAAGTCAGAATATACATCGAGTCGCTCATTTAGTCCTGCCTTCCCTTTTTATGTCCAATCGAAAGATCAAACCATCTTTATGCATATTTTTTAAATAGGTATAACATGTTTGTGTATTCAATCTTAATTATTTAGATGTCTGTAATCGAGACTTACCCAAAGGACTTATATGCAAACTTAATTTTTACAACACAAATTATCCTTAATTAATTTTCTCCATGGAATTTCAGCAGAATTTTGGCAAACAAATTCTACTAATTAAGGCAGTAATTTCTCTCACAGTGTAAGATCGGCTGACTTAATACTCTTAATACTGTTTTAGTTAACGTTGTGGCCCGGCACATGCATATGCGCACACTTTAGCGTCTTACGAACAACTTAACGCTATCTATTGCACTTCTCAGACTATTACACACTTCTTGGATTTATTGTTTAGTGTTAGTTCAGGATGTGTTCCTCTTTTGTTTTACCGTATTCCCGGTGGAGCATAACTTGTGACGAGACATAGAAGGAGCTTACACCATACTGCTTCACGTGAGGGAGTGATGTTGGAGATGGAAAAAATATTGAAACGGTATTTCGTCAAAATAAAGGACACTGCAGGCAGCATATTTAACTCGGTTGCAAAACCATTTAGGCTAACATATCTTGTCATCTTGGTATTTGAATGATACCACGAAATGTATGGAAGCTGGTACCCGCTCCATTGCCAAGCTCAACAACACAATTGATACTAGCTGAGTACGAATACCTGTGTTCACAGTGCGTCTTCCAGTTAAGCATGTATGTACTATTGTTATCATTATTATTCAATAAGTAACAATAGTACTTTCTACCCATATCATATCGTGACTGGATGCGACAACGTAAGAGCCAAGCATCTTCATTCATCCCGTACTCAGGTAAATCTTCCAGTGCAGCATTTTCCCTTTAAAATTTGGTTCAGTGTTGTAGCTCGGAAAATCCAAATTGCTTGCCTCAAACCAATGAGCTCTTCTACTATTCAAACAGATAATATTTTGTTTAACTTATACCACAATTTTAAATATCCCCACGACCCCTGTATGCACCCAGAACAATGTTTTGCTTGCGTTAGGTACACTGTGCACTACCGCAGTACCAAACTTAGTAACAGCTTTTGTAAACTTTGGTAAATAATAACAGCTTTACACCAAAAATAAAAGTGGTTTTCCAGCAATTATTTTTGTGCAATGTTATTTAGTTTGTTGTACTGAATTCGTAGTTGGCGGTTATGTGATGGGTCTTTTAACACCCCGTATAGGTAAGTAGGGTGGTAATTTTTATTGCGTATGTTCCTCGCAAGGTTCCATAAGTTATGAGTTATGACTTAATCTAAGTACTGGACGTTTCCAGGACGTTATCACTTATAATGATGTAGATTCAGGAAAATTACTTTTTGCTTGCGGAAGGGAGTGGTTTTTTTCGTTTTTAATTAACTTCATCTTAATTCGATTCTACTCACGTAAAGGGTTGGCCTTTGTCAATGCGCTGTTTTCGTGCCTCCTCGTATGTTTGTACCTACACAGGTTGTACGTACCCATTTTATTTATATATTTATTTATTGGATCTCCAACAGAGGCTACACACTTACATGCAAGTATACATAGAACAAGGACAAATATAAGTGTGCGCTTCCAATTATAGGGGACCACATAATTTACTTATAATCTAGGTACATTAAGTTTGACAAGGTAATTTATTAAAATTAATCATAAATCATACAAAGGAAACAAAGAAAGTTTAAATACAATGCCAACTGTACTACCTAGAATTTTGTTAGCATTTTAATTAGACAATTATCTTACTACCTGCCTAACATAAACTGAGCAGGTTACTCGGTTTTATGAAAAAATAGTAACGTACATAGATAGAATACTTCTTATTATGTACACCACTTATATTTGTCCTTGTTCTATGTATACTTGCATGTAATTGTGTAGCCTCTGTTGGAGATCCAATAAATAAATATATAAATAAAATAGGTACGTACAACCTGTGTAGGTGCAAACATACGAGGAGGCACGAAAACAACGCATTGACAAAGGCCAATCCTTTACGTGAGTAGAATCGAATTAAGATGAAGTGAATTAAAAACGAAAAAACCACTCCCTACCGCAAGCAAAAAGTAATTTTCCTGAATCTACATCATTATAAGTTATAACGTCCTGGAAACGTCCAGTACTTAGATTAAGTCATAGCTCATAACTTATGGAACCTTGCGAGGAACATACGCAAGAAAAATTACCACCCTACTTACCTATACGGGGTGTTAAAAGACCCATCACATAACCGTCAACTACGAATTCAGTACAACAAACTAAATTACATTGCACAAAAATAATTGCTGGAAAACCACTTTTATTTTTGGTGTAAAGCTGTTATTATTTACCAAAGTTTACAAAAGCTGTTACTAAGTTTGGTATTGCGGTAGTGCACAGTGTACCTAACGCAAGCAAAACATTGTTCTGGGTGCATCCAGGGGTCGTGGGGATATTTGAAGTTGTGGTATAAGTTAAAAAAAATATTATCTGTTTGAATAGTAGAAGAGCTTATTGGTTTGACGCAAGCAATTTGGATTTTCCGAGCTACAACACTGAACCAAATGTTAAAGGGAAAATGCTGCACTGGAAGATTTACCTGAGTACGGGATGAATGAAGATGCTTGGCTCTTACGTTGTCGCATCCAGTCACGACATGATATAGGTAGAAAGTACTATTGTTACTTATTGAATAATAATGATAACAATAGAACGTACATGCTTAACTGGAAGACGAACTGTGAACACTGTGTATTTGTGCTCAGATAATATCAATTGCGTTGTTGAGCTTGGCAATGGAGCGGGTACCAGCTTCCTTACATTTCGTGGTTTCATCCAAATACCAAGATGACAAGATATGTTAGCCTAAATGGTTTTGCAACCAAGTTAAATATGCTGCCTGCAGTGTCCTTCATTTTGACGAAATACCGTTTCAATGTTTTTTCCAGCTCCAACATCACTCCCTCACGTGAAGCAGTATGGTGTAAGCTCCTTCTATGTCTCGTCACAAGTTCTGCTTCACCGGGAATACGGTAAAACAAAAGAGGAACACATCCTGAACTAACACTAAACAATACATCCAAGACGTGTGTAATGGTCTGAGAAGTGTAATAGATAGCGTTAAGTTGTTCGTAAGACGCTAAAGTGTGCGCATATGCATGTGCCGGGCCACAACGTTAACTAAAACAGTTTTAAGAGTATTAAGTCAGCCGATCTTAAACTGTGAGAGAAATTACTGCCTTAATTAGTAGAACTTGTTTGTCTTACCGATTTGGCAACAAGAGAAATGGAATGCGAGAAATTCCATGGAAAAAAATTAATTAAGGATAATTTGTGTTGTAAAAATGAAGTTTGCATATAAGTCCTTTGGGTAAGTCTCGATTACAGACATCTAAATAATTAAGATTGAACACCAAACATGTTATACCTATTTAAAAATTATGCAAAAAGATGGTTTTGACACAGTTTAATGTTGTCTTTCGATTGGACATAAAAAGGGAAGACAGAACTAAATGAGCGACCCGATGTACATTCTAACTTTGGAATCATTCTTTCGGCTCTCCCTGACGTAAATAATAGATTACAGCCTCAAGTCTACAAAGATTTGTATTTTAATTTATTACATTGAAGGCAGGAAAGCAATTAAGGCAGGGAAGGAGAGACCTAGCAAATTAGTGCTCTTGCCGAATCCAGTGCCAAGTACGGGTTGTCGCGAAAGAGAACGACAAGACTAATGATAGTAGTGACACTGATTACTTATGACACAGGTGAGAGACACCCCTGTAATACAAAGACACTGGAAGTCGTTTTAAGAATTCAGGCTTTGATGAAACAAGTTGCTAGTATAATAAATATTTGTGCTAGTCACGCGTTGTACAGACTGTATCATAATTGGGACACATGTTTTGTTATGAGAAGTTATTCGTGCAAAGAATATATAACAACCTTTCATTTGCAAAATGTGGTTTTAAGCTTTCAGGAACTCATTTCCCGCGCCACCTTGAACCAGCCTTTAAAAATATATCATAAAAAATTCTGATAATTGATATTTAAAGTCTGCTTTTAGTCAGGCGCGGATAAAGGCGGAAACCAGTTCCCCCCCCCCCTGTTCCCCCATGTCTAAAACTCTAAATTAGACATAAATATAGTTCTATATCCTGTTTTTGGACTTTGTGTACAGTATATTACTAAGATATATAGAGATAAGTCGTAGTCAACCTCGAAAAGAGGGACAAATTGTTGAGCTTAGGGAAAATAGGTGCCGAAGGTTTTTTTAATGACTCCTTATTCAAAGTTAAGCAACTTAATAACCAACAATCATAGATCTAACCCTTGCAACAGAAAATGCGACAAATCTTATCACAAACTGGCACGTATCCGACGAGCCTTCCTGCTCAGACCACAGAAGGATTCGTTTTATACTGGCTACCACAAGCAATCCAGTGCCAAGGCGGAACCCGCGGACCCGCGGAACTCAAATTTTTATTCATAAAAATGCAAACTTCTTCACTTTAATTATTTTACAACACTAAAGTAAACAATTAAAGAAACATATTTTTTTTGCTTTTAGCCTTTCTGAACTCCCTAATAAAAGTGTCGTAATCCAGATTAGATGCTATATTTGCCTCGATAGATAAAACTGCCAACGCTGAAAGTCTTTTCTGACCCATTGTACTTCTTAAATAATTTTTTATTAATTTTAATTTTGAAAAACTCCTTTCAGCTGAGGCTGTACGTACTGGTACTGTTAACAAAATTCGAATGACAATATAAATATTAGGGTAAATCTCTTTAATATTATTTTCAGATAAGTATTGAAGCAACTGGAAACAGTTGCTTCAATACTTATCTCCGACTTCATGAGGGATGTTTTCACATCCCTCATGAAGTCGGGTAAATTTGGGACCATTGTTTGTAATTCTTCATATAATTCGTAAGGTTGGAAGTCACTGCTCTCACCCACTCGCAGGACTGTGTGTAAATCTTGACAATTTTGTAATATATAGAAAAGGTTATAACAGGTGGGCCAAAAGTAATCACCCTATTGGAAGATGCTCTCATTTTTGCAAATGGCCGCCAATGTCAAATCTGTTTTGACATTTCTGGACTAGACAGATGCAGAAAACAAGCCATGGAGAGATACAGTCCCCAAGAACGCGGAATAATATAAATGTAAAATAACTAAATTTATATCTGTAATTTATATGGTGTACATAATAAGAAGTATTCTATCTATGTACGTTACTATTTTTTCATAAAACTGAGTAACCTGCTCAGTTTATTATGTTAGGTAGGTAGTAAGATAATTGTCTAATTAGGACAGTAAGCAGAAAGTAGGATTGTATAAACATTTTTTATAGTGATGACTAATTGGGGAGGTTCGCATGTCGCTCTGCCTTCATTACATAAAGGGTGAGGCTCAGGCCTTGAGAGCTAATAGCCTACACCTAGCGATCTGTGACGTCACTGCTTCTATGGTCCTACCTCATTTGAGAACCTAAAGAATTTAATTATAAGCTATAGCTGAATGTAGGCTCGGCTGCGGTACGTGACGTTGAGCGTTCGAGTTTTACAGCAGAATTGTTCCGGCAAATAATGTACACAACACACGGCTACAGATCAAGCTACACATTTCCAGTATAAGCTGATTTCGCATAGTATAGGATGTCCGTACAATGAGATGTCAGTTTATACTGGAAATGAATAGGTTGATAGTCATGTGTACCTTACCTAAAAGCGTGTTTTGGAATCGGCGGTTTCGGTAACAACTTTATTTCGTTTGACTGTCGAAACAGCGACGTTGGAGTACCCTGCAAAGGATGAAATTGTTACTCTGAAACTGTTTAATTTTTTCCATTCTCTGCAACAGCCAACAGCTTTCTATGAATTAATTTGTTAGATCTCGTATCGTAGTCGCGTCGTTGCCTCTAAATGGACGCGAGCGAATTCATCTAATAGTGTCATGTTACCATGCCATTTCTCACTGCAAACATTTTCACAGAAACGCTGAAAATATGAAGCGAGTAATTTTTTTCGTGTTATAAAAGCGACCAGAAATAGCGAAATACTATATAAAGTTATTAAAAAAAAAACAAAAAAAAAACAAGCTGACTACTCTGTCTTGTATCTATCGTTTTAGCGAAAATACATTATTCCTGTGTCCATTGCTGATTACAAAAAAGACTAGTAAATTCATGATTAACATTTTTGCCAGGGACTCAAACTGTAAACGTAAATATGTAAAACCTATAAAAATGTTACCTTTACAATATCGTTACAGTATCAAAGTGTAACCTTTTATATGTGTACCAGAAATAAGCAGTTTCAGGTATAATGGCACGGTACCGAAACAAGGCGCAGCGGACAGACCGCGCCGTTGCCAAAACAGCCTCAATCCAGCCGGGATTGAGGCTATTATGGCAACGCCGCGTTAACCTGTTACACTTATTAATACTGTTAATACTTCTATATCGGTAACAGATATATTTCTGTTAAACGTTTATAAGTGTTTTTGAAAAACACTTTTGAACTAGAATGTAATAATGTATCAATATTGGAAATTGATCATACCCAAATACTCATACAAATTTATCAAGGTTATGTGTATCTATTCATGAATAACAAAGTATGCCTAATATGAAACTCACGAAAGCTGATACCATATAAAGTACTATCTCATCTCGATGTTCGCCAGTACATTTCTGCGAAACCTACATATAAAAACTAATCTAACTAGTGGCTTGAAACGCATGTTGTTTCTACAAACTATAAAAGTTTCTAATACGAGTGTAGTTAGAGCTCAAGTCTCGTATCTTTGGGTGCCTTCGGGCGCCGACGGCCACTTTCGGTGTTCCATAAAACATGAGTGCACACGGACAGTAGGACCCGCTAGTGCTGTGCAGCACATAATCAGATTATCAGCTCCGAATATGTACGGAACGGTACTTCAATAGTATCTGTTTATATGTCCCAAGGATTTGTGGTGCTTACAGAACCCAGACCTGTTAGTTCCGACCTGAAATTTATGAGTAAGATTATTAGTTTATTTTTGAGTTAATAGAATGTAGATGATGAAGTGATGTAATAGTTTGACGCCAGAACATTTCACAATTGTTGCGAATAAAACAACTAACAAAAGCTCCTGTTGATATTTCAAAAGGCACCTTTCAAAGGCAAGAGAATAACAAACACAGGCACTTGTAATATTGAAGCACTGCCAGCGACTCAAAAATATATCCATTGAAATGTAAAACGTGTCCCTGTTATAAAATTCCCCTATCCTAGTTGAGGAATTCGTCAATTTTTGTCTCGTCTCGCTTGTGGGGCGAAGGTCTGTGTACAGACGGCAGCACAATTTAAGCCGTAACGAGCATGTATTGTATTAATGTTGATACGAAACTTTTTGCGCCGGTCCCTCATTTGGCGTGTTTTAGGTAAGGTGTGGTTTTGTGCAAAGTACGATGGTTAGTTCTGATGCCTACGTCATCTGACCGTCCTTTTAACAACTTGTGTAGAGGGAATTAAATATAACTTTCATTCAATTAGAAGAACAAGTATATTTAGCTTCGTTATTGAGGTAAACAGAAATACTAGTTCGTTTGACATTATACAAGTTTTGACATCATCAACCATCACCAAATCATTTTACCTGGGAGTTATAGTGACGAGTGTTTAACTTGGCATTCGCAAATTGAGATTGTCACGTCAAAGGTGAGAAAATTGATATGGATATTTAAAATCTAAGATATGTGATGGCTCTGAAGACAATAAATAGCATCTACATTGCGCTCACACAGTCCGTTATAACATACTGTTTACCAGTCTGGGGAGGAGCCACCAAAACAAAATTCTTTGAGATAGAAAGAGCCCAAAGGTCACAAATATTAGTGATGTACTATAAACCATACAGATACCCACAGTCGATCTTAAATCAGTGGCTTACTTTCAGTAAGGAAACTATATTTCTACCCTATATTTACAAAAGTCTATTCCATTTAACCACGACAGCCAGGAGAAAAGACGAAAGGATATAGTAGCGTACTCCCCAAGGGTCCGAACTGCCTTTGCACGACGTCGGTATGCAACCCAATCAGCCTTCATTTACAATAAATAAATGTAAAATTAAGGTTCCACCATGAGGTCTCACACGTCTTTTTGCTTACGTGTGAGACCTCATGGTGGAACCTTAATTTAAACTTTGTAATAACGGAGTGGCTAAAAACCTTAACATACGAGGAAGCTGAGCAAGTTTTAGCTAGACTTGGTTAATCAATTTCTTTTGACTTTCCTTCTTATGAAATATGTAAGTAATCGAATAAATACTATAAATTGCGCTTCGTACACATCGGCACTGAAAGAAGACATACACAAACACATACACACACACATCATGTTAACCTACATTCTGGCCAATAAATGAATTTGAATTTGATGAAAAACCCACATTAGGTACTAGAAACCTTTGAAGAAAAATACAAATACAGCTGGCGTTATTTGCATATCGCTTTCCCGGTTTTCATTTCAAAGTCGGAAACTAGTAAGTTATTTCCTGTAGTTTAAATTGAATTTGAAGTAAATAGTGACTAATATGTCAACGCTCGCATTAAACGCGATCGTGGAAACGTAGTCGAGATACATGCTTCAGTGAACCACATAGGCTTCATGCAACTTTCGCGACGAACTTTAAATGTTAAAATTCTATGTTTCTCATTGGAACGTGTAATTGAATTATAACTGCCCCTCATCACAGAACATGTTACCCAAAACTATTTTGAAAACTGCTCTCGGCCCTCGGACGGATTCCTACATCGTTGTGTTGTTAATTTCGCTTGGCAAACGTACGAATGAATTAGTTATAGAAATCTCTTTATAAGGGTTTAACGACCCATCCTTATGATCCTCCTACACTGACAGTATTTTTCTTAGTAGAAAACATACAATTAGATTAATATTAATATAATCAGTTTTGATAGCATAATGGATTGCCGAAGGTGCAAGTGTCCAGGTGTATATCGTGAATAGATAATTATTTTGTCAGAGAAAGCTTTTACTGTGAACATCAGATATTGTGTTACTTGTTGAATGAAAAGTATTGCTCTGTTTACGAAATGTTTGCGTTGTCCATTGAATATATGGTTTTGTGGCCGTGAGTGAGGTCTGGATTGTACTCTTCTTCAATAAATACGTAGCCAATTTAAATTATATCAGTAAACGGTCTATATTCCCATGAAATACCAACAATCTTTATGAATAAATAAAACTCGGGTTAGTTACACCATTTATAACTCAAGAACGGCTGAACCGATTTTTATGATCTTTGATTTGTTGGATTTGTCTAGTTACAAATGATTTTGATATATTTTATTTAGAGCAGAGCAGATCCAGGTCAGAGTGACGCAGTGGAAACGACCGCGACCTACAAGTTGTCGGTCGTAGATTCGAAACCATTAGTACTTACATAACATAACATCACGCCTTGTTTCCCCGAAGGGTTAGGCAGAGGTGTACCTATAGTACACCCACATTTCGCCAGTTATGTTTAAGTCCCATGTAATAGGGGGCGAGCCTATTGCCATCTACCGGGCACAAATCCAGACTTCGGGCTGCTGCTGAGAAATTCCAGATAGAAAAACCCAATGACACGTTGCCCGACCTGGGAATCGAACCCAGGACCTCATGCTCACCATTAGTACTTTACTTTGTGTAAATTATTTCATCACCACTGTTCTCAAAAAGGAGATGGAAAACATCGTGAGGAAACCGGCATGTCCTAGAATTCAATGACTTCCACCAACTCGCACTGCGCCCGCGTGGTGGATTATGGCTTGCCCCTCTTACAGACAGGAGGCCTGTGACCAAGCAGTAACAATATTATAGGCTATGTATGTAAAAAAAGGAAACGAGTTTTTCATCACGTTTAGGCAAAAAGACATTTTGAAAAGACAAAATAAAGCGTTATACCACAAGGCCCAAGCAAGCAGGAAAGGCCAGCTATTAATAAATAAGGGTATTAAAAATGTCACCCTTGAACATTTCCACGAAAACTTCCTAAAGAGGGAAAAGTTAAGGGAAGTATTGTCATAAGTATTTCAAGTTCCACTCCATTTTGTTTCTCCGTCGCAGGTGGAACAGGTACCATGAGGGATAAATGAGTTGTACAAGGCCATAAAGGGCCTGGATTCAATTACAGGGATGCTGTTCACTGGGTTATTGTGACATGGAGGTATCCACAATGAGATTAATTAAATCCAGTGCGAGTGAAGACCCTCGTTTTAACACGTTACGTACCGAAACGGGTTTAAGTGTCTGTAGTACGGCTGGAGTTATGTGTGGTCCGGATACATGTGAGGGTTAGGAGTTGGTGCATTGCGGGGCATGATTTAACTATTAGTGCAGTGGGCAGTTTATTGTTGTTCTTTCCCTCGCCATCATAATAACGAGCAGCTTGAACTTCTTTTACTTCGATGGTCCTAGTTTAACATTTGTGTGTACTTAACAATTAATCCAATATCGTATATGTAAGCTGTCACGCCCTATATGCCTGGAAGCTTTTACTTATATATTATGTTTTGTTGTTTTTTTTTTTTTGGGTATTTTGGTGTGGCTATCTAACATATAGCAGATAATTTAATATGATGTTCTGTGTCTCGGAATTTTTTAATACTTTGCGTACCTATTATTGTGTAGATTCAAGTTCTTTTCTAACTGGACAGACAGCTGTGCTGCTGGGGAGTTTGTTGCGCCACTTCTACTTCCCAGCTAAAGCACTAGGACGTGGTGACGGTGGGCTGTCTTATGTAAGTTGACGTTCGAAAAGTGCTGATTCTTAGCCTAATTTGAATAAATGACTTTTGATTTTGATGTTTCCCATAACATAAAACACAGATGTACATTTTGACAAAATTTACTACGGTTTGAGCATATTTTATATTGTACTTGACCATATCAGAACTTGTGTTCGGGTAATTATTAAGGAGCGCAGAAGAAAGCTGCATACGTTTCTTCTTTTAAACTTTTTGAAATAATCTGAAAGGCTTTCTATTTTTCCCACTTCATATCATATTTCATTCCCTTTTTAATGACCATACGAGAATTTCCTTTTACTGGAACATTGCCGTTTAAGTAGGCAGCTCTGGTTTAATCCGCAAGATGGTCCCCTCCAAATTGTCTCATATTTTATTCGTCATTGTAATGATGAGTTTCAATTGTTCGGTTGATTCGGCGCCTATTTGTCAACGAAGCTCTTGTCACATGAAGGAAGGGGAGTTGAAAACCTTTCTTGCAGTTTTCTTTCTAGAAATATTCAAAAGCTTTGCTGTCGTTACTTTATTTCTGATAAAATCTGTTAAATCCCGTCCTTGTCCCGCGGTACGGACAATGTACGGCATTAGTATGAAGTTACATAGTCTTGACGTCACTTCTAAGACAGTAATTTCCTTGTCTAACACTTATTTTGAAACGTTTATATCTTGAATTCTTTTTAAGCTTTTACAGTTTTTGTAATAATGTTTTCACAATTTGTAAACAAAAATTAGTACAAGCATTATTTACTACTTACACAATACATAACTTGTACGGTAAAAGGTAGAACGCACATACCTACCTACGACGAAAGATATCACTTTAACAAAATGTGCGGTCAGCTGTTCAGAGACAAATTGTAACCCTTTTTAACAGTACGTTGGCACCATTTAAAACCTGAAAGGGACTGTAGGAATGGACTTTCGTTTGATGTTTGTTTTACGTCGTTACATGCCAATGTAAATTATTCAAGTGGAAATTAAACTTTAACTAAAGAGGTCAGGTGTTATATGGATGATGTCTACTTTTCATTTTCTATTCAATTTCACGTTTTTACTTATTTACATAAGTTTCAGGTACATAAATAATTCTTAGGTTCCATATTTAAGTATTAGGATATAGTTTGTTTATAAAAAAGTCAACGCAATTAGTAACGAATGGAAAACACTTGCAAAACAAAATTAGTTCAACCCATGTTAGAGAAAACTAATATCGAGAAAATCACATCTTCGTCGAAAGCATGTTGCATTCAGTAAATGTGTAAATCCCATTTTACGATTCTATTGAATTTAAGTTGAAAAGTTACTGAAACACGAGTTTTGTCATGAATTGTTTACATTCAACTTTTGTAAACCAGTAAACAGTATGCAAAAGTAAAAATTTAATAATATATTGAACTTGGACGAGGAAAAAAGAGACTGAAGAAGGCATGCCCTATGGCAGAATTTAAGGCGGCCCCTACTACCCATCCATTTATATTTCATATTTATTCATTTAGTGAACATAGGGTAATATTATACAGATTTTAAATAAGAAAATATGGGTCCTTCTATGTTCCGCCAAAGGGCATACAAAATAGTATAGGTAGTCGAATGTCAATAAATATTTGTTAGTAAATAGATGTCACAATTTCATGCCAAACACTAATGCTTAATAATATGTCAATAAATTAAGACGGCACATAAACAAGTGGGTATTCTTAAATCACAACATTACGATGATCTATGATATCCACAGCCCTTGCACTCAAATAATCCATTATTTTCACGCAGACATATTGACAGCTTCAATGTTTTCGCGTGAGCAAGACCTGCGCAATTAAAATATGGTGCAATACAAATTAAGCTCTTCCAAACTTTTGTTCAATCATTACGCAATCTTCAATATGAACAATAAACGGTCAAAAACATTGCGTAATTCGTGTTATTGTGCAATAAAATTGATCGTTTGGGACCCGCCTTAGTATCTCCTGTGTAGAAGGCGTGAATAACATCGGGCTATTCAAAGCAGTGTGACCACACTCGTGGTTTTGTATTATTAGATATTGACTTTTTACATAACTCTGACATAATATAATAATTATTTGACATTTTATACCTACTTTTTTTTTATTATTTTATTTATTTTACTTTATTATATTATTTTATATTTTGTAAATGTGAGAACGTTGTAGGCCTTGTGGATTGTAAATTTATAGACCATAGTCTATTTGTTTAACTTAAGGTACTTGTTGACAGGCCTACACTGTCCTCCCATACCTATTAACACTGTCATTTGTAAACATTGTAAAAGACAAGTATTTTTAAAATACTGACCATGGAGTTTCTTGCCGGCTCTTCTCCATAAGAAACGACCAATTTCAACCGTGCACCTAGAATCTGACGTTTCATAAGTGCCCATGTAGGTTTATGTGAAATAAAATATTTTGATTTTGTTACTTTCTCAGTGTGGGTTACTTACTCGATAGTTCCTAGTGCACTCGGAGTAATTCCGCGTTGTGTGGTCTCACCACAAATAGATTACCACGACTCAGTTCATTCTATCGATTCAACGGGCGTTCCTGGAACGTTTTGTAGTCTTTCCGGTAGAATAGTATAGTTCACTATTTAACATTCATTTCATCCTGGTGTTGAAAATATATAGTAGAACTTAAAAGGGATTATAATTAGGAGGTTGCGTCGATGATCTCGGAACGTGTAGTGTAGGCAATGTTTCAAATAATTATCATAGTATGCGACGACAGTCTTGAAATGTGATTAGGTAGTTAATTAATTAAATTTGTGTTCGGTTTTTTGTTGCGTTGCCAGCATGTGCCAACCATCACCTAGTTCTAAGTAAAGTAAGTACGCACTTGGTGGTAGATAAGCAGACATTTTAGCCGCAGTTAAATAAAACGGAACTAATGTATCACAGTAGACGGTCAATTTCGCGTTTGGCGAGACCGCCCATGAGCAAATACAGGGTGAACTATGTAATACAGGCATGTCTTGTCATGTCATGAGATTTAGACGTACACCGCGTTGTACGCATTCTAAGGACCAGCAAACTTAGAGGGAACGGGTAGTACATGTTGAATGAAAACTTGCACACTGCAGGCGTGCTGAACAGAATTTTTGTGCACGGAAATGCAATGCGCTGCCGCCGGATGCGGCTGTACTTACGCTTGGTTTTAGTTTTGAAGATTGAACGTGACAAGTCCCGTTAGATAACCAATCAGTAGAAAAAGTCAGAAAGTGTCGCGAAATGCTTTTAATCATAACGATCCGTTAAAATTGGTCGTCTTTCTAATTGTTTTAAAACTTCAGGATTAAATAACTAAATGCATTGCGGTGGTTATAGTCTTATAGATTGTCCATAACGAATTTGCTGCGTTTTAACTAAATAATAGATATCAAACAAAAGTAAAAAGTGGCGCTAGATCTGAATGGTGGCAAAAAAAAATTGTATACCTCCGAGCTGGACACCCTGTATAAGTTTGTGTAAAATATTAAAACGTTTCGAACAGAAAAAAAAAAAAAACATCACGCACTATGATGCAACGGACGAATTAATCATAAAAGGGGCGTGGTTTTCAGCGGTCGCAGGCACATCGCATTCAACGTTGTATGCTATTTATTGCGACATAAAAACTAGAAAGAGTACGTATGTGATTTGAATGGTTTTGTACATGTGTTTATGTTTTTCAGCGATGTCGATTTCAGAATAAACAGGTATTTATTTGAACTCTTATTAATAAACGCGGAGTAAAGTTATCCCATATTGAAATCTCGAAATTTGTATGGTTAATTCAGTTTAGGTACAATTAATTTAACATTAAACTGCAATGGGTGTATGAAAAACCCTCAGGACACTGAAAAGCTTCGATAACGACAAAATGCGTGAAAAAAATAAGTTTATAGAGGGTGAGTTTATGAAGAGTATTCAATTATATCAAAATTAAAAAAAAAACTTCCTGTACTATAACTGAACTACAGCACGCTCACTATAAAGCAAAGTGCATAATTCACCATAGCAGCAGATTGCCGGCGAGGCCGCTGACCGCCGACCGAAACCACTTAAAATATAAACGGACGTTGAAATCCAAATTGATTTTGAGCATTTTTTGTTAAATATTAGAGCAGCTCTAAATATGAGGCATTAGGCATGATAGAGAATAGTTAGGGTTGAGGTAGTTTAACAGTGGATATTTGTTTATTTGATATTTTTTTGGCGCTTGCCAGCACTGAAGCAATCAATTAATAACTTTTAACTACTGATAATATTATTATACTAGCTATTGCCCGCTACTCCGTCCGCGATCCACGGTGACAGGTTTTTTCTCTGGCGTATGAGAATGCGATAGGTTTTTTAAAATGAACTCTGACTTCTTAGCCTTACCCTCCCTCTGGCTCAATACCGGCTGACGGGGTAAAAGATTATTATGTTAAGTTTATTCTTCTAATCACTTTTTGGCTGATGTGAATCATCTCGTCAATTTGTTTGTACATACGAGGCCGTGTCGCCTCTTTATCGCCAGTTTGAAGCATGACTTAAGTTTGTGTGGGGGCACATTATCACTCGTAAATATTTAACATAGCTATCTGAAACTTGTCGTAGCCTGAGATTCTCGATTCGTTCGTCTTGACTTAAGCCTTCTCTTGCAAGACCTTCTCTTGTCGGATCTCCTAGTGTGAATATAATTTCTGGCGTTAGGTAATTATTCTGTTAAGCATAGGCAGGCAGGAAGAGCCTGAATTTTCGAACGTTATGAATAAAAGTCCTTTAGAAGTTTGAAAACACGACTACGTCGATCCTTTTATTCAAGAGTAGCTCAACAGAAGGTTGTCTGCGAAAACCGACCTTAAGTTGTGTAGGCTTGTAATAAAGTTATCTGTGATAATATTCGAACTGTCAAGCAGGATTAGATTATGAATGGAAAAACGTACACACAAAATTTATTAATATAATATGTAATTTGTAACGTGTTCTTCCTCTCTACGTCCCCGTAGTTATTAGTATTAACAAATACTATTACAGTACCTACCTCATATGTACAGTATTTAAAGTAAGTAATTTGTCATCTTACAGCATCGTTCAGGTGTCCTCGTGATTAATAATTTCCAGAAACATGGAACCTTTAGAGAATTCAAAATAAAGCCGGCATCGTCGCGAGCAGTCACTAATGTTTGTCTGTCCCAATCTCATTCATCTCCGTTGACAACATAATATATCATTTAGATAACGACTCCATATGTTTTAAAAACATCAACAGCTTCTGGCTTTGAAATACTGAAATAAGGTAAAGAAAAACATCGTGGGAAAACCGGAGCTTAATGGTTTGAAATCGTTAACACTCAGTGAGCAAGCGTTATGATCTGCTCTGTGAAAAGAAGCGAAAAGGCCTTTAATTCGTGATTAGGCCCGCCGTAGGTACTGGAGTGAGAATGCCAACTCCTACTGGCTAGAGGCTACAGCCACCACCTATAAATGAAATATAAAAATATAATAAAACCCAACTGCCACCAACAAGTTCAAAACAAGCTCACTTTGCAAGCAGTCTGATGAAGCTTCGGCAATTAGTTTAGATCAATCTCAGATTTGATGAGTTTTTTGACGGGTTATATTTTTGGAACCGTCTTCTTAAGCCAGGTTGCCGCTCCGTGCCTCAAGCTCTTTATTTTTATACCCCCCATATTATTAGACTCTTTGCCCCTTATGGTCACTTGTCATTGTCATTGACGCCTGTAACCCCCCATTTTGATATTTTAGATGATAAATGCTTTATTTCTGTAAGTAGGTTTGTACAAACACTTTTTACACGTCAATCATATTTTTAAAACTAGATATGGTCGTATAAAAACCAAACCTAACCTGTAACTATCACGCGACCTGGAAGTGTCATTAGACACCTCATGTAGGTATAAAAAATTAAAGACAAGAGATGTCGCTGCATTCCAGCAGTTTTTATGACAAGTCTTTTACAGTTCAAGCATTACGGTTATGGAATGCCTTGTCCGTGTCGATAAGGCACGTCAATCACTGTCCACTTTTAATATTCTGGTTAAAAAACACTTCCTCTCTCCTGAAACATCATCATTACATATAGTTTGATTGCTCTTGTTTCATGTTAATTTATTATATATGTTTGAAGCTAAATACAAGGTATATGTATGTATATATTTATTGTATAAGGTACACCACTGACTACCTGCAGTATTGTCTCTCCTTCTCCCTTTAATCCATCCAAATTTTGTCTGTAAAAGATGGCTTTTAGAGATAAGACCGCCCATTGTGTATCCCAATGAAAATTTTCTATATATATCTCTGTTCCATACTAAAATTCATCCAGCCTTTAGGACGCTTCGAGAGCATAAAGAATCTCACATACAAAGATACGCATGGAAACCATAAACCTGTCTTTGATGTCGCGCCGTCTGCTAATAATAGGCTAAGCAAAAATGGAAATGATCATTGCAACAGATTTTATAATAATGCTTTAATTGACTTGTGAATAATTTTCCTTTACAATTCATGGCAGATTCGTGGATATTTACAATAGTATTAATGATGCATGATGATGCCTGTTAATAATTACTGTTTCATTACAGCTATGACGATGTTCTCGTCATCATGTGGTTGTAAATTTTCCCGAAACAATAAATCTGGGAAACATTTATAACATGTCTCTCCACATTGAAATATTTGCACAAGCGAATGAGGGAATTATACAATTTATTACAACAAATTGCGCACGATGTTGAATTTAATAATTGATCAATCAGTCAACAGTCTTTGTGGCTTTAGACATACCATGAAGGTACGTTAATAAAGTAAGTGGTAAAGAAAACTAAAAAAATATTATCTAGCATTTTTTCTTAGATTTCCCGTGGGCAATGCTTAATTTTCTTCGGATCAATACCTAGTTCATATTTTCATTGAGGCCGATATTCAAATGAAACTGACACAACATTAAATTTCAGATTTTAAAACCTGTCAAAATGAATTGATTTTCATCGCATTAAATTCGTTGTCGGAACAAAACCACAGAAACAGTGCAAAATAATTTGCAGCGGCGTAAATTTACAAAATTATGATCAACAGCAAAAATATACCTACGAAGATACACTATTATGTGCTTAATTTACTGTCATAAGCGAGGAAAGCGACAGGTGCCTCTTGCTTCGCTCACGGTTACATTAAGGTAGGCGTAAATGGCGCTACGTGAATACAGCCTGTCAAATATACATGTATCATATAATATACGCAAGTAAGGTGAACCAGGAGATTGACCGGCATGCTGTCTAGAAAGTCCGTCGTTTTGAGCGCGGTGTGCGAAAGCGCGTTGTCGTGGAGCAGTAGCCCGCGGAGCCCTGTGTTTTGAAATAGACTATAACTGGCCAGTCTCTCATACATAAAAACTTTTTTTTCGCAATACTTTCTGAGTAGATTTCAATCTGAGGCGGTACGAAGGTTTCGAAATCATGACTGATTTCCGATTTCGAATCCGTTGTCGAGATAAAAAAAAAAGTTACATACAAAATGTATGAGATATTTTTTTCGTTAATTTTCCCATGGTTTAGTAGTTAATCTGCTATACGGGTCGAAGACGAATCTAAAAATCAAAGATCACCAAAATAGGTCCCGCCGTTCTTGAGAAAAAAATGGTGAACTTGTTTTATTTATATAGATTATAGAAGGAACAATTTTTAGCTTCCAGAATATGAACGGCACGTTTGAAACAAAAGTTTCGAGAGCGACTCTGGGTATTTTTTATTGGTAAACTAGAGACATTTTTGCCAAATGGTATAGAGGCTGCCAAAAATGGCCGATACGGTCTTTAAATCCGGGAAACTATTTTGAGCAAAGAATTGCTACAATTGAAAGTAGTTTTGTGTTTTATTTAATTATGGATACGAACTTTTTTACGTTTGCAGATATTTTTAAGTACATTTCTAACGGCAATTTTTTTTAACTATTACAATCAATTAACTCTCCGATTATGTTAGAATCGAGAAAACAATATTTATTAAATTTTTCTTTTGTTTAAATATCAATTGAAATATTGTGTCACTAAAGCGCCATAGAATAACACTGTAATAGGATTTGGTTCGGTCTGGATGGCACTTTGCGAGAAGATAATGTTAACGATAATATTTGAATAAATAGGAGTAAGTAAATAATAATGGCGACCAACCAATTATACTACATCATAAAACCACGGCTTTTCATACAGGGTTGCAAGAATCACGCGCGTCGCATTAAACCAAGACCCACGGCGTAAAAATAACACTCCCCTTTTTTCGAGAGTATATAAAAGAAAGAAAAAGGAAGGACATAAAGGAAGTACGAAACTGATTTATTTGTGTCACTCACGGTACATTAACAAAGTTAAATTAACAGGTAATAATTAAACTGTTAAAAAAAGATAAAGTCTACTGTGAAAGAAAAAACTCGGTCTTCTATGATCATTCGCCGAATTTTATAGTAACATGTTTTAGTTAGTGAAAAACTAGATCTATTGTATATTCAGATGTCGATGTGATCAGGAAGCCGACCCCATCATCGAAGTTGGGGAAAAGCAAGGCAGATGATGATGGGGAAAAACAGATCTAAGCAAAAACTTAGGTACAAATCAAAAATATAAAGACTTCAGCAAGGTTATAGTCCAAAGAAAGTACTAGGTCATTCTAACCTCGTGTCGCTGCGCTGGAACAACGTAGCAATCTGTTATTTTCACCTTTGTGTGCGCTTTTTTGCTCTTCTGCAAATGAATTGAATAGTTAAGCATTTTAAAACAGACTATTTATTTAATAAAGGCTTCTTAAAAGTAGTTATGTTAAAAAAAAGCTTGTGAAAAGTCCAACTGTAATTTTATAGACTCTCAAATTCTATACGTTATAATTATAAATTCTATACATTTAAAACCCCATAGCCACATTATCTATCTATTTTATTACAGTTAGGGTAAGATATTACAACCATTCTACCATGCAAATACATCCGGATATGAAAGTGAGGACAATAGGAAGTTTGGTTTGATTAGTTTTGTGGTCCAGAAGTGGAACAAACAGATAAAACACAAATTGGGTTAACTAAGTAACATGGAGTACAAAGACGACGCGCGCCATTTTTGGAAGTTCATGTGCTGAGTTGCCTCAAACAGGATAAAACACAATTAACTCTGTACTTGATTGTACGGAAATTACAATAAAACTTCTATAAATTGTTGTTTAGATGGCGAAAATTCCAAAGCGCATTGTAAATATAACGCCCGCAGGCAAGAAATTAAATTTGTTGTTTCGTGCTCTGATCTTATGTTCGAAGTTTCTTAAGAGATTTATGATCAGTTTTTAATCCTTGGGAGATTTTAAATTTAGGGAGAAATCAAATCGAAGAAAATGTTCGCCGAAGAGACGAATTCCAAACACGAAATCAAAGAAAACAGGAAGCTTCACTCCTTGAGGCAATATGGAAGGGTCGGCCATAAATTTAACACTGCACCTGTTCCACAACCTACATTTTGCCGGCGGCTAAATAGCAAATATTACTATTTGAGTTATTTTGTTAAGTAAGTTACGTTGTCGCAGTTCTCAGCAACTGCAAAACAATGTTTGTGAAAGTTTAATATGACAAGGGACAAGCTTAGGAGAATCACTCGGTGGGTTATTGTTAAGTACGAGGACAGACGAGTGAAACAACTGCTTGCTAGTAGCGCACTGACGTTTATTAGCTTATCGGTGCGTAGGCACACACACACATACTCAACATTCCTCCCCTTAGCTTAGAAATACAATTTAACCGTAAGCTTCAAAAGTATGCTATGGCTAATCTTACTTTCTAATAGAATAATTTGTAGTCGACCTTAGGTCGATTGCGTTTAGACCGTGGTATTGGCACAGGCTCACTTGCCTGCTGTTGTGGTGGCGCTTCGCCAGAATGTCCAGTGCTTGGAGAGCTGGCTAAAGCCTCCAGGTACTCCTCCTCCTCCCCATAATTGTCTGGTGTTGTAGGTTGTGAAATAACAACTAAGGATGTACCAGTAGGTGTGACTGCTCTTGCCTGGCCGGATCTATCTGCAGCCATTGAATTGTCGTCACTTCCTTCACCAGATCCCGGTGGCAGCATCTGTTCAGTACTCTGCGTCTCTGTCGTCGGGCCACCATTTAGATCCTCTAGGTCTATATCCACGTCTTTATTATCATTGCAAACGTCGCCTTTATACATTATAATCTGATTTTTATGCTTCCTTAAAGTCCTCGAAGATACTTCATCTTTAATAAGATACATAACTTTGCCGATTTTTTTAATGACTGTCCCTTTGCACCAAGTATATTTACCATTAACTGTATGGTTTTTATAATAAATTATGTCACCGGTAGCAAAAACTTGAGTGTTGTGTCCGCCCGTCTTATTTTGCAAACACTGCTTATGTTTAACCAAATTAGCAAGAGCCGCAGATGAAGGCGAAGGCGATTCTGGTTTTAATAAATCCAGCCGTGTTTTAAGCTTCCGACCATATACCAGTTCAGCAGGAGAGGACCCGGTTATTGTGTGAACGGAATTCCTGTAGTCAAACAAGAATTTTAAAAGTTTGTTATTTAAATTTCGCGGCCCATTACCTGCACTAAGCAAGCTTGTTTTAATACCCTTCTTAACTATCTTAACATAACTTTCCGCCTGGCCGTTACTGGCCGCGTGGTATGTCGGTGACGTCACGTGTGAAATTCCGTTCACCCTACAAAAAGCCTCAAACTCATGTGACGTAAATGATGTACCATTGTCGCTAACCAGTGTATGTGGAATACCAAATCTTGACATAAACTCATATAACCTGTCAATTGTTGCTGAAGTAGACGTATTGCACTTCATATTATAAACTTCAACCCACTTGGTATAAGCATCCACTACCACTAAAAAAGTGTTACCGATAATAGGCCCCAGGAAATCAATATGTACCCGGTAAAATGGTGTTGGCGGATATTCCCAGTGCGCAATCGGCGCCCGCGCCGGTGATGGTCGTAGTTGCGTGCACACGTCACACGATCCTATCAAATGCTCTAAAGCAGCGTCTATTCCCGGGAACCAAACACGCGCTCGCGCCTCTGCCTTTGTCTTAACAATACCTAAATGGGATTGATGCAATTCCGTTAGAATTTGAGCTTGTAATTTCTCTGGAATTACCACTTTGTGTCCTCGCATAACACAACCATTTTCATAAGACAATTGCATCCTACATGCATGATACGGCTTCATACTATCACTAGGCGTTTTTTTAGGCCATCCGTTCAGTACGAAAAGCCCCACCTCACGCAAGGTCAAATCTGCATATGTTGCCTCGCGTAACTTTTTTAAGGTTACTGGTAGACTACCTTCCAAAACAAAATTAATGTACGATGCGCGATCGAGATCAGGCATCGTAGCGTTGACGCCCCGCTCGTCCCTGTCCGTACCCGCCACCTCGGGCAGGCAAGCGCGAGATAAGAAATCCGCACTGTTATTAGCACTACGCACATATTCGATTTGATAATTATAACCGCTTAGAAACAGTGCGTATCTCTGTAGTCTGTTCGCTGAAACTTCAGGTATACCACGATGTGGTCCGAAAATCGACAACAGTGGCTTATGATCGGTCCGGAGGATAAACGGAACCGACCTGCCATATAAATATTGATGGAAACGCCTAATTCCAAAAATAATCGCGGTAGCTTCCTTTTGGATCTGAGAATAACGTTTCTCAGCAGTATTAAGCGTCCTCGATGCAAATGAGATCGGTCTCTCCGACCTATCGGTTTCTACTTGCGATAATATTGCAGAAAGACCTACCGGTGATGCATCCACTGTTAAAATTATAGGAGCGTCTGGGTTAAAATGTGCTAATACTTGCTCTGACGCTAAACATGTTTTAATAGCGGTGAACGCTTCATCGTGTTGCCGTGTCCAACACCACTTGTTACCCTTTTTTAGCAACTCATACAACGGGCATAAAATCGAAGAAGCATTGGGAACAAAGTTCCTGTAATAATTTACCAACCCCAAAAATGACTGTAATTGATTAACATTAGCCGGCACCGGTGCTTCCATCATGGCTTTTATTTTCTGTGGCGATTTATGTAGTCCATCTTTGTTTATCACGTAACCTAGGTAATTAACCTCGTCTTTAAAAAATACACATTTTTCTTTTTGTAAAGTAAGTCCCGCGTCTTGTAATTTTAGCAGCACTTGATGTAATCTATCCAGGTGCTCCGATCTAGATTTCCCGGTTATTAAAATATCGTCGAGCATACAGAGTGTGCCGGGGACGCCTGCCAGCACGCCCTCCATCGCGCGCTGGAACACGGCCGGTGCGCTTGCAATACCAAAACACAGGCGTGTTTGTTTGAAAATTCCCCTATGCGTATTTATGCAAGTTAATTCTTGTGACTCATCATCTAACATGAATTGATTGTAAGCATTTGACAGGTCTAATTTAGTAAACTGCTGTCCCCCATACAACTTAGAAAAAAGTTCAGTTACGGTTGGCAAAGGATACTGATCGATAACTAATTGTTTGTTTACACCGGTGGAGTAATCGGCGCATATACGTATAGATCCATTCTGCTTTAGCACGGGCACGATCGGTGACGCATACCGCGCGTGATCAACTGGTTTTAATACACCTAACCCTACTAAATGATCTATCTCTTTATCTACTTTACTTTTCAAAGCGAAAGCTATCGGTCGAGCCCTTACAAAAACAGGCTTTGCATCTTCCTTTAATTGTAATTTGACTTTAAATCTATTGAATAATCCTAATTTATCCGAAAAGACCGATGGATAACGGCATCGCAATG
Organism: Dasypolia templi; assembly: GCA_963555695.1. Classification (NCBI taxonomy): domain Eukaryota; kingdom Metazoa; phylum Arthropoda; class Insecta; order Lepidoptera; family Noctuidae; genus Dasypolia; species Dasypolia templi. The sequence continues at coordinate 23,764,483 of OY743143.1, read as the reverse complement.
TTTCAAACAGATCATTTTTATCTAATTGGTTTAAATATCGTATCGGCAACAATTCTAACTTAAATTTTGATATAAAATCGCGCCCAAGAATCGGCGGACCACCATCCCGCACGACGTAAACACACAGTACATACGACGAGTTCGCATAACTAACTTGTAACCGCGCTATACCCTCACAAATAATTTTATCACCCGTATATGAAAACAAACGTTTATTAGTCATCGACAATGGTACATTGCTAAAATATCTTTTATAAGTTTCCTCCGAAATTGCCGTAACGGCCGAGCCGCTATCTAACTCGAATTTTAATTCGATTCCCGAGACCGATACTGTTTCTATCATAGGTTCCCCATTAACCGAACGAATATTAAAACACTCACCGTCATCGTCGCTTTCGTCTACAGCTCTTGATTCGACATAATTTATCTTTTTGCACATCTTACGCAGATGCCCCGTAGCATTGCACTTCCTACATTTCGCTTTTGCGAAACGACACTGCGATGCTTCGTGATTATGATAACCGCACACTTGACACTGGACTTTAACTCCCGAACTAGGCGTAGCCTCTCGATGCGATGGGCCTGCCGCCTCCTTCGCTCGTGCAATCTTGAACAGCTGATCCTGTGGTGCAGCCTGCGCCCCGGCGCACACTGCCGCACGTGCACTCCGCGCGTTCTCCGCTAACTCCATCGCCTTTGCTAATGTCAAGCCCGCCAGATCTTTCGAGAACAGCTTCTCTCTGTCAGATCCCGGCAACATTCCCATGACAAATTTGTCCCGAAGAGCTTCTTCCACGTTAGAAAACCCGCAGTGCGCCGTCAGACCTCGTAACCTCGCGGCCCATTGTGCATACGTCTCCCCCTCTTGTTGCGTAGCGGCGTAAAACTTGTACCGTTCACCGAAACCACACCGCTTCGGAGTGAAATGCTCGTCCAGAAGCTTCAGAATGTCGTCATACGGTACGTCCTGCAGCTGCTTTGGCAACGCGAGATCCGTAGCCAACTTGTGTGTGCTATCCGCGAGTGCGCTCAGCAGGATGGCTCGTCGCTTTGTTCCCGTAGGATCGCTCGTCCCGGTGATGTCGTTAGCCACATACCACTGTTTAATGCGGCACTTGTAGGTCTCCCAAGACTGCACATTGTGATCAAACAATGATAAAATTCCAAAAACTGTACCGGACATTTTTACTTTTACTTTACGTAGGTAGGTTACTCGTCGCCAATGTTAAGTACGAGGACAGACGAGTGAAACAACTGCTTGCTAGTAGCGCACTGACGTTTATTAGCTTATCGGTGCGTAGGCACACACACACATACTCAACAGTTATATTGATAAAATATGTCGAAGGAAATATTTGGGTCTCTCAGTAACTAGACGACGTAATAAAGATCGGGTGATCGTATAAAGGGAACAGCTAGGCAATGAAAGGGGGAGGCTGTGTCCACAATGCGGTGTAAACGAGCTGCAGGTGTCGGAACATTGCGTGATCTCAGCTGATAATTAAGCTTAATCGCCGATTTATTTATACGAAATTTCGAGGCAACCGTATCTGAATCCCTCGGTGGTGTTGGTGTTTGAATAATTCAGGCATTCATTATCGTTCTTATTTTGGAAAAACACTTCTCTCATTTCGACAGGAAAAGAATTCTTCAGGAGGTTCGAATTGGGATTTATTGGTTATATGAGCTGTAAAGCAACTTCTGCTGAACCAAATGCTTTAGCTAACAATAATTTAGGTACAATATTGTGAAAGCCTTTTTTAGAATGATGACTAATACTAATACTCGTGTTTCGATTCCATTAATGAGATAAAAGCTAAATTTTATAGTCGAGAATGGTCGCTTGTACTGATATGTAATATTCATTCAATTAGTTTGCAATAACAGTTGATAGTTCACATCAAACATTAAAATTATTAATAATTTATCAATTGACCGTTGCAATCCAATTAATATTTTTACAAATTGCTTTACAAAAGTCCTTACCGTTCATTAGCACACGTTTTTACTTTTATAGAAAACGTTTATTAACTCCCCATTGGGCTTCATTTAACACTGAAATATCTATGTATGTTAAGTATTTTTCTATTTAGGTTTGAAAGAGCGGGTTTGTGGGTAATCGATAGCCAATTACTAGTTCGCATAGTCAATGTATCGGATGGTGCGATCGCAAAAACTCCCTGGGCGATACTGTTAAATTGGAATCGGTTCTCTAGTTGACAGTCAAGACATTCAGCAAACTGCAACTGTGAACAACAGTGGATACTTTTGCTCTTTTATCATCTCCTTCCTTGCTTCCTCTCTAAAGTTTTTATTGGTTCTTGGTAGTTTATTTCTTAGGAAACTTAAAAGATTGCTGGTAGAGATTATATTTCGACAAACTACCTAAGAAACACTATGAGGAAAGTTTAGACGGCTGTTAGGATGGAACTCATTTGTTAGACAAAGGAAACTGACTAGTTTTAGCACAGAGGGGAACAATAGCGCTTATAATACTTTGAATACAAATTCGTACGTGTTAAAACATTATTTAGAACTTTTGAAAATGTGGTTGCCCATTGTTCTTAATGTTTTATAGGGTGACAGTATTATTATTTTCAAGTCTAAATGGATACGTAATAATGATGAGAAATAGTATTGCATGAGGTAATATAACATTATTCAAATAACATTTTTAATATGTGCGAAGGCTTGCACCATTTGTCATTTTAGGTATTAAATCATTTCGAGCACGAAGTGTTGACATTGAGCGCATTCTGCAATGGCAGACATTCCGATTGTCGTGCGCTCGGAAAATGTGAGGGTAAATGTGTGAGTAATCTGTAGTAATGTGAAATCATGTGATAACTGCCTATTTAGGCTACAAGTTTGTTTAAAACATACGCGTCTAAATTAAAATTAAATGAAAGTTTTCCGGCTGGTAGAAAAATATTTGACCAGTGTAGAATATTTAGAAAATCTATCGTTTTATTTGAAAATGTTCATCAACCCAATGAGAAGAATGCCTACCTAATATAACTACTTAAAGAAAAGCTTATAAAACCACCTACGCACACCTAATTCCGGAATTAACACCAAAACATTCCGCGAGAAACTTCGAAACAAAGTGTCAAGCCAACCGTAGCGTGTACTTTAGCGCGATATAAAAACGAGTGTCGCGAACAACTTGGCACCAAGCACGCTTAGCATTCTACACGCGAGGTATCCAACGAAACATAAACTTAATTGAGTTCACCAACTTACAACAGCACCTACCCGGCCGTTAAAATGGCACATCGGTTTTTGGAAGAAGTTCGACTTCGTTCGCCATCTCTGTCACTCATAGCTTGTGACAGTCATTAGAGTCCGACCGAATGTCGTTTTCGGTAAACTGCAATATTCGGCAATTTTCACTTACTGCAAAAAGAAAATTACAAAAGTATAAAGTTCCGAGTAATTTAAGTTTAAACGATTAAATACAATATAATGATTGAAGGTTGACAATAACTATTTCTTTTATTTTACCAAAGAATCGACAGCCTAATATGCATTTCATTTTCATTATTATTTTCTGTTTTCGACCGAAAAGGCAGATCAGGCCAAATTTCGTTGCGTTTTCGGCTGACCAGAAATCCGTTTTTGGTCGGACATTAGTGACAGTCTCCTACTAAAGCTGGTATGTTTGTGGACTGTTTTCGTATGACGTGTCTCCTCCCCACTAAGAACCTCTTCAGAATTCCACTGGGCGACGAATCCATGGTGAAATTTCAGGTATTTGGTAGCGACTACTCGAGTAGTAACAAACATAAAGTTAAAATTTTTAATGTAATGGTGAATTACCATGATGTGAAAAAAATTATAAGTGCTATTTAGTTAAACTCTTAAGTACAGTTTACTTCGTAAGTACATAGGTACACGTCGAAGAATAATTATGATAAATTAGTATAATAATGGCTGGTTTCCGTAATATGGAAGAAGAAGACCGTAACGTAGCGCAATTTCCTCCAACCTCTATAAATGACGAGACATAAAAATATTTGTGTCGTTTACTTACAGCTAGTAGTATTCGTAAATCATAAAGTTTGGAAAATTTATTGTACGTCCAATGTTACATGTTTTCTTCGAAACGTCAATGACATCCTCGGTATGGCTAGGGGACATAACTGGATTTAACGTTTGAAAATAAAATATTCAAGCTTGTGCACTTTTAATTCAAAATCGGTTGCGTTACACGTTACTTTATTAAGCATACGATTTCCGTAATAAAATTAAAAACAAATAAATTTTTGAATAAAGCAACACGCCACATCCTAACGAATACCTAATTCATATTCCTACGAAGCTTTACAACTAAATTATGAATGCAAGATTATAAAACAATTTCTATGAACTCTCAGTTTGGTTAACTAATAAGGACCTAGTAGCCGTGAGCATAACATAGGCAATTTTTAATTTCTTGTTAAAAGGAAAAGTTTCCTGTCTTGGAATGCATTAAGACTGGAAAGGCAACATGCCTACATTCGCTGGCCGGATAAATTCCACATACCTTGGAATCTTTACGTTTTTATTTTTAAGCGAGCGGCTTTTCTCGCGTTGAAAAGTGATTGAATTTATGATTTTGCTAGAACGCTTCACTATCCCGAATTTGTTGAGTTTTCAAAATGGATTTGTACGTTTTGGAGAGAGCGAGATAGACTGTTAAATTGATTTAATGTCAGATGTATTCGCATGCAGTTTCACGTGTGAGTGGCATGATTGTCTGTCTGTATAGTTTGAAGCTAGGAATGTGCAACGATGTAGAGTTTCCTAATTACAGGCTCTATACGACATTTGGGATAATGAGGACACATTTTTTCTGCGGCTAGAAATAGACACATGCTGACTGAGTCGTTATTGATTTTAATTTAGGTAGGTACCATACCTTAAAGTTAATCAAAGTTGCTTGCAATGAAGAAGTGAAGAAGAAATACGTAAATGTTGTCCTGATAATTCCAATTCATCTCGTTCTACGATTGACGGAAAACTCGATAGGAAAAGCATTACATAACGAGTTGCAACAACCAAAGCAAACTAGGTGGGTACGGAAATAATCAGGAAAAATCCTTTATTTGTTTGATTTACTAAATGATTTTAAAGATTTTAATGAATTTAAGATGACATGCGATTTAACTTAAGAACTTATTTTACAATTTGATTTTATGTTACTCAGTTATTTAATTTATTTTTAATATTAATGTGGTGTTATTGTGCAAGTATTTTAAATTTTGGTTACTAATATAATTTTAAAATATATTCAGCTAACAATGTAATGGATCACTGTGTCTGACTTAAATAATTAAATTAAATTATATAATCTCGAATTTTGTTGGTTGTCCATTCCATAATGACAATCTAAGAAAATTCAAATCCACTGTCTAATAAGCCACAACGAAGTTGTTTATGAAGTAATGTCTGCAAGTACTTTAGGATCTGTGTTTTAACAGCTGGTTTGGGCTGTAACTCGGCTTCTAACTAATAAAACAGCTCTGTTCGGATCTTTAAAACCCCGAAAACGGGACCTTTGAGGATTTTTATTGCTTCCAGTATATTTTTAGGAGCAATAATATATATATTTATTTCGGCAATAAAGAGTTATCTTTCTGTTCGTCGTATGTATGGGACACTGGATGTTTAGTCGGTTAATTCATTAAGCTTATGTTGCCTAAGTGTTATTGGGCTTTACTATCTGGAATTTCTCAGTAGCAGCCCCGAGTCTGGAATTTGTGCCCGATGGTGGCAATTGGCTCGCCCCCTATTACAAGGGATTTAAATGAACATAACTGGGCCCTAATACACTATGAGCATTTAATGATTCCTTGCTTCGAAACCATGTCAATTCCTTATCTAGATACGACATCTGCTAATATCGTATTTTAAATGACGCAATGAACGAATCCGCGCGAAATGAACGCGAAGTTGGCGTGGTGTGAACTATCAAAATGCCACGCTTGAGAACCGTCCGGAATCATTGTAGTTTCGAGTAAAGTTCTGCAAAAATTATATTGAAGAAGGTTAGAAACAATTGTTTTTTGTATAAACAAACACAAGGAACATTGTAGCTTAATGTCCTTATAAATTATTTACTAAAATGATAATACTTCCGATTATTTCCTCCAATCACGAAATGGTTCTAATCAGTTATTGTTTGTAACATTATTCAAAGTCAAAGCATTTATTTCAAATAGGCACTAAAAGGCACTTTTGAACCTCAACATTTTCATTTAAATAGATTCTAGGCGCTTGTTTCGAAATCTATTAAAACCCTCAAACAAATAAAATTTGTACATGTAAACACACTCTCGCAGCTTTTGAAAACAGACGTGAGTACGTTCAAAAACATTAACTCAATACATTTTAACATAGCTGTCAAAATGTTTTATTATTTTGTTGAATAAAAATTTGCCTTAAATTTTTAATGTCATAAATAATTAATAAAACAAAAAAAAAACTTTAGGAATTGGTTATGTAATAAATTCAGTATTTTTGCAATTACTAGTTTTAGGATCAAATACTGTCGAACAAAACTTCAAAAAGCACGCGTGGTTTTATAATGTGCCATAGACAATTTGTCTTGAAGCATAAATAATACGACATTTCGATTCCTTGTTACATGGCTTCCGCGGGGAAAAATAATTACCATACAAAATTAGGGTCCAGGCGACTCATCCGCCCCGACAATAGTGTCGCTTTCGACAGTCCCGATAAGGCTGAATGTCTTGCTGACAACCTAGAGTCCCAATGTTCTCCCAGCTCCCAACCAGTAGACCAAGCTCACCTGAACAAGGTCGACGCTGAAGTCGAACGAAGAGCCTCCCTCCCTCCCGTCGAAGACCCTGATGATCCTCTGCCTCCCGTCACTCCAGACGAAGTGCACGACATCATTAAAGGGCTACACGCTCGTAAGGCCCCCGGTTCGGATGGTATTACCAATAAGGTATACAAACTCCTCCCTGCCCCGCTAATAATGCTTATGACCGCCATCTTCAATGGCGCCTTGAGCAACAACATTTTCCCACAAGCATGGAAAGAAGCCACCGTCATCGGTATCCCAAAGCCAGGCAAGCCAAAGTCTGAGCCCTCCAGCTACCGCCCTATTAGCTTACTCAATGTTCTCGGCAAAATCTACGAGAGGCTTATTTATAAGCGTCTCAAAGACTACGCCGAAGCAAAGAGCCTCATACCCAACGAGCAGTTCGGTTTCCGAAGCCAACACTCGGGCACCCAACAGGTCCACCGCATCGTAGAGCACTTATGCGCTGGTCTGCAGCGTAACGCGACGACGGGTGTGCTATTCTTCGACATAGCGAAAGCCTTCGACAAAGTCTGGCACAACGGCTTGATATACAAGCTCTACCAACTAGGAGTTCCAGATCGTCTCGTGCTCATCTTACGAGACTTTTTGTCGAATCGCACCTTTCGCTATCGCATCGAGGGAGCACTCTCGTCCCCTCATCCTATTCGCGCCGGTGTCCCTCAGGTTTCCGTACTATCTCCTCTCGCCTTCACGCTGTTCACTAGCGATATCCCAAAAAGTAAAAAGGCTCAGTTGGCTCTCTTCGCCGACGACACTGCCGTTTACTATACCGGTCACTGTCCCAGCGCTCTAGCTCGTACTCTCCAAACCTCCGCAAACGTCTTAGGCGCTTGGTTCCGGAAATGGAGAATCGAGGTCAACCCCGATAAGAGTCAGGCGGTTCTCTTCTCGAGACGTCGTCGATTCCCTCCCCCACTTCCCAGCCCGATCACTATGTACGGTAAGCCGATCCCCTGGGAGAAGCAAGCCAAATACCTAGGCGTGATCCTCGATGAAAACCTTACCTTTAAGGCTCATATTAAGGCGGTTCGCGCGCGCGCCTCCTTCGCTCTTAGCAGGCTCCACTTCGTACTGACAGCCCGTAGTAAACTGTCCCTTAAATGCAAGCTCCGCATTTACACCGCAGTCATCCGCCCCATCATGACCTATGCCTGCGTTGTATTTGCGCACGCTCGCCCACGTCATCTCCATAAGATGCAGACCCTCCAAAACCGTTTCCTCAGAAGGGTTACGGGTGCCCCTTACTATGTCCGAAACATAGATCTTCACGTCGACCTTAAAATGCCAACCATAAAACAGTTCATGAAACGCTTATCAAAGCGTTTCTTCGACTGCGGCATCAAACATTCTAACCCCCTGATTACAGCGGCCGCCCGCTACACTCCCTCTCGCATTGGTAGTATTCGCCGACCAAGGCATACTTTAATCGCCCCCGGCGACGCCACTACCCTCCTCCAGGAGAGTAGTAAGGCCACCAGCACGCTACATCAGCCCAAAACCCGATCGACGTCCTACCGTCCTCGCCGCCGAGGCCCGCCGCGACGCCCAAATCCACGCCCCTCCCGACCCTTGCTCGAGCCGGCCCGCGACGCTGAGCCTGTAGCTTTAAATTCGTCCGTAAATAATATCAATCCTGATCCAGCTAGTCATTTGCTGCCCTCTTTCAGAGACGCCCTAAGCCGAGGTTCGGACCCCACAGGGGGTGCCCTTAGCGTTGTCGCTTAGTTTTAGTTAGTATATAAGTTTGAGTCCTGGCTTGAGGCCTTAATTTATTAGGGAATCCACAGGCAAGTCCGCTTAAGCAGACGACAACCTCATAGTTTGACCTGCGAGAAGCCAAACAAACAAACAACAAACAAAACGGGCCCAGGCGAAATTTGGGTGTACTAGGAATACCTCTGAATAACCCTTCGGGTAAATAAGGCGTTATGTTATGTTATGTCTGTTGCCAAACTCCAAAATGGCGAATTCCTCGAATCCTTTTTGTCATTCAAGCGAAGAAACAAGTAAATTGAAAAAGAGAAAATTAATTAGAGTATCGATGCGAAGCCCTCGGGGTTGTTCGGCAAGCCGACATTGTGATGAAAAGACGAGATGATGCACGCCGCCAGTAGCTATTGTTTTTAATGTTTTCATTTTGTGGAATTAAAAAATAGGAATATTGTGACATGACGTATTTAGCAAGGAAACGAGTTATTAATATGTGGGGCGGGCTAACAAATTTTGGAATAAATAAGAAAAAAATACTACGAATTATCAAAAATTTATTTATTGTTTCTCAAAATATTCTCCGTTAGTGTAAATGCAATTTTTCATACGAATTACCAATTTTGAAAACATGCCACTCGTCCGTGCAAAGCCTCAGTCAAATTGTGTGGGTTCAACCGCGAGCACAGCTGTCTCATACCCAAATGTTTGTGTAGGATTAATTTTATTTCACTCATGCCTATGCCTAAAGAAGTCCGACACTCATGGTAGGTCACATGGTATGTCTGTTTCGATCAGGCGCACAGCATCGATGTTTTTGTTGTTCACAGCGATGGACGGACGACCATCACGTTCCACACATTTCACAAATTCGTCACTGAGATTGACACGATCTGGCTTGAATTCTGCAAACCAGCTAAAAATAGTCGTCTTGCATGGTGCTTCGTCGCCAAAATCAGTTCGAAGCCGAGCGAGGTTCCGCTAAGCTGTCAATTTACTCGTATAATCGTAGAAAATCATACTTCATTTTTTTTTCATTAATTTATTCATGCGTATGAAGGCAAGTAATTTTTAAATGACGCCACAATGTATAAAAAATTGACAGTTAGATGAAACAAACTGTATTCTACAGCCAAATAGTTCCATTTTCAAATGTTGAAATTACTTTTCAATATTGTGTAAGTAAGTGGCCAGTTCCGGAAACTAATAGTAAGCCCTGCGTATGACCTCAGGTGTGACGTTTTTCGTGTATAAGAAAATCGCAGCTAAGTAGTACCAGCTTTGTCTTTTTTTTGAACAAACCAAACTAAATTTAAGGTCAGAAGTATTGGCCTATTTTTTGGCCAAAGAACTTGCATCGCCATACAAAATGCCATGTTGTATGGCGATGCCTTTTGGGCACTTTTCCTGCTGACAGATGTGGACGAACTTTTTGATGCCCTATGATTCTTTTCCTTCGTTTTTATATTCAAGTTTATATAATAATAATAATAACCCCACCGCCGTATCTCTACGTTGACAAACTTAAAAAATATATTTTAGGGCAATAAAATTGAAGAAGGATATGACAGTTTGGCGGAAACATTTAAAAGAAAAATTCTTCGAATGTTACCCTCATTTGTCACAAATATCAGAACAGCGCATATCGGACCAAAAAAGAGTAATAGTTAATAAAAGTATGATTTCAGAAACACGGCTCCAGATACTAAAAACAATAGTAGAGAAAGAATAACTCGATCTTAATCATAATAATAATATTTTATTTGCTTAGATAGTAGGTAGGTACATAAATAAGGTGTTTGCAAACTTTCTGATCCCTGTACAATCTGCCTTAAATTAGGCATGCAAATATTGAAAATAAATTTAACAATAAAATGAACTCGTCAGTCAAATTAAAATCGTTGAAAAATAATAATTAAAAGTTAAAATTAAAATAATATAATCAAAACCAGGCATTATACTTGTAATGTCAACAAACACAAGCTGTAAAATTTGAAATCTAAAGTGTAGTGTCATTTAAAAATCTTTAATTGTATAATAACACTTATCAATTAATAGGGCTGTCGGTTCCTTTTGAAATTTTTGTATTGGTTTTTTTTTTCATACATTTGGTGTTTTATTACATATGGTAGGACCTTTTCTGGAAACACTTTTCTTAAGCAAAGCTGTATTGTAGCTACCATTTTTTATTAGGTTCCTATATTGGCTGCTGACACAGTAGATTTTCTGACACAGTTAAAAATATATTTTTTATTTTTTCTTACTAAAAGTGCAATTTCAAAAATGTACAATGCCGGAAATGTTAGCACTTTTAGGGATTTAAACATAGGCACACAACTGTCTGTCATTTTCAGGCCACACATTGCCCTTGTACCGCGTTTTTGGGCCTTAAACACTTGTTCTCTCAAACTACAACTACCCCAGAAAACAATTCCAAATCGCAGAATTGATGCCACCAAACCATGGTAAGCTACCAATGTTGTAGTTGCACTCACTATTTAGTCGAGTTGAATAGCACATAATGCAGAAGTGCTTAGCTTTTTACACGCCTCTCGAGGCGGACTCTTTTCATTGGCAATCTGATAGTATAAGATCAAATATAGAAAATTTACACTTACAACCATCCACAAATACACTTAATATAAATATAGAAAATATAGAGACGTCTCAAACGCAAAAAATTGGAGAAGAAACGGAAGTCGATAACCTCAATAACATAGGGTCAGAACACGCCGTACACCTTAATACACAAACCAACTAAGAAAGAAACCTTGAAATTGATAAAATATTCTAAGAAACACTGCAGTACTACAGACACCAATCCTACCAAGAGAAGTTACATACCCATGCAAAAATCATCAAAAAGGTTAGCGAATATAGTTAGTTATATATTAACAGAGATATTTGACCAGAACAGGTTACCGGGGATACAGAATTCATTCATCTTCATATACTGCGCTGCGTGGACAGCTGCTAAGGCCAACGGTAGTAAAGTTTCACTGACACCTCCTAAACATAGAAGTAGACTCCAACAAGATCGCAAGCCTAAATGGCAAAAAAGGTTAGACCACAATATAAAAGCTGTCAGAACCAACATCGGAAGATTAACACATTACATGAAAGGCCATAGGAGCAAAAAGCTAATAAAAAAAGTGAACACAATATTAAGAGACCACAAAACGAGCCTAACACACACCTAGCACACTGACTAGACACTCTTAAACAGAAACTAATATGAAGTTGTTAAAAGCGGACTAGATAGAAACACTGAATGCACACTCCGTAAAACACAAAATAACCAATAACGAAATAACGAAAACTTATTTAACCGAAAGCTGAAGACATCAACATTGAACCACACTACACCGAAACGTAACACACATACAACGTGGCCGGCCACAGACGAGTTGCAGCAATTCTGGGCTGGAATTTGGCAAAATCCAGTCTGTCATAATATTAAAGCAGAATGGATCAAAGAAGGGGAGGTCTATCAGACAAACGTTGAAGCGATGAATTTTGATCAGGGTGAGGTAGAATTTTTCCACGTGTATGTCTTTAAAAAGATACACAATTGGAAAGCACCAGGCTCAGGTCACATACACAACTATTGGTACCAAAAATTCACAGATTCAGATTCATTTATTTGCTAACACACATACTTTATTTAAAATAAAAACAACAATTATTCCGTCATACATTACAGAACGCAAGACTTACATGCTTCCGAACGACACATCAAATCCAGTAAAATATAGGTCAATTACCTGTCTGCAACCATATAAATGATATTGACATCGTGCATTACTTACATCATATTCAAAGACCCTGAAACACAACAGATATTAACTGAAGAACAGAAAGGGTGCAGGAATTTCAACCAAGGTTGTAAAGAACAGTTAACAATAGATGCCAATACCTTAACATGCCCGACGTACTAAGAAAGATTTATGCTCTATGTATGTTGATTATAGGAAAGCATACGATTCAGTACCTCACTCGTGGTTACTTAATTTTTTTAATTTATCCACAAGATACATTCACAACTCAACAACTTTTTAGAAAATATTATACATAAATGATAAATGATTTTATAAGTAGGTTTGAACAAACACTTTTACACGTCCATAATATTTTAAAAGCTAGATGAGATCGGCGTTTCCTATCTGACTACTCTGAGAAGAAAGGCCGAAACAAACTCAGAGGTCACAAATTCAGACTCAGGGCTGCTACTGAGAAATTCTAGATAGAAAAACCCAATTACACTTTGCCCAACCTGGGAATCGAACCCAGGACCTCATGCTCAGCAGTAAATCTTGCAACCATTGGACAAACGAGGCAGTCTACGAGCTTTTTATTTTTCAGATTGATTGGGTTTCTGCTATTTTTCAATAAATGTTGACCTATCATTTATTGAAATGTATCAGTAACCCCATCACATCATACGCTTAATAAAACAAAGATCAAGAACCGACATTCGATTATACAAAGAGGTATAACTGAAGAGATATGAGGAACAGGGTGTAAAGTTCACTCATACTCTTGGAAAAGGGAGGATCCTAGATGGATGTCGTATCTGGTGGGCAACTGCCCAACTTTTTTTTTGTTTGTTTGTTTGGCATCTCGCAGGTCAACCTATGAGGTTGTCGTCTGCTTAAGCGGACTTGCCTGTGGTTGCCCTAATAAATTAAGGCCTCCAGCCAGGACTTAAACTTAAATACTAACTAAAAACTAAGCGACTACACGCTAAGGGCACCCTGTGGGGTACGAACCTCGGCTTAGGGCGTCGCTGGAAAAGGGCAGTCATTTGACTAGCTGGATCAGGATTAATGTTATTTTGGGACGAATTTTAGCTACAGGCTCAGCGACGCGGGCTGGATCGAGCAAGGGTTGGGAGGGGCGTGGATTTGGGCGTGGCGGCGGGCCTGGGCGGCGTGGTCGGTAGGACGGCGATCGGGTTTTGGTCTTAATTAGGGTGCTGGTGGCCTTACTACTCTCCTGGAGGGTAGTGGCGTCATCGGGGGCGATTAAGATATGCCTTGGTCGGCGAATACTACTAATGCGGGAGGGAGTATAGCGGGCGGCCGCTGAAATCAGATGTACATCAGAACGTTCGGCCAATCGAGGTAGGGAGCTGGCTGCTACTCCAGTTTTTTGTGAAGATTTGGTGACTCACAAAGATGCCAGCCAAATAATTTGTGACAGTACAGTTCGAAAGTTAGACGCATTTATGTATGGCCGAACGTCCTGATATCAGAACGTTCGGCCAACTTGAATCTCCGTAACTGAGGACCTTAGAGAAACTGTTACTGAATAAGGATTTAGTGACGATTTGGTGACAAACAACCACTACTTTACTTTAACTCGTAATGCCACCGGTTAAAAGTAAACTGACCTTTAGCTCCCGGAATATCAGGACGTTCGGCCAACCTGATCTCCATAACTGAGGACCTGAGGGAAACCATTTATGAATAAAGATTTAGTGACGGCACTGAAACGAATTTATATTGCTTTAGTTATTTTTGTGACGACCCCATTCAATTGTAAATTGAAAATTAAACATTTAACCTCAAAACATTGGGATTATCGATTCCTTCACAACGAAGAAACCTAGAAGAACCGTTAATGAATAAAGATTTAGTGACTGCCCTGAAACCAATTTGTAATGCTTCAGGTTTTTTTGTGACGACCCCATTTATTAGTAAATTGAAAATTAAACATTTAACCTCAAAACATTGGGATTGTCGATTACTTCACAATGAAGAAGCCTAGAGGAACCGTTATTAAATAAAGATTTAGTGACTGAACTTAAGCCAATTTGTATTGCTTTAGTTTTTTTTTGTGAGGACCCCATTCAATAGTAAATTGAAAATTAAACATTTAACCTCAAAACATTTGATGTTTGATGTCGGGAAGTTGTATATATGCTATCTGCGCGGTAAACTCTGCTTGCGCGATGCAGGATTTGTCTGACGTCAGTGTGATGCGTTTTTTCGCATGTGACGGTGTAGATGCCGCCACATCACTCCCCTCCGGAGACCGGAGGTCGTGGGCTAAGTCTTGTATCTTGTGATGCTTTTTACTAGTGCCAGCTGAGGTTCCATTGGGTCAGAACCGGAAGTCGCGTAGTTTGCGGTGAGTCGGAACTGTCTGCGAAGTTATCCCCAGTGTGTCGGGGTGGCGCTGCTCGTGCTCCAGGGGTTGGAATTGGTAAAGCGCCGGGTTGTGGCTGGCTGCTGCTGTTCGACCAGGAGAGGGATTAAGAGCTCTGCTTGTGGACCGGCCGAACGTGCAGTGTGCTGTGCCAAGGTTGCTGATGAGGCTGAGGGTGAAGACCAGGTATGCTCTCGCGCTGCATGCTGATTGTCAGGATACCCGTTGAAGCCGTGGTTGCTGCCTGGCTGTGTGACCCGACGCTGAAGTAGTTGCACGAAGGCTGCGTGGGGTCAGTCCGTTGGATGCCACCGGGCTGACCCCACGTTTTGCTCTGCTTTCGCTAAGCTATCATATGCATCTCGCGCGCTTGTTACCAACGCTTTTGTATATACTTTGCCTATCTGCCTTCTACTTGTGCTTTCATAAACCTAACTGTGCTTCTCTGTGTGTGACTTTCTCCTTCTGTTCTTCGAACTTTATATGTGTACCTACGAGTGTGGACTTTGAGCATTATACCCAGTTCTGGAACATTCCGGCTTTCATTCATCACCCGTACGTACCCACTTCATAACCAAAAAGTTTGCCTTAGATGTCATAGGTTGCCGCCCACACCCCTTTGTACCGAAATTCATATTGTGTAGTTCGAATAAAAAGGTCGAGTATGGAGAAGTAAGTCCCGAATCAGCAGTTGGATTTGTGGGTTAGAGTTGCGAATAACAATACGATATGTTTTCCGCTTAGTTACGTAGGTATTTGTTACTCTAGCAAATTTGTAGACAAGGATAATAGTAGTTTCTGTTGGGACGATCCTATCATAGCGGATTGCTGATGCATAAGTCATGTTGGCAGACCAACGGCCAGTTGGATGGACGACATAAAGAAGATCGCGGGAAAGACCTAGATGACACTCACACAGGTCAGGCAAGCATGGCACAAAAGGAAGGAGACCTATACTTAGCAGTGGGTGGAACAAGAAAGAATAGAATATGAACGGCCAGTGCTGTCCGCATAGACAGCAAGAAACCAACCCTTCAACACGCATATAGCTCGTGTATCTCAAACATGAAGACTGTTACTGCAGAATTTTTCGAACATTCCAAATTCTACTGTGAACGGAATCAAAAGTGTCGGATTCCCAATTAAAGTTTCGTCTCTATCACATGTTTTACAACGTGGAAATTGGTAGTGGAATATATGCAGAAGAAAATCTGTGAAAATGCATAGGTATTTACAGTGACTTTATAATTTTCTTTAGTGGTCGGTGCGATACAGCTGAGTAATACTCATATTCTATTTTCATTGGTATCACACATTAATTGAGTCGTCGACTTTGTAACGTTTCCCCCGCCCATGAGTACATAAATAAATAGCGGTTCCTTCAAATTAGTTCACATAATTAATGTTACGTGAACTGAACAAACTGTTTTTTCGCTGAACAAGCAGCTCGTCGATATCTGCTTAAATGTTATGGAGTTCTTTAAAACTGAAGCTAGAAAATATAAAATGTTTACCACATCATTGCGTTAACATAATGTTGGTATAACCCTTAGGTTGAATATCACTTGCACGTCATAAAACCACAGGGTCTATTTGTGTATGTGACAGTTAGATCCTTTTAAGCTTATTGAAGTTTTAATTTTATGCGAATTGTTGTCAGTAGTAGAAAAGTAATAAAGAAGTTATAACATATTATCATCGTCAACTGTCCAATGTTCAGTACTAGTTCTCGACACAACAAAGAGAGCATTGACAAAGTAACCACGTTTGGCAATAATTATAGCAACAGAAAAGAGGTCGCTGATAGTTATCCGTACATATTACATTACAATTTGCCATTATTAAGAGTTCGAAAAACATAATTCGAATTCCGCTCTAACAAAAACCGTAAGTTTTGTTTAGGTTTTTACAATACATTTCCTCGCGGGCAAGAAACGACATCAATAAAACTCCACGATATGCCAACTTGATTTTATTACGAGATGAAATTGGTCGTCAACAAAAAACTTTTTACAAAGTAACCCCACTTTTATTGACGTTGTTTATTTTGAAAGGATGCCTCTCTATCCTAACGGTAATAAGATTTACTAGGAGTGGGGACTTTATTTAATTTCAAGTTCGACCTTCGGGGTAATGTGACGACGTTGATCCAGTTTTAAGTCCGTAAAAGCACGTAAACTTATTATTTTGTTCAGACTTTTCCTTAGGCATGATCCAGTTTGCATTTGTGTCACTCATGGTTTTGTGCATTGTGTAGACAGAGTAATGTTCATAATTTCTTAATTGCTTCACATAGTCTGCTCCATTATCCATAGTTAGTTCCCTTTATTATCATTGCAAAAGGATTGTAAATGTAACTTAATTACCTAAGTGACAGTTTTCGAACAACAACATCACAAGACGCTGCACTTTGTCCAACAGATGACCACAATGTAATTGTTATGCGACACCCTACAACTAGGTACGAACACACACACACACAGTTCCTACAGTAAATTAAACGCATTTCATTAGTCTGCTGAATACAAAATGTACGTTTATTACTGCACCGACTATTTGATTAATACTGTTAATTTACTTTGAATTGAATCTCACCGTATGAAGTTGTATTCACCAGAAACACAGCATGTTTTGGTGTTACATTGATGTGGGCTTTAATACTTATTTCGTTTCATGAAAATGTTATAATAATATGTATATTTCGTGTTGTAATATGAAATTCCAAACAGCGTGTTTAGTCTGTGTGTTGTTTCAAATTACAGTTTCGGTATCAGAATTGTATTCAATTTTAGTGTTGGTGGGTTTGGTTTAATTATTGCATTACTGTCGCTACTAATGTGAATGTTAATGTGTTCAATAGCTAGGTATTGTGGGCTTGATTTTGGAAAACGGTTCATGGCACTTAAACGATTCATAATTGACTTTAATATTTACATTGTATAGTTTATTCAAATATGAATACCCCGTAATTTTTCGCTTTCAGGGAACATAATACACATGAGTGTGGGTAAATCATATGTTTGAACATTTTTAGTGAATGAACATGTTTCTATTACCACTACATACCACTTTCAGTTTCATTTTCATCAAAATGTATTAAAGTTTACAAAAAACAAATATTCTATAATTATTCAGTACTATATTATTATATTATTAAGATTGAGTAAGTGTCAAGCCATTACTGAGAGACAGTAATTTGTGGAATTTAGTTTTATGCCTTTTAGAGCTTTTAAGAGGCTCTAAAATAATGCCTAAATATATAAGTTGGGACATAATGGGTTGTTAAACTATGTTAGGAGCTTTTTATTTTCATATAAATTTTGATGGTTTGACATATAATAGGACTTGTTGATTGTTTACTATTTCATCATGGTCTTTATATTTTCGGATTAGGTTCTTCGAGCAAGGTAGATGAGCTTGGTATGGTTGGTCTTGGCTATAATGATGATAATACCAAGTTGCTGCAACAAAGCCACTGAAGGAAAGAAAGAATGGTAAATTCACTGCGAACCATTTAAATGACATTAAGAATACTGTCAGTACGAAGAATAGCCAATGAAAAATGATATATAGCAAAGAACGCAGTGAAAACTGAGATGAAGACAGATCAAAATATATGGACTCTTTGTACTCATTGTTGAAAAGCCTGAGAATAAAGAAATAAATGAACATCCATTTATAATAAATACAAAACATTTTATTAGCTGGATAAAATAAACGACCACCTAATAAAATAATATTCGCAATTTGGAAGATCGTTAGTAAAATTATGAAGGAAGGCGACGAAGCGACCAACCATTCATTACCTACCTACCACCAACACACCTAAGATTAATTGTGTAAGAACGAACCGTAAGTAGGCTTCGAAGCGATACGAAATAGGTAATCATAACAATAATAACTTATGTACTGTATTCGGGGTAACGTGAGAAATGTATCACCCCTTACTTTGTTGTTTCGTGGAGAACATGTTATTAATTAATATGAAAATATGACAGAGAAGGAACGTGGTTAGGTTAGGAACAGATAGTAATTTCAGAAAGTAGAACCAATTAATTGAGGGACTGAACAAGAATGTTGAATTAGATGGTAGAACATTTTATTGGAACAGTGCTGTGACGAACGAAACTTTAATTAAAGTCTTTGGAGTAGGTAAGTGAATTGCTCAATCACTTAGGTACCTGATGAAGATATACACATAAGCGTTTCTCTATTTTTCTACGGATGAAAGAAAGAAAAGAAGAAAGAAAGAAAGAAAGGCTTTCGTTTCTTCATAAAATATGAGGTAGATTTGCGGGCGCGAACCATTTTATGGTCGGTAGAGTCACTCGGGGTAAAACGCAGTGGGCAAAAGTACGCAGTGCTGTTTTCTCTGAGGGGGTGGAAGAGGGGTGGACGCTGGCTGGTTCCTCCAGAATGTGTGCACAAGGGCCGCATAAAAGCTAGTTTGGTGCTAGCTGACTTGATCCTATGAGATTGAAGACACCTCGAAGACACACCTGCAGAATTATTATTATTTAAATACTATGGACAAATTACAACGAAATAAATAGATAGGTTGTATTTCTTTCACTCATTTTCTACTCCCTTTCTAGAATCTCTTTGTTATTTTTTGTGCCGCTTCCCTTTGATCAGATTTGGTTTAGTGGTATCTGTAATGATCTCTTATAACAACGGCCTGCCTCACCGATGCAGATGTATTGTGTATTTTATCAAAGTTGAACATTGGGGCTAAAACCCCATGGAAAATAAATTATGAAAATTCCTCCCAGATTTCCTGTGAACTCGAGCGTTTGTCTTTTGTTGAAATAAAAACATTTGGCCTGGTTGGAAGCTAATTTTTGTGCGCATTGTTTTTATAAAAAAAGTACACCCTACCATCCACCTAAATTATAACGTTTTATTTGAGTTAAAGGTTTCCAATACACCGAAACTCGAAACAAAAAGGTTTGTCTGAATAATATTTATAGGTTTGTTCTTGTTGGAAACAATTTGCCGCTCAGTTACGCCGCCTCCGTATAATTTGTCAGCTGAATGCACTTTTACACTGTTGCCAAATGATTAAAGCGACCATTATACAAAGTTAAAATAAAAAGGTCGCGAATGTTCTTGTGATGTTTTTTTTATTGTTTTCAGTTAAGTACCATTGAAAAAAGATATTGAAAAGTTTTTAATCTCGTAAAATATTTTAGTGTTCTGAGTTTTATTGTGTTCCTTCATAAAAGTTAATTTTCATGGTCTGGAATGACTCACTTTTTTAATGTTTTTGTAATTGAAAGTGGAACCAAAAATTGACTGAAGCAAATAACTGTTTTTATAAGATCTTTCGAAATTAAAAATTCTTATTGAAAAAATCTTGAATTTATTTCACTTACTATACAATCTAATACTTATTACCTAATATACCATAACTACTTTTGTTATGTTTGATCTCGAATAGTGTTGTAAGAACAAATATTACGACGCGAAAACTAACGCGGTAATTTGAGTTTTGGAAAAAGATAGAAGTCAGCTGGAGACATATCTGGTGAATAAGGTGCTTACTCGATGGTAATTGTACTAAGATGCATTATGTGACGCAAAATCCAAGAATTCTCTTTGAGCAAATCTGGCCTTTTTCGTCAAATTTGCTCTCTTAAAGGCCGTATAACGCTCAAATAAAATTCATTATTTGCCGTTTAATCTTCCGATAAGAATTCTGAGAATGCACAACAACGCGATAGACAAAGAAAACAGTCAACGTGACTTTGACATTTGATCGACTTTGGCGTGGTTGTTTCGATTTCGGTTCAGTTGGAAGGCGCCACTCTGAAGCTTGTTGACTAGTTTGCATGTCAAACTCATAAACCTACGTCCTGTCACCAGTAACAATTCGTTTCATGAATGTTGGGTCGGAATTGACTCGTTCTAGCATGTCCTCAGCTACTCTTATGCAATTGAGTTTTTTCATTCAGGTCTTTTGGGAATAGCCTAGCGGCAACATGTTTCATACCCAAGTGATTATTTAAAATGGTAGATACGGATCGACTCGTGAGATACAGAAAGTTCAACGGCTATCCAGTGAACGAAAACCTCGACCTCGACCGCTTATGAACGCTTTGTACTACTCATTCACCCTCTACACTCTCAAAACGGTAAAGGAAAACATCGTATCCTAGGACCGAAATTGCGAAGACATGTGACATCTACCAATCCGCACTGAGCCTTTTTTTTTTTTCTTGGGTGGGTAATCATCTAATGACTTCTCCCGCTCTGGGTGGAGCGGGAGGGCGTGTCAGACTTTTACTGACTAAAACCCACCCGTGTTCCTTCAGTTGCCTGTGCCAGGGCCACGGTTTTCTCTGTAGAATAACCCGCGAGCCTGAGGCGTCGGCCCTATCGGACCCCGTCACTTTGTGCTGACATCTCTTTGAGGCGCGCGTGGAACACAACGCGCCGTCGACCCGGGCCTGGTCATTACCGGCGGCGAGCTACCCATTGCTCGCCGTCCGCAAGCCCGCGCCTACGGTGGCCGGGAATCTGCAGGCGACTCCCGACGCCCAGGGCGTCTCCTGCGGCGGCTAGTGGGGGCGTGAGGGCGCAAGGCTCTCTCCCTCACCCGCTCCGCCTCCTCCTTAGCGAGCATTACTGCTTCGCAGAAGGAGGTGACGGCTTTCCATTCCCTCTCGCTCCGTACCATGGCCTGGACCAGGGCCGGACGCGAGAGATCGCCGCCGCCAATCGCCTCCCTGAGGACACTGCGGTGCTCCGCCCAAGCTGGGCATACCTCCACCGTATGCTCCACCGTGTCCTCCGGGCGATCCACACAATGGTGACACCCGGGCGTTTCCTCCCGCCTTATGCGAAACAGGAACCTCCCGAAACAACCGTGTCCGGTGAGGACCTGTGTCAGGCGGAAGGTGAGGACGCCGTGGCGCCTCTCCAACCACTCCTCAAAGAGGGGACTTACCACCGCTATTGTGGCGTGCTCAGCACTAGGTTGCGACAATCGCATCCTCCATGTCGCCATGAGATCCCGCCGGAGCTCTGTCCGCTGTACCGTGATTTCTCGCGGCAGCGGAGTTACACCCCGGCGTTTTGCCTCCTCGCGCCACTCCCATACGTGCGCGAGGGCTTTTGCCTCCAGATCCCATGGCGGCAATCCGGCAAGGAGGCTCGCCGCCTCGCATGAGACCGTGCGGTATCCCCGGACCAGCCGGATGGCCATGACCCTTTGGGACGCGTTCAACCTGCGGGCCGGTCGGCGCCTCAAAGAACACGCCCACACCGGTGCCTCGTAAAGGGCCATGGACCGCACGACTCCCGCGTAGAGCCTCCGGCAGGAGGCGTTTGGACCCCCTAGATTGGGCAGGAGCCGCCTCAAGGCAGCCCCAGCCCGCTCCAGTCTGGGAGCCAAACGTCGGAAATGCTCCACGAAGTTCCACCGGCTGTCGAGGACGAGTCCCAGGTACTTCATCGTCGACTCGACGCCGATGTGAACCCCTCCCGCCGTTATCTGGGAACCCGACAGTGGCGCGTTCCGAGGACCATGAAAACACATGGCCTCGGACTTGTGCAGGGCCACTTCGAGTCCCAACTGCCGGATCCTCTCGACGATTGTCGCACCGAGTATCGCTTGTTCGGCCGCCTCCTGGTGCGACCTCCCCTGTGCCAGGACCAGCGTGTCGTCAGCGTAGCACACCACGCTGACGCCATTCGGGAGGTCGGCGCGCAGCACCCAGTCGTAACCGATATCCCACAGAAGCGGCCCCAGGACCAATCCCTGTGGGACACCGCACGACATCTCTCGCCGGTTCCACTCTCCTCGGTGACCGGGGTAGATGACGGCCCTGTCCGTCAAATAGGCGTCGACCACGCGACAGAGGTAGGTCGGGATCCGGTGATACCGCAATGCCTCCCTGATGCAACTCCAGGGATCGGCACTGAGCCTGCGTGGTGGATTACGGCTCACTCCTTCTCATAGAGAAGAGGCCTGTGTCCCAGCAATGGGAACGTTACAGGCTGATTATGTACTACTAATAATCACGTGTTATTGATAAAATCGATTCATCGTAAGCCTTCTGTAACATTTTCAGTGACTCCGAACACGAAATTCTATTGGCGCACCGTGGTACAGTCGAGTTCACTAATATATTGTCAGTGACAATGTTTCAAAATATTGGAAGCGTTAAAATGATCTTATAAATCTATTCAAACTTAGACATCAATAACATGTTATCATTTAAACTGTTAATAGGTATGTTACTGTAGTGCAGTGAAAAATATCTTACTACTCTTCGGAATATAAGTATCTAAATACTCTAGATTTCAATATATTTGGTGCAACCTAGTATTCGTAAATATCTATACAGCTTTGAATTTTCAACTAAATGCTCATTACCATTTAAAAAAAAAATCTTGCCGGTGTTGAAGTACGAGTAATAATGCAATGTTGCCGTTCGTAATAGGACTGTACCAATCTGGCAACGTTCAAATTCAAATATTTTCTATTTAGAACACTGGTAAACAAAAAGTACATCATATACAACAAACTGTACAATAAGTGGTGTTTATATTTAAATTTAAATAGACAATTTTTGAGATTTATTGTCCCTCGTTCGGAAATACATCTGAATATGATATTAACGCTATTCATGAAGGGGTTATCATTAAATATGTATTAAACATATCATACAAAAAGCAATAAAACTAGAACTACAATTTATTTACAAACGTCATCATAACCACAAATAAGTTAACATAACTACAACAACTAACCTAATTTCAATTTAAACTAAATTCGAAATAAATCTATAACCTGCCTCGACATAGCGCTCTATTTCTAACGGGGAAGTTATCAAAGACTAGTAATGAATGGGTCTGAGCTAAGTAAAAGTCTGTTAAGTAAGTCCGTATTCGTAAGTACTGGCCCTTAACCAATCTGACTACTTATGCAAAAAAAATGATTTATTTCTAGAGACAATTTTCGAAAATCTATCCAGATCTAGCTACGCACGTAATTTAAAGATTTTCGACCTCATCCAGTGAAGCTAGAATACGGCAGACCAAATCTCAAAGAAATGCATCCTTGAGAAAGTACATTTAATCAAAGAACCTGAAGAAAATAAAAAATTAATTACGTATGTTTCGTAGACCGTACGCCTGAGCCTACGCAGTCGTGGAGGATATGAAAGAGCATGTGAGACTATGGTTGAAATTAGTTGTAAGTACATTGAAGTCAACTATAAGAAAAACATTTGGTAGAAATATTGTGTGGCGATGCACGTAAAAACACTTCATAATAAGTCGTAATTTAGAAATATAATTTAATTAGTAATAACAAAACTTGATCTTGGAAGTCCATGTAACAAACATGATTTAAAACAATGCAATTCTAAGAACGTTACACATACAACTATTGTATGTGTAACGTTCTTAGAATTGCATTGTAATATTGCGCCCTGCGTTGAAATAGTACATTTACATCACTTTTCTATGAAACGGCACAATGATTTTAATTTTTTTTTTATTGGGTGCTGTTGTAAAATAAGATATTATGAGTGAACGCATCCATAGATACGATTGGTTATTATGTGTGCCAACTGTCAGGATAACATAAGCCCCGCCCCTTTTGTCTATTTGAGGTTTCAAATAAAGCGTCAGTGCGTAAACCACTTCCATTTGTATTACTCGTACCATAGAGTATAGTAACTAAAATAAAAATTCGTACTTGCCTTCCTCCTATAAACCATGTGTTGAATTTATGGTTACAGTTTACGAGTCGTTGTTCTTGCCAACCTAATATTTCTCAAGTAGATGAGAGAGAGAGAGATTTTTTCATTGGTTGCAATTTTTTTTCATTTTAGTATAAGGAATATTAGGCCTAATGTACTATTTAATGTAATATGTAGATAGCTGAATGTTCATATCAGACAAAAGCCCAAACATCACATATATCTGCTATATGCTGTACATTTCCGATGTTTTCTTTTGCCATTTCTCTCTGGTATAAAAGTTAGCAGACTTTTATTCTCACGAATGCAATAACTTCCAATATAGCCGTTTTATCCGTTTAAATTGTTAAAAGTGATCATCGCTGGAGATTTATTAGCGGGTTAACAATATTATCTAACTAATTGAATTCTGTAACGGGTGAATGACTCCAGTTAATGAAGCTCTGACCATCATTTCAATCAGCAGAATTCACTGGCCTGTATAGAAATTAAAACAGTTCAGTGAGCTAATTGTGTCTTATATTATTGATTTGTTTGGCCACCTTTAATAGGTCATCTCAAGTCAAGTTTATCTACAAGAGACCGAAAACATTTACGAGAAGTTATGGAAAAAAAAAAGAAAAAAAGAAAAGAGATGAAGTAAGTATAGAGAACTTTGAACATGCCTCGGCACCTCATAAACATATTATTGATGGAAAGTGAAATAAAATTGCGACTTGGCTGCCATGTAATGCTTTGAATTGGGAGACGATTACAAGTCGTGAAACATAGGAGCAGTTAAAAGAACAACTCTATAACATCACAGTTCAATGAATCGTTAATAAAACATACAAGGTTAATCGACAGAAAAATATTACATCTTCATTTCAGCAGATAGTACGAGAATCGATAGCAATATAACATATATTATTTCTCTCTAACTTCTAACGCAGGCAAGGCCGTTACTATACTACTATAGATACTACCATTAAATATATATAAATACGCCGTAACTTTGTCGGAAAAATAATGATCTCACCATGTGAGGATAGGATAATATTATGTTATCAGATCTTTAACTATGCTCTAGTTTATATAGGCAACCTCAATCAATATTTGGTGAGTTCTGAAACAATAGTGCTAATTTAGTTAGTTAAGTATGTGGCCATGACCACAATTCAGTCTAACATTGTAAGTGGGTGTAAATTATGTTGTACGTATTTTGGAAGAAGGCACAGTTTTCCCCGTTTCAATCCGATCGTCTCTTAAACCTAAGAACTTCGTCAGATGATCATTTACTTATAAAAAGTTTACACTTATGTGTTTTTCCTCTCTCTGTCGATTTAAGTCAAACAATGCTGATGGAATAATTACAAAAACAGAGGACCAGAATAAACAATAATCCCTCAGAGATTTTTCTCGCTCCACAAAGTTTGTGACATTGGTTCTACATCTTTTTGAGATTCCTGACTTTTGAGTGATTTGTAAAATGAAGTGGGATTGGAGATAATCCTCTAAGGTATATTACTCTCGACTCTCCCCACTACACGTCAAATAATTACCTTTAAAAGACACAAAATAACACTTATTTATAAGCTTTTGATATCGGGGATTTTTTTTTTTTTTTTTTTTTTTATAAATGGCATCTCGCAGGTCAACCTATGAGGTTGTCGTCTGCTTAGACGGACTTGCCTGTGGATTCCCTAATAAATTAAGGCCTCCAGCCAGGACTTAAACTTAAATACTAACTAAAAACTAAGCGACTACACGCTAAGGGCACCCCCTGTGGGGTACGAACCTCGGCTTAGGGCGTCGCTGGAAGAGGGCAGCAAATGACTAGCTGGATCAGGAATGATATTATTTAGGGGCGAATTTAAAGCTACAGGCTCAGCGGCGCGGGCTGGCTCGAGCAAGGGTCGGGAGGGGCGTAGATTTGGGCGTCGCGGCGGGCCTCGGCGGCGAGGACGGTAGGACGGCGATCGGGTTTTGGGCTTATGAAGCGTGCTGGTTGCCTTACTACTCTCCTGGAGGAGGGTAGTGGCGTCGTCGGGGGCGATTAAGGTATGCCTTGGTCGGCGAATACTACTAATACGGGAAGGAGTGTAGCGGGCGGCCGCTGAGATCAAGGGGTTGGGGTGTTTTATGCCACAGTCAAAGAAACGCTTCGATAAGCGTTTCATGAACTGGTTTATGGTAGGCATTTTAAGATCGATGTGGAGATTTATATTACGGACATAGAAGGGGGCACCCGTGACCTTTCTGAGGAAACGGTTCTGGAGGGTCTGCATCTTATGGAGATGACGTGGGTGAGCGTGCGCGAATACAACGCAGGCATAGGTCATGATGGGACGGATGACTGCGGTGTAGATGCGCAGCTTGCATTTAAGTGACAGTTTGCAACGGGCTGTCAGAATAAAGTGGAGTCTACCAAGAGCGAAAGCGGCGCGCGCGCGAACAGCCTTAATGTGCTCTTTGAACGTTAAGTTTTGATCAAGGATCACGCCTAGGTATTTGGCTTGCTTCTCCCAAGGGATTGGCTTGCCGTACATAGTGATCGGGCTGGGAAGGGGGGGTGGGACTCGACGACGTCTCGAGAAGAGAACCGCCTGACTCTTATCGGGGTTGACCTCGATTCTCCATTTCCGGAACCAAGCGCCTAAGACGTTTGCGGAGGTTTGGAGAGTACGAGCTATAGCATTGGGACAATGACCGGTATAGTAAACGGCAGTGTCGTCGGCGAAGAGAGCCAACTGAGCCTTTTTACTCTGTGGGATATCGCTGGTGAACAGCGTGAAAACTAGAGGAGATATGACGGAACCCTGAGGGACACCGGCGCGAATAGGGTGAGGGGACGAGAGTGCACCCTCGATGCGATTCGACAAAAAGTCTCGTAAGATGAGTACGAGACGATCTGGCACTCCTAGTTGGTAAAGCTTGTATAACAAGCCGTTGTGCCAGACTTTGTCGAAGGCTTTCGCTATGTCGAAGAATAGCACACCCGTCGTCGCGTTACGTTGCATGCCGGCGCACAAGTGCTCTACGATACGGTGGACCTGGTGGATACTCGAGTGTTGTGGACGGAAACCAAACTGCTCGTTGGGAATGAGGCTCTTTGCTTCGGCGTAGTCTTTGAGACGCTTATAAATAAGCCTCTCGTAGATTTTGCCGAGAACGTTGAGTAAGCTAATGGGACGGTAGCTGGAGGGCTCAGACTTTGGCTTGCCTGGCTTTGGGATACCGATGACTGTTGCTTCTTTCCACGCTTGTGGGAAGATGTTGTTGCTCATGGCGCCATTGAAGATGGCGGTCATGAGCATTATTAGAGGGGCAGGTAGGAGTTTGTATACCTTATTGGTAATACCATCCGAACCGGGGGCCTTACGAGCGTGGAGCCCTTTAATGATGTCGTGCACTTCGTCTGGAGTGACGGGAGGCAGAGGATCATCAGGGTCTTCGACGGGAGGGAGGGAGGCTCTTCGTTCGACTTCAGCGTCGACCTTGTTCAGGTGAGCTTGGTCTACTGGTTGGGAGCTGGGAGAACATTGGGACTCTAGGCTGTCGGCAAGATATTCAGCCTTATCGGGACTGTCGAAAGCGACACTATTGTCGGGGCGGATGAGAGGAGGCATAGAGACCTCTTCTGAGGAACGCAATTTCCTCTGTAATTGCCAGAAGGCTTGATGAGTGGGCTCGAGTTCGCTGAGCATCTTGTTCCAGCCCTCAGAGCGAACCTCCCCTATGCGTTTCTTTACAGCACGCTGTAAATGGCGCATGTGGGCTTTGTTCGCGTCACAAGGGAAGGAGTCGTAGGCACGGATGGCCGCGTTCTTCTCGGTTATCAGGTCACGTACGTCAGCAGGTAGTTTCCAGCGATGGTCTTCCATCACCGGAACTTCCCGTGAACAATCCGTCAATACGGATTGTACGTGCTCTGTAAACGAGTCGATTGCGGCCGTCGTGTCGGCGACTGACACTAAGTGATCGGGGATGGTGTCTAAGTGAGGCGACGTGGTGGATTTCAGTCTTTCGCTTACTTTCCTCCAGTCGGTTATCGTCTGGGTCTGAGGGGGGCGGTTGGGGTCGATCGGGCCCGAGTAGGGTGCAAGATGCATGACTACAGGGCGGTGGTCAGAATTTAGCTCGTGGAACGTCTCAATCGATTGCAAACGGAGGTTCACATTCTTGAGCAGCGCTACATCGAGAACATCGGGAAGGTGATTAGGATTACCTGGGAAGTGAGTCGGGCTCATTGGAGCGATGACGTCAAAGTTAAGGGATTCTCCTAACTTGAAAACTAACCTACCTCTGGTTGAGGTTGTGCAACTATTCCACGCCGGGTGCTTGGCATTAAGATCGCCCGCCAAGATGACGGAGTCACTCATACCGAAGAGGGCAGTGAAGTCCTTTTGGAGCGAGATGGGATCCTCCGGACCATTGTCGGGTGGGATATAAGCGGAGATGATGGTGATCGGTTGGTGGCCGGTCATGCCGAGCCGACAGATAGAGGTCTCCAGATGGGAGAAGAGAGGAGGTGGGTCTATAGGGATACAATACAAAGATTTCCTAAAGTATATGAGTGTGCCACCCTTGTGACATCGAGACCTGTCATTGCGAACTAGTTTGTAGTTGGCAATGTTCGGGTTGCGGTGATGCGGCTTTAAGAAGGTTTCCTGTATGAGGAGGATGTCGAGCTGGTGGTCGCGGAGGAAAGCGGCGATCTCATCGCGTTGACCGGAAACGCCATTAGCGTTGAAAAATCCTAGTTTGAGGGATCGGGGTTTGGTGGAATTTAACCTTGTGTTATCCATTGGAAATTAGAATTTTAAGGTTTTCAGGACTAACGCGATCTCGGGATACGCGTTAAGGATTTCTAAAAGACGACGAGGGTTGCCGTTTGCAGCAACGATTTCGTCGGCCATTTTTTCCGCGGCGGAGGAATAGAGGGCCGCGTATGTACTGATTATGATTTGGGCGCTGTCGCGGCCCGGGGCTCTTTGCGGTGCAACCGGTGGAGCCGTAGGGGCCGCGATGGTTGCCGCAGGCGCTGGGATGGCGGTAGCCATCAGCGCTGGAACTTCAGCGGGTTGAGCGGGTTTGGAGGGCACCGAAGCTGCGGGAGCCTTCAGGTGATTAAGGTTAGCCCAGGGAGACGGCCTCTGCGGACTGAGCCGCTCCGGCATCAGCGCGGAAGGAGGCTTTCCCCAGGGGCTTTCCCTGTGCTGGCGGTCACTCGCGCGTTTCGCGAGTTTGGAAGAGGAGGACTTCGGGGCCTTAGGACAGCCCCGGTAATTTGCCGGGTGTCCCGATTGGCCGCAGAGTACACAGCTGGGAGGCTCTAAACATAGTTCCCTATCTTTTGGGCGGGTACAGTCGGCGGTGCCATGCTCTCCTAGACACTTGACGCATCTAGGGGTGGCATAGCAGTTGGACTGCGAGTGACCATATAATTGGCAGCGATGACACTGTCCAATTAATTGAGCTCTGTAAGGCTTCTCTATTGAGATGCCTGAGAGCGAACACACCGACTTAACTTTAAAAATCGGGTGGTGACCGTCTGTGGGGTCACAGATGACCAGGACCATGTCGTAGACTAGGCCCTGTCTCGCTTTATGTAAGCGATGGACGGCGGAAACTGGGATTCCTTGAGCGATGAGGTCGCTCTTAATCTCCTCGGTGGAGATTTCTTGTGGAACGCGCCTTATTACGACGCGAGTAGGGGTTTCCTCCGGAAGGGAGTAAGTGTGAAAGGAGTAGTTCCTTTCACGTAGGGCGCGGGAGAGGTCCCTAAAGTCCGCGGACGTGGGGACCGTAACTTTGATCCCCTGGAGGGTGGATCGGGCGTTAGTATAGTTGATCTTGCGATCAACACACATTTTAGATATTTCAGTCCATTTGGACTTTTCCTGGACGTATATCGGGGGAGGGGGCTTCTGCTTCCTCGCGGTAGGAGCGGGTGGGCAAGCCATAGGGCTGGCGGGGCGACTGGCCCGCGGACTAGGGGCGGTTGTGGAGCTGGACGATAAGTCGTCCTGTTTTTTCTGGGCCTTGGTAACCGGGCCAGCGGGGGCGGAGGATTTAGCCGCCTTTCTCTTGCCTCCTTTGACCACAACTTGGAAGTCGTCATCGCTGGAGGAGGAGGTGCGGGCTTCTTCCTCGGAGAGTGGGACTGACGTGTCCATACTCTCTGGGTGAGTCGAGTCAGTTTCGGTGCGCAGCTGCGTCGGGTTTATTGTCTCCGAGACAATGGCGGCCGGAACAATGGCGGGCGCGACAAAGGGAGCCGGATTAGCGGCCGACTTATTTACTGCCGGGGCAGTAGCGGGCGAGACAATAGGGGCCGGATTATAGGCCTGAGTATTATCTGTCGAGACAAAGGCGGGTGAGACAATGGGGGCCGAATTTTCGGCCGGAACATTGTCTGCCGGAACAAAAGGCGGAATGCCTTGTTCGCATGCAGGTGGCGATAGCGGGCTTTCGAGGGCGTCGCTGAAGTTCGCGAGTGCGCCCTGGGACGGAGTGGGGGTGGAGCGATGACATAGCTTGTCGCCATATCTCGCTAGGAAATCGGGGTCCTTAAAAAGGACCTCTCTGAAGAACGCCAAAATATAGGCGTCCTCCATGGTCGGAGGGGAAGCTAGATTAGGGAGGGAATGGTGGAAAATTATTCCCACGTAGACTAAACCCTATACCTATCTCCCCGGGTGGATGGGCCCGGGGATGTGTGACCCTCTCTGTCGGGTGTAGACAGAGAGGTGAGTACCTATTGGTGAGCCCTAAGCTTGTAACCCGTCGCCAATCTTAATGTGCGAACGGGGCCCTGACCAGTCTAGCGCGAAGGGTGTAGACACACCCTAAAGACACTAGGTGAGTAGCTGAAAAGCAAAACTGTCACCAGAGCCGACTAGGAGATCCCCCAAGGCCGGTTATCTGGGACCCGTCCAACTAACTGCCTCGCCCTGAAGGGGTTCGGCGGGTGCGAATTGGGTCAACACCCCACTCGGCTTCGTTGACACCGTAAGGTTTCAACCGAGGACCACGAAACTGTGGTTTTACCCAGAAGGGGCCTAGTGAAGCTACTCACAAAACGTCTGATAGAGAAACGAGATTTGCCTTGAAAAAGGCACTTTTTAATTGATTAAAAATAAAATCAATTGCTTGATTTTATTTTAATCGGAGTAGTCGGGGCGACTACGATGACGTCACGTGGTTGCGACGAGTAGGAACAGGAAACACAACACTGGAGCGGGAGAGCGCACAAACACGTCCGTCCGCGGCGAGAGTCGAGCGTCGAGTGTGAGATATCGGGGAACCCAGTCAAACATATTATGAAGAAAAATAGGGGTGGAAGCGGACGATAAATCGGTTAGTATATTGAAATTATTTACTGGCCAGTATTATTACATTTTATAGTGAAGCGTGCACACGTATTTATGATATATTATACGCATTTATACACGCATTAATAATCCGTGTTTTTTCCTCACACGCAAAATAATTTAGTTATACATATTTTTGTATTATACACATTTAAATGATGAGTTTTTAGAGAATGAATATTTATTTATTAGAATTAAGAATTAATATAGCACTCAAACAACTAAGCTTGTTTTTGTTTGTTTAAATGAGTTCTAGTTTTCTATTGTTTTTTAGCATTCCAATGCAAAATGCATAATCAGCCTATTATATTCCCACAGCTGGGACACAGGACACTCTCTGTGAGAGGGAGTGGGCCGAAACCCACCAGTGCGCGGTCTCAGTGCAGGTTGGTAGATGTCGGTCTTCGAATTATTGGTTCTAAGACATGTCGGTTTCATATGGTGAAGAGGTGTGGGTATGGGTGAAGAGTTGAAACCCGAAAACACCACAGTATTCTTGGGCATAACTTTGGATGCCAAGCTTCAATGGGGCCCCCATATAGATAAATTGTCAAAAAAACTAAGCTCTGCAGCATACGCCGTTAGAAAAATTCGTTATTTAACTGACTTAGAAACAGCGCGTTTAGTATACTTTAGTTATTTTTATAGTGTGATGTCGTACGGTATTCTTTTGTGGGGAAATGCCGCCGATATTCTGACAATTTTTGTTTTACAAAAAAGGGCAATTCGTTCAATTTATAAACTAAGTCCCAGACACTCCCTCAGAGACAAATTTAAAGAGATTAATATATTGACTGTGCCTTCTCAGTATATTTATGAAAATCTTTTGTATGCACATAAAAATATTAATATGTTTAAAAATACAGTGATATCCATAATATAAGTACTAGGAACAAACACAAATTTGTTGTTCCTACTACCAGGCTCAAGAAAATAGGTAGCTCATTTAAATGTCAATGTATACGTTTTTATAATAAACTTCCTAGCCACATTCAAGGACTACTAAGCCTTAATAAATTCAAATATTTTATAAAGCGGAAATTATGCCCGAAAGCCTATTATACTCTGAAAGACTTGGGATTGAGCTCCTCCAATAAATTTACACAGACACTCTTGATGTTTAATATCATTTTGCATTTTTTTTTAATATTTTTATTTTTATTATTATGATTTTTTTATTATTTTGAACCTTTTTACAAACACAATGACATGTATATATTTACTGTATAAAGTATAATATTATTTTAATTTTGTGAATGTGAGGACTATGTGGGTCATTGTATTTTTTTTTTCTTTCAGTTGCTTTAATCATGGTCTGGCTGTTTGAGTACTTTATGCGGCCTACCCAAATGTCCTTTCTTTTGTATTGTTCGTCGAATCGTTGAGCTCCTTAGTTCTGAGTTGAGCTACACCATGATTTACAAATGCGTGCACTGACTGGACAGGTCCACTCAAATCAGTGTGGTTCTTTCCTCAAAAGACCATTTCAGACACCAATCTACAGGGTCCTCATATGATCTGACCAAGTTTATTCTCGGATTTTTATACACTTTGACATACTATACAATGACATGAAAATTTACTTTGTAAAGTATTATAATATTTTAATTATTGTGAATGTGGATGCAGTGTGGATTTGTTGTTTTTATTTATATCTCAGTTTATTTTTAATTTTTAAAATTAGTTTTAATAATGGTCTGGCAGTTTGAGTAATTTATGCGGCCTACCCAAATGTCCTTTCTTTTGTAATGTTCGTTGAATCGTTGAGCTCCTTAAGTTTTGTGTTGAGCTGCATGATTACTGACAAATGCGTGCACTGACTGGACAGGTCCACTCATTCTGTGTGGTTCTTTCCTCAAAAGACCATTTCAGACATCAATCTACATGGTCTTCACATGACCTGACCAAGATTATGTCTGGACTTTAAAAGAGACTGTGACCTCTGAGTTTGTTTCCCCCGACGACGCCACTACCCTCCTCCAGGAGAGTAGTAAGGCCACCAGCACACTACATAAGCCCAAAACCCGATCGCCGTCCTACCGTCCTCGCCGCCGAGGCCCGCCGCGACGCCCAAATACACGCCCCTCCCGACCCTTGCTCGAGCCAGCCCGCGCCGCTGAGCCTGTAGCTTTAAATTCGTCCCTAATTAATATCAATCCTGATCCAGCTAGTCCCTTGCTGCCCTCTTCCAGCGACGCCCTAAGCCGAGGTCCGTACCCCACAGGGGGTGCCCTTAGCGTTGTCGCTTAGTTTTAGTTAGTATTTCAGTTTAAGTCCTGGCTGGAGGCCTTAATTTATTAGGGCAACCACAGGCAAGTCCGTTTAAGCAGACGACAACCTCATAGGTTGACCTGCGAGATGCCATTTAAAAAATAAAAAAAAAAAAAATTGCAAAAAAAAAATGAGTTTGTTTCGGCCTTTCTTCTCAGAGTAGTCAGATAGGAAACGCCGATCTCATCTAGTTTTTAAAATATGTTTGACGTGTAAAAGTGTTTTTAAAACCTATTTACAGAAATATAATAATTTATCATTTATCGTAAAATAATATAACTATATTAATATGTAATAGTTGACAGGTATTTAGATAACATTTTGTTTTATTTGTGGGGGACCTGGAGTCTAAACTATGCCTGGGCCTGTATGTTTGATGAAGACGATATGCTCCAAGTGGCCCAACAAACACAATAAACCAATAGACGTCAAAAACACAACTGTGTATGGTCGCGACACAATAGTGGTACATGGTACATATTTGCGCCGGGAAAAAGGGGAAAAAAGTGGAATACTTACGCATTGTGGCGTATAAATCTCGCCGAGTGAGATAACGCGAAACGAATAGTAGCTCTAGTGTCACACGGAATTGTTTTACAGCCAGAAAATGGGCTTGTTTGTGTGATAGTTTTGGAATTACTATAAATTTTTGTCCTAGGGTCTCCGAATTTAGATGAGATTTGTCAGGAAATAACGTATTGGCGGGCGATCAGTTTGCTTGCAGATTTTGTTCTGTTTTAAGGGCCTTAAAAAGGTATCTACATAATAATACCAGCCTAAAATGGTCTAACTGTAGGGCTTCTCATGCAGAGATAGCACGAGCATTGATCACCACGCTTGCTCACGACATGTTGACGATTTTGATGTCAGTAACGTCCAAGATAAACTTAGAAAGTACACATATGAGTTGAAAAAGTCACATTGTCTGAACCGAAAACGTCGTGCATGAGAGGCAGTAACACCCTTCAACTATTTCAAAATAAACTTAAAGCTTTTTTATTCAGAGATGTCATTATACGTTAAGCGATTTTTGAAATGACCCTATGTGTGACATCTCAACAGTTGAATATTATTGACAATGTTTTTATACACTTCTCACTTGTTAAAATAATTTATTGGTACCACTCTTTTTCATAATTTTACTCATAAGCTTATCAAAAGGCAGAATGTACCCGGCTCACTATATTTTTTAACAACTTTATTGTACAATACCTACATTCTATGCGAATAAATTATTTGATTTGAGAGGCGAGGCCGCTGGGCCATCATGTCATTATTTCTTATACTTTACATTAGGTACATTTTATTTCAAGCAGGTGATTTTTGTAATTCTGAAATTAAACCAATTCGGTTTAAAGTTCTTTGACACAAGTTTCGTGAAAGTTGCTGTCAAAAAAACTATAAACTATCGGCCTTTGTATAAAACGATTTAAATATATTAAATCATTTTAGTACTTATATATTTTTACGAAATGTATAAAATCTGAAAAGCGAAGAAGAAACAGTAGCTACATACTCCTAGTACGAGTATGTAGCTACTGTTTCTTCTTCGCTTTTCAATTTTATACATTTCGTAAAAATATATAAGTGCTATATTCATATAAATAGGTTTAGTAAAATAACCTGTTTTTTTAAACAAGGTGCAATTGAACGTTATTTATTTGATATTTCAACATTAAGAAAAAAAAATAAAAAAAATTTAGAATATAAATCAGGAAGCTACAATGAAAAAATTACATTAAAAATTGCTAAACAAACCATGAATTTATATGGTGTCTACATAAACATGGCGATGACAAATTAAATTGTCCGAATTTTTCTAGCAAGCGGATATGGATGAACAGAGGGGCGCTAGAGAAAACAATATCTTTGTGAGCCTTATGAATAGTCGCCGAGTGTTGAAAGAATAATTGGCTCTTTTGTTTTTGCCGCGGACATACCTATTCATTAATACGTAGACGTGTTTCAATCTCTGCCAGCTTTTGTTTTAATTTATCCTGTTGGAATATTAATCCGGATCAACTGGAGTAACTGAGTGCACGCTTTTGAATTTTTAATGTTTGTTTGAACCTTTTTTTTTTGAGGAGAGGGAGGGAGGGCGTGTCAGACTTTTACTGACTAAAACCCACCCGTGTTCCTTCAGTTGCCTGTGCCAGGGCCACGGTATCTCTTTCGAATTTCCTGCGACCCGGAAGCATCGGCCCTATCGGACCTCGTCATTATGCGCTGACATCTCTTTGAGAAGCGCGTGGAACACGACGCAACGTCGAACCGAGCCTGGTCCCTACCGGACGGCGAGCTAAGGGCGTGCTCAGCACTGGATTGCGACAATGGCACCCTCCATGTCGCCATGAGATCCCGCCGGAGCTCTGTCCGCTGTACGGTTTTTACATTTATTCAGTTGGTATCCTTGCCCATAATTTCTTAGCAACATTGAAACATAACCTAGGTAGGTTGAAGCGACTTTTTACGGTTTTCCCAAAGAATATACGGCGTACTCTAAAAAAGGATAAGAAAAATAAAATATACATTCCAGGGCTCGAAAAAGGTTTTGTATGTACTCGTATAATAGACAAGTATTAGGACGTAATGCGCAAAAAAATTTACTACCAGAAGATGGCATAAATACTCATTACGTTGAGCAAAGTGTCTCTGTTCCAACCTTTAACCTTTAGTTTTCGTTAGTAGTACCTATAGGTAGTGGATCCCTGAGGACTTTTTTTTTTTTTTTTTTTTGTGTATGGCATCTCGTAGTTGACCTTGAGAGGTCGTGACTACTTAACCGGACTATCCTGTGGCTGCCTTAAGCGGACTCAAAGCCTCCAGCCAGGGGCGTAAAACTACTTATATTATTAAGCGAACGCTCGCTAAGGGCACCCCCTGTGGGGTACGGACCTCGGCTTAGGGCGTCGCTGACGGGAGGACAGCAAGATGGGACAGGCTGGATCAAGTTTTGTTGATTATTATTAATCGGGGAATTTAAAGATACAGGCTCAGCTACGGCGCGGGCTGGCACTTCGTCGAGCAAGGGTCGGGGGGGACAATTACGTCGGGATCTTCGCGAGGAACCTCGGCGGCGAGGTCGGAATGTCTGTCTGTGTTTGTGCACTGTACTGGTGGCCCTACTGCTCTCCTGAATGAGAGTTATGTGGTCATCGGGATCGGTGAGGACATGCTTGGGACGGCGGACTTGACTAATGGAGGAGGGAATATAGCTAGCGGCCTTGACAACCAGAGGGTTGCGGTGATTCGCGGCGGTCTCGAAGAAACGCTTTGAAATGCGTTTCATGAACTGGCGGATAGTGGGAATCTTGAGGTCAACGTGAAGGATCTCGTTGCGAACGTACCAGGGGGAGCCTGTAATCCTACGGAGGAACTTGTTCTGGAGGGTCTGCATTCTATTGAAGCGAACGGGCTTGGCGTGTGCAAAGACTGCACTGGCATATGTCATGATCGGGCGGATGCACGCTGTGTAGATACGCATTTTGCACTTAAGTGACAATTTGCTACGTGCATTGAGGACAAAGTGAAGTCTACCTAGAGCGAAGGCGGCGCGCGAACGAGCCGCCTTAATGTGCTCTGAAAAGGAGAGGTGTTCGTCTAGTACGACACCCAGGTATTTGGCTCGCTTCTCCCAAGGGATCGGCTTGCCGAACATGGTGATCGGTCGAGATCCCTGAGGACGAGAGATGTCGTCTTCTTATGGGGAGCGTCATCGGGTATACAGTTCGGTTTACGGCCGTCTCGACCTGACAAGATTCCTGTCGCCCTTAGAAGGGATTTATACTTTTTGCGGTAGTTTTTGTCCGTAGCACGCGTTCTACGTCAGTAACGTATTATCTACGAGAGTGGCTTATTCTGTATCTGGCAGATGTGGGCGGCGTCTGGTGCTGATGTCTTGTGTCCGGCGGTTAGTGAGTCCCACTTATGATGGCCACTAAAAAGTTATGTCGTAGTCGTCATGATAAGTTTAGTTAGTTGGGTTGTTTTGTTTTGTGGGACCTGATAAGTGTTGACATTTAATGATTGATAAAAATAGCTTGTTTATAACAAAAATGCCAAGGGCTAATCAGCAAAAAAAAATTACGCGATTAGCACATGAACCACTTTTAAGGGTTGTCAGTGTCAATATTCCATATAAAATAATGACACTGACAGATCTTAAACGTAGTTTATGTGCTACTCTTTTGAATTTTGTCTGTTGTTGTGCCTGGTAAGAAGCTATAACTAAACTTTTCTGAAAAAAGTTATACAGTCTAGGTGAGTGTGTGTTAGAGGTAAACACACCCACTACTGTAAGTTCTCCAAGCGGCAAGAGCATCGTTAAAAAAACTCAACAACGTCTATTAACAGTCAATTTTTAACTCATAGATAGGTAAACATACACGCTGTTGAGCAGTGCTGGCCCAGTGATCAGTTGTGGCCCAGAGGTAACGGCTCCGTCCTACGAGTCGTAGGTCGTAGGTTCGAACTCAGACAGGCGCTTTACTTTGGGTAAATCATTTCATCTCCACTGCTGACAAAACGGTGAAAGAAAACATCGTGAGGAAACCGGCAATTCCTATAACCAAAAATTCAAAGACATGAGAGAGACATCTACCAATACGCACTGGGCCCGCGTGGTAGATTTCCCCAGCAGAGAGAACATTCACGGTTGATTATGCAAATGCCCTATTAATTAAAATCAGGGTAACTGTGCAGGGAGCACGGCGAGCAGACAGATATACAGTCCAAGGGGAAAGTTTTTCAGTGGTTTCAGGAAGTTGGCGACGCGCCACGACACGACTTGTCACGCGCCGCACCAGGGTTGTCATATCCGAAATGAATCGAAAAAAACCACATGAATTGTTGCAGAGTCAAAAATGGAATGGAGAAGTATGGGCACGTATTTTTTAGAAAATGGGAACTTAGTTTTTAACGGTTCGTGCATTTTGTTGCTAAGAAATGACAGTGAGCTGTTCGAAAAATAAAGAGAAAATAAAAATCCATAAAATAAAAGTCACGTACAGAAAAATACACTTTTTGGAGGGTTCAATTTTTATTGTTTTTCCCTTTGCACGTAATATTTTTTTGCCACGAATTTTGTTCATAACTGCGAAATGAAATATACCAAGTAATTGAGTATGCAAGGCTTGTTTCGCCGGCATCTGCTACTCGCAACAGATCGAGTAATTAGCAAAATCCCGACATTTTTGATACATAGCCCCGAAAGAGGAAACTAGTGCGCAGCGAAGTGCTGGGTGGCAACCCTGCATGACGAGGCGATATCTCGCCTGATGACGCCACTCCCTAGTTTCATGGAATACGAATAAGGATTTATTAACTCCACGATAAAGATAACAGTAAATGCTTTATTTGGGAACTACGAAACTGCTTTTCAAGCCAATTAAATAATCAAGCAAGCATTGCTCGATGCGAGGATGTAACAAGAGATTGCATTACAAAACGGAAAAATTTACAGCTCAGAATTTTGTACAAATGTTATAAGCTGGGCTTTTTAACTACACGGATTTTTTCAACTGCGTGAATTTAATTTTCACAGTTTCTGTATCCGTCGCTTACAGACCTCATTAACCATGAACTATTTTCATTTTTTTTTTCAAGCTTTGGTTTCTATTGTCGTATACAAACGGAAAGGCGCCACGTTCGCTTTTGTTCACTTACAAGTTTCAATATATGGAAAATAAAAATAAATATGTTATTTTATTTCAGTTCTATTTTTTTCTATAATGGGAATTGGTTTTTAGAGACTGTTGTAATGTTGGTACTGCTGGGAATTTTGTAAAGTGATGAGGAATTCTTTTGAAGACAGATCGTGAATTGTTAATGTAGGGTCAAGTTCCAATCTACATATTTTCCTTCGAAAGAAGTTGCCTTTACTAAAAGAGGCAGTTGCTGTTTGACTAACGATTAACACTATAAAAGGTTTACCTATTACTACTAATACAATTTGATTCAAGTCTAGATAACGCTAAGATAATATTATCCTCATCAACTAAATGTAAGTTTTGATACTTACGAAAAGATCAACAAAATATTAACTTCACGAACAATAACCTTTATTTCAATACTTCCCTATAGTGAAATACCGTGAAGAGTGCTTATAGGAACATGAATAACCTTTCCCTTTACTGAGAGGAATTTGAGTAGCCAATAGTTCATTCATTTACTGTCGAATAACAGGTCAAATATCGTAAAACGATGGGCCAGAAACCGAAATGACTAATAGTATCGATAAAACAGAAGTTGTGGAAGGAGTAAAGCGATTATCGTTTTGAAGTTATATTAATACAAAAGACGGAGGATCGCTCAAGGTTTAAGACAGTCTAGACTCAATGGATGTTTTTAGAAAATTTTCATAGTTTACACTTTTCTGTTAACATTTACTGTGAAACATTATCAGTTTTCTGTTAAAATGTACTCTACAAATGCTCATAGACAAAAGCATCCTTATTTAAAACCAATATCTTATGATATTTGTATAGCGGTCACGTCCTTGAAAAACTCGAACAATACAAGTTAGAACAAAAGTATTGCGGTTGAGATCTGAAACTCATTTGTCATCGGATCTACACGCGTGTGGCATTCTATGCCAGCGCGTGTAGATCTCTCAGCGCTTACGCCCTTCGCAGACATGCTACTGTCGGG
Organism: Dasypolia templi; assembly: GCA_963555695.1. NCBI lineage: Eukaryota > Metazoa > Arthropoda > Insecta > Lepidoptera > Noctuidae > Dasypolia > Dasypolia templi. The sequence goes on along the minus strand of OY743143.1, from coordinate 23,723,807 downwards.
TTCGAGGATTTTACAACTTTATTAATGAAAGAAAAGGACAGAAAATACTGAATGAATAAATGAAACGCTATAATCGAATGAACCCCAAGATTTGCACAAGCCCCTGAAGCGTCATGTTTCATGGTGCTATAATGACCATTGCATATCAAGTAGTAGACCGGAGAGCACCGTAATGGTAGAGAAGACGTGTCCTTAGGATTGGGAAGGATTGAGAGCCGTCCCGGACTTGCATCCTGGAGTAGGCGTTGGACTAGTGGAGATACGGATGATATTTCTATATGGGGGAGATCTTTTAACGGCGTCGCAGCCGGGTTTATCAGGTCGGATACATTTATTTGAACCATTTACACAATATTAAAAAAGAGAATGCTGCAACGCATTTTGGCGACTCGCTGCGTTTGAGCGTGGAAGTATCAAAATTGGGTAATGCATGTGTCGCTATGTTATCAAGCACCGCCAATGATAAAACTATGCGGGGCTTAGAGCTCCAACAGACAACGCGACGCGTCTATAGTAGAAAAAAATATTTATATATGAAAACTTTACGAAAATTGTTCAACTAGTGTCGCGTCGCACCTGTTTTTCGAGAGCCTTAAATCGCTGAATTTAAAAATGGCATGTCTGCTTACTGCTAAGTCCCTTTACGTTACACAACGAGCCCTCATATTTCCTTCACCGAAACGACTTTCAAAAAGGGAACTTTCAGAAAAAGACGCCGAAGAATCCTCACTGTGAATATGCCGACGTTTTACCGGAAATTAGGGCCTCCTTACTGTAGATTGCTCAAAGTGATAACAAGCGAAAGGTAACTGCGACTTTAATCGAATGAGGTTGGAAATAATTTACGTAGAAGGAGCTGTTTTGTTGTACTGTTTTTTTTTCAAGAGAAAAAGAATTGGTTTTATCCTTTGTTGAACGCGCGGATCTTGTAACGCTTTCAGAAGGGTTTCAGGTCGGATCGTCGCTATTAATATGTTACCCGTACTTTAATCGCATTTGGGCCGAGACAGGCATCTGTTTATGTTAACCTTTTGATAGAATACAAAAAAGTTTGGGAAGTGAATTTATTAACTGAACGTTTTGATGTTGAAAGAGGCTAATGGTTCTATATGTTTACATAATATATTCATGGGTTTTGTCTTTTACAATCTTAACGAGTGCCTATCGTTTCATTTTACTGAAATGCAGACGATTTATTTTTATAGGATATGAATACTGTTTGTAAAATAGGTAGCAACGATTCAAGGTTAACATTGAGTTTTTGAGATAAACATGAAAACATTCATGGTAAGTACTCGTTCATTTATTTTAATCTAGTCGGAAAAGTCGCAACCAAAACAACAGAATCACGATTTCCGCAAACATACCAACACAATTTTCCCATCGTTAGACGGAAAAGAAAGACATTGTGCTTCAGGCCAAACATTCGTAATAATTAAACACGTGTAACGTGGCGGGAATGCGATAAATAGCGGCACGTGTCAGGCTGAGCATGAGTTACTGCTGCCTCGTTAACTTACCACCAGCTCCACTAGAAGCGTTGAGCGACAGGTCGTTGAGCTCTCTAAAATAGGGTTGAGCTACACAATGATAACATCTATGAATCACGACAGGTCAACCTAAAGCTAAGCTGTTTCTTTCAAAGGGCCTAGACCTCGAGTCGAGACGTTCCTCTTATTGAAAATATCTTATCGTAATGGTGTTGAATGCAAGTCACAAATCTATCTATCAAGTTGATCTATTGAAGATAAAGACAGACTGAAAAAACAATAAAAAATTCTATACGTTATCTAAATGGAAATCTATACAATAGCCAAAGCACAATGAAATTTTTCGGCTAAGCGAAATAAACATCAATAAATACTTTTAATAAATGAGCTCAGTTTTTACAAAGACGCAAAGCTTTGAACGCTGAGTGGTTTTTACGACAAAATTAACGTAAAGACAGGAAAGATTAATGAACCAGAGCAGAAGCGACGTACTTCCGTAACCTCTCGCAACTGGGAAAATAAAACACCCTGTAGCTAAGCTATCATCGATCGAGTTCTTTTGTCTTAATTTAATTCCACCAATCTTCTTATTTTTTTTAGACTAATTAGCGGGCGGCGCGTAGCGTCATTTCTGTCTAAAAACCTTTGCATTTTCACAATGGTACCTTCTTAATTGACCCGCAAAAGCGCCGTTAACACTCTCTCCACTTTATATAAATTTTCTCGGGAAATTTCAACTTTTCGAATTTTCTCATTTCGCTCCGGGGATTACAATTCATCAATTTTTTGTGAAAGTACCCATAAAGTACAGACAACATAACTTTTTTACAAGACCCGGCTGCAGCGTTAAACTTTTATTAAACGTTTCACGGGCTTACAGACCCACAAGTTGGAGGTCCCTCTGATGCAAACCGATACAATTTAATAATTGGTTTTGCGTTCGTATTTCGCGTTTTTTTTAAATTAAAATCACAATTCGAACAGCGAGAACGCCTTCGAATATTAATTATAATATGTCGTACGAATAAAGATATGTCAAAAAAAAACTATATCGTATATCGTGATATAAGTAAGTCTACAGTATTGACATATTCTATGCTAAACATGAATTCTGCATTACCCAAGCCCAGTTCGTGCTACACCTGGCGTAGTTCTATTAAGTCACCAATTGCGCGTTTGTATGAAGCCTGTGTTCGGCCTGTGCGTGATCTAGTGACTATTGGGCGCACCAAATTCCAATATCCGGCCTCCATAGATTATCGCGACGAATATAGGAGCATCGGGTTCAAACCTGTTTTTGTTCAACACTAGTGTATAGATCGAGACGCGAATTGGCCTCGTAACGTCAAACATATCATTGAACAATGAAAAAAAAACAGCCTGTGTTTTTTTTTGTTTCTTTGATTGCGTATGTCAAAGTATTTATGATTGAGTATAAAAAGTGTTGTGATATAATAATACATATTATCATTATATTAAATACCAGGTTGGAAACTATTCAATGTAGGCAAATAGGTATGGTCAATGGAGTTAGATTTTAATGGCCATAAAGCTGTACGTGTAGGACAAATTCACACATTATTATCAAGATAACATCATCATCATTATGTAGGTATTTCTTATTAAAGTGTAAATAGGTACCCAAGGAAAGAAAATCTTACCTTTTTCTTCTCCGGGTGAATTTCCAATAACCGAGGTTTGATATCAGCGCCACGAGAATTCACTTCTGAAACAAAACACACAACTTTTATAATAACTTCCGTCTTTCTTATCCCGCAGTTTATATCCAAGTAAAGACAAAAGATGCTCAATACTGGAGTTTATATTTAGATTTCAAAATTATCGTATTATGGTAGGTAGGTAGGTAGTATATACCAAAGATATGTTCAAAAATTTTATGGTATTTTTTTTTTTTTTTTTTAAATGGCATCTCGCAGGTCAACCTATGAGGTTGTCGTCTGCTTAGACGGACTTGCCTGTGGTTGCCCTAATAAATTAAGGCCTCCAGCCAGGACTTAAACTTAAATACTAACTAAAACTAAGCGACAACGCTAAGGGCACCCCCTGTGGGGTATGGACCTCGGCTTAGGGCGTCGCTGGAAGAGGGCAGCAAGGGACTAGCTGGATCAGGATTGATATTAATTAGGGACGAATTTAAAGCTACAGACTCAGCGGCGCGGGCTGGCTCGAGCAAGGGTCGGGAGGGGCGTGGATTTGGGCGTCGCGGCGGGCCTCGGCGGCGAGGACGGTAGGACGGCGATCGGGTTTTGGGCTTATGTAGTGTGCTGGTGGCCTTACTACTCTCCTGGAGGAGGGTAGTGGCGTCGTCGGGGGCGAGATTTTATGGTAATTTTTATTAAATTATTTATTCTGGACGCCAAATTCGAGTGATTGCGGAAAGCCTACCACCCATAACGTATGTATTACATATGTATGTATGTATTACAAAATCTATTTTTGTAATACAAAAAGTCACATCGTAGACCGAGTAACGTGCTTCCAAAAGTTCCACATTCTAAATTTAGCTTAACAGGCAAAACTAGCTCGTAGACTACGTAATGATCTTCCTATCGCCGTAAAGTCTACTCCTGCCGCGTTTACGTTCATACATCTGGTCTTACACCACGCCGGTTGCGAGTACTAGGCACCTGAACTTTCTGAAGAACATCGCCAATAAGGACTATACGTCCTCTTAGGGCATCCCCTCGCGGCGATTCGACTCACACGGCCTCATACCTTTTGTTAGTCGCCTTTCATTCATCCTCTCAACATGACCAAACCACATACTCTTTTAAATGTTTGTCACCACATCTTCTTCTTCCTGTTCTTTATCTCGCTTTCTTTGTGTAACATAATACTTGACGTAAGCCAGGTCTTCCAATACAGATATAGCCCAAACACCAGACGATTTTTTGGATTTTAACTCAAAAAATATTTGTTTCGAAATAGTGCAACCAATGTTATAAAATGTGAAATACCTTAAAAAATTGCCAAGTTTTAAAAGTTTAAAAATAAGTGTTAGACAAGGCCAGCACTATCGTAGAAGTGACGTCACGACTATGTAACTTCATGCGATTGCTTCACGCGACAAGGACGGGAATAATCACCTCCAAAAACGTTGAAACTTTTTCGTATTATCATCGATTCATGCGATATTTTCGATTTGCGAAATTACAATATTTTTAGAAATTTTTTAATATTAGTCATGCCCATTCTAATGTAATAACTATAATATTATAAATGCAAAATTAAGTTAGTTTGTTTCACGCCTAAACCAATGAAACGATCATTATGAAATTTTGCATATACGTGGTCAGGTGTACAGAAAAGGACATAACAAAAACCTTTCATCCAGAAAAAAAGTAGGTACTGTTTCCGAGGGAAAGCACTTTTTTCTTGACGAAAAAACAATTTGTTTTTTAAAATATAAGTAATACATTTTGTGAGTACAACAGATAAGATACTTTTTATCCCGACCTTAATGTGGTCAACAATATTGTACTCGTAGCCGTGTACCGCTAATTAATACCCGCAACTATTGTCTAGGAGTAACGGAAGTAATTTATCTCGGAAAACTAATTAATTTCGAATTAGTTGTACGTGTTATTAACTAACTAAGGGCGCAAACAGACTGCGGTCGAATGACCTCGACCGTAGAGGAGGATGATCCAGTGTGGGGGGGGGGGGGGCATGACATATGGCTTACGGTCGATCGACGAGAAATGTTTTCTCTTCAACGTTGGTCGGCGGTGTGGAATTCACTATTAATGATCGCCCATTTTTTTTTACATTAACAGAAAACGCTATCGGCCAATCACATTAAATAAAGAAAATTAGGCAAATACATACATTCGTCTCACAGAACTCCAGACATACTGACATTATCGTCTTCCATTCGCTCGCGAACACAAAACAGCGTCCATAATTATCGTTTCGAAGGATTTGAATAACGTCGACGTCGATCATCCGCAGTCTGGTTGCACCTTTGCACAGTTGCTTTCTATTATTCCATCCAGACTAAAGCCGTCTCTGTGGAAATAAAGTTGAAATTCATAATTCATGCTAGACTTTAATCCTTGGCTACTAATAGGCATCTATCTTGTCTTGTCTTAAAAAGGGATTAGCTCTCGGTGTTTGAAAGCCTAAACAACAATTCCTAATCTGTAAATAAGCTGCCCTATCTTGAGTTTTGTAACCTGGGGTTTCCACATTTAGTCGCAGAATTAATTAATTAGAGATCTAGAAACCTAGGTTAGGTGGTAGATAGGCAACATAACTACAATGAGAGACACTGGCAAAACCGCATTAATATTTGTTAGAATTTTCGTTACAAAGATCGATCGAATGAACGACCAGAGTTTCTCGTTTTCTACTCGGTAAGGGACAAGTCATTAATATATTTTGCTGTAAAAGAGAAAGAGTAAAAAACAAGCACGAATTGAACATTGTAATTGAAAAACATTTCTGAACGGTCAATTGGGATGATGGCTAATATTGAAAAGTTTGAAAAAATATTGTTATTTCAGGAAAAATCTGTTAAATCGATGGAAATATGAAGAAGCTATACGCTTTAATTGTTTTTGGAGGGGATTATTCTCGTCCTTGTCGCGCGGTTCTGACAATGTATGGCGCTAGTATGAAGTTACATAGTCGTTACGTCATTTCTACGATAGTGCTGTCCATGTGTTACACTTATTTTCAAACGTTTATAAAGGCAATTTTTTCAGCTTTTACTCTTTTTATGATATTTTTTGCAATATGTTTTTACAAACAATTTTTTTTTTAGTAAAAATGTCGTCATCCATCACTATTTGTAGTGAAGTTTGTAAAAAATGATTTTGTTTAATTGATAAAGCTACAAATTTACGATTTTCGGACTTTTCCATTTACTTGTGCTGTGAGACCTTGTTTTTACAAAATTTCAGGATTCTAGATCAACGGGAAGTACCTTAGGTTTTGATTTATTTGGGAGTATCAAAAAATGTTGCATAAATCACCGTGTTTTTTTATTTCGTTGACTTAGAAGCTTGATTTTTTTCGACCTTCAAGGGACCGTTGACTTACGTATTTGATAATAATTTTAACTTGATACTTCCACACGTTTTTGAGAAAAGGGGTCTTGACAAGACAAACCGACAGAAAGTCGGGTAACAAAGTGATCCTATAAAAGTTCAGTTTTTTCCTCTTAAGTAACCCTAAAAAACAAACCTATCCATTATTCGCATTAATTGAAGGCTGCAGCAAAGGAACAAAACTATAGTGTGAAATTTTTCCCTCCAGTCCTTGAACAGCGTAAATTGATCAGAGTGCAGAGTAGATTCCGCATCGAGGAGAAGATCTCTATTCACACCGAACAGAATAGTTTCTGCGTTCACAATACTGAACAATGGACCTTTTGTACGTGTAGAATTATCGACTAAGATTTGCAAAACTTATTCAGATAAGACGTTCGGTTAGAATCTTAGTGCCAGCCGTGTGGAATACATTAGGCTATATAGGTACAGGGATAAATAAGAATTTGTGCTGATTTCGTTACAATATAAGGCTTTCAGCGATGATAAACGATAATGCAATCTAATAATGAAGAAACCAAAATCATTAGGCAGTCGTCGTGTATTATGTGCACGGCCTCTACGTTCTATTATAATTATCCATGGCCTTATTTAAACAACAAGAGTTCGCACGATTTTAGTGTGAGGATAACCTGACGATGTCTCCTCGATAACCTTTTTGTTCCAAGGCACAATCATGGTAATAGAACAATGTGTAAAACAAAAACTTGTTGAGCTCTCGAGAAACGACTTAAAATTGCCCAAGTCATTTATAAAGAGAAGTTAATTAAATAAATTACTTGTTTCAAGTTCCTTAAAACAAACCAAGCCGTTTTTTAAACACTTATTTAAGCACGCGAAAATATAAGCTTTCGAAATATTTCATCAAAATTGGAGTGCTCCTACCCGCAAAGAGTTGAACCATAACATCGTAAACCCCTTTGAAAACAGACTATTGTTATTTGAGCTCCCTTTCCCTTCCCGTACCTCCTTTATTTGAAACTCAAGGGGGTATCAGGAATGTATGACGCGGTTCTTCAATGCTTGGTTGTTAATAGTTCAGTGGCTGTTATCGCAGTGATGGAGCAACCCAAGGCTACGACAGTTCGTGCTTCGAATGTAATACATAATGCGTCTTACAGTAAACAGTGGTTTTAAAACAAATCGAGATTATAATAGTCATTGTTTACTGATGAATGTGACTTATGTGTGTTGTTATGCATTCGTATGCGTATGTTGTTTATTTTTAAACTAGCTGTGCTCTGCGACTTTACTTGCTTATTACTATTATTGCTACACATGCTTATATAGTAGCTGATCCGTGAACTTCGTACCACCTCAGAATATTAACTACATAAAAAAAAAATCGTCAATTTTCCCGTGTTTAAATAATAATATATTATTATAATCCTTGGTTATAAGTTGTCTGACTATTGAAAGTTCAGCCCTTAGCGTTATTATATCGATTATACTTTAATTTGTCTTTCAGGACAAAACGTTTCTTAAGCCTCTTTTAGTTACCAAATCAACCAGAAACCTAAGTTTTAAGAAATTGTATTACGTACTTTCTGTTACGGAGCTTGGTTGTGAAAACGTAGAAAGCAGATAGACGGAGATTCTAAACGTTTACCTAATTTAACCTGACAATGTGTTCTGTAAAAATCTCACCGTGAAAACTTAGGTGAAGTGGAGTTGAAATGAGCTCAATACACTATTGACAGCATGCATCAGGGAAACAGAATGTGACTTAACTTGCTGTTGTCATTTTCTTCAAACAATCACAATTGCTAACATGACATATGACAACAGTTTAACTAATAAGAGACCGATCAGCTTTTAAGAAAACGTTGTTATAACTTTGTTAAAACCCACGTAGTTAACACACCCAGCCGTGGTGTGCGTTCCTATGCACACTGCGCTCAGCCTGCTAACTACCCACAAATAACTTATTATTGCTTATTAAGTACCTACAATATGCATAGTAAACATGTTATGAATGTTATATCGTATGGAGCTTGGTACAAAGCGTTTAACTGCGCGACCCGAAAAACAAATAGCCGACGAAGATCAAAAGTCCCACATGGCCAGTATTCTTAAGTGATTGCACTGGCAGGCTCTACAATTTAATATATGAACACTGTCTCAAATTTCTGTGCAGCTGTAAGTGTTCTCTGATATAGACACGGCGATACGACTGTTGAGACAGGGAAATTACTTGTTTAACAAATTGACTACCAACTTAAATTGTCCGTATATTCAAATAACAACTGTCCAGCTTTATGAACGGCAAATTGACATAGTATATCTTAGCGGAGCCGGGATTTTCAGACTACTGAATTGTTAAAACTTTTATGTGATAAAATTTATTACAATAGTTTCCCAAAACACTGTTATCAATGCCAAAGATTAATTCAAAAATATCCATAACAGATAGAACTAAACCTTGCCGAAATTATCGCTTTTACTATCTCGGAAGCGACCCATGTTAACGTAAACGTCGGTTTTACCCGGAAACACGTTTACGTTTACAATTCGATTTTCGTTGTGAACAAATGTATCGTGGATTCATTAAGTGCTTCTACTAATGCTACGGATGCGGTTTGAGCTTAGAGTTTAGACTGAGTATTTTACCATGTTGTGCTAGATTTTTGGTGAGGGTTAAGAGCAGTGGTGGCCCAGGGCTAACGGACGCGACTAACGAGTTGTAGGTCGTAGGTTTGAACCCAGACAGGCGCTTTACTTTATGTAAATTATTTCATCAACACTGCTCTCAAAACGGTGAAGGAAAACATCTTGAGGAAACCGGCATGTCTTAGAACCAAAAATTCGAAGACATGTGACATCTACCAAACCGCACTGGGCTCGCGTGGTGGATTACAGCCCACTCCCTCTCACAGAGAGGAGGCCTGTGTCCCAGCAGTGGGAACATAATAGGCTGATTATGCTATGCTATGCTAGATTTTAGTATTTCAAATATACTTTTGTACCACAAAATTAGAATTCTTCTGAATTGAAAGTTGAGAATTTGTAAAACTTTTATTTGGCAGCAATTAAGGTGAAAGCCAGCGAAATTCAAAATTTCATTGCAAAAACCGGCGAAGTGCGTTTCGGACCACGCACAATGAAGGGTTCCGTAGTTGGGATGAAAAGCCTTAAAATGTTAGTTTTTGTTTTCATTTGTACCTATAGTAGTTTATGTGCTGATCGCATTCTAATTCATTGGTGAAACTCGCCCTTAGTAAATACCAATGGCTTTAATTTTGACAGTTCTACAACATTCATTGCGTTATTTACGTTGTTGAGAAGACACATTTTTCGAACATCTTCATTATGTTCGAAAAATGTGTCTTCTCTTCAAAGAATTAGGAAAATCCTTCAAAACGATTTAGGTTGGGATTGAAAGTTTGTTACGCAAATAGGGTGCTCTGAATCCTTGCCTAACTGATTGTAAGAAAACCAAGTTGCTGATGGTTCATCCAAGCCTTAACTTAGAACAATCAGTCAATACCGATCTCCTATAGTTAACTTATTAATCTCCGTAATATTACGATCTTACAACTGTATTTATGTTCCCTTATGTAAAGGTCTGAAGCAGCATTAATGAAGATTTGTTCGGATATATTTTTAATGTTGTCAAAGATTGGCAGACTTGGGAATTGCCTACCTGAAACTTGCCTAAATCAATGAAATCATAAACTAAGTTTGTTCAGTAATTGAAGTTCAATAAAAGCTCGACATTCTAATAAAGCATACCTAACTAACTAAATCAAGGAATTAACTACATTAAATGATTAAATCTGATGTAGGTCAGCGAAGCAAAAGTTATTCAAATCTGATGAATAATCTGTATTTTCTAGCACAAGCTATAGAGAGTAAATGGCAGAAAATAATAACAATCACACACCACATAACATCACGCATGTATTCTCGAAGAGTGAAAGCAGAGGTGTAGGTACCTATATGACACCCACATTTCTCCAGTTATGAAATAGGGGGCGAGCCTATTGCCATCAAGCGGGCACAACCGGGCTGCTACTGATCAGATGGAAACACTTTGCCTGACACTGGAATCGAACCCAGAACGTCATGCTCCAGAGTATCGCTTGCGACTACTATGACCCACGAGGCAGTTAATAATAATAAGATGAAAACGTAGCATATTTCTATTATTAAAGCGCTGACAAAAGGCAAATATTGTGAGTATTATTGTCTTAATTTTTTTTTTAAATCTATACAAGTTTGTGGTGGCAGAAAAATGTATGTTAATCTTGTACATATTTCTGAGTACTCTGTTGTTTTCAAAACACGGTTTAGAAAAGGTTTCTCGTTTTTTTTTTACTAACCTTTTGAAATGATCTTCCAACAAAAATATCCGTATTACTTAGCAACGTACGTTGGTAAAATTAATTACAAAATCGTATCATATTTAAATATAGAACTTGGTTGTTTTTTTTTTCGCTTTTTCAACTAGTTTTTAGAGTAAATTGAATAATTGATAAGTGCTTCATATTTTGCAATAAATTACAAGCGTTGTGACATCGCGCTTCTCTTTCTTTTCTATGCAGTCTGACAGTGACCGCGCGTTTTGTCAGCGTCTTAATAAGGAAATTATTTGATAACCAAATTAAATTGTCCGTATATTCGGATCACAAGTATCATTCTAATTGACAGTTATGTGAATTGGCTATTAGACGGCAAGTTGTCGTAGTGTGTTACATTGATAAACATTTAATTTCCCTGACCGTCAAAAGGTAGGTAGTTTTTGTATTTTAATCCACTGTAATAGTACGGTCACAGATAATATAATACTGTACGGTGAATTGCGGCATCATTAATTTCCATGAGCACACTATACCCATAAGTAGACCCTTTAGGAGCTAAACGCAAGTTTTATAATGCTTAAAAGTATTTGATCCACTGTGGTAAACCAAAACAGAAATATTTATGTATGATATTTTTCAGGATTTACGCTTGTTAAATAGTGTGTTAAAAACATAATACAACTAATTTGATACGATAGAAAAAATCACGAAGATACCCATTTTTTTTCACTACTAAAAATCATTCTAATATGCAATCATTCTGATGTTTTGTCAGATTATTCTACAAGCAACAGTGTTTTATTTTTTTAAGTACAATCTATAGATTTTTTGTAAATACAATAACTGCTTGATATATTTTGCAATAAATTATCAGGGTTGTGTTAACGCGAGTCTCGCACGTGGCCGCGCCTTAGCTCTTGTAAGCCTCAAAAATATCTCTAGATTACAAAAACTCGGTTACAAATAGTCGATTTTTTTTCTGCTTTTGTATCCCAATAGCCCAGTCATATTAGGTAAAAAAACGGGTCAACCTCGGAATGAAAGATAATAAGCTGCAAATTGGTATGAACCTTTGTTTTGTCATTCTAAATGTTGTCTCAAAAGTCACAATCGTTATCGTGTCCGCGTCTCAAGATATTCAAGGTCAAAGGTCACAAAAATCGGTTTTTCGCGAATATCTGGCTTCCTATCGGTTAAATGAGATTTGCATTTATTATAAAAGTTGTAGGCTATAAAATTCCCTACAACTTTTGTTTAAACTTTTTTTTCATACGACTAACCGTTTTGAAGGTAGAGCGCGAAGAGTGCACATCGTACAGTCATATACGGCCTAATGCAAGGTCAAGCGTGAGTTATGGTTATCAGTACGTTATAAAGTCAATTATTTACTTGGAAATTATAATTATTAAACAATGCCTATTATTTATGTACTAACTATTAATTATTTATATTTAATTAAAGTAAGTAACTTGATTATTTATATATAATTATTCATATTTAACTATTCACCCAATAGTAACAATACGGTGGACCCGTATCGTAGAGCACTTATGCGCTGGTCTGCAGCGTAACGCGACGACGGGTGTACTATTCTTCGACATAGCGAAAGCCTTCGACAAAGTCTGGCACAACGGCTTGATATACAAGCTCTACCAACTAGGAGTGCCAGATCGTCTCGTGCTCATCTTACGAGACTTTTTGTCGAACCGGACCTTTCGCTATCGCGTTGAGGGAGCACTCTCGTCCCCTCATCCTATTCGCGCCGGTGTCCCTCAGGGTTCCGTACTATCTCCTCTCGCCTTCACGCTGTTCACTAGCGATATCCCAAAAAGTAAAAAGGCTCAGTTGGCTCTCTTCGCCGACGACACTGCCGTTTACTATACCGGTCACTGTCCCAACGCTATAGCTCGTACACTCCAAACCTCCGCAAACGTCTTAGGCGCTTGGTTCCGGAAATGGAGAATCGAGGTCAACCCCGATAAGAGTCAGGCGGTTCTCTTCTCGAGACGTCGTCGACTCCCTCCCCCACTTCCCAGCCCGATCACTATGTACGGCAAGCCCATCCATTGGGAGAAGCAACCCAAATACCTAGGCGTGATCCTCGATGAGAACCTTACCTTTAAGGCTCATATTAAGGCGGTTCGCGCGCGCGCCTCCTTCGCTCTTAGCAGGCTGCAATTCGTACTGACAGCCCGTAGTAAACTGTCCCTCAAATGCAAGCTCCGCATCTATACCGCAGTCATCCGTCCCATCATGACCTATGCCTGCGTTGTATTTGCGCACGCTCACCTACGTCATCTCCATAAGATGCAGACCCTCCAAAACCGTTTCCTCAGAAGGGTCACGGGTGCCCCCTTCTATGTCCGTAATATCGATTTTCACGTCGACCTCAAAATGCCAACCATAAAACAGTTCATGAAACGCTTATCAAAGCGTTTCTTCGACTGCGGCATCAAACATTCTAACCCCCTGATTACAACGGCCGCCCGCTACACTCCCTCTCGCATTAGCAGTATTCGCCGACCAAGGCATACTTTAATCGACCCCGACGACGCCACTACCCTCCTCCAGGAGAGTAGTAAGGCCACTAGCACGCTACATAAGCCCAAAACCCGATCGCCGTCCTACCGCCCTCGCCGCCGAGGCCCGCCGCGACGCCCAAATCGACGGCCCTCCCGACCCTTGCTCGAGCCAGCCCGCGCCGCTGAGCCTGTAGCTTTAAATTCGTCCATAAATCTTCCAGCGACGCCCTAAGCCGAGGTTCGTACCCCACAGGGGGTGCCCTTAGCGTTGTCGCTTAGTTTTAGTTAGTATATAAGTTTAAGTCCTGGCTGGAGGCCTTAATTTATTAGGGAATCCACAGGCAAGTCCGCTTAAGCAGACGACAACCGCATAGGTTGACCTGCGAGATGCCAAACAAACAAACAAAAAAAGCAGAAACCAAGGTCATCAATTTCAAGTAAACACAAAAAACTTCACTTCATCGCTGAAAACAACCTTTCTATATTTTTTCTGTGGTAGCGACGAATTTTCTATGATTGGATCAAAAACGTCACGAGGGGGTGTTGGGCATTCCTCATCTTTGGCGAGACCCAGAATTTACCTTCTTTCATTCATTTGAATATTTATTGAAGAATTTACATCTAGCTTATACAGGCACGTGATTGGACAGAACATTTGTAACGGAGCAACTCTATGGAGTAACTCGTTGGTCTTATGGTTGTTGGCTCGTTAGCGCGACTTCTGAACGTAATCATGGGTTCGATTTTCAAGAACGTAACTTAGACGTTCTTGAAAATCGAACTCAGTATTTTTGATTTTTGGTTTTTTGTCAGGAATTTGCTAGTAGCAGCCGCCCAGACTCTGGAATTGGTCATGGCCGTAGAATACACTCCTTGTACCATGGAACTTGAACAAAACTCATCCCCTTTTGTAATTATGGGACTTAAACCTGGTGAAATGTGGGTAAACTATTGGTACACCTCTGCCTAATCCTTAAGGAACTGTCGTGATGTTATTTGTGTGTTCAACATAACTGACGAAATGTGGGAGTACCGAGCTTAAACCCACTGGGGATTCAGGAATGAAATTATTCAGAAAAGAACCAGAGTTACCTACATAACTTGCAGAGTAAGCAAACTGAAGTGCCAGTGGGCTGGACATGTTTGTGGTAAGACTGATAGCCAGTGGAGAAGACGGGTCCTGGAGTGGAGATCGCGCATCGTGTGAGACGCCCAGCAGCTAGATGGACCGACGACCTCAAAAAAGTGGCCAGGACAGACTGGATGCGGAAGGCAGAGGACAGGGTGCTGTGGCGCATCCTGGGAGAGGCCTATGTCCGGTGACCTGCGATAGGCTGAGTTGATTGAAACATAACTGCACGCGTAGCATTAGTACCAAAGAAACTAGTTTTATAGACAAACAACCTAAGCCAAGTTCATCGATTCATGTACCGTGAATGTACCTGTTAATTGAATTATGACTGTTTACACGATCAGTGTGCACTCAGCTTTATCTCCCGAGTTATAGTTGTCAGGGTATTAACGTATAACTTCGAGTTACTGTGGGTCAACAAACATGTTTATAGTAGGGTGACTACATTATTTATTTATTTAACCATTTATGTACACACATATAACAGACAAGAAGAATTAAGAGAACAGAAAAGTACGTACAAAGGTAATGCTTATTTCTAAAGAAATCTCTTCCAGCATACCTGCAGTAGGAGAGTATATGATAGATGTAGACAACATGTTATGAATAAAAGAGAAAACAAAATACATAAAAACGAAACAATTCAATAATATAAAAATAAACATGCAATGTCAAAATATACTTACATACATACATACTTCTAAAATAAATAACACTAAATATGTGTATAAATATAAAGTGATAAAAATAAATACATATACATATACAGTCTTATTCATAAACGTGTCTTAAATTTTAATCAATTGCTAAGCAAATGTTTAGCCAAATTCTTATTCATAAACGTTGTTTAGCGCTAAGAGTTCGCTAACCAATTGATTAGTAGCTGTCAAATTTAAACACCATCGGTAGCTTGTTAAGAGGATGCTAAGAGGCAATATGGCGGTTTTTATTTGAGTCAGCTGATCGATTCAATAGGATTATTGTTTGCCTCGAGGTTATTTTGTTACTAATATCGAGCTGTGCCTTAGTAAATATGGAATTCGACAATCTTTTATGACTTTCCAGAACGACGCAGAAAAAAATTAAATCATTTTTAAACGCCAGCGGGAAGTAGACCAAGGAAGACCTACAAAGCTCGTTAAAATCCGTTAAGAGAATGATTATCTACATTATATTTTCTTCATTCGAAGTACACATCATGAAAGGATTTATAGGGAAAACTCAAACAGGAGCAGGCTCAGTAGGTACCTAATCATGAGGTTTGAAGAGTACGAGTTTGTGAGGAAGCTCATAAGAGATAGTTATTATCCAATGTGTCATCCCATGTGCCCTTAATTATATGACGCCAGTTCTAAGGCCATAAACTATAAGAATAGCCACGTGGCACACAAATAACAAGAGACATTTTGTAGAACCAATTTATTTTGATATTTAATAAGGGAACATTTTTGTTATGAAGTCCCTATTTTTTTTTCCAATATTCTTCTTACAAAGTTTTGGACTGTGCCATTCTTTTCTCATGCCACTCTCATTTCTCATCAATTCCACGTAGCCTCAGCCCTAATGGTCTCTTCCCTCCCCGTCTTTGGGGTTGAATAGTATTGGTGCTAGGTGCTAATAGTGGCTTTCATAGCAGCAGTCAAACTTGTACCTGTTAACAAGTATAATAATTGTTATTAAAAGACACTGAAACCCTGTTGCAACAGCGATAGGAATTAGGCAGTAATATATAATAGACACAAGTACCTACACACATTTCCAAAAGAGTATTTTCAAGCTAGGACATGAAATAAACATAGCTATAATCGGCTACTGATGTTACATCCTAGGAATCACGCTGGACGAGAAATTACAATGGGGACCACATATAACATCTCTTGCGGGGCGGCTAAGCTCTGCCGCTTATGCTGTTAGAAATATAAGACAGTTAACAGATGTAGAAACCGCGCGTTTGGTCTATTTTAGCTACTTCCACAGCATTATGTCTTATGGCATTTTACTGTGGGGTCGGGCTGCTGACATTGAATCCATTTTTATTTTGCAAAAGAGAGCTGTCAGAGCCATATACAATCTTCCTCGTCGCGAATCTCTCAGGGAACTATTTAAAGGGATTAATATTATGACAGTACCTTGCCAATTCATTTATGAAAATATTATGTATGTAAGAAAAAATCTACATCTTTTTAATAAAATAAGTGATAGACATAATTTGAATACCAGAAATAAAGATAAAATAGATCAACCATTTTTCAGATTAGCTAAAGTACATACATCATTTATGGGGTACTGTGTTAAATGTTATAACAAAATACCTTGTGATATATTGCAATTAAATGAAAGAAAATTTAAAATTCGTATAAAAAGTACACTTTGCAGACAAGCTTATTACAAATTAGAGGACTATATACAAGATAAGAATGCTTGGAAACATGATGGTCCAGCTCCATAGGACAATCCCGTCTAGACAAAATCACACTGGTTGCTAATTGAATTTTTTTTATTATTTTTTTGTACTTACTCACACACTGACCTATTCCTAGTTAATATTTTAGGAAAGTCATATATTTTTACAGTGTTTGTAAATATGTGAGCACAATGTACCTATCGCGTCATTCATTTATCTGCCTTTGCTATATTTTTAGTTCTTCTTACCACTTGTGGTATAGTATTTTTATTCTTGGTGCATCGTTTTCACATATAAAAATATAATTAATGTATACAAATATTGAAAAATATTTTAAAAGAGTAACGGTGGAGTTTCTTGCCACTTCTTCTTCATACGAAACTACTTTTTGGAAGTGGCGCCTAGAATCAGTTATATTTTTATTGTAATTTTTGACGTTCAAAAGTGCCATTTTATGGGCCTATTTGAAATAAATGCTTTGACTTTGACATCAATTTTACATTCATTTGGTCAGTTTATATTAGTAAGTGTATATAAATTCAGGGATAAATACCTTTTCCAGTTTACTCCAATTATTGGAGCTAATTATTTTCATTGCTACCATGTCAAATACAGTGAAATAACGTAATAAATAATTATATTCAAATTAAAATTTTCCGATGTAATTTTTGACATACGTCTGTTAAAGTCACGACAGATACAAAAATCGTGGGTTTGACAACTTTATTCTTGAAATTCTGTTTTGTAGTCGACTATTTTGATTATAAACTGTGCTGAATACATAATTTCACCTCTATTCTGTTTCTCTACTAATCACCCGCTAACTAGCGTTTATAAATAAAGAAAAGTTAAGCATTGATTTAGAGCTAACTAATTGGTTAGCTAAGCAGTGGCTAACTAATGGTTAGCGAGATTTTTATAAATAAGGCTGATAGTGTACAAATGCAACTATGACACAGTGGAAAGATAGTGTTCTGTCACTCTCCTCTTAAACACCGCAACAGTTTGACAGTTCCTAATGTCAGGCGGAGGTGAATTCCACAACCGAACCGCGTGTACAGAAAAAGAATAAGAGTAGAAGTCAGTTGAGTGGGGAGGGGTTTTTAGGAGATTAGATAGGAACTTCGGAATCAATGCTGAGATTGAGTTTAGGGGTAGGTAGGGTCTTAATAGCAAACCCGTGACATATCTGGCACCTTTTCGCCGAGGTTCGTACCCCGAAGGGGGTGCCCTTAGCGTTGTCGCTTAGTTTTTAAGTTAGTACATAAGTTTAAGTCCTGGCTGGAGGCCTTAATTTATTAGGGCAACCACAGGCAAGTCCGTCTAAGCAGACGACAACCTCATAGGTTGACCTGCGAGATGCCATTTATAATAAAAAAAAAAAAAATGTACAGTGAACAGTAGCATCTTTATAAAATCTGGTGCCGTAATTTAGCATCAATGAAAATATCGATACAAAAGTAGAAAAAATGCGAATTCAAAAAAAAACACTAATTGTAACAGATTGGTATGTTATATAACTAAATCGAGAGATTTTTAAGATAATTATCAATTAACATAAAAATTGTTACAAATAGTCGATTTTTCTACTTTTG
Organism: Dasypolia templi; assembly: GCA_963555695.1. NCBI lineage: Eukaryota > Metazoa > Arthropoda > Insecta > Lepidoptera > Noctuidae > Dasypolia > Dasypolia templi. Next base: position 23,705,291 of record OY743143.1, on the reverse strand, counting down.
TATCACTTTAATGTTAAATGGCGGCAACAGATTTATAGTAATCGAGAGATATAAGCACATTACTCATGCGTAAAGTTGCTTGTGTATTTAAATTCACAAGTGGTGAAGATGGTCAAATTGATCGATGTACACTGGAAAATAGTACCTAATTGTATCAACATTAATGACTGGCTAACCTTTGCGGCACAGTATGACATTTTCCCCTAAAGCCCGTTCTGAATATTTTTGAAGCAATATATACAGCAGGCTGGTGTGGACATCGACGCTCCCCATAGCGTGGTAATGTTACGTCGGTAAAAAAAAAACAGCAATTGTTTTTTGAATAACCGACGAAAAATTTTAACGCCCTTGCGTTAAAGTTTTTCGACGGTTATTCAAAAAACATGAAATGTTCAGAATCATTTACTGAATCCATGGTAATAGTTTGCGCATCGGCGTCCCTGTCACTCTGAAATCATCAAATCACTTCTTCTGCTCTGGGTGGAGCGGGAGAGCGTGTCAGACCTTAACTGACTAAAACCCACCCGTGTTCCTTCAGTTGCCTGTGCCAGGGCGACGGTATCTCTTTGGAACAACCGACCCTGGCAGGGTCCCTGCCACCCTGTATTTCCACTCTTTCTGCTTTCCTCTTAGCTTACTCTTTTTGAACCTCAGAAATGTAAAAACTGTTTAGTAAAACCCGATTTTAATTTATAACAACAGCTAGGGTCGCCATTATTGTCGGAATTTATTCGGAATGTTCAGATGTTTCAGGTGATGTACAGTATTCCGACCGCAAACCAAATGCCCCTATAAATTTAGAAAGTGGAGGGAACAACCTTTTTTGCTTCATTGGTCACGCCCCAGGCAATTTAGATCCTTGTTTTTGGCTTGTATTTCCTTGATATACATTTAGAAATCCAGAGAGAAAGGATTTATTTTTATTTTTATTTAAAACGTTCTGATGTGGTGTATATACGTAATAGTTTACGTGTTCTGGGTACATTTAGATACTAAGATAGTGAAAATATTTGGAAAATAATCCATTTATTTCATAATCAACCTATAATGTCCCCACTGCTGGGACACAGGCCTCCTCTTTTCGAGGGAGTGCACTGTAATTTACCAACCGGGCCCATTGCGGATTGGTAGCTAGCACTGTGGTCTTTGAACTTTTCCTTTTAAGACACCGTTTGAAGAGCAGTGCTGACACTTATTATTTAGCGCTGCAGCATTAAGCTGAGATTGGGGCCTTTTGGGCATTGTACAGGACTATATTTTAATTTTATTATTTATGTACACACAGTAAAATACAAAGTTAAACGACTTAATTACCATTTGAGAACAAAGGTACTGCTTATTTCTCAAGAAATTTCTTCCAGCAGACTTGAGAAAGGAGAAGTGAAAAAGAAATGTAGGCAATAGTGTGTGAAAGCACGAAGAGAAAAATAAGAATAACGTGAAGTCTAAATATGCATGCAATATAAATAAGTAAACATATACCTATGTCTATATATATATATATAATATCACAGTTAGGAGGAAAGGCAATGCTCTTTTAATCGACATTTGATGTAATGTGTGTTATGTTGAATAGAGAAATAGTTTTTAAATCACGAATGCTAGGCGGAAGTGAGTTCCACAGTCTTACAGCTTTGTTTATATTTTAATTTTGTTTTATTTTTATAACACATGGGACTTAAACATAACTGGCGAAATGTGGGTGTACTATAGGTACACCTCTGCCTAACCCTTCTGGGATTACAGCCGTGATGTTATGTTTATTATTTTATTTTAAGAGTGTGTTTATTTAAGTTTAAACTATGTACTGCGTACACCTGTGCGAGTTTCAATAAATGCTTTTTCTTTCTTTCTATAAAATTATTATTTACACAAAGTGAAGCGCCTGCCTGGTTTCCCACGACCTACAACTCCTAAGTCGGGGCCGTTACCACTGGGCCACCCACCACTGCTCTCCATTTAAAAGTGGCCACTAAGCCTTATGGCTACCAAAGTTCATCATGAACATCATCATCGGTAGCCTTGTTCCACCCACTGTTCAGGGTTACAGTTCGCGCACTGGTTAAAAACTTATCCTGTATGGTACATTTCAGTCTAAAACACAGCTACCTACAAACATTAAAAAAAAGTAAGTGTAACCTTCATCTTTTCTACTATTCAAGCCTAAAGCCGACCACCTGTAATACCCAAAAAAACGTGACAAAACGACGTTAACGTGAAAAAAAGAACGCCAGTCAGAAAAGTTCAGCGTTTCAATACATACCCAATTTGGCTGATGGGTGTCCGTTTGACCGAGACGTATGTCCTCAATAAGGGATGGTCGGCCCACTATCGGGCCAGTATCGCTGACAAAGCGAAATGTTATGAGTTTGGTTGAATCGTAAGCCACCACTCCTAGAAACAAATAGTGATCAAATAAATGACCGGGTTTTTTTTATGAAAGGATTTACTTGAACTTTATTGATGCTTTATTAGTTTGGTTTTCTAATCTAAAGTTTGTTTTCTGTGTGTTCGGGACATCAATAATTTTCTTTGTGACAGAACAATAAAAGTGTTTTCATAAACTATTTTGCATCCGTAAGACGTCCTTCGTAACATTGGGTCTAGTTGAAAACCAGCGTCAGGCACTTAGTTGTCCGCGCAGCCGTGAGGCACACAATACTATTTTCTTCTGTTTTTTTGTTCATGTAAATATTGTGTGCTAGCTTTGTGTGTCAGTGGCATTTCTTGAACTTTTTTAGCAGCATAACTATAGCAATATCAGCATTTAATGTTTCCACTGCTAGGACACAGGCCTCCCCTCTATGAGAGAGAGTGGGCCGTAATCCACCACGCGGCTGGGCCCGGTTAATTCCCTAACAGTTAACTTGAATTAAATATGAAAATAAAAAACGGAAGGCGACACAAAACGAAGATCTCAAAATTGTAATAAAAAGGGAGAAAATGGTCTAATCACCCTAAACGCCGGAGGCTTAATTTTTATAAATTTTAAGCAAATGTAAATTTCGCACAAAAAGTAGAAGTTTCAGTCCTTTTATAATTAGACGTCGTAAAAGAGTCAAAGTTTGATTTATACGAATAAAATAATTACCGAGAGACTTTAGAAGGTTAGATTTAGGAGATAAAAAGGGTCTGAATCTGAATTGATTCTGTGAAAGTTAGGAAAAAGTCGCTTTGTTCAAAATGAAAGTGAATCTGATTTTCATTTGAATAAATTGCTGATAAGAAATGGATCTTCTTGGATTTGACTATGGCACTCGTAGAACAGTTGATTAAAGATAATGTAGTTGGCCCTGTTCGGCTGTAGGTGTGTATGTTCTTTTCTTAAATGTGTTTTCACCGATTTCTCCGTTAATTGTAGATCGTTTTTTTTGGTTTGTTTAAAAGGGTATGCTCTCGAGCTGGTCCCTTATAAATTTGATATACTTTGCTTGAACTGTAATACACATAGTAAAAAAATATTGGTGTTCGAATTTGTGAGGGGTAGGTTACCACAACTAAAAAGTGAACAAAAAAACCATTTTACAAAAAAAAACAACCCACTTCCAAAAAACACTAAAAAGTATCGGTGACTTAAAAGGAAAATACAAAACCAAAGTTATTTTTCACTTTGTAGTATTTTTCTTTTGTTTCAAAAATATTTGTTAAGGTAGCTGGTAGGGTAAGATTTATAAGTTAGTTTTATAGATACATCTAGTACCGTAGACACTAGGAAGGATAATCAATGCCGAATTTAATTATGATCGACCGTCAACCATTCAGACAAGTTCCTTTACGATTTAAGTATTTAGTTTGTTCAAGCCGAGAACGAAGTGACTCAAAACATTTTCAGGAAATTTTTTAAAACTCGACAAACATACTGCATTAAAATTAGGTATGATTCTAAATCAGTGTAGAGCATGATTGAGTTTTAACGGACGCCGGATGCTGGGGGCTTTATTTATTACTCAGTAATCGTTCAAGAGCGAGCCCTGGACTGTGGGCACTTTTCAAGGCGGCCGGCTATTTTTATATGTGGACACACGTGCCTTGCCAGATGTAACGGAACACATAATATTATATATGAAGCTCTGTGTGAAGCAAATGGTAATACTAACACTATAATGTTAAATCACATTTTCGTTACTGCCGATTATATTATTAGGATCAATGTATTTTTACACTATACAGGCTGGCAGGAACATCAACATCAACGCGCATGATCCTGTAGTGCTATTCTGTAACCATCTCTCCGTAAAAATTAAGGTGAAGTGAGCTGTCAGTGCCACTGCTGCTAGGGATTGACCAAGGCGGGATTACATCGACCGCTCACTCCACGCAAGTCTTCACGATGTGGTTTTTAACAGAATCGACATGCTGAACCCCCCTGCGTTGACAGCTTTCGTAGGTTATAAAAAAATGCTTTTCCATACATTTCGACCGCGTAGGCATTGCACTTTTTTTTATAACGGTCGCTTAATGTATAACGATAGAATCATGTGCTGACTTCATGGCTACCCATCGTCCCTGCCACCCTTGCATGGTGCCTAAATAAACCGCCAATCTATTCTGTAAAATATCACCGAGAAAACTAAGTTGAAGTGAGCCTAAAGTTAGTGGTCAATAGCGTAAATCCATATCATCAGCATGTCGATTCTGTAAAAATCTTACTGTGAAAACATGTCATCCCGTCTTGGTCAATCCCTAGCATCAGTGGCACTGACAGCTCACTCCACGCTGACTTCACCTAAGTTTTCACGTTGAGATGGTTACAGAATATCAGTAGTGATGTAGGCAGAAATCGAAGTTGGCTTTTTGGGTTATTATGTCTTTAGTACCAACCGTAATAAATATTCAAAATCAAACAAACAGTGCAGTTTAGAAACTGACAATTATTATTTTCTCATAAATATATACAGTATTTGATTAATCAAAGTATCAAATCAGAATTTAAATGGTCATGGATATTGCAATAACTTAGCAACTTGTCAGTACTACCTACTTACATTCATGGCTTCGCCTCATTGCTGTTTCAATCTCAACCACATTGTACATATTAAAATATACCTTGTTGTACACCACAAAAATAGGTACTTACATACCAAGAAAAAAAAGCTACAAAATAAACAAGGGGCGTAACCTTAACCTTATAAATATTGTAATGTCAACAGTATACTAAAGAACAGTGTAATAAATTGTGCACAAAAAAAAAACTGTCTTGCCTTTTCCCGCTTTTTATTTGACCTCCACATACCAGCTACTGCGGTTACACTATGGACTACCTGTAACGACTATTAAAGATCTACGAATGACAGCTGGGATCGACGGTATATACTACTTTCTCGTAAGTTATGGATGGTCACCCAACTACGAACTGACCGCGGCAAGCGTAGCTTAACCTTTAGCCACGAGCCCCTCTTTGCTGTTACATACATTGTCAATTTCGAAGTGATAGAGTCTATTCATATCTAAAACTATTCTGGTTGCGTATGAAGCAGTCGTCGGATTTACCTAAAGACGGGTAGTTTAATATAACCTGGATATCGAAGCACGAATTTAACTGAAAACGCTGACACTCTAACGCACTTTGTCAGAGCTTGTTATTAGTTCTGTCGTTCTTGAAGGCTTTATGGTAATAATTATGTAGTGTAGGTGAAGTTCAGGGAAATTAATTCAGTCTGCGCGCGTGTTTATACTTCAATACTATATCCCTGCAAGCACTTTGAATCACTTTCGGCAGAATGATCTTGATTATTTACTTTGGAATACACGGAACACAGCACACTCTCTTCACACCTGATTTGTGTACGTCAAGATGGCGGCAAGCAGTTATTTTCGATTTCAGGCGTGCGCAAGTTTTTCTTTTCCGTATTTTTAATAAAACGTGTAATAAATAGCTATAACAAGGTAACTTGACATATTAAAGACTCAAAAACTGCCTCGTATATCCACAGGCGACGTGGTAATATACACGAGTATGTACACAAGCTGTCTACAGTTGTCTACATAGTATGTAAGTAATATGAAGTATGTTGATTTTCCGACATCTGGGAGATGGCAACGTGATGACGTCACTCGGAGCGTCGGATGCGCTCATCCGAATGTAACGTGACCTTATGAAATACACGAATGAAAATTTTACGTCGAATAAGTTGAGATGTAAATAAATTGCATTTACGTATTTCAAATTATCTTGGTAACTGAAACCGATTGGTTTGAATGAATCTGTAATTTATTTGAGGCGTGATCAAAAGATTTTATTTAGGTAATTGACACTAGCGTATCGTGGCAACAAATAAGATTCAAAACAGCGATGCATTTGATGTAAGTTGAATCGAATACCACGAAAGAAAAAAAACGTACTTATATTGTTGATTGAATTCCCTTTTTTAACTTTATTATTCAAAGAAATGAACAGCCACGGTTGAAAAAACGAATTGACAATTCGTTACTTTGCTTTTAATGACAACCTCAAAAAGGGAAAGGTAGCCTTAGTCAACCACAGATAATCTTGAAACAACTACTTAATAAACCCAAGTTTACACAGATAGTACAATCCTATAACTTATCACTCACCTAAAAGGTAAAGTAAAGCCGAGTCAAGAAAGCTGAAGTTTACAATAAATTAGACGTTTGTAATGCTGAGAACTGTAATAAATAGAGCCACCTGTTACTGAGTCTCAACTGTTCGGACAATGTTCGATAAGTATTCTAGCATTTCTGTTTAAAGCCAACATGGGACAGGACAATGAAACCGTTGCTGTATTATTTTGGTTAATTTTACAGTTTCACTTTCGACCTGACTTTGCTTCGCATGGTTTGTACGACTGGACAAAAAACATCGAGATTTATTTATTATACATAGGTATATTCGTTTTTTATTAGTATTATGCAATGTTCAGGAATAAATTCTCTAAATGGTGGTGAAATAGTTTCAAAATCCGCTTCGCAGTTTACAAGAACGACGCGACCACACGCACCGACACGAAGAGTGACTTTAATTCGACGCCCTCAAGCATTAAAGTGCCAATATTACCAATGAAACTAAACGCAATCAGCAAATCTTAAACGCGTCTAAAGCGCGAAGAGCTGTCAGTGTCAATATTCCACAGAAAATTATTACACTCCCTAGTTTATATGCTGATCGGGTTCAGTTTCATTGGTAAAATCCACCCAAGTCGGTAATCATACAACTCAAATTTTACAGGAGAGTTTTTATTCTGTTATTGATGATTATGAATATTTATTCAACGAGTCGAAGTATTGAGGTCGTTGATACATCAAACCAAATCCATTTTTTTGTAACTCAATTATGATGTCAATATTAAATTATCTGTGTGAAAAACCTTGCAATTTAAGAAAATAAATATTACCTACGCTCGCCATTTTGTTAATAATATCGTTACATTACAATACGGACTTTTCCAACGCAAAGTAATGGCGTAGGTATTATTGTGGTCATTTTGACATTTTTTGTTGTCGAAAATTGGACCAAACGCGTTCAAAGTTGATGCGTATTGCAATTTTATTAATCAATTATTTACATACAAAAACTTGTTAGATCCCATTACGGTTTGAGCTTACACAAAATACCTATACAACAACAACGTTCTATCGTTTACCAAGAATTGCACGAAATTAATTTTACGCCAATAAGTCGGCAATAGCAAATTACCAAAAAAACAAGCAAAACACTTTTGTATTGTTAAGTACGTAAATACACTTTTCTTGTCATAATTTTGTTTTTAATTTCCTAACAATAAAAGTGGTTTACATGACATCTCCGTAAATATCACTACGAAAAATGTAAATAAATTCAGGATCGTTGTGATAAAAAATAAATTGAAGTTTTAACACATTCGTAAACAATGTGAAACAATAAGGTCCAGCTGAAATCTGACTAATAATCTCGGTAATTCATTTTCCTGATTATTTTAGCGGATGGTGAATAATAGCTGATACCTATGAAATAGGCATTATGTTTACTTTATCTACATACTTTGGTAATTAAATCAGATTGAGAACATACGTTTTATCATGGATAATTTCATGGTTATTTACCTATTCTGCTTCATAGTCATCCCAACATTAGAACGTGGCAATACCAATGGCCCATGGAAAGACACAAAAACTTTGTTTTAAAATATTCCAAGATACAAAAATATTTCATCTGTCTCTTTTAAAATACACAACAATAACAGTATAATCAAGAGTTTCATAACTTGTCAGGAAAGACAAACGGCTTCCAAAATATAGACATAATAGACAACTAATTACATTAATTTTAAACTTGTTTAAAATTTTCCTGCCAAACTCACTCGTATTTTAAATCTCCTCGCGATGAATGTTCCTCGCTTTATCTTTTCGACAGTCGCCCATACCAAAGTTTGATAACTTTTTATTAAAATAATACAATAGTAGCGTTGTTCTTCAAGTAAGTACCTACATATTATGATGGTCTCGCAAACGTTATTCAGTGGAACACGATGCAATGTAAAAAGATGCCTTTATTATGTAGGTTCTGTCCAGGTTTGCCTACCTTCATTAATATACCTACAGGTTGATTGGTAATTGTGTGTATTCCTTGAAATGGGTGATAGTAGAACTAATTTGCAACATTTTTGAGCTTGAGATTCAAAAATGGAGTTTTGGAATTTTTGTAGTTTATGGTCGGTCGAGAGGTGGGAATATACAAACAATTGTAAATTTTCCACCTCTCGACCATAAACTTGTTGGGAGAAATCTGCGGCGCTTTGGACTTATAACTTTTAAGATTCAGTCTTATAACTTTTAAGACTAATAAGTGGTTTCGACAGTAACAAGAATTTAAAGGCGAAAGCGCCAGGGTTGCCCGCAAATTAATATTTTCTTACTTTTTTTTGCAATTTACCTGCAAATTGCAAAAAAACTTTAGAATATATCAATTGTTTGTCCGGTTGTATGTTGAACAAAATATGTTTAATTTAAATGTGTTTTATTTAAATTCCTTGTTTGACAGTAGGTTTCAAATCAGACTTATAGCTTATAATATTCCCACTGCTGGACCACAAGCTCTTCGAGAGTGAGCTGAAATTTCCCAACATTTGTTCCTCATGATGATTTTCTTTACCGTTTTGAGAGCAGTGATGATGAAAATATGTACACAAAGTAAGACCTACAACTCGTAAGCCGGGCCGATACCACTAGGCTACCACTGGCAGACTTAAACTGAAGAATTATTGTTTCTTTATCACAAGAAGTCGCGCGTTATTAAAAGAGGACGGACGCGCTTCATTTTCCGAACAATTTCATTTTTGAACATAACGCCAGGAAACGACTTGGGATTGTAGAGTTACGTGATGCAAAATAACTCGTAATAGCTCGTAACTTGTTTATTACTACGAGCGTTTACTTCCGAGACTTATTGATTGTGGGATATCATAACAACTGAAAATTGTCCGTATACGCAAATCACAACTTTCATTCTTGACAGTTGTATGAAATGTCTATTACAGGTCAAATTTACGTACATAATGAGTCAATTTGCTTTAAAAAAATCCTTACCATAGAAAGATAACAAAAAACGTGCTGCACCAACACTGTTATTGACATTCACACATCACTTTTATCGCCGTCATCATCCGTTAAGAAAAGCGGAACGGCCAACCTCGATACGTATCCGGCCACATACCGGCACGATAGCCAAAAAGTCTAAGCAAGTCTAAGTTCAATGGAACGGAGTGCATTTCGTAAGTTTTTGTACGGCTATCGTTGCATTATTCAATTCCTTATCAATCTCTTTAGGTTAGCTACCGAGCACGTGTTGTGTTCAGCGTGACATTCGTATTTGCATTCAAAGACTTTATTCGGAATTCATTTTGTACATTTCATTTGCTTCAAGATTTGGTTGCTAGCTCCGTAATGTTAACAGTAAAGGATTGATTTAAATGCTGCTGACTTTTTTGTTTGTTTATTTGTTTTACAGGACATTCGGAATAAATAGACGGGTACCCCTGGTTACTGGCTATATTACTAATTAAATGTTGGTAAATATGTGATTCTTATAACAAAATGGCATTAATTAAGTTCAAAGCAATCTACTAACTCTCGGAGATCTTTTAGAAACCAATTAAAACAGATATTTCAAGTGCTGAATGGAACCAAATTCCATTATACGAAGTTATAATATAATAAATATAATTCTACCATATTAACGTATAAAATAGATAGTAGCTTTTTGTCGTGTCTTTGTAGAGATAAATTATGATCAAAGAGTGAAGCCTTTTGATGTTCCCGAGGGTTTACTGACTTAATTCCTCTGTGACATAATTTTGCGTATTACTCATTAATTGAAATAAGGTTTTATGTGTGATCCACCCGTCAATTACACGTTTTGATATTAATAAATTAGATGTTGCCGCCTTTATGGGGACTTTGCAAACGCCCGCCGGGGAGACTGTTATTATTTAGAAAGATTATAATACCTCCCTGTAACACACACATTTCAACCGGTAAGAAGGTCAACTTTTAGGTATACCTACAGGTTCTATGTAATAGGGTTGGGTTTCCGCACGTAGTCCTTTAAGTAAACCATTTGCGTGGGCCATGGCGGCCGTCAGTGGTTATTCCAACCAGCTCAGGAGAGATTTAATAACTTACTACTACACTACTTAACTAACTTCTGTAGGGATCCCGAAGTTGATTAAATCTCCTGTATCCTAATTGCGTAATACAAAATCAATCAAGGACTGCCTGCAGCCCGGTGTCGAGGTCCACCAGCTCTCCGCTTGTGTGTGAGTGGACTTCCGTAGCCACCTGCGTATCTGATTGAAGTGGATGGGTATAGGTATACAGGTTGAACCAGAAAAGTGTGCTCAAATTTAAGTTTATGGTACAGACCCACAACTTTCAGCTCATGGGACCAACATCGTAATCACAAAAAAATATCAACTGTACCATACAAAAGTTCAGTACCCACTCGACCCAAATGTATGGGACAATTGATTATTTATTTTTGGCAATTAATAAAAATAAATCCCACAGAGAAAGTTTTCCAGTTTGAGGGTATGTACCAAACCCTTAAACTTGACCACACGTTTTTTGTACACCCTGTATACAGAGTGTCCCGTAAGTCGACGTCAATCCGGAATCGGGTAATCATAGTTGTTAACATACAATATATATAAAAAGGATTAATTATGGACTGCCTCGTTGGTCTAGTGGTCGCAACAGCTACTGCTGAGCATGAGGTCCTGAGTTCGATTCCTAGGTCGGGCAAAGTGTTATTGAGTTTTTCTATCTAGAATTTCTCAGTAGCAGCCCGGAGTCTGGATTTGTGCCCGATTGATGGCAATAGGCTCGCCCCCTATTACATGGGACTTAATCATAACTGGCGAAATGTGGGTGTACTATAGGTACACTTCTGCCTAACCCTTCTGGGATTACAGGTGTGATGTTAATGTTTTCAACTGCATAATAACGACTATATAGCTACAAAATGAATATATTTACGACACGTCACGAACACATTTGTCATAACAAAACATGTTACAAAAACAACAGCGGCTTCTTAACGGCTCTTCTAGCAGGTACGAGTATTTATTTATAGTTCCGCGGTATCAGCCTTGGGCCAGCCAAGCTAGTTCCATCTGTTCTGGAAAGCAACAAAGCACAGCCCCAAGTGGAACTGTTATTGTCAGAACCGAGACGCACTAACTCGACTGAGCGAGTTTACCATTAAACTTCGTATTAACACAGGATAAATATTTTAATGGGTGTATAAGTTGTAAGCTAAAGTCGTTCAGGTCAAGACTCTGACGTCTTCCAATGTTCCAGATAAGGTCGTCTTTTGTTATTACGTCACACGCGTCAAGATTATACTGCGACATTTTATTTCTTCAGTCTTTGTAAAACACATCTATCCTAATTTCCTAACTTATCTTAACTAACATTATAAATGCGAAATAAGTTTGTTTATTTGTTACGCTATCACGCCAAAACGGCTGAACGGATTCGGATGAAATTTGGCACACAGATAGACCATGACCTGGGTTTCATAGGGTACCCTATCCAGGATAAAACCCTACCTGGGTTTCATACGAAGTCGCGGGCAGAAGCTATTGAGACCTCAGTCTGTGCCTCAGTGTTTTTAGATAAAAGCAAATTAATAATGTCTCTGTTCTCATTCTTAGAAAATATATTGTAGTTGTCTTTTGTTACCTATTTATTATCTAGGCGGTATTGTCCCAACCAAAGATAGGAAACCTATTATTAAAAAGAAACCCCAGTTTTATAGAAATAGATCCACAACAACATGATTTATGTTTAAAAGCGAAAATAGTTTTTATAGTTATAGTTTTTCCGTTTATAAAAAATTTAGTTTAGGATCTGTCAAGTTCTCGCTATTTTGCGACTACAGTTAGGTTATTATCAATACGAACTTTCACCAAGTATGAAATATGAGGAGACTAAAGAACTGGCGAATAGAAAATTGTGTGGCGTAGCAAGTTTTCAAAGTTCAGTTGTGCGCTTACTTATGTATGAACATGTTACAGTTGGATGTTTGCCATAGTTTGGAGAATTCAGATGCTAAGAGAAGAAGAGCTCAGTCCAGACTGTATTCCGCTTTTGAGTTTCATTTAATAATGAAATAGCGTTATTTAAATAAATTCGGAAGCAAAACACTGCGAGTCCCCTTGACAAGATCTGACCCAATTGTAAAAGATTTTATTTGCAAAGCTTTTAGAGACGACATTGCGACTATGTTGGCCTAGTTCAAAGAACACTTTATTTATATACTTCTGAAAAAAATAATCTGATAGGAAATAAAAACAGCCATGAAATACGTGTTTATGTTCAAGTTTGATAATGTTTTTTTGATAATTATCAAACTTTAAAATAAACACGTAAAGTAAGGTAAAGTCACGTAATTTATTTTTTGTATTTTTTGAGTAGGTACCAAATTCAAAATTGCCACATCTATCTCAATAACCCGTAGGAAACATTTTTGCGCATTTTAATTTAAACTAATATTTGAAGAAAGTCAAATGGCCGTCATAATTATAATAATAAAGTTTGGGCAAGTAAAATATCACAAAAGAGTTAGGAACTTATTTTTTTCCCCAAAATTATGAATTAAGCCTCATTTACACGCAGCGCTATATTTGCATGTGACACGACATCACATCAGTTAAATCAACAATAAAGGTTGAACCGTCTAAACAGTGTTAAGACCAAAGATTTAGTATAAGTATTTAGTATAAGTTGTAAACAGGGTGTTAAAAGACCCATCACACAGCCGTCAACTAGGCATTGTGTACATCAAAGTAACATAACACAAGAATATTTGCTGGGAAACGACTTTTATTTTTGGTGTGAAACGCTGTTTGCGGTAGTGCGCAATGTAACACACGTAAAACATTCAGCTTTTAGGGTGCATACAACGGTACACAACAACACAACACACACAACTTACAAAACTTATAACCCGGAGGTCTTGGGTGTATTTAAAGTTGTGTTACTTAGAACATTAAAAACTAGTCCCTTGCTGCCCTCTCCCAGCGACGCCCTAAGCCGAGGTTCGTACCCCGAAGGGGGTGCCCTTAGCGTTGTCGCTTAGTTTTTAAGTTAGTAAATAAGTTTAAGTCCTGGTTGGAGGCCTTAATTTATTAGGGCAACCACAGGCAAGTCCGTCTAAGCAGACGACAACCTCATAGGTTGACCTGCGAGATGCCATTTATAAAAAAAAAAAAAAAAGAACATTAAAAACTTATTTTTGTAAAAAGACGTCAGTTAAAAACAGTTTAAGTTGTAATTTTGACCTTCAATATCCGTAACCAGAATGTTTCTAGTTATGGTCCAGTACAAAATAAATTATTAGAATGAAGGGGAGTTCAAGTGACTCTCGGCGCCGTAAAATGTCTTTTTTAGAAACGTTAAACTAAATCTATGGTTTAGACGATGTAAGTCATTTGTTGCTTCGGTTTTATAGTATTCCACGGGCAGAAAACATGAATCGTGTGGCTACATATGTAGTTTGATTAAGTAGTAAAATAAATGTAAAGGGTTATTTCAGTCTTAGGTTACCTAGGATTAACAATAATAATGTGACTTCTTCAACACTGTCATCCACCTTTTCTATCAAAATTTCGGCTTACAAACTTGGTCCCGACCTGTGTAAGGTATCTTAACCTCTCTTAAATGAGAAGAAACATAGAGAACCGAAAAAAAGAAACAGGATAGAAACAGTTTACACAGACTAGGTAGGTCTGGCAACCACTAGATTGCCGTGGGAGAGCAGTGGTGACCCAGTGGTAACTGTAACAAGTGGCTGTGACTTACTAGTTGAATTGTAGGTGTAGTTGTTGTTCATCACTGCTCTCAAAACGGTGAGGAAAAACATCGTAAGGAAACCGGCATGTCTTAGAACCAAAACTTCGAAGTAATGTGACATCTACCAACCCGCACTGGGCCCGAGTGGTGGATTACGGCCCACTCCCTCTTACACAGAGGAGGCCTGTGTCCCAGCAGTGGTATCATAATAGGTTGATTATGTTATCAAGTGGGTGACGTGCTATTCTCCTTGGTAGGCTGTGTTATTGCCTGTATTAAGGAGTAACAGACAACAACAGTTGGTCATTAGGTCTACCAACAAATTTGTTACTTAAGTGTTACCTGACTGGAGAGCAATTGTAAATCGATGAAAAGATAGTTCGCATGTTGAAAAAAAACAGTAACGAAATCTCTATTTCAAGTTTTCTTACCAAAAAAACTAACCTACTTATATGTGTGTACTTTGTGGTACATAAATAAAATATTGCGTAATTAATTATTGTTCCTTATAAGCCATAACTACGAAATAGGTTACTCTATGTATAATCACACTATAGATAAGAATGTTCATTCACTGTTCAAGGAACGGGGTCGAGCCTTCGACTTGTCATATGCCATTAAAAACCTATTTCATAACCTAGAAATTGGTTTCAAAATGCCAATAAAATAAACTTCGTAAAATAATAGTTAAAACCAAACAGTAATATATAATCTTGGAGTTAATTTTTGCATAGCTATATGTAGTTCTAAGAATTTGAAGTTACAAGCTTAACCGTGAGGAAGGAAACCGTGTTTTTTGCTCCGACATAATATACTGATAGATATGAAATTCTGCCATTTTGTATGAACTGAAGAGGTAGGGTTCGACTTGACGCGATTTAGGTACCCGTCTGTGGAAATTACAAAGTATGTCAAACTGAAACTGAAATCTTTCTTTCTATCATAAGAATCTTCAGAATGCGATAAGGCCGCCCATTGTATATGTTGTAGTGTTCGTTTTTTGTTTTTTGTTTTTGTGTTTTTTTGGTGTACAATATAGTACATATAAATAAATAAGTTTTACTCCGGGCTGCTACTGAGAAATTCTAGATAGATAAACATAATAACACTGCCCGACCTAGGCCTGTGGTCTGGGTCTGGTTTTTTGTCCGGTTGATGGCAATAGGCTCGCCCCTATTACAAGGGACTTAAACATAACTGGCGAAATGTGGGTGTACTATAGGTATACCTCTGCCCAACCCTTCTGGGATTACAGGCGTGATGTAAAATTTAGTTTGACGAATGGAAAACGATCATGCCATATGTCTGTTGTTCTGGGTGATGCGTGTTTGAATTTTTATCTTTGGCTAATCTAATTAGCAGACCGCTGTTTTATAAATAAATACTATCGGGATTCATGATTTTTTATACTTTTCGGTAGTTAACTACGTTAGTATAGGTATTCCTTACTACTACATCTTTAATTTTCTATTAATCTATTAAGAAACGAATAGGTACCTAAGTAACTATATATATTTACGTGTATGTATGTAGGTATGTCTAAGCTATAATAGTTTATTTAAACTAGGTCAAAATTTGCACAAACCTTGTGCATCTTCTGATGTCTGCTTATTTTAAATGCTAACACTCAAAGTTGAAGGTAACACATCAATGGCTGTTTAATATCTTATACGTTAATGCTTAGACAAGTTATATATCAGTAGTGCTATTCTGTAAATTACTCATTTTGAAAAAGTAGGAGACGTGACGAAACAAGCGAATTGACACTTTTAAATAGTATTACATATTTTATCTGTGGGCTACTCGCGTGAAGTTTATTTATTTGCGGGCGAATCGACAATTCTAGAAATATTTATAAGGCAATTCGCACGTTTTGAACTTTGCGCATTAAAGTTAAGAACAAAGTACACTAGAAACTACGTTTACCAATTGTTATTTGGTACTTTTTCACAAAACAAAACATGCGAATTGCATACCTATACATACTCAAACGGACATGACGGGTCCTCCACAAAAAAAAAATACTTCATGCGAGTCGCCTGCAGAAAGTAGGATATTATTTAAAAAATTCGATACGCTTGAGCCGGGCGAATAAATTCGTGCGAATCGACTAATAAGACGAACTGAGCTGGCCTTCCGTCTGATGCCGGGAGTTTCTAGCCGATTCTTCTATAAAGAGATCTACGTTTTGAAATGGGCACCTAGCTTCAACTTTTTGACTAACTGACCGACTCTATGACATTTCAAAAATGCCTGTAAATGGTTTGGCATAAGCATAGCATAACGTTCCCACTGCTGAGACACAGGCCTCCTCTGTATGAATCGACTAATAAGACGAACTGAGCTGGCCTTCCGTCTGATGCCGGGAGTTTCTAGCCGATTCTTCTATAAAGAGATCTACGTTTTGAAATGGGCACCTAGCTTCAACTTTTTGAGTAACTGACCGACTCTATGACATTTCAAAAATGCCTGTAAATGGTTTGGCATAAGCATAGCATAACGTTCCCACTGCTGAGACACAGGCCTCCTCTCTATGAGAGTAAATGGTTTAACTGAAATAAATGCTTTAAGTTTGAGTTTGATGCTAAGGATTGGCACTATTGGCAGCTCAGTTCACCTAGATTTTCACGGTAAGACAGGTATTTAACTAAGAAGTAATTTTTACAAAACTGAATTATAAAATATGACAGAAATCCACTCAATGTTTGCCCGCTGAAATATATATAAATAAAAAGGAAGCTCTTGCCTCAACCTCTGTATAAAATATCGTAAAAAGTGAGCCTTTCACTGAAGAAGTAATGTCATAAATATATTTTTTGACCCAGAACCCGTGATAGATGTCTCTGTTTATTCTATAAGAGGATACAGCCAAACAACGTAAATTGTTGATTGATTTATTTTATTCATCTGTCATTTTGTCTATTCATCTGTCAGTTTGTCTATTCATCTGACAGTTTCTCTATTCTTCCGTCGACAAATTTCTTAGCTATGGTGGTCATGCTCTTGCCGGGGTCGCGGGGTGTTCGAAAAAGAAACCGTGGCCCTGGCACAGGCAACTGAAGGAACACGGGTGGGTTTTAGTTAGTTAAAGACTGACACGACACGCCCTCATTCAGAAGTCATTAAAAATTGAAAATTTCCCACCCTAAAAAATATGTATTCATGTTACGAATGCTGCTACTTTGTCGAGAAAAATATTGACGGCTAGAATTGACGGCTAAACAGGAAGTGGATTCAAAGTCATTAAAATTCTGATTGATCCGTAATAGAATTTACACTCCGTTAACATCCACACCCTTTACTTAGATTTTAATCCCCGTAAACATGAAAGGTTCTGGAGGTCAGTAGGTCCATATTTTAAAGGGCGATTATGTCAAGAGGTCGTTATGTGAATAATTAGCTTGTCATCCTTCTGTGTTGAATCAAAAGCATGTTTTAAACTTTACATTTCACGTACAACGAGACCATAAATCCAGTCTTGTGAACATTTTTTTTTGTTTTGTAATATCATGAAAACGCGCGAGAATAGTTATCTTTTTAGTCCATAATTTTTCACCATGTTTATCTTTGTATTGTACATGCCTTGCAACAATATCATTTAAATACCTATATCAAGAAAGGCAAACCTCTATACATCTACGTGCCATTTTTTCCAAATAAAAATTGAATGTGGCCATGACGTTCCATCAACAATATACTTTATTATTTATACCTTTATTATTTCACATTAATGCTACCAATAATAGTTTTTACTATTATTAGTGCGACTTTTGCTGTTACAAACTACATTTCCAGGAACCTACATTCCTGAAAATATGGAGTAGCCAAATTATTTTGTCACGTGCCATCATGGTTCGCCATCCCTGTCCTATATAATCATTAATATATATACACAAGAATACATAACTTAAACATAAAAATGTACCTATATCGAACACAATGAAAATAATGTTGCGATTGTTACCAATATCAACTACCTGCTATTACGATTGTAACTCGGCCTTACATCATTCAGATAAAAAATAAACACAACAGAAACGGCATTGAGTGACATATTAATTTGTTTATATACTTACATAATAATTGTCAAGTGCATTTTTTTGCAGCTATTATACAGCACGTTCAACTAATTAGCATCTCAAAGATTAGTTGGGTGGAATGAGAAGGCATACGATTGCCATTTGTGGGTATTTATGAGTCACTCTGCAACTTGGTGACTTAATACTCTGACATACAAGGCCGTCTTAGATTGTGCACGATTATAAACTAAAATCAACTGTTTTTGTAAGTAACTAGTTTTTGTTGGAATTCGGAATATTCACGCAGCTGTCCCGAATTGAGAAATTGATGCGTTACACCTCATGGGAAGATTTAGACCCATATAATATGTAAACCTACATATATTATTTTAGAGTTGCTACCAAAATACGTATATTTTAAGACTTTAAAATGTTACAAAGATAAGCAACTTTTATAGATGCTCTCGAAAATAATGGCTCTTCTAACTCGAGGAGAAAGAGTTAATGATTTTAATGGGTTTACAACTAAATATTTTATTCAATGTTTTGAGTGTGGGCGGTTTTTGGATCAATATTGTTTAGTATTAGGTGAAGCAGACTAACTTTCTTTTGACGTAAGATGTGTAGATAGGCGTATACATTGAAATAAATGTAATATCTAAAATTCTAATCCATTTTCCACTTACCTAACCGTCAAGGAAAATCTCTAGCAATATTTAATTGCTAATTATCAACAAGATCTCAGTTATTTCAAAATGCGAAAACAAAACTTCACCGAACCACTTCTCACACAAACTCCCAGATATCAGTGCAAACAGTTCAACTAAAACACATTATACCACATTCGCCATACACAACATTAATTCGAAATTCTAAATCGGCGCGAAAAACATCGCATCGGAGCGTCGTGGCACGCAGAGCACGTATCTACAGCCGAAGCGTTGCCGCCGTACTGACTTACGTACACTCTACACTTCGCAGTTCCACTTCTGTGTCTACTACGAAAGGTCTCAAGGGCCGCCGTAATCACTTTTCTGAGATAATCGCACCAGACATCGTTCATTGCTGGGTGAAACCCGCTGGTTAACAAAGATATCACCAGAGGAGCGGCAATGATATTAGTCTCGAGGAAATTTTTTGTGCGATTCACGTTGTGGTTGGCATCATCCTGTCAACAGTGGGAAAACGCGGGTTCCGTACGAAAGTTCCTCAGCCTGGTCATCTGGTTTACTAATTGAAGCTTATTCTGAAAGTCTAAGCTCGCTGCTTCGAAACTATAAAGGGGTCGTTACAGCGTCCAGGCTTCGAGGTCCCTAAGCTATTGGTGGGAGGAGTTATGTAAAATAAGTCGGGTTAATTTAACAAATTTAGCTGAGGAAACTTAAGTGGTTGCTTCGGGCCAATCCTACTGTTATTATTGTTTTGCGTCTAACTGTTGATTCAACCGCATAAGTTACAAAGCCGGAAGATAGCCTTTTTCTTACTTACAAGTACCTCCACGGAATAGAAAAACAAGTGGAAGTGCCCGTCAGAGAACCCGCGTGTGTCACAATTATGCGGAAAAATATGTAAATTAATAATAACTTTCGTCAGTTACAACTGCTACTAATAAGTCTTAATATTGTATGAATAACAAATAAGCTTTTCGTCGAAATTTATGTTGTTGTTCATACATAATAAAGTCTTATTACAACGGACGGAGGTTGTTATTATTTTACATATTTCCGCATAATTGTGACACGTGCGTGATAGCTGTGTGGGCACTTCCACTTGTTTTTCCTATTCCGTGAGTACCTCAGCTCCGTAGTTGTGCCAAAATGTTGCGAACATGTTTTATGTTTGAATAGACTGGTGTTAAGAACTTGTAAAATGGAAACCGACACTATACAGGGTGGCAGGAAACATCGACGCGCAACTAGACGGCAATTCCCGTATTTATAGAACGTTTGTATGCTAATCTGTTTCAATGTGTGAAACAGATCTCTAATTTTCATACATTTTTGACAAGGTCGACGAGATTTTGAACGGAAACTGGCCTTCTGTTACTGGATTCAGTACTCGTAACATGATTCTAACCGACGAAAAATTTCAACACGGTGCGTTGAAATTATTCTAATGAAAAAAATTGCTGTTCCTATTGAGTTTATAGCAATAGCTGTTCCATGTATTTTGACCGCGTAGCTATTGCACATTATTAAAAGAAACATAAGTTATTATTTATTGATAACCGACAAAGTCATCTTCGCTAAGTAGTCTAGCACCATGTGCTGAATTAATTGTTCAAGTGTGCCACCCTGTATTATTCATGAAATTATTTGATTTACAATTTGTCTTTTCGTGCTCATTCGTCGTCGTCGATAATCACACCAACGCGCGACAATCGCATCGTAATATAAGTTGGATTTGCAGTAAAGTCGAACAATGTGGCTGAAGACTTTAAATGCTGGTTTTGTATTGAGCTCATCTCAGTCATACATATCTACATTCTACGTGGTACCTCAAGAATGTATTTTCTATATCAAAAAAGTATAAACAAAACAAATATTATCTACACACCTAAATTATAATTGCTCCCACCACGAAGCAAACCCCCAAGACTTAAACAAGCTGAATTATAAACTACACAAACGCATAGCTCAAATCCATCCATCCCTCAATCGTTTAGAGGAGTGCACTCAACAGTTGAACCCATTCTTAGCAGAACCGTCGGCTTTCTAGAGAGATTAATAAGAATATGAATAATGACCACTTAAGGCCAGGAATCTTTTAAAATATGAAGTGAAGTACGTAGGTGGTTCTCAAGTGAACGCATAAAGTTTAAAAATAACAAAAGTGTACGAGCAGTGAAGGGTTGGTTGGTCCCACGTGGACACTTCGGATGGCTGTAGCAAGTTTTGAAAATTTTATTAACTTTGCTTGTTTTGAACTGAGTTTAAAACGCTATAAGCCATACGCTGGCTGTTGCTTATTGCTGAAAATGTGAAGATAATAATAGATGATGAACCTCGATTTAAAGATGCAAGGCGAGTTTTGCACAAAAAGTTAAGTTCAAGAGAAAAGAAATGTTTTTTTATGTAAATACGTATCTGTTGTACAAATAAGAATAGTGGTTGTGTTAAGACCAACATTAATCTCGTTCGCACGTTGGCCAGTCACGAGAACAGGTAGTTTTAACCAATGCTGTCTACTACACAGGAAATCCTAGTTTTCCATAGGTAAATTACACATTAATTCATTCCGTATTTACAATAATTATTTCAAAGAAGACCGGTTCACTTTTGACCTTTGCAGTTAAATTAAATAATAAAACATCCCGCGGTGTCCCGGAACACGAGAACAATCAAAACATAAAAAAATCTGATTAACTTTTAAGTTAGTGTTTAATTCAAAAGTTTTTGAATTATTGACGCTTCCTCTCTGACTTTACGGAATTTACGGTTTTTGTGCACCCACTATACTTTCTGGCCTGAATTAGGTACCTACTTACATAAGCCCCTTCAAAACGTACGGTTGTGGTTTGTATCTTATTCAGTATTCTAATGTTATTGTGCCACCTTTGCATTTTAATTTCTGTAGGTACAGAAACAAATAAGTAACAAGCCTAGAAATTCATCTTAATTCATTTTTTGTTTTTGGGTATACAGTCAGGGAAATGAATTACTTACTACGTCAAGTTGACATGTTATAGACACTTCATTCAGTCGTTAGTTACTTCTCTTAATATTAATTTACCTGACTTTACAAACCGAATAGCTTTTCAAACATAAGACACACAGGCTAACAATTTCAAAGACTATATATACTATGTGTGTACCTATTATTAAAAAAAAAGGAGTAACAAATGAAGACCGTTTCAAGTACTCTTAAATCCCTTAAACTAATATTAATCTTTAAACTTGTTGGCTTAGTTTATTAACATTATTGTACACGTTGTGGTCTCGTTCGTGTAAGTGAAGGAGTAGATACTCCCACTTTTAATACTTGATGTTGTCCATTATTTTGTTGTCATTATGTTACATAACATACCTTCTGTTTTTTTGCAGTGGAATAAATAAAATATAAAGCTCAAATTAAAAGTATACTTCGTGGTTAACAAGCAAATTATTCAACAAGCAAATATTATTACAAATTAGAGGATTGTATCCAAGATAAGAATGCTTGGAAGCATGCTTGTTCAGCTCCATAGGACAATGTAGAGTCTAGACAAAAACAAACTGGTTGATAATTTAATGGTTTAATTTGTTATTTTTATGAAACTAATTTTACATTCTGTGATTAACTTACACACTGACAAATTAAATGCTTATTTTTTTGGTGGAAAATCGGCTACTTTAACTACATTTATTTGTAAATCTGTGTGTTGTAAAAATTTATCTATCACCATAATTCATGTATCTGTCATTGCTTATTTTTTTTATTATTTTTAGCTTTTGTAGTACAGCTATTGTATTCTCTTCACATATAATTATAAAATGATTGTACCTACATCAATTATATAATTACCTATAAAAAATATTGTAAAACATTTTAGATGAATGGCAAGAAACTGCACCGTTACTCTTTAGTAACGGTGCAGTTTCTTGCCATTCTTCTCCATACGAAACTACCTATTGGAAGAGGCAACTAGAATCAATTCAAATTTCTTGTAAATTTTTACGTTGCCAATGTGCCTCTTATGTGCAATAAATTATATGAATTTGACTTTATATATTTTGTTGGAGATCCTAAATAAATATAACAAACAGTTGAAGTAACCAGGAGGTTACTTGTCCCTTTTGCTAACTGTACGAAACCTGACCTTTCCCTGGTTTCGCCGACAAAGGTTTCAATCAAATCCAAAGGATCTTTATGCTATTTTATTACAATATCTGACGTATTTCTTCTCATCCTTAATAAGGGTAGGTATGTTGAAATGAAAAACCGAATTTCATCTACTTTCATAATTTTCGATAAATGATCATTGTGATGTGAATGGTCGGGTGATGTTTTGATTGCTATAGATGATTGGGTCCTTTTTAATATGAGGCTTGAATCAAGATATGTTTTTTTTATAACTTTGAGCTTGTGCTTATGTTTTTGTATCGAGATTAGTAGAATTCGTGACAAAATTTTCGCCCCAGGTTGGTACTACATACCGCGGGATGTACGAAAGAGTACCGTGCCGTGTACCGTACGGTACCGTACCGTATACGTGTACCGTGTACCGTGGCCCTGGCACAGGCAACACGGGTGGGTTTTAGTCAGTAAAAACCTGACACGCCCTCCCGCTCCGCCCAGAGCGGAAGAAGTCATTTGATGATTTCCCACCAAAAAAAAAAAGGTAGGTACAACACATATTTCAGATATATATCGTTGCCACAATAATGGAAACATAGTAGAACTCAGTTTAATTTTAGTTTTATTTTGTATCTAAGTAGATTTTTAAGTGCAGGCAACTTCTATAACTAGGCTAAAAGAAGTTACAAAATAAATAAATAAATAGTTTCAGCACCTATTTGGCTGTTTGACAGCCACCATACAAGAGTTAAAAGAGTGTATATTTAAGCAGTGGTGGCCCAGTGGTATCGGCACTCATACACACATAGTGAGGAAACAGGCATGTGTCCTCGAACCAAAAACTCCACCACCAACCCGCATTGGGCACGCGATATATTTTTCTGTCATGGGCCATCACATGGCCGTCTAGAGCCGGTCAACAAATAAATAAATATAGGAGATGATGTCTTAATTCCACAAAAAATATAATTACTTATTTCATTTTATCGATGTTGATTTTCGATAATAGAGGGATGCTTTTACAATGTTATCTTATACTGGGTGGGCAAATAACAGGTATACACTTTATTTGTAATATTATATTTTAGGAAACTTTTTTTAAAATATATTATTTAATGCCGGCAATTAATTATGGAAAATTAAGATAGACTCTAGCAGCATGGCAGATGGTTTCACTTTTTCATTGCGTTTTTCATGTCATTTTCACAGATTTCCTGCGTTATCACGGATGGCGTGACTGTATCTCAGATAATTTGTTTTAATTGTTAAAGGTTCATTAGCCTCTTAGCATAGACACGTGCCTTTAGATAGCCCCACAGAAAAAGGCAGGAGCTGTTAAATCCGAGGATCTTAAGGGCCAATCAATGTCATCGTTTCTCGAAATTAATCGACCCGGAAACGTTCTTTTCAATGTCTCGATTGGGTTGAGTAGAATGTTTTAATCATGAAAACACTTTGTTCAGTTGTACAACGCTCCATAACAAATTTGCCGTATCTACACAAAATAACTTTCATGAAACTACTGTCATATTTGCCGCCAAAAACAAATTGGCGGCAAAACAAGTTGTATACCTCCAAGTATTGGGATCGGCTTCCAGTTTGACAGAGTCCATCTGAATACAAGAATTTTACATGGAGACACAGTCTTCATTCGACCGCATATAACACCATTCGGATCGCGCCGCGTTTTATATGTTATTATTATTTTATTCTGCTCAGTTCTTTATCTGTCCGTCTCATTTATTTAAAATATTCAAATTTCTAATCGCGTGGTCTTTGACCAACATCCAAAAGTCCAAACTCAAGGTCTGCCAACGATGAATAGAGCGCAGTATACTATGAGTTAAATTAACGGAACCTGTTCGAAACACAATACTGCGCTCCAAAACAAACATAGCTGACGCGGCTACAGGACATGTTTGCCGCATGCCGACCAAAATGTGGGCCCAAATAACACAGAACTGGTGCCATGGGACAGTGAGGCGGGGTCGCGGCTGACCACGTAGGAGATGGCGGGACGAGCTGGACAGGTTCCGTAAGAACTGGGAAGAAGACGCGCGGGCTCGCGAAAAATGAAAGGAGTGGAGGGAGGCCTTTGCCCAGGAGTGGGACAGAGTGGGCAAGTAAAAGAAAAAACGCTTTAGTAATATTTTTCATTTCTTCATCTGTACTCGCATCATTATATCATCCTTCCGCCACGCTACGCTTTACGCTTTGAAGATAATATAAACATTCGTACGGGTTGGATTCCTGATCGAGTTGAAATCGGTGACCATATCGATTTTCAATATTGGTCTGACTGCTTACTGGTCAACACGATACCCCGTGGTAAGACTGGTTGTCAGATTATCGAGTTTGACCCATAGCGAATGTCAAATAACTATGAATGACAACCAGGACCAAAGTCGCAGTATGTAAAGGACGGTCACCGATCCCAGGACCGACCTCGGTAAGATAGCTTAACTTTCGGTCGACCCAGTGCGGCTGTCATATTGTAGCCACGCCTCGACACAGGCCTCCTCTCTGTAAGAGGTAGTGGGCCATAATCCAACACGCGAGCCCAGTGCGGGTTGGTGGATGTCACATGTCTTCGAACTATTGGTTGAAGAACATGCCTCACGATGTTTTCCTTCACCGTTTTGAGCGCAGTGTAGAGTTTCGTGAAGGCTTCCCGATCCAACCTGCAGTATGTGCTGAACCTCTTGATACGTAACTCAATGCAATTGTCTTGGTTTAAAATTTTCACTTCTAGCACGCTTTCTTCCGTAAAAGCCGACCACTTCTTTCGAAATTTGAAATCGTTAAAATTCATTGCGCGAAAATGTTCCCGGTGCAGATATTTTTAATAACGAGACACGATAATTTAAATTAGCTTGCAAACAATGTCGAGGATAATTTTGAAATTAGAATGTACCTTTTTTTGCTTACAATTAATCATATTTTAAAAATAGACTATAACTGGCCAGTCCCTCATACATAAAACCTTTTGTTCGCAATACTTTCTGAGTGGCCTAGTACATTGCATTCTAGTTCACATTCAATACATGTGGTATTTACTCAGCTCTAGAATACGAAAAGTGTACAGAATCCCGTAAATGTCCAGTGGTGTAGACCCAGCCCATACGTAACTACAAGTAATGGGCCGGCTAAGGGTTTTGCAGGCTGGAGGCAAAACATATATTCAAAATAGTATACATACAATATGTAGATAGGTGCCTGTGGTTAGGCTTATTGTCACTACTGCACTAATAGCCTTGTGTTTACCAACATGTAAATCAACTGTTTAGATACTAATGTATTTTATTTATGTATCCATTTATGTACACACATATAAACAGAGACGAAGAAAGGAACAAAAAAATAAGTACAAAGGTACTTATTTTTTTGTCTCTTTCTTCGGTACTTATTTCTAAAGAAATCTGTTGCAGCTTATCTGCGATAGGAGAGTTTTTAAAAAGAGATGTAGACAACGTGTGTAAGTGTAGAAGGAAAACAAACTATGTACATAAAAACAAAACAATTCTCCAATTATATAAGGTGTATCTATTCATACACGAAATATTTTAAGAGGGACCTCTATAGGTCGTTTAGAAGCTATAGAAACGAAAAAGAATTTTTTATGTAAATGTTTTTTTTATTTTACGTAATTATCATAATTTAAAACTGCTTGAGATGTTTTGCATAAAACCGGCCTGCTCTATGAATCAAAGACGCGGCGGCGGGAGAGGCGCGGGCGCGGTGCCTTGCCGCGGGGCGCGTGCCGTCTCTCCTTTTAACATATCACTGGTGAACTGTAATGAACATTCGACAATACACCTCTGCCTATCTCTACGGGGAATGCAGGCGTGATGATATTCACAATAAACCAACTTAGGTAGACTTCGTAACTCGACCTCGTCTTATTTTGCTAACAGAGTTATCGCTTACAATAAAAATAAATGTGAATTTAAAATACAAAACGACCTAAATCTAAGTAGGTACAATATTGAATTCCCTGCTCGCAGTTTTACAAAAACAGTACCTTCTGTAAACCAGGTACTTACATCTAAATAAGCAGCTAATGACCTCTGTGGGGTTACGACTTTTACGAGCGAGCATCAAAACGTTTCAATCATTTTCTTATTTTTTTTACGAAAAGGATCCTAGATTCCATTAAAACATTCGTATTCTACAGTGTTACACATCTTTTAGATAATAATAATAGAAAAATAAACAGCTGACGCAACGCGGATTCGCGTAAGGTAATGACTTCTGTCTAAGTTACGAACTGTGCGTCGAGTCGTATCTGTCAGCTGATTGATAGGTTGTGTACCTATCTATTTGTACAGATGTAAACTGTAAGAAGTGCATAGCGCGAACAATTTAAAATGTACATACCTCATAGCGACGTAGTTTTTATTTACACTATTTACACCAAAATTGCTGTACATATTCACCCTGCAGTTGCACGTTAAATAATGTGTCGTTGCACTTTTAACAATGTCTCTCTAGCTATCACTGCGTAAACAAGCGTTCACGATTCACGTTTTGTTGTTCCGCACTAGAAATGGTCTGGCCGTCATTATCATAAATCAGGTCTATCCCTACCCCACACATGGAAATCCAACGGCGTAAGATCAGGCCTGCCTCCGTCTGCAGCTGGGGGCATGTAGACCCCGTAGTCTCGTTGCCGCTGTCGAGCTTCTAGGATCTCTAGGAAGGGGGCTTGTGCTGTGAGAAAAATAAGACCACCATCATTGTAGCAGTCCACCATGTATGGTACTCCTAGTTGGAGTATTTCGGCATTGTTGCGTTTGTTACGCGAAGCGTTCCACGTTAGTTAAGCCGCGTGCAGTGCAACATGCAGTTCGCGCGAGACTGAACACGGCGGCGGACGGCGCGGTAGGCGCGGGGCGAGGCAACTGAAGCCGGCGCCGGCGGCGCGACGGCGCCGCGAGTCGGGTATCTTTTGATCATTCATAAAAGCCACGCGACATCTAAGGGCGCCGCCATGACCTCGCCCGCTTCAATGATAGTAGTTTCTACGTAGTATTTTCGTAGAAAATAGCGTAATGGATGTTACAAAATATGAAAGAGCCAGTATTTTTATGTGTGTTTAAGTAATATTAAATTATTAAATTTTTTAAATTAGATGCTTAGATAAAAAACTCTTTTCCATTTCTATAGCCCAAGTTCGACCTATAGATGCACCTCTTCAAATATTTCGTGTATGAATAGATACACCTTATATATAAAGAAATATACTTACAGACATACATATTATGTACTTCTAAAATAAATATCAGTAAAAGATATATAAACATAAATTAATTTAAATTAAAAAAAAAACAAATGAAATTATAACACAGTGGAAGGATAGTGTTATTTCACTCTTCTTTTAAATACAGCAACAGTTTAACAGTTCCTAATTCTCAGATCCATATTTAAAATTTTCTTAGGTTGACATAAACTATCTGTTTACACAGGCCTTAGTTTAATTTTCGTGACAGCTTTGACTTAAAATATTTGCATTCATTGATATTTGCGCTACCTACCCTTTGGTTTACATGTTCTTATATTAATCATGTCATTTTAAGCCAAGACGAGCAAAATGAGTTTATATTAAGTCTCCCTACTTTTTATGAATGATAAAACTACGTAATTTCACTCTTCTTTGTTACAGGATCGTTAATATCTAAACATATAATGTAAAGCATAAGTTCTCCACGTTATCTTGCCCACCGTCCACTTTTTGTTTTTTTTTTGTTTTATAGAACACCTAAATTTTTGTGACATCTGTTGAGAATTCCTATCGGCAAAAATTACGAACGTCCATACAATCTCTCAAAACATTATTAAAGGTGGAGACAAATCAAGCTCAGGCTGAAGAGGTGTTCAGCCTGAGCTTGACTTGTCTCCACCGGTGTTGGCTCTTCCAGCAGAGCTCCATGTTAATACAGTGAAAATTTTGTCCATATTCTTTTGTGACGAATTAGGCTCAGACTTTGGAAAAATGTAACATAATCACCTAAAGCCATAGTTTTCCCAACCATAATTATCATAACATAAGTTTTGAACGAATGATTAAAAGAATTGCGAACTCTAACCTAGATAAATATTCTACAATGGTTTTGCTATTAGGTCACTCGACGCTCGACTCTCGCCGCGGACGGACGTGTTTGTGCACTCTCCCGCTCCAGTGTTGTGTTTCGTGTTATTATTCGTCGCTGCCACGTGACGTCATCGTAGTCGCCCCGACTACTCCGATTTAAAATCAAATCAAGAAATTGATTTGATTTTAATAACTCAAAAAACTGCCTTTTTCAAGGCATCCCTGTTTCATTAACATACGTTGCCAACTACAAACTAGTTCGCAATGACAGGTCTCGATGCCACAAGGGTGGCACCCTGATCTACTTTAGGAAAACTTTGTACTGCATCCCCTTAGACCCGCCTCCTCTCTTCTCCCATTTGGAGACCTCTATCTGTCGGCTCGGCATGACCGGTCACCAACCGATCACCATCATCTCTGCTTATATTCCACCAGACAATGGTCCGGAGGATCCCATCTCTCTCCAAAAGGACTTCACCGCCCTCTTCGGTATGAGTGACTCCGTCATTTTGGCGGGGGATCTTAATGCCAAACACCCGGCGTGGAATAGTAGCACGACTTCTACCAGAGGTCGGATCATTTTCAAGTTAGGCGAATCCCTTAACTTTGACGTCATCGCTCCAATGAGCCCGACTCATTTCCCAGGTAATGCTAATCACCTTCCCGATGTTCTCGATGTAGCGCTGCTCAAGAATGTGAACCTTCGTTTGCATTCGATAGAGACGTTCCACGAGCTTAACTCTGACCACCGCCCAGTAGTCATGCATCTTGCACCCTACTCGGGCCCAATCGACCCCAACCGCCCCCCTCAGACCCAGATGATAACCGACTGGAGGAAAGTAAGCGAAAGACTGAAATCCACCACGTCGCCTCACTTAGACACCATCCCCGATCACTTAGTGTCAGTCGCTGACACGACGGCCGCAATCGACTCGTTTACAGAGCACGTACAATCCGTATTGACGGATTGTTCACGGGAGGTTCCGGTGATGGAAGACCATCGCTGGAAACTACCTACTGACGTACGTGACCTGATAACCGAGAAGAACGCGGCCATTCGTGCCTACGACTCCTTCCCTTGTGACGCGAACAAAGCCCACATGCGCCATTTACAGCGTGCTGTAAAGAAACGCATAGGGGAGGTTCGCTCCGAGGGCTGGAACAAGATGCTCAGTGAACTCGAGCCCACTCATCAAGCCTTCTGGCAATTACAGAGGAAATTGCGTTCCTCAGAAGAGGTATCTATGCCTCCTCTCACTCGCCCCGACAATAGTATCGCTTTCGACAGCACCGACAAGGCCGAATGCCTTGCTGACAGCCTAGAGTCCCAGTGTTATCCCAGCTCTCAACCGGTTGACCAAGCTCACCTGAACAAGGTCGACGCTGAAGTCGAACGGAGAGCCGCCCTACCACCCGTCGAAGACCCTGACGATCCTCTGCCTCCCGTCACACCAGACGAAGTGCACGGAATCATTATAGGGCTCCAAGCTCGGAAAGCCCCCGGTTCGGACGGTATTACCAATAAGGTGTACAAACTCCTTCCTGCCCCTCTAATAATGCTTATGACCGCCATCTTCAATGGCGCATTGAGCAACAACATCTTCCCACAAGCGTGGAAAGAAGCAACCGTCATCGGTATCCCAAAGCCAGGCAAGCCAAAGTCTGAGCCCTCCAGCTACCGTCCCATTAGCTTACTCAATGTTCTCGGCAAAATCTACGAGAGACTTATTTATAAGCGTCTCAAAGACTACGCCGAAGCAAAGAGCCTCATTCCCAACGAGCAGTTCGGCTTCCGACCCCAATACTCTAGTATCCATCAGGTCCACCGTATCGTAGAGCACTTGAGCTCTGGTCTGCAGCGTAACGCGACGACGGGTGTGCTATTCTTCGACATAGCGAAGGCCTTCGACAAAGTCTGGCACAACGGCTTGTTATACAAGCTTCACCAACTAGGAGTGCCAGATCGTCTCGTGCTCATCTTACGAGACTTTTTGTCGAATCGCACCTTCCGCTATCGCATCGAGGGTGCACTCTCGTCCCCTCACCCTATTCGCGCCGGTGTCCCTCAGGGTTCCGTCATATCTCCTCTAGCCTTCACGCTATTCACCAGCGATATTCCAAAAAGTAAAAAGGCTCAGTTGGCTCTCTTCGCCGACGACACTGCCGTTTACTATACCGGTTACTGTCTCATCGCTATAGCTCGTACTCTCCAAACCGCCGCAAATGTCTTAGGCGCTTGGTTCCGGAAATGGAGAATCGAGGTCAACCCCGATAAGAGTCAGGCGGTTCTCTTCTCGAGACGTCGTCGAGTCCCACCCCCCCTTCCCAGCCCGATCACTATGTACGGCAGGCCAATCCCTTGGGAGAAGCAAGCCAAATACCTAGGCGTGATCCTCGATCAAAACCTTACGTTTAAACAGCATATTAAGGCGGTTCGCGCGCGCGCCGCTTTCGCTCTTGGTAGACTCCACTTTATTCTGACAGCCCGTTGCAAACTGTCACTTAAATGCAAGCTGCGCATCTACACCGCAGTCATCCGTCCCATCATGACCTATGCCTGCGTTGTATTCGCGCACGCTCACTCACGTCATCTCCATAAGATGCAGAACCTCCAGAACCGTTTCCTTAGGAAGGTCACGGGTGCCCCCTACTATGTCCGTAATATAGATCTCCACGTAGACCTTAAAATGCCTACCATAAACCAGTTCATGAAACGCTTATCGAAGCGTTTCTTTGACTGTGGCATAAAACACCCAAACCCCTTGATCTCAGCGGCCGCCCGCTACACTCCCTCCCGCATTAGCCGAATTCGCCGACCGAGGCATACTTTAATCGCCCCCGACGACGCCACTACCCTCCTCCAGGAGAGTAGTAAGGCCACTAGCACGCTACATAAGCCCAAAACCCGATCGCCGTCCTACCGTCCTCGCCGCCGAGGCCCGCCGCGACGCCCAAATCCACGCCCCTCCCGACCCTTGCTCGAGCCAGCCCGCGCCGCTGAGCCTGTAGCTATAAATTCGTCCCAAAATCTAATAAATCCTGATCCAGCTAGTCTCTTGCTGCCCTCTTCCAGCGACGCCCTAAGCCGAGGTCCGTACCCCACAGGGGGTGCCCTCAGCGTTGTCGCTTAGTTTTAGTTAGTATTTAAGTTTAAGTCCTGGCTGGAGGCCTTAATTTATTAGGGCACCACAGGCAAGTCCGCTTAAGCAGACGACAACCTTATAGGTTGACCTGCGAGAGGCCTTAAATAAAAAAAATAAAAAAAAAATATATTAGGTAATACATATTACTGATATTACCAGAAAGGACATAGTGGATGATGTGGACACTTTATTAAAGCTAAAGTACTTACTCTGATACTTTATAAGATAATGAAAATTATGAAATTTATAAGTTGAATACTATTCATATGCTGGCTGACATGTTTTCATAGTAACAAATTATTGTTTTTTGACACTAACAGGTTTGATAGTAGTTTTATATTAACTCAGAGAACTTTATCTCTGTCTTAGAAATGTAGACATATGATTTCTATGTTGATATCATATAACATTAATGAGGTTATAACTAATTTATCAAATTGTAGGATTAGCGACGAGTCATTGTTGTCCACTTCTAACAACATAGTGAGCAATCATCAATAATCACGTTATCGGAGGAGGATCCACCTATAATACCAACATCTTCAAGGAGGAGGCGGAGCGCGTGAGGGAGAGAGCCTTGCGCCCTCACGCCCCTAGTCGCCGCAGGAGACGCCCTGGGCGTCGGGAATCGCAAGCAGATTCCCGGCCACCGTAGGCGCGGGCTTGCGGACGGCGAGCCATGGGTAGCTCGCCGTCCGGTAAGGACCAGGCCCGGGTCGACTGCGCGTTGTGTTCCACGCGCGCCTCAAAGAGATGTCAGCACAAAATGACGGGGTCCGATAGGGCCGACTCCTCAGGGTCGCGGGTAATTCCACAGAGAAAACCGTGGCCCTGGCACAGGCAACTGAAGGAACACGGGTGGGTTTTAGTCAGTAAAAGTCTGACACGCCCTCCCGCTCCACCCAGAGCGGGAGAAGTCATTTGATGATTTCCCACCCAAAAAAAAAGGGGTGGTTAAAAAAAAGGTGCAACGCATTAGCTGTGTGTATTACAGACAACAAAACAAAAAAAAACTGAAATCAGTTAAACCGTTTAACCTAACCGTTTTTAGATTTACCGAGACTAACGAACAGCATTTTTTTTTCACATATATAAAAGAAGAACATGTTATTATACAATATATAACATAATTAACGCAAGACCTCAAACACCCCAATTAGAGTATTGAGTTAAAATAATATGCCTATATTCAAAGTTACTGATTCGAATCGATTCAGTAGTAAATTATGAACATATTACTTTTGATTCGATTCTGTTACACTTTGTATATAGCTTTTGCCACCGGCTTCGCCTGCGTGGATGTCGGAAAGTATCCCATGGACGTGAACCGAACGTGCTACCGTGACAAAAAGCTTATGTCCTTCCTAAAGCGTACTTGCCAAATATTATCGAAATACGTTCAGTGGTTTCTGCGTGAAAGGGTAACATAGAGACAGAGTTTACCAAAACTCCTACAAAGTGTAGCAAATTGTAAATGGACTGTAAGAGGAAGGCGCCTGTGTCTGTAACACAGTTTATACTAGCACAAACACAGACGTTCAGTCTGACTCAAATATTGCATAGCGTTGTACTTCATATAATGTCTTTTTTTATGTTTGGTTGTGATGGACAATTGTATTTGGCTATTTTTTATATTTAAGATTTTTGATTATTATTGATTAGACTTACTTTCGAATTTATGTTATTAAGTGTTAATAGATAGATACATGTAAAAATGACTCTGTTTGTCTATTTGTTACCTTTTCACGCCTTAACGGCTGACGACCTAGGTTAGGATTAGGACATAAGATATTTTTTATTCCGGAAGTCTTTACCGTGGGATGATTTCCGTCTTCCAAGAGTCAGAAATCTCCTAGTTTAAAAAGAGAAAGACAAAGACTGCATCAGGAATATCCTACTGCACACAAACTACAATTTACGACAAACAAAATCGATTAACACGTTTTGAAACCAGATGCTAAAAGGTACAAAAGTACGGGAAAAAGATCGAATCTAATGTAAGATAATGTGTGGTCGACTGCTCCTTTGCTTGGCGACGAAGGAATATGTTGGCGATTGCGGGATAACATTGCTGTCTAAGACGGATGTTTGAAGGTCGTTCTATGACAACAAATGATTGAGATTATTCCTAATCATCAATCAAACCAACTGATTGCCAAAGTTATTATAAAAATAGTGCACAAAAGCACAACACAACTTGATGAGGAACTGTACTATTAGTACCAGTGATTAGTTTTAAAATGGAGAAAGAAAATGTACAAAGCTCTTATAAGTAAGTATAAAGGGTACCAGTGTTGATTTTAAATAACATACTAGATACTTTGTACTCTGAAAGCATATAAAATTACATCATTCATATATAGTAGATAATACAGATAAGTTTGCAGACATTTTGTTCTTAAACGACTTTCTCTTTTAATCTAAAATCCGCATACGAAATGAGTTAATATCTTCTACTCTTGCAAGAAAGAGGTATTACACATTTCTGCTCAATTTCCAAGCAAATGTATGCAAAGTAGGGAGCAAACGTTCGTAGTGGAATAAGTGTAAACCAAAATAGATTTTATTATAGCTGTTAACATTACCCGTTAGTTTAGGACCATTACTGAATTCCTATAAAGTTCTAAGTGTTATTTCAGCACATAATTGCAG
Organism: Dasypolia templi; assembly: GCA_963555695.1. Classification (NCBI taxonomy): domain Eukaryota; kingdom Metazoa; phylum Arthropoda; class Insecta; order Lepidoptera; family Noctuidae; genus Dasypolia; species Dasypolia templi. The sequence continues at coordinate 23,670,321 of OY743143.1, read as the reverse complement.
ACTGCGAAAGTAAAATGGAGTTGCTTTCACAAAATTTGCGACCTAAAATATTACTTTTCCTACTTGTACCGCGAAGTCGACAAACTTTTTAAGCCTAAAACGTTGTACATTATGTACGATCTCAACTGAAGGGTAATAAGTTGTATTACAGAAGTCTTAAAAAGAATGTATTGTGGCTTATAGCAGTGAAGCTAAAAGCATTATTTATCCTTTTAATTTAAATAAAGGGCAAATATTTTTGAGTCATTGACTGCTAGAGTCTGTTCAATGTGTCAGTTTACAATGCTATGGACAATTTTTCCATTATTTTGGAACCTACCCATGTAAATTGACTTATTGAACAGATTATACAATATAATTTAAGGCTCCGATTATCAATTTAATTATAGTATACATTTGAATGCGTCCCTGCGAATTATAGTAGATTAGTCCTTAGAACTTTCAGGTAGCGCAAACTGTAGGGAATGTTAAGAGCTCTCCTATAATTAGATTTCATGTAATTTTAGCAAGTCGTAGAGAGAAATAGTCGAACCGTATTTTAGTCTGAATGTTTGTAAATAAAAAACGGTTTTACAAAAAAAAAAAAAACACTATACTGAAATACTTATTTGAATTCGAAAGTAGGTGGCAATAATCAGTCGCGCGCGCGCATCCAACAGCGTTGGGCCTATTTATATATACGGAGCGTTAATTCGTGTGGTAATAAAATGACGAACGTTGCTAAGTGCAATGTGTGTAATATCATCATTGATGAGATGTTGTCGTACATACAGAATAAAGTGTCAATCATAGATGAAGAATCACTAGTGCGGATCTGCAAGGCTACTTTCACAAGTGATGAAATCAAGAACTCGAAGTCACTCCTGTTTGAGGCCATCCCAACGGACATAAGAAAAATATTGCGAAAAAACAAAGGGAAGGAGGGGCGCGATGTAACGGATATAATTAATCTATTTAAATCGACAGAGCCCGACATTATTCCAATGTTTGTAGCTAGACAACTGGATAAATTACCGCCTATCCTGATAGATCACCTGGATTGTTCCAAATTATTAAAGGACATGCAAGTATTGAAAGCCGAAATTGAAGGTATAAAGTCGACCTATGCTACATTGGAAAGTTTAAACAAATTAAAAACGGACGTTCTTCGCGTAAAAAACGACTCCCTGCCGCCGGCGTCGGCGTTCAAAGTAAACATGAGACGCGGTGCCTGGCTGGACAGTGGTCCTATAGGACTCTCACATGATTGTCATAATCTAAGTGACGAGTTAGATGTGAATAAAAAGAATAATGTATCTTTGAATATTCGGTCACCCTTGTCGCAATATAGAGAAATGAGGGTAGTTGAGAAGAAATAAACCGATCATGAATCATGTGAGCGGCAACAATCGATAGAAGGCGGGTTGGCGAACGCGGGAGGCGATCTCCGCCGGTCGTCGCCGCCGAATCATAAGGCGAGCGCGGGCGCTGAGTGCGCGGAGGGGGAACACCTGCCTGTGAGTCAACAGGCGAGCGTTCGGACCGGTTCTGTGCCTAGCGCTACTGTGACGTCAGACGCACCTAGTTTACCTTTGCAGATAGCGGATCAGCTGACTGCCTCTGCTAAGGACAGTTTACAACGGCCGGTGTATGTATGCGAAACTATGACCGAAGCAAATTATAATAATAACGAAGGCTGGCAGAGAGTAGTACATCGTAAAAAGTCAGCGAAATATCGTTTCATAGGCAAGTCAGGTGTAGCCAGAGATTTGGAGTGCACATTTCGTGGAGCAGACAGAAAAATTCCAATGTTTATTACAAATGTGCATGTGTCGACTATAGAAAGTGACATTATAAAACATATTTACAATAAGACACGGGAAACTGTGTCTTTAGAGAAAATAAATATGAAGTTTGAAAGGGGACACAAAGCATACAAGTTTTATATATTGGAGGCCAATCTTCCAAGGTACATGGACGAAACTTTATGGCCTGCAGGTGTCTTATTTCGGCGGTTTGTAAACTTCAAACACAGAACAACAAAAGGTGCACATCTTACCGAAGCCGACGGTTCCAACATAACAAATAATGGATAGTGGCCCTTACCGATTTGCTACGTTCAACTGCAAGAATGTAAAACGCTCCATCGGTGACGTCAGAGACCTGTGTCGCACGTGCGACGTGGTTTGTCTCCAGGAAACTTGGTTGATGCCGCACGACATACCCTTTATCAGCACCATCGACAGCGGTTTCGGATACACAGCGACGTCTGCGGTCGATACTTCCGCGGGGATATTGCGCGGGCGTCCCTATGGCGGCGTCGCGTTGCTATGGAAATATAGTGCGTTTCAACAGGTGTCAGTGTTACAGTGCGATAACGCTCGTATTTGTGGCATTAAAATTACAACGAGTGATAGACAAGTGATCGTAATGAGTGTTTACTTGCCAACTAACTCTGTAGATAATTTGCAAGATTTTACTGATTGTTTGAGTGCGATAAGTGCAATTATTGACGAATATGGAATAGAATCTGTTTTAATTTTAGGCGACTTTAATGCGGATCCGGGTGAGTTGTTTTTTATTGAGCTTATGCATATTTGTAGCGACCAACAGTGGTCATGTGTGGACATAGATATGCTAGGGTTAGACTCGGGTGCTTTTACTTTTGTAAGTGATGTGCACGGGACTAGCAGCTGGCTGGACCACTGTTTAGCTACTCACTCGGCTAAGCAGGCTGTTGTTAAGGTAGATGTTAAGTATGACACTCTTTGGTCTGATCATTTTCCACTTGTGATTACGTGTCATTTAAAATTACTGTCCCCTAAGGTCACGTCTCAAGTTATTAATGTTAATAAAGATGTAGTGTGGGGTATAAAAAGTGAGGAACAAGTTTCTATGTATGCCAAAGAGTGTCATAAGCGACTTAAAGTAATTGACTTCCCCAATGAGTGTGTAAACTGTGCTGATCGTTTTTGTAGTGACCGTGGCCACAGGCTTGTTCTGGATGCGCTCTACTCCGACATTGTGACTGCCCTCCGTGACGCGGCAGTGGCTAGTCGGGAAAGCACGGGAAGGGGCGGGGGTGGCCCACGCATAGCCGGGTGGAACAAACATGTCAGCGAGGCTCACAGGGTGGCCAAATCTAAGTTCCTTGATTGGGTATTGTGTGGTAGGCCTAAATCAGGAGTTCTGTATAAAGATATGTGCGATAGCAGGAGAGTGTTCAAGTCTCGATTAAAATGGTGCCAAAATCATCAGGACCAAATAAGAATGGACGCTCTTGCTGTGAAACATTGCAAGGGGGATTTCCGCGGTTTCTGGAAGGGCACCAAAAAAGTAAACTTACGCCCCGGCCTTCCTGTGAGCATCGATGGTGTTAATGACCCGAAGGAGATTGCGAATCTTTTTATGAACCATTTTTCGGTTAAGTCTCCATTGGGTACAGCGACGGAGTTACGTAATGATGGCGTAAACAGTCGGGAGGTGGGAACTGCCATTCGGGCGAAGGACGTAACCAAAGCCATAAGGCTTATCTCAAGAGGTAAGTCCCCGGGTCATGATGGGCTCAGCATTGAGCACCTTCAGCACGCTGGACATCACATTGCTAGGGTCTTGGCTATGTTTTACTCGCTGTGCGTGAGCCACTCCTACTTGCCTGTGGACTTTATGAAAACAGTGGTAGTGCCTGTAGTAAAGAATAAAACTGGTGACCTTACTGATAAGAGTAATTACAGGCCTATTTCGCTTGCCACTGTAACTGCTAAAGTGTTTGACGGTTTGCTTAACGCTCATTTAAACAGATCGGTAACACTGCACGATAACCAGTTCGGGTTTCGTCCCCGGCTATCCACTGAAAGTGCAATACTGTGCCTTAAGCATACCGTCAAATACTACACAGATCGTAAGACACCCGTGTACGCGTGCTTCCTTGATCTTTCCAAGGCTTTCGACCTTGTGGCCTATGACCTGCTGTGGAGCAAGCTTAGGAGCGTAGATTTGCCGCCGGAACTCATCTGCATGTTCCAGTACTGGTATGCGCACCAGGCTAATAGTGTTAGGTGGGCGGGAGCAATGTCGGATGCGTATCAACTTGAATGCGGAGTCAGGCAGGGTGGCTTAACATCTCCTACCCTGTTTAATTTGTATATTAACGAGCTGATCGTGGCGCTCAGCAGTCAACATGTCGGCTGTCACATTGACGGTACATGTGTCAATAATCTAAGTTATGCTGACGACATGGTGCTGATGAGCGCTTCGGTCTGCGGCTTGAGGAAGCTGCTACAAGTATGCGAGGAATATGCTTGTGGGCACGGCTTATTGTATAATGTAAAGAAGAGCCAGTGTATGATATTCGAGACCGTCAGTGCGAGAAGTCCGAAAATTATACCTCCGGTCAGACTCAATGGGGTTCCTTTGGATAGGGTTGACCAGTTTGCATACTTGGGCCATGTTTTGACTGTCGACCTCAAAGACAACGCTGACATGGAGCGGGAGCGGAGGGCGTTGTCTGTTAGAGCGAATATGATCGCCCGGAGATTTGCGCGGTGCTCGAATGAGGTTAAGGCTACGCTCTTTAGGGCGTACTGTACATCGCTGTACTCCTGCAGTCTGTGGGCTCACTACACTAACAGAAGTTACAGCGCCATCCGCGTCCAGTTCAATAACGCGTTCAGAGCAGTGATGGGGCTACCCCGACACTGTAGCGCCTCGGGTATGTTCGCAGAGGCGCGCACCGACTGCTTTCACGCGACCATGCGTAAACGCGCCGCGTCCTTGGTGAGCAGGGTGCGGGTTAGCCCCAACATTGTACTGGCGATGATAGCAGGAAGGCTAGACTGTCCCTTCATCCGGCATTGTTCCAGCAGACATGTTTCTGTACCAGTGTCGGAGAGAGGGTATTAATTATATTGTTTGCTGATTTATTTATTTTGAATCCCATTTTTTTTTTTTTTATTTTTTTTTTTTTATTATTTTATTCAATTTGTTATTAATTTATTTTATTTTGTTTTCCTTATTCTGTTTAATTAGTGACTTTATTTAATTTATTTTATGTGGTTTTTGTTAATGTATGTCTGGCAATGGGTGTTATTTACCTGAAATAAATGAATTTATTATTATAATAAACGAAAACACATCACCAAAAACACCGACTTCCGAAATTAAAGTTATTTTTCACTTTTGAATGATTTTTTTTGGAAGACCGATGTTTATTTTTTTGTAAAAAAAGTTTTTTTGATTAGTAGCAGTAGTTATAATCGAATCAAGAGAAATCGGACAGAATCGATTGAATTAGCAAAAGCGGAAATCCAAAACCAAATGGTTATTGTATTCTTCTTTTTTCACGTTAAAAAAGAATTTTAGATATCGATCTACAATTGCCGATCGCTTAGCAAACATTAAAAAAAAACAGACGAATTGAACCCTTTTGGAAAACGGTTAAAACGTGCTTCCGAATGATGAAAATACAACATTACTTGAACTTTTTTTTACCTGATTTTATAGTTTGCCATGTAAAAGTTCACTTAGCTAGTCTAATTTAATAACTTGGAACATTTTGAAAATATGCGTCCACAATATCATCAATACCTACCGGATATTACAACTCGCTTCAGCAATTTTCAATCCGAACGTTTGTGTTTATGAAATTAAAAACACTCCACTGTGTTACGAGAATAAATTGGAGTAAGGATATACCGGGATTATTTTCTTTGTCTAAGACACACGGGTATATTAAAAAAATATATACTTCAAAGTAGGCCATACAAAACCTGCTCGAGTTAGTAGGGAAAAATAAAGGAGCCGTGTTCAAGAGCTATCAGTGTCATTAATATAGCGGAATATTGACACTGACAGCTCTTGAACGCGGTTTACCAAAATACTCTCGTTAAACCACGTTTTGCAAGGTCTAAGGGGGTTTATGTTATAGAGAAGGTTACTTTACCCTGATTACTTACAAGCAAAATGCCAGTAGATAACATTTCGAAGCACAAACAAGCGTCGACGAGTCGTTTGTGAAGCTTGTCCTTGTGTGGGAAGGTGCATTGTTAATGTGAACACAAGTGGTCGGACTTTCACGGACTTAGAGATGATGGTAGTACAGTAGCTGTTCGCACATGATACTACATTACAAACTGGATGAATTTTGAACCGCTAAAGCCTTTGTCCAGCAGTTTGACAGGTAGTCTCTGTTATTTATCGGTTAATCAGACATGTTTTCAAAATTATTATACTTACAGAGGAAAATGTTAGGTTTAGTATTTTTATTTTACGAAGCGACTCGAACTTTTCTTGTGTTTTACCAAGTGTACAAACATGCCGTGAATGTGTGTAAGCGCAGGAGCTCTCAGTGCCGGCATAACAAAAGTAATCGTGCCACAATTGTCCTATACAACTACTTCTAATAAGGCAAAACGATTGCTCTTATGGACCGGCTCTATATTTGGGGGCTTATAAGCCATTGATAGCCTAATACTCTTAGTAAGTTGCCTTAACTACTCTGTTTATTTACGTGGGCTGGCCTTATATGGTGCTAGACTGGTAGATACTTTTGAGCTGACGTTTAGTTATTCCATTCTATTTAGCACACTGATGTAGAAGTTGTAACGTGATTTATTAGCGTTGGTCTAGTGGTCGCAATCGCTACTGCTGAGCATGAGGTCCTGGGTTCGATTCCCAGGTCGGGAAAGTGTTATTGGGTTTTTCTATCTGGAATTTCTCAGTAGCAGCCCGGAGTCTGGATTTGTGCCCGGTTGATGGCAATAGGCTCGCCCCCTATAACATGGGACTTAAACATAACTGGCGAAATGTGGGTGTACAGGTACACCTCTGCCCAACCCTTTGGGGAAACAAGGCGTGATGTTATGACAATCTCGAGTTCTACCTACCCGACAAAGATTTATTAAAAGGGGATTTTCTGTTCCTGGAGAAATCATGAGAAATATGAAAGATAAATCGCGTTTCCAACTTATTTTACATCAGCTGAGATATTAATCACGTCTCTTATTACAGGGAATACTTCATATTCCACGAACATAGTTTATGAAATGCTTTAAAAGTTGTTCTGGGATTACGAACTACTTTTCATCACGAACTAATAAACAAGCTTCCGTTATTTATGGCAAAAATATATATGTGCAGACTTGAGCGGCTTAAACTCTTTCGCGTAAAGCCGGTAAGAAAATGTGGATTTAGTTGGACAATCAAGTTAAAACAACGCTGATATTTCTGAGAATAGGTACATTGGATAGCTCTGTGCATACTGAGAGAAGTTGGTGAGTTCGTCTTAAGACGCGCAAGCGACGAACTCCTAGGCTTTTCTTAACGTTGCCGACATTAAAAAGAGTTAGTGGTATTTGCAATTAGTTATTTTATGCACTACTCGTGAGGATGTTATTAGAGCAAGAAGATTTGTAAATGAGAATGAATTTGCAGCGTTTTCGGGTACTTATGTAACTTATTGTAGGTAGCGTTTGGTGAACGTGTGGTAATTCAATGTTGACGCCATTTCGTTAAATTTTTTCATTCAAATTTGCGCTAGATGCAGAGCAGAATTGGACATATTGTATCGCATGAACTGACTTTTAGCACGACACGTCTTTGGTCGAGAAAGGGACAAAAGTTCACGTTAAGCATAGAGGTTCCATGTTGTTTAGGCGTTAGCTTGGCTTCATGCCGGGGTCCGTTTTTGTTGCGATTGAACGATTACGAGTTCCATTTTTTATCTCTTTACAGAAGTCTGCATCAAACCTTCGTGTAACACCTTCTATGTTTTATTTAAACAGTTGGTAGTTTGGTACCTACCTACTGTTAAAGCCTGCCTCCTGGTCGAATGATCGAAAAATATTTAATTTCAAAATCTTTTCGCCAAAAATAAAATGGATTTATCCAATTTTGTTTATGTATAATAACCCAGCTATGAATTCGGAACGAAGGATTTTTAGGGATATGAGGAACAGAGTGTAAAGTTCACTCATACTCTTTCGAAAAGGGAGGATCCTCCGACCAGATGGATGACGTATCTGGTGGGCAACTGCCCGATGATTGTTGTCGGGAAGTTGTATATATGCAAGCTGCGCGGTAAACTGTGATAGCGCGATGCAGGATTTGTAGTTCGCATGTGGCGGTGTAGATGCCGCCACATCACTCCCCTCCGAAGACCGGAGGTCGATAGTGGACTAAGTCTTGTATCTTGCGATGCTTGCCAATGCCAGTTGGGTTCCAGTGGGTTGGAACCGGGTGTCGCATAGTTCGCGGTGAGTCGGAACTGTCTGCGAAGATGCCCCATCACGTCGGGGTCACCAGTTTAGGGATATGAGGAAACAGAGTGTAAAGTTCACTCATACTCTTTCGAAAAGGGAGGATCCTCCGACCAGATGGATGTCGTATCTGGTGGGCAACTGCCCTATGATTGTTGTCGGGAAGTTGTATATATGCAAGCTGCGCGGTAAACTGTGATAGCGCGATGCAGGATTTGTAGTTCGCATGTGGCGGTGTAGATGCCGCCACAGATTAAATAGACGTCCCTAAATAAATACATTTTGTATTTTCAGTTCTAAGCAAAACAGGAAAATCTAGTGATGTACAGACAACAAATAACAGGAGAGAATGACAACAGATTTCTTGTTTATTCGCCGGTTTCAATATCAAATACATATAGAGAAAATATCACAGTTATATTGGGCCCAATGTCAATGGCCCGGTGATTTTATATATGTTGCGGTTTGAGAATATGCTCCCATCGCTGACACAGCATTAATTTGTTCAATTGACAAAATTTTCGTACAATAAACCCACCTCGAAAGAAACATAGGATTTTTCTCCATGTTCTTTTTTGTCTCAAGGGGCGTGTGACTGAGTCATAACAGGTGTACAAACGATCAGGTTAAGCTTCGCTTGCTGCGATTGGTCCGTGGATGGGTGACCATCTTTACAAATCAAGACTTGCCTCGGAAAGCGCGTTAAGTGTTGGTCCCGGCTGTCATTCGTGGATCTTTGTCAGTCCTTTCGGGCTTCATCATGAGCATCATCATTTAAGCCTAAAAACATCCACTGCTGGACATAGGCCTCCCCCAAGCACCGCCACTTCGACCGGTTCTGTGCTTCCCGCATCCCTCGAATTCCTGCGGCCTTCACTAGGTCATCGCTCCAACTTGTGGGAGTCCTTAAAACTTACGTCTCCCGGTACGCGGTTGCCTTTCGGCCTCATCGGCCATCTGTGCTGCGAGCAATGTACCCTGCCCGCTGCCACCTAAGTTTGGCAAATCTTCGGGCTACGTCGGTTACTTTGGTTCAGAAACCCGAATGTCTGGCACAAGTCTCACCAAGTTTTGTGTCTTTTAACATATCAAGTACAGCGATAGCACTATCTCGACCGACATTTGTAACTGTCAGAAAGAACCTCTTGAAACCAACCAATACAAATCTAAAAGCCCTATAAGATTGAATATTGATTAATTTAATAAACAATCTATCCTTTCAGTCAGAGCAAAGGTGAGAAAAGAGGAACGGAACACACTCTATTTTCAAGGCGCATTAAATAACTAACAGGAATGCCTTTTTCCCAGAAACCGATTTCATTTCAAGACTTAAATCTCGAGAATGGCAGCGAGGAGCCCGGGGATGCGAGGATCGCGTTAATTCCGGATGAACGATCTGCCTAGGAATGCCTGCGATGTCTGAAGTTTCACCAAGTCCCAGACTTTTGTTATGTACCCATAGGACTTAGGAGGTAAGTGCCAACAATTCAGTCATTATTACTTCGTTTCGTCTTTTGTTTAGTTTTGAGTAATAATTTTGTGAGAATTAACGTCATTTTCATAGATAAGATAAGATAATTCTTTTTGCCTCAAACATGATATTAAGTTGTTAAAGTCTGGTTTGACGTAATGTCCACATACGCCTTTTTATTTAATTCCGAATTCAAAGTATTTTGATTTATGTAAAATTATTTTTCCACCCCGAAAGTGGCCGAGTTTTGTAATTAAGCCACGCAATAAAACCCTCTAACAGTAGATTGATTCAATTGTATAAAATTAGATTTAACTAGGTAAGTTGATTATTAATTTATTTGTCTGTAGCGATTCTTAAATATTGTCAACAGTATTATTAATGTCCATTTCGTAATCAGATATTGATTAATACGTCATAACAGACGTTACGATAATTGAAATGGCATCTGCAAATGAAGGATATTATAAATGTATATTCATTTATAATATCCTTCATCTCGTTACTCTGCTAATAAGATCCGCTGTTCAGCCTAATTAAAGCTTTTTAGAATGAAGATAATAATTTCCTTATTTCTCGTATCTTACTACCCACTTAAAACATGAATAAATAATGATGATGAAAAACGAAAATCACTCTGTTTGCCGAACACGATTGAAATGTTTTCAACTGGGTACGTACAGTCAGCGAACTAAATTGTTAAGCAAAATTAGACACTACCGACGTCAATTTTCCAACATTCTTTATGTTAGATGTCATTTAAATATATGGAGATTTTCAGTTGGTAGTCCATATAAATAAATAATATAACAAAATTAATAATTAAATAAAATAGCAATTAATAATAAATTAAAAACTTATTTTTAATATAAATAACACAACAATGTTTTGTTATGTGTGCCTACAATGGTGTAGGCACACATAACATATTTGAAGAATATGAATCGATTACCATAACATACAGTACCAAGATGAAACCAAAAAATCATCTGCCACTACGAAATAATGACACGGAGGATGTAAAATGTTGACGAGAAGTCGGTCGCGACTATTGATGCAAACCACACACCCAACATCTTCGGGTTCGTCGCTCAGATCCGCCTCGTAGTTGCCTGAACCTGCTCTAGACGAGAGTCCAGTGGTACCGGCCGCTGCAATAGCGGCAAGTTCGAGTGATGAATACTTTTCGCCGCCGACGTCACCACCACCAGTATGTCAACGCGGAAGAGGCCGACCACCGGCCAGCTTAGGACTCCGAGGCCCACCGGCCTCTGATAGGGTCCCCGCTCCCGGTGGAAATGTGCAGCGCATGCGCAGCGGTGACACAAAATGTCAATGAAAACGTCATGCTCGCATACTATGGGGCTACAGAGGGGGGAAGTAACTTGACTGTGTACCGTGGTCGGATGCTCTATCTGTTTCAGGTGCTTGAGCCAGCTGTCAACGTGTCGGCGCAACGACTTTCGGATCAGGTGCGGGTCACGTCGTACTTGATCGACTACGCCTCGAATCACGGAATAGCCATGTTACGCCTGCTTCGCCACTGGTCGCGGTGCAATTGCAAAATTTATGCAGTGCTTCCCAGCGACCCGACTGCGTTGGTGAAGAGAATGTTACTAGACTATTTCCGTGAGTTCCCAATGCATTGCACGAGCGAGGACAATTGAGGAGTGCTTTGGAGGATGCATTTCGGGAGTACCGTTCCATTCCATCTGAACTTAGAGCACGTTTACCTCGTTTGCCTATGCACAAGAAAAACAAAGCGCTGGTGTGTGCTCTAGACTCGCTGCTGTCAAATTGTTTTGATAGCAGCAAAGACCTTGCCGATACCCAATTGATCTTGTACTGTGCAGCTGTAGCGGAATATCGTGTAACTCATTTTAAATTTCCCTACAGTGACAGAGTTCCACAAGCAAAACTAGCTGTACCAGCTTGGCAGTGCAGGACTGAACGTCGTATCGATTAGGCTAGTGCATTGATCGGACCTCACTGAGGGCAATACTCGCCCTAGAGTGATGCGCTTTGTGAGGTGGGCGTTCTCCAGGACTGATATTAGTTCTCGAGATTATTTGACCCGCGTCACAGAGCGTATCGATTTCCTGAAGCAGAAGATCTGTGCATGGGCAAACCGTATTCGTCGGTACAGACGGAGAGTGGAGCGGTTTAATCAGAATCGCACATTCCAGAGCGATGAAAGGTGGGTTAGTGGGGCTTGAGAACAACCGGACCAACGTGTGGCTCTGACACACGCCTGTTGGATGATGACGCCATTTGCTCATTCTGGCGAAACATCAGCTCGGTGCCCGTCAATCACACCGAAGGTGATTGGACTTGGGAGATCGAGCGAGCGTGTGATCAATTACCAGAAATGGGGGCACTTATCATCAGCCCCCAAGATGTAACTCGTGCGGACTCCGTCCATTACCTAACTGAAAATCTCCAGGGCCGGACGGGCTGCACAACTTTTGCTTAAATGCTTCCAAAGGTCCCACACCCGCTTGGCATTCCAGTTCCAGTCAGCCTTAGAGTCAGGGCCACTGCCTCTGTTCCTAACGACAGGAATAACCTACCTGCTCCATAAATCAGGAAGTACTACGGAACCCAAGTATTATAGACCGATCACCTGTCTACCGACGGTCTGTTAAGTTCTCACATCCATTTTGACAGCTAAAATAAACATGCATTTAGACACCAAATCCATCATGTCTGTCTCTCAAAATGGATGTAAGAACGGGTCCCGTGGAACTAAGGAGCTGCTCCTCATTGATATGACCATTCAACAGCCAACAGGTTCGTCGTTTCCGAAAGGATCTGTCGACATGTTGGATAGATTATAAGAAGGCCTATGACTCGGTGCCACATACATGGCTCATGAGGGTGCTGGCTTTGTATAAAGTAGATACAACTCTGCGCACCTTCCTGATGTTTTTGCTATACAGGAGGTCGAAATATTCATAGGAATAGCGAGCCGATAAGGATCGAGCGCACTATTGAGTTGTCTTGTGTTGAACTAGAGCAATTCGTTATAACGCGTTTATCGACCCCCATCTGGTGATTTTATTAGTTTTGAATCGGTAATGGAGGATTCTCTCAATAGGTTAAAATCAACTAACAAGAGTATGATTTTATGTGGAGATTTTAATATTAATATTTTAGATGTTACTCCATTAAGTATTAGACTTCTCAATCTGTTTAGGTCTTATAATTTGTTTTTTGAACCAACTAGGATCACGGCATCTTCATCAACTTGTCTTGATAATATATTTAGTAATTGTGATGCCTAAAATAAATTAGTGTTAAGTGACTTAACGTCTGACCACTGTGGTTTATTACACCGCGTGTCACGCGACGAGCGGTGCCTTTGTGTCGAGCTGTGGCTTCGCGCCAGTTTGAGGGAGCATTTAACTTAACCTCGTAAGTAGTCCAATTTATTATCTGCGTACATGCAAAAAAGGACAGTACAGGAAAGTTTATCAGATCACGACGAGCGCCGCGTGATTCAGTTTTGCTCGGTTGCAAAATGCGGTCTTTCCCGACCAAATAGTCCATTTAACCACCCCACTCGAGAGCCAACGAAAGCTGCTTACATCAAAAATATCACGCGCCCACATATATTTATTGGTACTTTTTAAGCAATTGTTGAAACAACATGTAAATTGAAATAAAGCATGTTTTGATTCATTGCTTTTCATAAAAACGTCTTGTAAAAAACCATATTTTCATGAAAATACACAATTTGTACTTATTTTGGTAGGTAGCCGAAACATTTCGTGGAAACTATTGTGGTGGGAAACTAATTAAAGTCCGTCTCTTTGTGTGAATATTAAATGAGTACAAGAAAATTTTCTGTAAACTGCTCGTAAATCTTCGTGGTGGGAATTTTATGTCGCTTTGCGGGCACTTGGCGTAGAGTCGTGTGGTGTGAGGGATCCGAGGCTTTGCCTTCCCTTCCTGTATGTATACTTTGAGATTCAATTCGGTGCGGTCACCAGGCTCAGGAGATTTGTCGATGGTCGTTGAAAAAGAGTTATTTTAATTTTAGGTTGTGGCACAGATAAATTTGTGTCATTTGCGTGTGAGCTTAAAGCTCCTCTCTCGACCCTTAAGTATCTACGTTTTGAACTTTTGTTCAGCGTTCACCCTCGAAGAGTCGGATTTTCGGAGTGCACCTTCACTCCAAAAACCCGACTCTACTGATATTGATCAAACTCAACCCATTTATTTTAATTAAACGAATTACAGGCACTTTTAAATTGTCAAGGAGTCTGTCATTCTGAAAGAGTGAGAATTCAACTTTTAATTCATTTAGAATTTAAATTTAATTTTGTATTTCAATTTTAAACGTTCATTAATTCTGACATAATATTATTGAAAATCAAGTTAATGCTTGGTTAAACAGTATTCTATTATTCATGATAATTATCTTTACTAATATTAGCATGTATTTTTATGATTATGTATTCTAAATTTAATTATGTAATCAGAGCACGTGTACTCGATCATGTATAAGCTGTGGTTACCTGTAATTCAGTGTGAATTACAGGATATTGTAGTATTATTAGTAGAGTTTACATTTTTAATCCCAGACGCAAAAAGAGGGGTGTTATAAGTTTTTGAAGATTATTAGGTTTTTCTAGTTGATGAAAGGATGTGGGCATATTCCACAGGGCTGTTCTAGTTGAAATTTGGTATTCTATTACTTCAATGTTATTAGAAGCACATAGTAACCTTGAACTAATGCTGCATCATCACCTGGAGTTTGCAGAATACCCAACTACCTCATCAACATACAGCAGAAGTATCGTGTTTCGGCTCATTTGAATGGGCTCAATAAATAATAGGTTTTAGATAGATGGTGATCAGGGTCTGATGACGGAGTAGCAAAGACAAATGAAGAGAAATTAGTACCTTCACTGTGGGTAACGTACGTAGGTACAGCTGCGCTGATTAAAGCGAGGCACGTGTCGCGGGGACGAATACTGTGTCCCGTAGAAGATATTGAAGTTTGAGGAAGACGAACGTTCATTTCGGTTCCGTAACTTAAGGGGCTCTTAATATATTGTTAAGCTTTGTATAATCAAAACTTGAATAGGTACACACGGCAACTTTTCGATCCACACATTACCAGTAGTTGGAGGATTTCCGCACAATAAGAGGTCAGCTTATACTGGAAATGTATAGCTTGATATGCAGCTGTGCGTACCTACCTACTTAGATTTAATATAACTTAATCGTGGTGACTGTGTCCTTTACCAAGCTGTTAGGGTTTTGCTAGACAAAATCAGTTTAATAGTATAATTTGTTATTTTTACTTAACTCACACACTGTCTTATTCCTCATTAATATTAAATAATATACAACTAGCCTGTATTGTGCCACTGCAAGGCGAAGGCCTCCCCCTCTCCTTTTCTACACAGTTCTGTCTTTTGCTAGTATGTCGGCCATTCCTTTCAGTAGGCTAACCAATAAATCTATGATTTTAAACTGATTACTCATGTCTACAGGAAATACGTTAAAATTGAGAAGTAATAGCTTATTCCTCTGAAATTAAAATCATTGTAGATTTGATACATAGTGTTACTATTTGACCCGAAAAAAAAAATGTTATAGAAAACCGGCGAAGTGTGAGTCGGACCACGCACAATGAAGGGTTCCGTAGTTGGGATGCATTTATCCCAGGAACAAACTTAACATAGAAGTTGAAAAACGTGTTCTCCCAAACATCGGTAGGCGTCACGGCCAATTATCCAACTGCTAATCACATTTTTCTATCTGATAAAATTATAGATTAACGATTTTCGACTTTTCCTTTACCTACTTATGCTGTAAGATCTTGCTTCTTACCAAATTTCATGAATCTTGGTCAACGGCAAGTATCCTATAGGTTTTTTAATTCATTTGCGAGTATCAAAATATGTAATAGTAATATAAGTAATTCATAAATCGCCGCATTTTTTATTGCTAAAAAACCTTGATTTTTTTACTCCCGGGGACCGTATACCTATATATTTGATATTTCAACTTGATGCTGCATTCCTGAGAAAAAGGGTCTTGTCTGACAGGAAAACAGACTGACAGACATACGGACCGACAGACGTACAACGAAATTATCCTATTTGGGTTCGGTTATTTTCTTTTGATGTACGGATCCCTAAAAGTCAAATTAATATAAACAATTTTTCTACTGAACAATTTTTCCAAGTTGTAACAGCTAAAGAAGGTCAGCAGGGAAAAATAACGGACAAATATAAAATGGCGATGTTTAAGTAACTACAACACAACTGGCAGCAAGCTGGCAGCATTTAGCGCCATATGCCACAATGGCCGCCGAGTCGACTGGACAAGTTGGACGACGCCTGTCAAGCTTACTGCGATATTTCACACTCAGTTTCAGAGCTTATTTTCTTTTATATTAAATTTTCTTCGAGACGTTTCTCTGTTATGAGCATGCTTTCAGTCTAATGAGAAGTGCTTTTTATGTTTTGGTGGTTGATGTTAAAAAATATTGTTAAAGCTCTAAGCGTACATTTATAGGATAGCGAATGAGATTTTCTATCTTCATTAATTTCTTAAGGTTGATATAAAACTCGCATTTCCGAACTATCGTGCGAGCCTTAATTAATGTTATCTATCCATTCCTGAACTCATAATCCATCAATTTACCGAACGCTGTCATACCACAAGCTGATCAAACGAGGAAATACAACAAGTAGGTAGTGTCAAGTGAAAAATACACCGGGATTCGGGAGTAACTCTAGCAAACAGCAATTGCTTTAACATCACTTTTGCGAGCGTTGCAGCGCTGCAGCGCTGACCGCTTCGATCGAATCAATTTAATTGCATGCTGTAGTACCCTGTGAAGCGATTGGTTTGCAGCCTCCAGCCAGCATTCATCGCAAAGTTTTAACAAGATGAACAAAGTATAAACGCGGTGCTTTTCCTCCGATAAGTAGTTTTTCAGAGTTCGAGCGTCATGTAGGCAGGGTGATGGTTTCATTAGCGAGGGATATTATAATAATTCAAAGGATTGGTTACGTAAAATGTGTGTTACTAAAAACCGTTTTTTTTATTTTTTCAATTATCATTATCTATAATTACAATTACATTAGGTATATTATCATTACAAAATTCAATTACAAAAATGGAACTGAAAAATGAAAATGGAAAAATAGAACTAAAATGGAAATTAAAATTATGATTAGGTATCTGATTTTACAAAGGATCTCCAAAGCGGGTATGAGATCCTATCAGCCACAATCTTCAGGATTTCGTTGCGGCTGCCACGCATTCTGCAGATCAGGAATACCGTCCTCTGGCGAATGATGCCAATGAAAGTCTTTTGAGCGAAACAGCGCAATGATATTCCTCACAGAAATAAGACGAGGCAACCTGCCTTGAATTACAGAATTCGAATTTATGAAAATTACGTAATAGAGTTGCAGGCACAGTCTATCCAATCAACTATTTCATAATCACGAAATTGCAACAAAACTTTCCGGTGTTAACCCTGCTTTTCAAAGGCGGGGTTACTCGGAACCCGGGAAACGACGGCACATCTGTCGCCGACAGCGACAGATTGCGCCCGACCGTCGGGCACGGCAGACGACTGCACTTTCTGTTTCGGGATCACGCTGTAAAGCGCTGGCAGCTATTGCACTCCCCAGCTTTATTGCGGTCAACTTATGTAAATCCTTACGTACTTTGCTTGAGAATTATTTATTATTAATTAGTGTTCTTTTTCCGGAATGGATAAATACGAGATCCAATAGCTCCAAAAGCTTCTACCTTAATGTCTTATGCTTAATATTGGACTGCTAAAGGCCGACATTGACATGTATTGGACCGGTAAAAGCGCGGGTAAACATTTTTTTTTCCTATTGATATTTATTGTTTTCGACAACTTTTTTTTTTTGAAACGGATACTGAAAGCTTCGATAGTTTTGAAATGGCGTTTCAAAGCGTTATTCGTAACCAACACAGAGCAATATAGATATCTATGGGACCTAACTAAAATATAAAACAAGTAAATTTCCCTTGACGAGATTGATTACCCACAACCACAGTCACTAACCACGATGTTAAACAGTGTCCACACTGTTTTCTTTTTATCCCTTGATAAGCAAGGAAAATTAATCACCCTCAGGAAATCTGATAAAATATTCATTGAATTATTCAAAAAGAACACTTCCGTGTACTTACTACAAGAAGAATGATCCAGTCGGTCGAAATAAGTAGTGAATTCGTATTTTATAAATGGAATATGTGTGTGAGACCGACACGGGAAGAAAGACTACGCTGTACCTACGTCTTTTCTCCGACGGGAAGAAAGACGTAGGTACAGCGTAGGTACGCTTTTTGTAGGTACGTGGAGGTACACTTTTCTTGAAATATTTCTGTAGACGACGTACGCGTTTTAGAATATTCAGGTACACACACGAACCAGTATGTAGATTCTGCAAAAATCTCTCAGTGAAGACTTGCGTGGAGTGAGCTGTCAGTGTCATCCCTTCTTGGTCAATCCCTAACATCAGTGTGGCACTGACAGCTCACTCCACGCTCACTTCACCTAAGTTATCACGGTGAGATGATTACAGAATAGCACTACAGACAGTTGTCAACAGATTATTTTCAGACAACGTAGACATTTCCAATAATGAATATTGCCCTATCGGCAGTTAAATTTTAACTTAATCAATAGCTCTCGTAAGTGCACTTCAACTTTGGAGGGCAACTGATTCATTCATTATCAAATACCTTCGTAAATTAGTTAAAAACATAATACCTAGCACTGAGTGATATCGCTCGCTGTAGACTAAATAAGCGTAGGCGGGATGAGCAGAACTCCTGTCGAAAGAACGTGTTCAACTCCCGAAAAAAAATGATTGAAAAAAGAAGGCCTTGGCTTTTGTTTTGGCTTGCAGTTGATAAGTAAAAATGTTTTCATAACATAGCCTCTAATACTCTAGAATTTCCCAGAAATTGATTCGGACATTTTGGAGTTATGTGTTTTAAACGACATCGTCGTTCGATTTCCAGCGTCTAAATGGTAGAGCTTGACATGATTGTACAACATTATAGGCAGGTACAAAAATTATGGAATAATGTATTTTAAATTACTTTTAAATAGGTCTCTAAAGTAGAATATTGATAACAGAACTTAATAATTAATCTTATTCAAAACAACAAATTCAGACGGATTACTTACAGTAAACACAGCTGATTTGCATACTGTTTCTAACAGTCTGTCGAAAGGACTCTAAATTTCAGTTTCGCCATCCATCGTTTTTAAACAATAGGCGACACTTTCTTGTTTACAATTCGTCTTGGCAATGTGTACAAAATACTGTCGACAACATGTTTAAGGAAAATACTAAAATAATCTCGTTGTTTCTGACATATTATTTGAATATTTAATGTTGAAGGTTAAAGCCGAGGGCTGTTTATTAAATACTGAATCCTTCAATCCACCAATCCGATCCGATCCACTATTGACATCATAAATGTGTGATTGCGTAGTGCTAAATCAAAACGTTGGAACTACCGATAGCTTCTATTTTCAACGCAGCGCCAGCTTTGTATGTTGTAGCAGGCACGAACCACTTTTCATTTGTTTGCTAAACCATTCAAAACATACATGGGAGAAAAAGTAAGTGCACTCGCATGTACTTGGTTAAATGGTAAAGCTTGTAAACCAAAAACTATATCTTATGGGATTACCGCTCTGCTTAGCGCCGAGAGTTGAAAATCCCGGTGTGTTTTTTAGACGCGCTGGGATGCACTCTGTTAGATTCTCAACGCTCGGCTCAACACTGAGAGTTAAAAATCCAGTGCACGTAAATTCCAGCCACGAATTTTTTAGGTCCGAACGGATGTGAGCTATCTGGCAAAATGTGGGTCTCTGCCACACCTTCCCTTGCCTACCAACCTTTACCTTAGGGGTAAAACAAGCGTGAAACTATGGTATGTTTTATCTGTTATGATCAGTTAAAAAGTAATTTACTGTCTTTAGTACCTAAGAATTTCAACGTTTATATAACCTTGTGATTCAAAGCCGTGCTCAAGCAAGTAAAGTTTAATTTACATTTAAAACGTTTCGCTCCCCGTCTTGGTCGTCGAGGGTACTTCTTAATATCAGTTAGATAGACTAGGTAAACCGAGGCTCCTTTATATAAAGCAATTAGTTTTTTTGTATGCCATAGTATTACATTGTTGAATAATCAAATGCGAGATAAACGTTCCCGTTTTGTAGTGAACCGGCGCACTATGTGGAGGTGCCTAAGAGGGCCTGGCCATAAATACATTTTGTAAAAATCGGCGCAGGTACTCGTATTATACCTCAAACTGTAGCTAAGAAGTTAATCTACTATATTATACATACATTATGTATGTGGTCGGTACTGGTTTATAAAAAAGATCATCTAAACACGATCATTCCTAAACTATCACAAAACGATCTGAATTTGTATTTTTTTCAAGATTATTTTCTAGCCACCTAGCAATGAAAACTAAACAAGTATTATACCATTACAGAAAGCTTATACTATGTACTTTTGACTGATATGCATAAAAATGCTGTCTGTATAAAATGTCACAATCAAACGTTGAGTGCCCTCGTGCCCGTTAACGCAAAAAAAACTGAAAAGTGCTTGCCACGCAGAGTTATGAAAATGTGAAATAGACTTATAAAAAAATACAATAGGTTTTATACAAATTCATTTTACAGTATTTTATGCGTTGCTTTTTATGTTCGTGAATGCCAATGTCGTTGTGCACAAAAATTGCCGAAAGTATTTTTGACGTAGTATTAAGGATTATCCTACGGATGTCAGTCACAAAAGGTCAACCTTTTTGATTTTTTATCATGTATGAATATGAAATATCACGTTCATCGATATTCGAGTTTGTGAATGAAGCCCCTGGATTAATCCTACAAACAAACTACTAATACCACTCGATACTTAAAATTTTCTTTTTGGTTTATTTTGCAAGCGTTTCATAAAGAGTTTCATTCGCATTGAAGGATAATGTTAGGATTTTTAATTATTACTAAGGAATCTTAAATATAAACAATCTAACACTAAAATATACATATCATGTACAAGTAGGTACATTAAGGAAAAAAAAGGGAAAAGCTCATTGGTCATAAAAAATTCGTCCGCATCACTGTTAGTGGAAAAAGCATGCCCAAAACCACCGACACGTCCGGCAGCGTTGCCACGTTGGATGGCAGTACTGATTCTTTGACCTACAAATAGGTCAGGCCTCTGGTCACATAAAGAGTCGACCGTTTGGCGATGTCCCCAATTACTCCATGAACACTCGTACCCCACGGTCCTACTGTTTCAACCTAGTGTTAGGATTAGATTTGCATGCATGAATGAATGAATGAATGAAATGCACCGACCCCAGCGTGGTTTGACCAGACTCGATTAATCGAATGAACCCCAAGATTTGCACTAGCCCCTGAAGCCTCATGCTTCATGGTGCTACAAAGACCATTGCATATCAAGGAATAGACCGGGGGGCACTGTAATGGTAGGGAAGACGTGCCCTTAGGATAGGAAGGATTAAGAGCCTACTACGGAGTATGCACCCTAACGTAAGCATGGGATTAGTGGAGAGGCGGGTGATATTTGTCTATTGGAGGGCATCTTTTAACGATGTCACAGCAGGGTTGATGCAGGTCGAG
This sequence comes from Dasypolia templi, assembly GCA_963555695.1. Lineage (NCBI taxonomy): Eukaryota > Metazoa > Arthropoda > Insecta > Lepidoptera > Noctuidae > Dasypolia > Dasypolia templi. The sequence continues at coordinate 23,648,927 of OY743143.1, read as the reverse complement.
CTTCATCGGTGAATCTTTAAGCGGGGTTCAGCTGGTTTCTCGGCTCTTTTCTATGTCACTGCTCTGCTGTGATAAATATTGCTGTTCTTTTCAATGTCTTCGTCTGAGTTCTCGCTACTGACCGTTTCCGGTTTTTGTACATCTCGTTAGCGGCGTTCTTGATCTTCCACCGTGTCCATCGAATAATTGTACCCTTGTCGAAATAATTTTAAGTCTTGAGCTATCGTTCGAGTCTCAAATGTTGTTCCAAAAGTAGTATGGGCACTGTTGGGTATCGAACCCAACACAACACATTGCGCATGGTCTGCACGCGCAGGCCACGTGTTTAGCGCGTCGCGGCGACGACACGGTTCGGCCCGATGACCACTCGCTTCTTCTGACTTCTCCGCGACGGACGATACTCCTCTTACTTTAGTTTCGTTATTAGCTGAATATCCGGTACAATTTTATTATTGTTATAAGCACGTCATTAAACCCTTGCCTTAAATACAGTAGTCCACTCTTTAGATGATCCCCGCGCTAACATTAGTCCTTCAAGAATCTCGCCGTCTTAATTCGAACTCGAAGCTTTTCAGTTGCGTTCTTCAACGGGGGCAGCTCCAGCAGAAATCGTCAACACCTTGTTGAAGAAGCTTCGCGTAGCACTGCACACGCCCAGGGGACGAAGTCGGGCCAAGGAGAACTAAAACTTGCAGATAATCGTTTATACAGTGGATGGTTTACCCATTTTGTGAGTTTGTTCCAGTTTGTTCCTTATTCATTCATTTACTTAGTCTCATTCCATATGTTTACCAACATTTAAGTGGGTGTTTTCATTTGTCTTCAAGTCTTTTAGTGGCAATCATTCTTATTCATAGCCTTATATTTATCTAAAGTCACTTACGAGTATATGCTTATAAAGCTAAAATATAACGGTTTGGATAATCCATCTGTTTACACCCTTCCTTCACTTCACTATATCAGTTGATAACACCGCGAAGTGCTTCCTTGTTATCTTCGCATCAGCTGTTCCTTATTTTATTTTTTAAACGTTGCCCCACACTAGGAATTACTCCTGTTTCGTGGGTGCGTTCACAAACATGAAACTCACATACACAAGACACCCAGACCCGGAACAACCATTTATAGGTCATACAAATATTTGTTCCGTGCGGGGATCGAACCCGCGACACGCAGCGCAGCAGCCGATCGCTCAACCACTGCGCCAACCGTGCCGTTAAATTCGCACCAAGTCATTCATAATCATAATTCATAAGCTAGCTCATTACATTTCGTGTTGATTTTATAAACTGTTTTGTTATCTCTTCTATAATAAAATCATTTTTGCAAGTTTGCTGGTGGTGCTGCTGTGAATCGTTATAAACATAAATCTTAATTTATTTCAACATCATATTGCAGGCACTGGTTAATAGAGTGTACAATCTTAAATAGAGAAAGGTGTCTGTGATAAAAGGGTCCTGAGTTACAAATCAGTCAGCTCTCTTAGATATGACATGTTAATTTACAGAGCGGTTAGAGAGTCAAGATGTTATTTTAAAAGTTTAAGATTGCAATTAAGTATTTAAGTAAAAGTAGAACCTACAAAACAAATAGAAACATTAAAAAAAACATTGTTTAATTAAGATACTCGTAGAACTGGGCAAACTTGCTAATTATATTGACTTAAGATCTAATTTAACTAATTCATAATTATCCTATTTGAAAGCACTAGGTACTTACAGTTACTACTAGTTAACAAAATTCAGACGTAAAAGGTGTAAAGTCAAGCAAAAAATTCACGGATATATACAAATTATGCATAACGCGAGGAAATAAAACAAGAATATTCTACCATATGCTTAATTAAGAAAAAGAGAAAGAATGGATATGGGGTAATGAAGAATGTTGTGTTTATGATGGCTAAGTGATTTTACGATACGGGTTTTAAGCGGGTGATTGAGCAAACATTTGTTGCTCGTCTATTTTGTGTTGGGAAATCGTGATATAAGGGAAGAAAAGTGTTTTTTTGTATATATTTTTTATTACAGTTATGAGTATACACAACTGTCGGACCGTTAGCACTTGGCATTGTTGGTTAATTTGTAAAGTTGGATAAAGGATTGTGAAAAAACAATTCTCATATAAATATATAGCTCTTTGAGCTCTTTTAAAATGATTATACATATAGTTTTGGTCTTCCTCCTACCTAATTGAAATATGGGGCAACGCGCCAAAAACCAACCCAAACGACCTACAGATCACACAAACTAAAATAATTCAACCATTATTTCACTATGGTTACCTTACACCTACAGTCAAAACTTACAGGGAAACGAGACTCATGAATATTAAACCACTTCATGCACATTGCACCAGCATATTTATATTATAAGAAAACTTCTAAAAAGTCCATTCACACGCAACTACACCTCACAAAAATACATCAAGTACCCTATTTTGTTGTTTGTATCTTATTTAATAACATTTTTTAATATGATGAGCAATTGCTGAGATATATCGGAATCACGGTGAATGCGGCGAAATGGCCCAACTTCGTTTAAACAACGGTTGAGGGGCATGCCGCCCTATTACGCCCAATATGGTTAACAGAATTATAACAGCCGCACGGGCCGAGCGATCAGGTTAAGCCATGACTGCCGCGGTCGGTCCGTGGATGGGTGACCATCCTCACTCACCAAAACCCAGCCGCGCCATGGGAATGGTGATGATGGTTAACAGACTGCGGCGTCACAGAAGAACCGCACAGTCCGTCCATACTTGGTTCCAACCTGTTGAACCTGTACTTGAAACCTTTACGCATTATATTTTTGAAACTTTGCGCAACAGACACGCAAGGGTCAGTTGCAGGTACCGGCTAGCATTCCGTTAAACAGTGAGCACCGCATTTTTTTACTGCACCCTCAAACAATGCAACCTTCTGCTTTCTCTCGATCCCAGCCATAATGTGCCTTTCGCTTGCCCGCCAGATGTGTCCATTACGAGCGTCAACAAAGCGTCTAACTTACAAAATATGTAGTTGTGAATATCTAAATAAAAATTTACGCCTCTTTTAAATTATAACTTTGGTATGTTTGAGAAAAATATTACCTAGATTAAAATAAAATAGATTCAAGCAGGCTTCCATTTCTACTCGAAAGGAAGCAATAATAATAGTCAGTGAATATTGAACTTGTTCAACGTAGTTATATAGTTGTTCGGCACAATGTGTATGAAGTATTAGGTTAAGAGCGATACCGTACTATACGGTATGAATTCATTTATTTCTAAAGATTACAAATCTCTTGTACGGAAATAAGTACTGACATTACTTAATTAAAACATTGATGTCCAGGAGTAGCAAGGCCTTATACGAGCGTTACGAATTTATGAAGGTAATTGTTACAAGTTTTTGTATTGTCAACCGCCGTGCGGCGCGTTGACGCGGTTACCGTGCGATGACTCGTTATCTTTGTTTTTGTTTGAAATCATAGGACTCGATCACAATAGGTGCCAGAATAACAGCTTCGTTTATCCCGCACTACTACATTTAATATAAATACACTATCCTATAACAATTGTTTAAAGTTATGTTGGACATGCGCGTGGCGTTTAGGTCGTTGATTCAAAACCAACGACCTAAAACGCAGCCGCAGCGTAGAAGTACAGCTTAGGGTACGGAACGATCTCACCAGTGACGCGGCAGGAGTCTCAGCTTCATGGAACGCACATTTATTTATCTTTTGAACCGATTTAAAGTATTTTGGTTTGTGACACTGATACACACACACACAAAAGAAACACGGTTTGATTTCTAAGTCCGACAAGTAAGCCACCATCTGTTGGGCACGGTGCGTCAGCGAAAAAAAACCGTTAGGATTAGATTTGCATGCGGAATTTAAATTTCGAAAACAACTGCAGGAACACAGTTTCGTGTTGCTAAACTATGGTTGTAAACTGCACACTGGACTGTTTCTCAAAGGTGATTTATTCAAACTGTATTGATAGATAGCAGCGGACAGTATTGATCTTTTGTGAGTGAGATTTTGTCACCCGTAAGTATGTCGAACACAGCATTTGAGTCACCTCCTATAAATCTTTGAACCATTTCACGACACCAATCAACACGACGGAGTTTTTGTGCCTCTGTCAAATTATGAGGTATCCACCGAGGACAAAGCTTCCTGACCGCTAAATGTTCATGGAGGATTTTATGCACTTGACTTATACTGATGCCTAAGCTTGTCCGAATCTTCTGATAAGTCACTCTTTTGTCAGTCTCTATCTTATGCCGCACAACACTGATTACCCGTATAATTATAGTACTCTTTGATGCTGATGTTATCTTTAGTCGTCGCCTTATGACATTGTCACGCTAAACTATCGTCCGTAAACCGACTCTACAGACAACCAATTTTTTATTACATTGTTTACAAGTGGCCAGTTCTAAAAACTTTCAGTGTCGCCCTCGTCTGTATAAAAATATTGAATTTTTTGAATGCATATTTTTTGCTACTTTGACCTTTATTAAAAAACAAAATTTTAATTTCTCATAGCCATTATTTTAGACAGTTTAACAACATTAATTGCGTTATTAACGTTGTTAAGCAGATGAATATTTCAAACTTTAGACGCAATCTATTAGTAATTTCCTTCAAAAACTGACAGACTGTGATCGAGAGCGTTGAACTCAATTAGGGTGCTGTTCTGGTCGAAGCGTTAGGCACAAAAATAAAAATAAACTCAGGGCTTTGTTAATCAATAAAGCCTATTACATTTTTAATTTGGATAGACGTTCTAACTTCGATGATGGATGAGGAACGAGGTTACAAGGTATATTATAATTGTGTATGTTGCTTCTTTGTGTTTACCCACTGTGCAAATATATCGACACAAATGTATTTTTGTTATGAAATAAATAACTTGAACTTGAACATAGGTAACCACAGTGCGAAAGTTATGTTTGAGTTTCTTCTAAAAGGACAAGTCCATTGCCATTACAGACGTTTAGCGAGGTCGATTGGAGTTCTATAATATAGGGTCTAGACGAATGACGCAGATCTGTTGGAGCCGAGTGTTTGCATAATTGTAGCTCAGTCAAACTCAAACTCAAACTTAAAGCATTTATTTCAAATAAACCCATTACAGGCACTTTTGAATTGTCAAGGGGTCGGTCAGTCAGAAATATGAAGCTAGTTGCCCATTCCAAAGCGAAGTAGGTACCTATGGAGAAGAACGGGCAAGAAACTCCATGGACACTCTTTTAAATAATATGGTTACAGAAAATTTGTTACATCAGTCTTGTTGAAATTAAACATGTGAGAACGATGTAGAAAGACCCGTAATAAAAAACATAAAAATCGGAAAAGAAAAATTAAAAAAAGCCGTGGCAGCCAAGAGATGTGACCAGTCCCCACTGACGGCGCCCGTTCACGAACATGACGTATGGATCAGCACCATTCAGCTCAACCATTTTGAAGGGTACTTAATGATCCAACACACACGCCACCACCAGCGAGACATTTGAGTGAGCGTGACATACTCTCAGCCGCCAGGGCACATTCAAGTCAATAACAGACGTGCCCAGTATAGGGTAGCTTTATAGTAGGTACCACATAGTGCTCACACGTGTGCTTTGCAATTATATAATACTAAAAGATTGAATTTATACAGTGCAAAGATAGTTTTTACAATCTTCAGCAGCTCCAACAATATTTCCGAATGCTAATCAATTGTTTAGGCGCCCTTGTGGAGCAGAACCAGCGTTGAGCCAAGCATTTTTGTCAGAGATGTAATCCTCCAACTTATAATATGCTTGGCTGCATAGTGTGCATTTGATACAGGTTTTAAACTTCGTTTCATTCAGTTGGAGTATGTGGGGAGGTATTTTATTATAACATTTTAAACAGTACCCCATGAAGGATGAATCTACTTTAGCCAGCCTGAAACCCGGTTGAACCAATTGGTCCCTATTTCTAGTCCCATAGTTGTGTCTTTCACCTCTTTTACTGAAAATATTTAAGTTTTTCCTTACGTACATGATGTTTTCATATATATATTGACAAGGTACGGTCATGATGTTAATATCTTTAAACAGTTCCCTTAAAGAATCGCGCCTGCGGAGGCCATATATTGCTCTAATGGCTCTTTTTTGCAGAATAAAAATAGACTCGATGTCTGCAGCGCGTCCCCATAATAAGATACCGTAAGACATGATACTATGAAAGTAACTGAAATAGACCAGCCTCGCGGTATCTACATTAGTAAACTGACGGATTTTTCTTACAGCATATGCTGCTGAACTTAGCCGTCCTGCAAGATATGTTAAATGCGGACCCCATTGCAGCCTTGAGTCGAGCGTGATCCCCAAGAAAACTGTTTTATCAACGAATTCTAGTTTCTCTTGATTCAATACTATGTCACAATCAGTACTTTTAACATTCGGCAAAGCAAACCTTATGCATTTTGTTTTTTTCCCATTTAATACTAAATTATTAGCAGTAAACCAATTTTGTACCTGCAGCAGTGCGTTATTTACGTCGTCAAGATTTGATGAACGTCTACTTATCTTAAAAATTAAAGAAGTATCATCAGCAAATAACACCATTTGTGGTTGTTTTTATATAATAAATGGGGTAGATCATTAATATATACTAAAAAGAGGAAAGGACCTAATGTCGAGCCTTGTGGAACACCCAATTTTACTTTTAACCCAAGTGAATTGACACCATTAATTTGAACTTTTTGCCGTCTATCTTGTAAATAAGATCTAACTAAACTTAGCGCAGGTTTTCCTAGTCCGTAATGCTCCAGTTTTAGGAGCAAGGTTTCGTGATTAACGCAATCAAATGCCTTGGAGAGGTCACAGAATATTCCTATGGCATCTTGGGCCTCCTCCCACGCTGTAAATATGTGTTTTAGTAAAGTGACACCAGCATCAGTCGTGCAACGACCTATGGTGAAACCATATTGCTGTTCGTGTAAGATTTTGTTGATGTTAAAATGATTAAGCATTTGATTGAGCATTACCTTTTCGAACACCTTGCTGAATACCGGCAACACGGATACTGGTCTATAATTGTTGGTGTCTTTGCTATCCCCAGATTTAAAAAGTGGTATAACCTTACTGTATTTCATTAAATCCGGGAAGACTCCTTGATCTACACACAAATTAAATATTAAAGCTAAGTATGGTGCTATGGTCTCGATTATGGATGTACAAACTTTGATAGACATTTCCCAAAGATCTTCGGTCAACTTGATTTTTATTTGCCGAAAAGCTTTTATAACTATCATAGGGTTTATATGTTTAAATTGAAATTCAACCGGGCAGCCTGGAACGTTCGCTCTTAATAAATCAATTGAGACTTTGGGTGAGGAATTTAAAGCCTCCGTAGTTTTAGATGGTATTTAGTAAAATAATTTACAAATTCTTGAGCTACTTCTAAGTTAGAGCTTATGGCACCACGTGAAGTCTCCAATGTGTATTCAATGTTTCGTATTTTTTTCCTACTAGTTTCGTTATTTATAACTTTTCAAACAGTTTTTATTTTATCTTCCGCTGTTTTGATCTTGTTGCTAATGTACAGGGCTTTAGCTATTTTGCAGGTATTTCTAAAAGTTTTGGAATATGTAGCAACATACTTATTGAAAGTTTAAAGATAGAATTTTAAACGAGACGAGTAAAGACGAGTAAAGTTAAAAGATAGAATTTTAAACGAGATAGATATGAAGTTTGTTAAAATCTTTGAAAGAAAGAAAATACATTTGTTGTGACTCGCATACGCAGTGCGTAGTGTGATACGCAGTTTCAAAAACTAAACTAAAACACTCTTAAAAACCTTTAAAAAAAACGGTGTTGTTGGTTAATTAACACGTATATAGGTACGGTGACGTTGGCACACCTATATGATAGCTTGGATTTTCTAAAACTAGAGAGAAACAGACCGAGATTTCTGTATGTAACTCTAACTGTTTTTATATGGATCAAAAATCTCTTTAGGAACACTGAGGTTTGAGTACTAGAAAAGTCAGAAATCGCAAAAAACTTCCCACACATTTTCATTTACAAAAGTAAAAGTAAAGAACAGTCTCTGAAACCGTTTTCTTGCGAGCGACAACGGTTAAGGTACCTGCCCCATCTCAAAAATCAGTCAATCACGACAAATACAGGGTGGCCTGTATTTGTCGCGATTGACTGCTTAGCTTTATCAAGGTACAGCGTGATGATAATTATTTATAAGATCTGTAACTATCTGCAATATTCTGAATAACCTTTTTGCTCGTCTTTTTACATGTCGCGACAAACTATAAAAGAACACAAATAAATTGCAATACTGCTTATCCCCCATAGCCAATAGCGTGATAATATATAGCCTACAGACTGACTTATAGCGAATATCTATACAAATTTTGAACTAAATCTATCTGGTAGGTATTGCGTGATGCTGGAACATACATTCAGACAAACAGAAATAAGAAAAAAATATCGGCATTACAATCGTTTCCAGACCTCGTAAAAATTACAAAAAAAAAAAAAAAAAACAATGTACAGCTTTGACTGCTACGAATTCATTATATATATAGATAATAAGCTACTAGGATAGGAGGAGGTAATGTGTTAGTAGTTATAAGGTATCTATGTTATGGTAGCAATGAAAATCCTGGCGGCTAGTGTAATTACGTCAGGGACTTAGCGAGTCATGATTAATGTACCAACTTCTGAAGTGGTAAGAGATTCAGTTTGGCTACACGTCCTACTACTACGCATAATTATAACCTTCTGTTAATGAAATGTTAATTTATGGAGAAACTGAGAACAATGTTTATTCAGGGCAATTTATCTAACAGACGACAAGAATACATTCTGATAAAGAAATGACTTTTTTGGGAATAAGTTAGTGTTTCTTAAAATAAAAAGAATATTGTACCAAGCAGGCGTAAATGTCAAACCGTAAGAAAATATTCCGGAGGAAAAGCAATTTTTTTATAAGTACCTACGAGTATCATTTGCTAAACGAAAACTAACGCTGCCTGAAAAAAGAAAAACTAAACTGGCGTAAAAAGAAACTGAACAATCGCACGTCGAACACGTCGCACGTCTGAACAGAGGACGTCGAATTTGACGAGGATAGATAATAATTTTACGATTCCGTCGGAAAACATAGCCGTCGAGACTAATTAATTTGATAATTGTATTAAATAGATGCTTTATAAGGGAGAAGCGCCAGGGCACCCGCGAAAAAATTTTCTTACGTTTTTTGCTATTTGCAGATAAGGATCAGGCTCAAATGAGGCCTTTTCTAACTTAGAGGGTTGTATTAACGATTTCAATTATTATAATTCTATAAACACGTACTTGTAACGGTCGCGAATCATATTTTGTTCAACATACTACTTGACACTCATCTTCAAATTGAATTTCGCGGGCTACTCTGGCACTTTCGCCTTGTTAGATATAATCCTCTTATTGAGTGCAATATTGCCCAATTTTGTGATAAAAATTCGGTACCCATTTAGATTCTTAGGTATTTGCTGGAGTTTGGACTAAACTGATAACTGTTGGATCAGAAATGCGACTATCCTGGTTAAGGAATCTGAAGACTCCTCTACCTTTGCCATACGTACGGAAGATGACATACATAACAAGATTAAACTGGCCTCCCAGCCTTTACCAAAGGTCACCCAAACGGTCTCCCCATAATTCATTGATGCATGCTCGGCCTTTTATTGCTTGTAAGGTTTTTCTTCATATGTTTATAAGTACTTTTCTAGGTTTGGTCTCATTATTATACCGTGCACACTTAAAATGCTGTTTAACTTTAATTGTTCTCATAGTATTAAGTAGTTTAAGGTGTCTATTTTTTTCTCAATTTAACGTTCTGTCTTGTGTCATTAGTAATCTGTGTAGTTTTGATCGAGCATACTTTTTGGAAACAGTCAATCTTAATTCTTACTCATATATGTAATAAACCCTCACCTCTATCACTCAAAATTAATACTACTTTTTTGCCAGCTGTTGCGATGTTTGATAATAATTTGTCAATTTATTATCAAAATTGTCGAGGGTTCAGGACCAAACTGAACACATTATTCATTAATATATTGTCGCATGCTTACGACATTATCATGTTAACAGAAACCTGGTTGACTCCAGATACTCGTATCTCCGATAACGAGATTATTGATTCTCGTTACATAGTTTTCAGACACGATCGTGATCGAGCTGTTTCCAATAAAAATGATGGCGGTGGCGTGCTGATAGCGGTCTCCAAAGAACTAAAGCCTACTAGTCTGACTCTGTCACCCCCATTAATTCTACCAGAACATAAAATAATAAAAATTCCCTCTTATAATTCTAAATACCTAGTTGTATGTGCTACTTACATACCCCCTAGCGCCACGGATGATATGTGGACTTTATCAATTCCTTGTCGAATTTGGTAGACGATCCCTGCATAGAAAATATTATTTTTACAGGTGATTTTAACCTACCTACGCTGAACTGGATTAGTACAAATTCGTATATGACCTGTGCCTCTGATGGGAAATATCCAAATAAAGGCCGACATCTGTTAAACTTTTGCTCACATTTAGACTTGAATCAATTTAACACACTTACTAACTCTAATAGCGGAATTTTAGATCTTTTCTGCAGAAGAAAAGATCTAAAATTCCGCCCATTAGAGTTAGTAAGTGTGTTAAATTGATTCATACACATGCTGTTGCTCATAATCCTAGCATCTCACTCTTGCCAATAGATACTCACCATCCTTCCTTTTACGTACAAATACCTTTTAAAAAACCAACGCAAATACCTAAACATAAAAATCTTAAACTAAATTATTACAAATCAAATTATTCTAATATCAATACTGACATTGAAACTGTAGATTGGAACAATTTACTTGACGATCTGCTCCCCGATCAGGCAGTTGCAATCGTTTATGAAAAGATCTATAAATTCATTAAATTGCATACCCCCACTCACAAGCCTAAAAGTCTGAAATACCCATGTTGGTTCACTAAATCTCTTTTGCACATATTCAAAAATAAAACTCGCGCATGCGTTAAGTGGAAAAAATACGCAAACACTAAAGACTACGAATTATTTTCTATTTATAGAACAAAATTAGGAGTACCTCAGGGCTCTATTTTGGGACCTCTTTTATTCATCATATTTATTAATGACGTCCATACATGTTTTCAAAATTCAAAATTATTGCTACACGCAGACGACCTCAAATTTTTTAGACCTGTTAAAAATTTGCAGGATTGTCTACTCTTGCACGAGGACCTAAACAGGTTCTCTGTATACTGCTCAATTAATAAGCTACAACTGAGCATATCTAAATGTTGCTGTATAAGTTTTGCTAAAAACAAAACTCTTACTCTTTAAATAATGTAATTTTAACCAGAGAAACTATCGTGCGCGATCTTGGAGTTCTATTGGACAATAAACTGCACCTTGACGTTCATATTGGTAAGGTTATAAATAATGCCTTTCGTATGTATGGTTTCGTCATGAGATCAGCCACAGATTTCGTCCGCCCACATACATATTTATATCTTTACAAATCGCTGATCAGGTCGCAGTTAGAGTATGCTGTTGCAGTATGGAATCCCTTCTACAGTAAATACTCAGACGCGATTGAAAAAGTTCAAAGTAAGTTTTTAAAAGCCATGCATTTCCGTTGTTTTCGTACTTATGCAGCTTATAGTGATCTTCTGAATAAGTATAAGCTGCATAATCTTAAAGCCAGGCGTATTATTTTAGAGACAATGTTTTTATTTCATTTATGTAATAGCACATGTGATTGTATGGAAATGATTAATAAGATCAGCTACGTAGTTCCTAGAACAACCATAAGCCGTGGGGTGCGCGCACGAGCACTATTTGCCGTATCTTCTAGTCGCACGAACGCAGGCTTACGAGCACCCCTACGTCGCCTTACTGGTCAATATAACAATCTCTTCCAAAAAATTGACATCTTCGCTTTTCCGACTAATAAATTTAGAGGTCTTGTTCGGGAAACAATTTTGAACACAGCCCCGTAACATTTAACTCTTAAAATTCGATTCTCTTAGACTGTATTTTTATGATTTCTTTTATTTGCATGCCTCTTAGTTTTATCATTTACGCATTGTTGTATAATTTTTATGTTACCTATCATTTTGTAAGCGCACATCGCATTAATTTTATAACTTGTTTTTATAATATGTGGAAAATGTCGTGGGTTATACATTCACTCACTCTGTAATTAAAATTTTGTGTAATACTGTAATGTGTAACTGTTTATTTTCCCAAATAAATAAAATAAAATAAAATAAAAAAAAATTAACAAGGAGGCGGACGAATGTCTAAAAAAATATATGAACGGTGTGGAGGATAGTGTGGTCAAAAATATTAAGGCATTTTGGTCATATGTTTCTAGTCGTAACTCCACTAATAGTATTCCAGCTACGGTTCACTATCTACAACAGTATCAGATGACCCTGTTGCCGCTTGTTATTTATTCTCTATTTTTTTCCAATCAGTATACGAACCATCTTCTTTTGATCATACTTCATGGGTGCCACCACGCGCCAATCCTGATAGTGATATAAATATTTATAACCTGCACTTTTAATTGCAAAAAATACGAAAGGAACTACAATCACTGGATCCTTCGAAAGGACCTGGGCCAGATGGTATCCCTTCAATCTTTTTAAAAAGCACAAGTGACACACTGTGTTCCCCTCTTTTCATAAAATTTAATAAATGCCTTTCCTGTGGGGTTTTCCCCGATGTATGGAAACAAGCGAACATTGTTCCAGTTCATAAATGTGGCTCTAAGAGTGATGTATCTACATATCGCCCAATCTCTTTGTTGTCAGGGCTATCAAAACTTTTTGAAAGACTAGTGCACAATGAGATTTACCCTACTCTTCATAGCATCTTAATAAAAGAGCAACACGGGTTCGTTAAGGGTAGGTCCTGTGTAAGTAACCTCCTGGTTTTTACAAAGCACCTATTTGAAGGCATTGACACTAGACAGCAAATTGATGTGGTTTATGCTGACTTCCAAAAGGCCTTCGATAAGGTCGATCACAGACTACTTCTTGAAAAAATTGCATTCAATGGTATTAGAGGAAATTTATTGCGCTGGTTTGTATTATACGTCACCAATATGGTTTGTGTGGTTGTGAAAATGGTTTTGAGTCTCTCATGGTCAGAGTCTCTTCCGGAGTTCCTCAAGGCTCAACTTTGGGGCCCCTCTTGTTCATTTTATTCATCAACGACGTAAAAGACTGCTTTAAAAATTCTAAGTTCCTCCTGTATGCAGATGATTTGAAGATTTACAAAAATATCAGTCATTTATCTGACTGTTTAGGATTTCAGGACCTTGACCGTTTTCTGAATAAAAATCTGCACACGCACCCTGCTTGAGATGATGTACCTATTTAATATATGTCGTGATAAATTCGACTGTACTGATCTTGTGAACAGTTTGTGCTAACTGATCCCTCGTACTGTACATGTTCGGGAAGTTCGCTCTACACACTCGTTTGCAACTACTTTCTGTAGAACCAATTCAAGCGTACGCTCACCGCTGCATCGATTAGTTGACACCTAAAATGGGCAGTTTGGCTCAACTGATATCATGTTTCTTTTTTAGATGAGAAATTGTTAATATTTTAAGTGATCAGAACCGTAATAATTAAGTAATGTTTACTTTTATTCCCTTTTTTTATATTGTTCTTACTAACAACTAGTAGATCTGTTTTTTAATCTGTGGATAACGTTGTGAGTAGTGTGTTCGATACTCCTATTAACATCTAATATATCTATATATATCTATTAGTACACTGCTGTTTGTTGTCCCTATGTGAATAAATAGATAAATTGATGCGCGATCTATCATTGTTCAAACTACTGTTTTACTCATTGGTTGCCATTGTTTAATTAAGATACTGAAGATTTGAAGACCATGCCTTGTTTGAATCTTCTATGTAATAATTATCCCATTTTGATTCAGGTATTATACAGCTTTAAATAAACTTGCATGCAAAAATTATTGGCCCACCTTGTGCTCTATAAATAAGAGACGATATCTCAAAAATGTATTAAATATTTTATGTTGTGTGGAGGTAAACAAAACATTTATTTACACATACCTTATACATTGATAGTTGCAATATCTTTGACAAGATCGACTTATTTCTTCACGTGGCACTCACTTTTGCTCGGAAAAACTGTGTGCCTTTTTTTTTGTAAAGTTGTTTACTTGCTTTTTTCACCGACTTCGAACATAATGCAGGTTCTTCATTCGACCCGTATGTTTGTTAGTTCGCAAGTTATCAACATCAATAAATAGGTTTTGATAACTCTGTCACTAACGTAATCTACATACTTTCAGGAAGATTTTAGTACTACAAAATATAAGGATGTTGTCAGTAAAACTTGTTAAATTCGCTTGTTTTAAATCGAAAAACGCAGGGTGAGTAAATTAATTAGCACGCAAGTATATAAACGCGTTATCATGCAGTTATCTACCAAAAGGTACTATAACTAGAAAATATCGTAGTTAAAGCAACAAAGTATATCTTGACTTAAACGAAGGAGAAACATTCGACACCACGAGACTGAAAAGCTTATCCGGATAAAGCGTATTAATCTCATTAAAAGCACGACCTTTTGAGAGAGTTTCCATGCTGCTTTTAAAGCTGTACACTAAAGGTGTGCTTACAATAGCAAAATTCTGAGCAATATTGCTTAAATATAAAGTCTAAAAAATTGCTAGATGTTGTCTTCGTTGTTTGCTTGCTATCGAAGCAAACAACGAAGACGACATCTAGCAATTCGTACTAGAGCTATCACCAAACTGACGATATGACAACTACTTAAATAAATTTGGCAATACATTTATTTGTAGTATTTTAATAAAATAATATTCCTGATGAGGCCAATACCAATTGGTCAATTTAGCAGAATTGTGGAGCAATTAGCTCTTCCACCTGTAGTAAAAGTAGCCTAGTAATAATTGCTGGTAAAATTACCCATGTATGCGTAGCTTTATAACGTTTTATTCTACATTATTAAAGGAGCTCCTGAATATATCAAAAAGGGTCAGTGTTGGCTGTTCTGGGGCACCGGGGTAAACCAAGAAGACCCTTCCGGTGTTTGACTGTTATAAGATTTGTGATA
This sequence comes from Dasypolia templi, assembly GCA_963555695.1. Taxonomy (NCBI): domain Eukaryota; kingdom Metazoa; phylum Arthropoda; class Insecta; order Lepidoptera; family Noctuidae; genus Dasypolia; species Dasypolia templi. The sequence goes on along the minus strand of OY743143.1, from coordinate 23,633,764 downwards.
CTGACCTTTCTAGTGGCTCGCTATCTGAAATACAATAAAGAATAGTGTTAGATGAAATATTTCGATAATGAAATGGTTTTTTTTGGTTTTTGGTAGTATTTTATTTTTGTATGATATGTTTTTTTTTTGCCTATTGAAGTGTTTACGCGAGACGATTCAAACAGTCATAAAGTATGCAAAGATAGGTTGGCCACGTAAAATTGTTTGCGATTCCATTCGTCCATTTTTTTACTGTCGTACGGATTTGCAGTATGAAAATGGTATCTTAATGCGAGGACCTAAGGTGATAATTCCGTTGTCACTACGTGAAAGGATGTTGCGCGAATTACATAGCACGCATTTAGGCATCGTAAAAATGAAATGCAATGCGCGTAGTAGGATGTGGTGGCCCGGCATAGATGGGGATATTGAGAGGTGGATCGCCGCATGCGATGTATGTGCGAGCATTTGGCCCGCCCCACCACAGGCTGCGCCCTCGCCCTGGCCAAGTCCAGCGGCACCATGGGAAAGAATTCATACCGACTATTTGTCTATAAGGCAACAGAGCTACTTGGTAGTGATAGATGCGTACTCTAAATGGCCAGAGTGCATTTATATGCGGAACGACGTTGCCACCCAATCCTTAATAAAAAAGTTATAGCACCTGTTTTCTAAATTTGGCTTACCATGCACAATAGTCTCGGATAATGACGTTAAGATTAATTCTAAGGAGTTTCAATTATTCTGTTCCAATAATGGTATTAAGTACATGACGTCTCCTATTTACCATCCATATAGCAACGGACAAGCCGAAATTTCTGTGAGGACGTGTGAAAAGATGTTAAAGAGCATTTTATGTGAAAATGTAACTCAAAATGTGTTACACAAAAAAATATCAGAATATTTATTTGTATATAGAAACACAGAGCACTACGTACTACTGGACATTCGCCTGCAAAGTTAATGTTTGGCAGGGAATTAAGATCACGTCTTGATTTAATACTCCCCAAAGAAAATCGACCTCGGGTAATATTGTCAGGGGAGAATGAATGTCGCACAAGAGCTTTTGAAGCAGGTGACAGGGTATGGGTTCGGTGGTACAGTGGTAGAAAAGAGACTTGGAAGTTAGGAGTAATACATAAGGTGATAGGAAAAAGAATGTATAAAGTGCTAGTTGAAGATCAAAATGTATTTTGTATAAGACATCTTGATCAATTGTTAAATTGTAAAGGCAAAAAAGGCATGAACATTGCGAAGTCAATTGATCGCTTTGAATCTATGCCTTCAGGTTCTCCACTTGTTCCTAGTCCATCCATTTCGTTCGTTCCGTTTATATCACCAGCACTAGCGTCCGTTCCGTCCGTTGAACCAAGTTCAGTAAGCACCGAAGTGAGTGCAAGTCCAGAGAAACCAATGGAGGCGGAACCTAGTGTAGAACCAGTTAGTACGGCTGTAACTAGCGTTGAAGTTGCGGGAATAAGACTGTATTAACGGATATTGTGAGCCCAGAAAACGCACGGGAATCCTTAATTGAAGCACCTCATACCCAGGCTCCTCCAGCCTCGGCTGCTGCGCAGGATTTGGCAGGCATGCAAGTGACACGTGCACGTTCTCAGCGCATGAGAAAGAAAGTAGATAATACGGGATTCTACAAATAGATAATTATAATTATAAGTTTTAAATTTACTGAACTATTTTTTTTTTAAATAAACCTGATTGTCAACTGGTTTGGAAATTAGTGTTGAGGAGTGAAGTGTTTACGCTTGCCACTCACATATAGTTCTGGTGTTGTGAATGTGTGAGTGGACTCATGTGAAAGCAGTAATAAACCAGCGTCCAACTAAGACACCCGTGTACTTATTTCCGCACCTCCGAGTAAATAGATATCACCTATGCATAAAAATATTGTGTGGATGTAACTTAAGTGTCTTCTAACTATTTAACTCATGCCAAAAAAAAATCTTAAGTACAGTTTACAATCTAACACTAAAATATACATACATACACTGAATTAAACTTATTTCAAATTTATCAAAAGATCGTAAAAAGTCATTCAGTGTGCATTAAGTAAATGTGTGGACAATAAAAGCCTACATTCGTAATACATTAGGTGTGTAGGTGCTGCCGAGCCTTTGACACGTATATTACGCATTGTTTACATAATCTACATAATTCGAAGGCTCGTCATTTTTTTATCAGGCAAACATGCATGGTATGTCGCATTCAGAAAAAAAATATGTACAGTATACACGGACATAGACACATCCAGCTTTAAAAAATATCACGGTGGGATTTTATCCGGTCAGGATTTTCAATATTTACGGCCGGGCACTGTGTAAGTATTTACTTGTCAACATTTAAGTCAAAAGTATAAACATCCAGCTATACGAAAGGGAAATTAATTTTTTCTTTTTATAAATGAAAAAACAAATAATTGAAATATAATTTCGTTTGAGTTTTCAAAGGGAAGTTCAACAGTAAAGTGGTAGTTACTTTACTGTTCAACTTCCCTTTGCAAAACTCGAATAAAATTAAATTTCAATTTGCCTAAGTAATTACACATCTTTGATGTTTATTTATGTTATTTTCCTTCTAATATCACATTATGCCCCATTTAGTTTAAAGTAGACAAACGCTCTTAACTGTACGATTCTCTATGAGTATTCATTTTACAATTTTCTAATGGCAAAATGTGGGTCCCATTTTAGTATAAATATGAATACAGGTTGCAATTAAGATAAGAGAGTACTTATTTAGAAGAAGAATTCAGAAACTACAGCCCTGACATGTAGCCTATACCGAGTAATTATATGATAGAATAGCTTATGGCCGCAGCTTCGCAAGCAATTCGGCAATTATCCAACGGAAAAGTACTACTGGGATAAAAAGTATCCTGTGGCCATGGTCTATCAGTGTGCCAATTTCATCGAAATCCGTTCAGCTGTTAAGGTATGAAAAGGAAACAGGCCGACAGCGCAACGACTTTCGCATTTATCATCGCGTCCACTGCTGGACATATGCCTCCCCCAAGCACCGCCACATTGACCGGTTTTGAGCTTCCCGAATCGAGTGGCTTTCCTATTCGTCTTCCAGATGGAAGTAATGTGCGATCCGATTTCCGTAAGAACTTGTGTGTAGTCTTGCGTAATGTAGGTAATATGACTATATGGTTTATCATTACAATTGCAAGATTTGATTGCTATAACAACCATTGCATGCTCCCATAAGCACAATTGCACGCTTTTTTTCACTTTGGGGACTACTGCAAACAGCAAATTTTCACACCAAAAATAAAAGTCGTTTCCCAGCAATCAGTTTTGTGCAATGGAAGTACTATTGTTGGTGTACAGAATACGTATCTGATGGCTATGTGGTGTGTCCTTTTCCTGTATAGGTACTGTTTTCAGGAAATATTACCTGACATTATTGTATTAGGAACGTACACCTCTGTCTTTTCTTTATATGGATTGTAATTACTTTCATTAATATGTATGAAACTGTCCCAGTTTAATACATATTAATGAAACAGTAAATCTCACTGTCCTCTTAGGTTCAATGACAGTTTTGTAAAGGAACACAACAACAGGGCGGGTCTGAACTAAGCCTTGAGATTTCACTTCATCCCCAAAATCCCGCCTTCTCTGTGTCTGGCATTTGTTGCGTTCGAACTAACAATGAATTTATCATACATAACATCACGGCTTTATTCCACAAAGGGTACAACAGAAGTGTATTATATCTAACTAAATATTTGCAACTACATTTTCCCGCTAATGTTTCAGTCCTAAGTAATAGAGACCTGTCTATTACTTTCATTAATCAGGAAACTACAAAACAAGACTTAGGGCTGTTACTGTGGAATTTATACTTATGGATAAACCTTATAATACTTTGCCAGTCCTAGGAATCGAGCCCAGAACCCCATGCTCAGCAATCGCTTTCTCGATCACATGTTTTACGAGGTAGTCCAATAATACATATTGAGAGTAAAATATTCAAACGCCTCAGTCTGCCTCTCTATGAGAGGAAGTGGGCTGTTTTTCCTTTCATAAAATAACAAACTTTGTTTACACTTTGTTACAAACAATGATCTTTATGATCTTGAGATGTATCTTGTGCTTTAATTTAATATTTTGTGTGTTGACTTGGCAATTGCATTACGTTAAGACCAGTAATAATAGTAAAAGGAATTTAATTAATTAGAAATCTACTTTGAGCATTTTATTTTCCGCCTAACAAACAAATACATCTTCGTGTTCCTAACAAACAAGTCCTTTATCAGTGCACAGCGTGGCTGCAACGTTCTTTTCTCTTCGACAAAAAAGAAAGTAAACACAGATCAAAGGAAGTGGGATCTCGGGAGGCGGCACGTGCCTAAGTTGATCCTAAATTTAGTCCTTAGATGTATGCAGTTGGACACACTTGCACGTTGGCTTGGCGGTTCAAAGTTTAAAGAGAATTGTTTCGTGAATACTTGAACCGAAATGGCAGTCTTCAGTGATGTGAGGGCCGAGAATTTTCCTCGCTAGAACTATTGTTTTGGAGGAAACTAATGTGGAATTATGGAAAACGTGCTACACTTGCCACACACACACTTTCGTGAATTGTACGCGGAAATGGGAACATATTGCATTGGCCCAGCTTAGGATAGTGTGCGAAAGAGCTTCATTAAGAATATTAATGAAACTGTCTGAATACTTAAGTGTATGTTAGCATACATAGTTGCAGGCTAAAGCAACTGGGTAAGTAGGTATCAGAATCAATAACTGCACATTTTGTACTACCTTTAACCCGCAACTTCATCCGCGTGAAATTCCTTGTTCCCTCGACCCACCACCTCGCATCGCGTCGCCGGTCCGCGCTTTTACCTCGTTTTCGCTCACAGATCTTTCTTAAAAAGAATTTTTCAAATCCGACTAGTAGTTCTAGAGATTACCGCGTTCAAACAAACAGACAAACGAACTCTTTTGCTTCGTTATTAGTATCGATTAATTAACATCTGTATACAGGCGCGTTTTACAGCAAATACTCCCTTACTCTGATGTTTTTCCTCAGCACCTCCACCAAACAGTATGTATCTAATCGTTTCTGTATCCTTACCTAAAGTAATGAAGCCCTAACTTTGAAAAGTACACCGGGCTCGTAGCAAACAAACAAAGCAACACGCTGGTGCCCCCGCGATTATATCACTTCAACACCGTTTTCTCAACAAAAGAAAAAAATGCTCTTTTACCTTGTAAAATTAAGAAGCTGTAAACAAACTTAACGCAACTGTAAAAAGAGATATATGGTTGGATCTGAAGGCCAGTATATTCTCGAACTTGAAAAACGTTTAAACTCAAATCGCATTTCATCTCAGCGACAATCAATGTCAAAAACTTGTCAAAAATGTATGTAAATTGATTGTATTTTTGACAGATTGAGACTGGGATTGTAATGCGAACGATTTAAAAAATACGGGAAATGTCCCTCGGATAGAAATGTCTGCGAGCTCCAATAAATAGTTCGCGTAGTAAAAATATCTAAAGGTTTTGAATTACGACTTGAAAAGATTGGAAACACACGATAAACATAACCCTCCTTCTTCAATCGGTTATAAAAATACATGAGAAGCCCAAAAGGTCGTTTATAACAACAAGTGACAAGTTCAGTGATAAATGGAGCGATAATAGCCTTCGTCTCACATTTCGTCACAGATTTCCAATTGAAAAGCCGGTGAGGATTTTATCCGATCCCTTTGATCAGTGTTTCGTACCTGTAACCTTGTAGGTAGGAAGTTAACAAGTGAATTGGCACAAACTATGTTACGACTTTGATACGGATCACTCATTCCTATTGAGGACCTTTTCTGCAGGACGCGGATATTTACAGAATTATTAAAACCTTTGATTGTCTGAACAAGAAACCCCAAAACTTAATTAATAGCCACATTTCTGGTCGTGACATGTTCCCAATCAAAGCAGGTATCTTCTAAAATGGGGAGTAACTAACCGAACTCATCGGCTTGAAATCCGATAACCACAAGCCGATAACGTCAAGTCTTGAATACATCTCTGTCGATCATTGTTTCGGAAGCTCGGGACTATGTCGGACACAGCCGTATTGCTTTTATAATCATGTGATTAATCTTTTAATCGTATCTGCATGCGGTATTTTACTGTTTAATTAATTTCAAAGTTTTTATTTTTTGGTTAGTATGAAGCTTTAGGACCATGTTCACCAACATTTAATCAACCTACATACCTATGTAAACAATATTCTGATATTTCTACATAATATGGAACAGATTTAATCAATTGAAAATATGTTGGTTAACACGGGCCTTAGTCATCTGCCTTGTAATCGTTGTGGTCTGGTTACCTTCTCCAGCAGTGACACCGAAAAACCGACTTTATTATTAAAAAAAAAATAAGTAACAATATATTTTCTCCTAATTATAATGCTAAAATTTACATAATAATTTTTTTTAACAACCGTTTAATGAACTAGAAAGTACATACTAAATAAAACTTACGATTTCCTTAAAAGCTTGCAAGGCTTTTCTCAAAGTGTAAAAAGGACGTTCAAGCCTCAAAATTTTAAGAAAAAAAAACGGGATGTAGAATCAGGACATGCATAATAAAAATGCATTGTCGTCGAAACAGAATGAACATTTGAAATTTCAACTGTACAGAGTTAAAACTTCACACGTTGATTAGAGGAAGCTTTTAATTCAGCTTGCAAGATTTGACCCAAACAAATATTGCAATTTAAATAAAAGCTTGTTATTTAAATAATAAAAAAACAACAATCTTACCTATGGTTAGCAAAGATAGTGCCTGATAGCCGGTGATCCGCAACAATTGAAAACAAATGACGGCCATGCCAAAGCGTAGCTATACTGTGCCAAAGATTATGAACAGATGGTCAGAATGTCACAGCTTAAATGAGCTCGGACTTTGTTACGCGTGTATGATAGACAGGGGTTTATTAAAGCTATTGTTTCCAAACAACAATGTAGATAGGTTCGGATAGTTCGTAGTTAATTAAGTGATAGTAGCAAATGAGAAACAACCATTTTTTGTTCTATTTTACAACCGATGTTCTTATTCGTACAATTAATGTGTTTGAAGAGAGAACTATAAATATCTAGAAGAAAAACGTAAAGTAGCAACAAATTACTTAATGATTAAAGTAAAGAAAGAATTCTTGTCGTTTGGACTTACCTACTTGACTATGCAATTAAAAATTAAAGTCTACAAGAGAAGGTTCTTTGGAGCTTAATATAAACTGTGGTAGTGCGTAATTACAAGGAATGGGCATGGTAAGTTTCCTTTATTATATATATTTTCTAAAACTATTTAAAATGTTTGTAGTTAACAAACATTTTAAATAGTTTTAGAAAATATATATTTACATATATATTACAAATTAAGTTCCCTGTACTTCACTTTCCTTCATAGCTCAAATTCAATTTATTACAACGTGTCAAAGCTGCCAGCGTTTTGGGCACTTTTCCCACTGACAGCGATGCGGACGAATTTTTTGATGCCCAATGAGCTAATCCCGTTTTTTTCCTTCATATACTTGTACATAATATATATTAGTGTTAGATTATATATTGTATTTAAGAATTGTTTTAATCATTTCTTAAAAATTCAAATAGTTAGCTGTGTAATAATTGTAATATTTATAACACATTTTCCAGCCAGTCCTTGAGATATCTGAAACATCAACTAATGCATTGTGTATCGCTCCTCGCTTAACGTGATTATTATTATTAGTACCAATGTACTGGCTCATTTAAGTGCCTAAAGCCGAGAACAGACACGTAACACACCACGCGATTACCGTCGCGTGCTCTTTGCTGTCTTGACTTGTGACTTCGTAGTGTCAGACGACCAAGGAGTGTTATGGGCGGTGTTACAAGTGAGCGACTTCAGCACAATCTTGTTGGTGTTATCTCAAGTGTGCATTAGTCTGAGTTATGTCAGCAATTATTCGGCGGTCAAGATCCTTCGGTGTCCTAATCGTAAGCCCCCAACACGGCTATATACTTGGTAAGATATTACCCCACGAGAGGTCATTACCGGAAGGCTTAGTACGTCCGGCCTTCAGAAATTTGTTAGTGGTCGAGAATTTGTAACTCAAGTTTTAATAAGGTTAAACCTAAGTACGGTTTCTGCTTATTTATTAATTATTCAGAAAATCCTGTTAACAGTTCTCATCTTTAAATAATTAATTATTAGCTCGTTGTCTACAAAATTATGATCGGAATTTTGTTAATCTAAAATGGTGATAATAATTAATTTCTAAAAGCGCAGCTATTAACTACCCTTCAAAACTTCAGACCCTAATGAAATTCAGGGCTTAAGCTTTATTATTATATAATAGGTAGAGGTATTTTGAATATGTAAGGATCGCAGTGGAGTAGTAGGAGGAGTGTAGTTTCTGCCTACCCCCATGGGTTTATTGAATGATTTACGTTTTATGTTAATTAAGCGAGCAACTAAGATAACGTTGTCTCGTTATGTCTCAAATAATAATCATGGCCGTTATTGTTATGGCCAGAAATAATCAGAGATAATTGTATTGCCAATCGATGATGGCGGCACGCCAGTAATTTCTTCATATTACTGGTGTTGGAGTAACTGTCTAACAAGATAACAATCATAATGTCTGTTGGTTGACGGTTTCCCTTTGTGATTTTCCTTAAAACAGTAAGATTCATTTGTCAAAATAATTATGTTACTATCTCTCCTTGTATGAATTAGTTGCAGTTATTGGTAGGTATAATTGAGTTGAGAAATGTGTAAGAATGTCTCATGTTACGGTATTAATAATAATCAGTCAGCGGAAAAACATGAAAAGTTCTAACTGAAAAGCTTGAAATCCTGTAAGAAATTATTTTGGATCACGCTATGAATTCATCAGAAAGTGAAATAGAATTAGTAGATTATTAGTAGGTACACGAATAATCTTACCTACCTAATGTTTTTGAACGAACTTACGTCTGTTTTCAAAAGCTGTCCGAGTGTATATTCGTGTACAGATTTGCATATTGATTGTTTTAGAGTGTATGTAGATTTTGCCATTCACGTTGCTTATGTGGGACACATATATATCGTTATAATCGTATTAAATAATAAAATATAACATAACAAAAATTTCGTAGAACAAAACATTGAAAATGTAGTTGAGTACATTTCCACTTTCACAAATCTATTAATATCTTCGGAACGCGTATTCCGATTTTCTAAAATCCAACTGGAATATCCCTCTCAATGGGAGTTGAGTCTCAGGACACAACTCCCATTTCCAGAGGACCATGTACTGAACAGCAGCTTGCGTCGTCTTGCCATAGAAGCCGGTCAATAAGCGCAGCTCATACCGCCTACTCGGCAGCGCGCGTGTGACCCTGTACGGCTCTTCTTATCCCGTGGTCCATCTTTCCAGTTGCCTGCGAAAACTTAACGACGAAAACCAAAACATTCACTTTAAAAACTTTAGGGGGGCGTCTCTGCAGTAACCAAATCATGTATCTCCGATCCCATATCTTTAACAAAACCTAGCGAACTTACACATTCTGCCTCTGTCGGTTACAACCATTTTTGGTCCACCAAAAAGTGAAACTGCGTTTGTGAAAACTCTTAAAAGTTCTTCTACATCCAGCCGATAAATGGGATAAAGGAGAGTGCACTTAGTGAACGCATCCACAATAAGAAGAACAAACTTGAAGCCGGGAAGTGGACCTAGGACATATGAGTGTACAACTGAAAAAGGTTGATCAGGTTTTTCAGGTTGATATATTTTGTTGTGGTGCCCTAGACACACGTTTCTTGGAGATGCAAATCAAGCAATGTTTGAGGTAGTTTTTAACTAATTGCCTAAGGCCTGGGAACCAAAAGTGCCTTAGGATTAAATCCAAGGTCTAGTCAGAGCCAATATGATTGTGCTCGTCATGAAATACTCGAAGCAGACTAAGTCTGTGACCTCGGGGAATAAAGCAAAGGAATCGCGGTTGCACGCCAATCGGAATGTACTTATAGTACAAAAGGTAATTTTTCTCAACATAGCGATTAGGATCTAGACTGCCTTATCTAAGTTTTTTGGAGAAGCTCATGGTCTCTTCGTCTGCAGCTTGCGCTATCTGAGCCCAATTGCGATGTTCAGTGACATGAAGCACCTTCTGAGGGGGGTTTCTGCTCAAGTAATCGGTGTGCGACATCATAGTCCCTTTTCGGTACTCCATCTCGAAGGTAAATTCTTGGAGGTACATCCACCAGCGGGCAACTGTCGGCAGCAGATCCTTTTTATGTTCGGTGGATTTAAGAGCATTGCAGTCTGTAATTAATTTAAACTGGAGTCCGATCAAATAGTGTCGGAAATTCTGCAATGCCTTCACAACCGCCAACGTCTCTAACTCATAAGAGTGGTATCTACTGCTGTGTGGTGTGTAGTGGTGGCTTACTTCAGCTGGACTATTCAAGGCGCTCTGCGCCTTTCCTACTAAAGGCGCAGAGCGCCTTGAATAGTCCAGCAATGCTCTTAAATCCACCGAACATAAAAAGGATCTGCTGCCGACAGTTGCCCGCTGGTGGATGTACCTCCAAGAATTTACCTTCGAGATGGAGTACCGAAAAGGGACTATGATGTCGCACACCGATTACTTGAGCAGAAACCCCCCTCAGAAGGTGCTTCATGTCACTGAACATCGCAATTGGGCTCAGATAGCGCAAGCTGCAGACGAAGAGACCATGAGCTTCTCCAAAAAACTTAGATAAGGCAGTCTAGATCCTAATCGCTATGTTGAGAAAAATTACCTTTTGTACTATAAGTACATTCCGATTGGCGTGCAACCGCGATTCCTTTGCTTTATTCCCCGAGGTCACAGACTTAGTCTGCTTCGAGTATTTCATGACGAGCACAATCATATTGGCTCTGACTAGACCTTGGATTTAATCCTAAGGCACTTTTGGTTCCCAGGCCTTAGGCAATTAGTTAAAAACTACCTCAAACATTGCTTGATTTGCATCTCCAAGAAACGTGTGTCTAGGGCACCACAACAAAATATATCAACCTGAAAAACCTGATCAACCTTTTTCAGTTGTACACTCATATGTCCTAGGTCCACTTCCCGGCTTCAAGTTTGTTCTTCTTATTGTGGATGCGTTCACTAAGTGCACTCTCCTTTATCCCATTTATCGGCTGGATGTAGAAGAACTTTTAAGAGTTTTCACAAACGCAGTTTCACTTTTTGGTGGACCAAAAATGGTTGTAACCGACAGAGGCAGAATGTGTAAGTTCGCTAGGTTTTGTTAAAGATATGGGATCGGAGATACATGATTTGGTTACTGCAGAGACGCCCCCCTAAAGTTTTTAAAGTGAATGTTTTGGTTTTCGTCGTTAAGTTTTCGCAGGCAACTGGAAAGATGGACCACGGGATAAGAAGAGCCGTACAGGGTCACACGCGCGCTGCCGAGTAGGCGGTATGAGCTGCGCTTATTGACCGGCTTCTATGGCAAGACGACGCAAGCTGCTGTTCAGTACATGGTCCTCTGGAAATGGGAGTTGTGTCCTGAGACTCAACTCCCATTGAGAGGGATATTCCAGTTGGATTTTAGAAAATCGGAATACGCGTTCCGAAGATATTAATAGATTTGTGAAAGTGGAAATGTACTCAACTACATTTTCAATGTTTTGTTCTACGAAATTTTTGTTATGTTATATTTTATTATTTAATACGATTATAACGATATATATGTGTCCCACATAAGCAACGTGAATGGCAAAATCTACATACACTCTAAAACAATCAATATGCAAATCTGTACACGAATATACACTCGGACAGCTTTTGAAAACAGACGTAAGTTCGTTCAAAAACATTAGGTAGGTAAGATTATTCGTGTACCTACTAATAATCTACTAATTCTATTTCACTTTCTGATGAATTCATAGCGTGATCCAAAATAATTTCTTCAATGTAAGCAATCTATACTAAATTTTCAAGATAGCGTACGCTGTGCAAAGGTTAAAACGGAACAAAGAGAACTAGTCAAGAGACTAAAAAATTAGGACATAAAAAGTTCTTGAAATTGTGACTGTTAATTGAATATTAATTATTCTCTGAATCCCTCGTCAGTTCTGGTATCAATTGGCAGTTACAATCGTAGCTTTCCTATGTATGCGGAGCTAGATTTCACTTCCGACGCCAACATATTGCTTGTATAGCGTCATCTGACAAAGCGGCTAATGGCTTCACCATCCGTTGCTTCACTGATCTCAAACTTAACCAAATTTCTTCTACATTCAGGTGAACATTAACCATAGCATTGGGTCAATTAATCCCCGGTTTTTTTTAGGGTTCCATACCTCGAAAGGAAAAAACGGAATTCTTAAAGGATCACTTTGTTGTCCGTCCGTCTGTCTGTCTGTCAAGACCCATTTTCTCAGGAACGCGTGGAGGTATCAAGCTGGAATTTATATCAAATACTCAGGTCTACTGTCCCTTCGAGCTGTGACTTCCAAGCCAACGCAATCAAAAGATACAGCCGTTTATGCCGCAAATTTCCGCAAATTTTCGACACTCGCAAGGGAATCAAAACCTACAGGATACTTCCCGTGAACTCAGAATCTTGAAATTTGTTACGAAGCAACGTCTTATAGCAAAGATAAAGGAAAAATTACGAAAATCGTAAATTTTTAGTGACATCATTTAATAAAAATATTTTTAATAATTTTAAATTTACTAACCCTTTGCTCATGAACGCGTAGAGGTATTAAATTGAAATTGATATCAAATACTCGGGTCTTATATACCTACAGGTTTGTACGGAACCCTCGGTGCGCGAGTCCGACTCGCACTTGGCCGGTCTTTTGTATAACAAATCGCCCCGAGGCGTTTCTTCGACAGGCAATGAGTCTGATATTGTATGCGGCAAAGTATTTTAAATAATTGGTGTTGGTGTTGGTCTTGGTGTATAAGAAGGCTATTTGTCAAAATCGTAGAGCGGGGGCACACCATGTGATGCAGAGCGAATTGCCCTCAGTCGCGCCTACCACAAAAAATTTCGCTCATTGAATACACTTTTTATACAGCCTCTTTCCATTTCATCTACATTACCATACGTATTAGCTGATTTCTTGATTACTTCTTTCATATGAATATCTAAATAATTCAGCAAATCCGAGGGATACTTTTGAAAATCCCCAAATAGACTAGGAAGAGAGCTCTTTACACACTTCTTTTGTCTTGGAACAAAATAACACAAGGCTCACACACTCGTGCTTGAGCATTATCTAAACTCCCTCACTTATATTCATTCCCTGAAAAAAGCTAAGTATTGAGAAACAAATTGTTTGAATTACAATACGTTATTAGGTATTCAATCCAAAACAATAAAATGAAAATCTGAAACATTATCTGAACAAATTAAACGTTTATCAGCTCGTGTTAATTCATGTACTTCATAATTTTTTATCAGTTTTTGTTGTAATTTTGATAACAAAGTTTATTTGCGATAACAATATTGCCACAATGTGATGTAATAAATATTAAAACATAATATTTTCATGCATTTGTGCACCTTTTTATGACCGACCGCCATTGAAGTCACATTGAATTATCGTTACTCATTACTCCATATAATTCTGTAACTATTGATTGTTCGTCTGAATACTTCGCAAGATTTTGTTCTTCATCTACCGCAGTTGGAGTTCAATAACTTCAAGGTTTTGTGCTTTCTAATGGATTTCATTTAAGACGGTCATACACAATTGACTTGAATTTGTGAAGTCAGCAACTAAAGCCGATTTACACTTCAGTATTTTAAATCTTAATTTTTGAGCTTGCTTATTTAAAATCGAAAACGAAGTATTATTAAAAGAATATCAAGTCTTAGCTATAGTAATGCTTAAAAAACAATGCACCGCATAATTTGGTGTCAATTTAGAAGATGTGTAAATTCGGGGTGATTATTGAATTTTTCCCTAACCTTACCTAACTGGTGATGTTGACTCTCATTTTAATTATTCTGCCAGTCAGCGTGATCTACAAAGCATCTAACGTACATATTTATATACTGCTAATGTTGCATGTTTCGGACAGGTTATAACAAGGGGGTAATGATCTCAATCGTTTTAAAAAACACTGAACATCCTCCTTGCAGATACCATCAAAGTAAATTGCTCAGAGCAAAACCGTTCCGCAAATTCCTTGCCATAAAAATAAAACGCGGCTAGTGACTATTGTTTGAACTAAACAGTTATTCCAGGAACTTCCCGACCTCAGCTCCTAGTTAAACTCTTGACAGTTCAACTTGAGCCGCAATCTCGGCTTTTATCTAACAAGATCCTGTGGGAGGAACTAAACATTTGTTGTTTTTATTATCTGCCAAACGTTACTTGGAAAATACGTAAACATTGCAACTGTAGCTGTAAGTTTTCATATAATATATTTCTTTTATGCCCAAGACATAATTGGCTGTTCTTAAAACACGTACCTACGCTCGACGAAATATGTACTTAAGATAGCCTAGCACGAACGTTAGTGATCCTTTATCAAAAAAAATACAACTCGCACGCTTTCAACCGCAAACAAACAAATTAAATATTGATGTATACAATATGTAACAAAAACCCTGTCCGATCCAAAAAAGGCGTATTCCTGGTTTAACATACGTACTAGAAAAAATAGTAAAAAAAATCTAACTCATAAAAACCATAAGCTATTGATTTTTTATTTTTAGTTACCATGCGAAATGTAACACTAAATATGGTAAATTTTCATAAGTTGACAACACTCCACCGTCCGGCGAAATCTTATATTTTTTGCCTATTTTATTTCAAAGGACACCGCCTTGTACTAGCCGCGCTGTAGGTACTCATAACGAGTCCTCGATCCTTTGATGTAGCCGACTGGTCGCTACTTGTTTGGACACTTCGCCAGTCTCACGTCGTGGAGATAGCTTGCGATCGGATGTCCGTACGTATCACGTGCCGCTATCGTATCGCGAACAATGTCGTATACCAATCAGGAATATTTGAATATGTTCATTTTTATTTGTGAGTGAATGTGTGATTCGGAAATCGAAGTAACAGCTCGGATTGTGGAAGCTTTCGAGTCACTCAAATCGTACACATGTGCGCTGCGAAGAGTACGTGCAAATTTAATAAAATGGTGTCGAATGTGTACTAATGTTCTAGATAGATAGAGGTATGTAACAAGTAAATGTTTTAATAAACTGATACCTACAGTGGGTACATTGCCAAAAGCACATCACATTAACTCAATATTCATTGTTTCTTGATAAGCAGAAGGTCAGAAATCGGGGTCATTGTGCGTAAGCCTACAATAAAATATCAGCTGATACCTACGCGTAGGCAAAACGTAGATTTCTTTAGTCCTACGTTTCTTTGGCGGCAGGCGACAAAGGACCGCCGCGCTCAGGCGGCTTCTTTGACACGAAACTGTAGGTGAACTCTGGTGAAACCTGTCGAGCGATCAGTGTTGCCTTTGGTATGATTATTTTTAATTATTTAAAGTAATTGTTTTCTTTGGGGAAAAATAATAATCTCGTATCCATTAAACGATTACGTATTTGTGTACGCACTACGATACCAAATAATACACTTCAGGATCGGACAGGGTTTTCGTTACATGCTGTATATACTGTAAGATTATAAAACATGATATTGTAAATCTGAGATCAAAGGATCTTACTTCGAGAGAAAACATGAAACATGAGCAGAATGCCGCGGAGGCGCGCAAAGGCGAAATGTTGTCTCTTTACAGTTACATTTTTTGTTTGCCACTTTATTGTCTGTGAACAACGAAAACTATTAAGCAGCTTCGCTCACGTAATGGTTCTAACACATCATTGACACATATTCAAGGAGTCGCTTGTATAATCCCTTTTTAAACAATACTAAGTATTTGTTGCGGTCACACACAAAACTCTTTTGAGCTTCACCGAGAAAATTGGAATATGAAATATTTTCAGCTTTCCTCACCAAAATGCCCATAACGTCTGGGAAAACTGCATTTTCCAGTACAAATGATTGTTTTATTTTTGCACTAACTACGCCGCTGTAAGGCTGTAGTAGTACATTTACCGTTTACGCCACAACGCCCGCACTAATGACTAGGCGAGTACAAGAATTAAGTAAATACTCGTATCTCCGAACTCTGCTTTTGACCAAGTAAATATACAATGACGTAAAATTTTTTGTCTTCGAAAAATGTAAGGCTGTGGTTTGTATTTACGTTACCAACTCAATTAACTGGCCTCACTTACCAGAGACTGCAACTATTTAGGGTTAATAAGCGAATAATCCCTCGTTGGTCTAGTGGTCGCAATCGCTACTGCTGAGCATGAGGTCCTGGGTTCGACTCCCAGGTCGGGCAACGTGTTATTGGGTTTTTCTATTTGGAATTTCCCAGTAGCAGCCCGGAGACTGGATTTGTGCCCGGTAGATGGCAATAGGCTCGCCCCCTATTACATGGGACTTAAGCATAACTGGCGAAATGTGGGTGTACTATAGGTACACCTCTGCCCAACCCTTCGGGGAAACAAGGCGTGATGTTATGTTATGTTTTAATCCAGATGTTAGTCGACAGAGCGCAGACTACATGAAACAAGCATGTTAATGTTATGAAAGAGAAACTTGTTTAAATTTTTGTAACGGTTATTTTATTTACTAAACACGGCCAGATGCATACGATACACAAATACGATCAGCATTAAGGTGGGGCGCCTGTTATTTTCATAGAATTCCCGCTGCAAACATTCCGTGTAGTTCAAAATATCGGCAGGTACGGGTGGCGTGTGTTCGTACGCCGCCTCTTCAATCATGCAGGTATTTGCGGAACGCCTGAAGGAATTTTTCGATTAAGCCGGCGTCCCACTAGCAAGAACTCGCCGTCATTGTATTAAACATGACTCGACAACACTTAGCTTTAGGGTTACTTATTCTCGGATGAAATTCACCTCAGTAATTCACTTTTTTGTACACCCATTTGGGAAGAACTTTTTTTAATTTGTATAAAGTGTCCAACATATCAATGGAAGACATATTTTGTTCGTTCTTTAGTGGCTACACAATAAAATGTTGTCCGCGGAGATAAAGTTTTCTAAAGGTAGGAATAGTGTATGAAATATTTTCATTAAAAATCGGAATGGTGATAATCTTATTGAATAGGAATAAGAACCTTGACCCGCTCCCTAACAAATCGTATAGGGGATGAACGTGAGAAAAGATAGAATGAAAACTTTTTAGTTTCTGCGAAAGTTCATCGGAATTGCGGTTAAATTCCCTTAGTTCTAGTCGGACACGTGCCAAATGAGAATTTCTCCGCAAATTAAATACCCGAGACATAAGTTCGAATATCTACAAAACTGTAAGACTTAGATCAATGAAATAAAAAACAGAATAAAGACTATTTAGTTGCGCTTCTTATTACATACTTTTTATACTGGCTGATGAATGAAACTTATTTTTAAAAAAAATTGAAATATTTGAAAACAACATTTTTGCTTTATGTCATTATGGTTTCTTTCCATTTCTATTCTGTCACAAAAAAAATATATTGTGAACGACTTCCACGTCCATAATTAGTATTCTGTTAGGTGGAGCATGGCAGTCACGGTAGATGAATGTACCAGAATCCTGACTTTCTTGGAACTTGGGCGGAGCCAGTGTGAAACAGCAAGAAAGATTGGTGTATCTTTGTCGACTGTTCAGCGGGTAGTCCAGCGGTACCGAGAGACCGGTTTGCACCTTCGGAGACCAGGAAATGGCAGGCCAAGATCCACAACGGCCAGGGATGACAAACTTGAAACCACTAAGGCCCGCAAATGACCCCAAACTGGAACGGCAACATCGAATTTCAAGGCAGAGATACGTGCGCGAGCACCAACACAACACTGGACGATTGGTCTAGATTAATGTTCACGGACGAATCGAAATTCATGCTTTACAAGCATGATGGTAGGCAGTTGGTGTACAGAAGACCAGGGGAACGCTTCCATCAAGACTGTGTGGAGGAAAAAGTGGCACACGGCGGAGGCTCAGTACTTGTTTGGGCTGGAATTTCTGCCGAGGCCCGCACCGAGCTCGTGCTAATTCAAAATGGCACTCTGAACGCAGAGAGGTACGTGGAGGAGATCCTGAATGAGCATGTGGGACCTTTCATGGCGAGGATGGACAGGGATGGCATATTAATGCATGATTATGCGCGTCCCCATTCGCGAATACCTTGGAGAGGTCGGTATCGAACTGATGCAGTGGCCAGCGCGAAGCCCTGATTTACACCCCATAGAGCATGCATGGGACGAGCTTGAGCGTTGCGTAAAACGTCGTAACTCCCCACCAATCACTAAATGCCCAATCGAACAGTATTCGTTTCATTATGATAGCATACGTAGTTCGGGAGATATTCGAACTTTTGTAACTGACCCTATTTTGGAACCGAGTGTAGATAAATTTGCTCTTATTTATTACTTTAAAGAAATTTTTTTATGAGAAATTTATGTTTAAGCAAATCGTCCACTGAAAAGATAATTTAATAGATCTGTGACTGCAGTGATGCTATTGGCGAAAGGATTCCATTATCTTGTCCTTTCTTCGTATCGATCCATTATTTCCACTATTTTGACTAGGTGGATTTGAACTTAAATTTATTTGAACCACAATGCTGAAAAAATGTTATTACCACCCACTAACTCTAAATGTATTAAGTTTGACTATTTTATTAATGTATTGTTGCGAATGTCATAAATGTGTAAGACAAGTAATAAAAGTTATTGAAAAATAAAACCTCTGAAATTAAAAAATAATAAAATGATTGGCCCTTTAAGCTTGATATAAGTTATAGGTAATATTTCGATCAAAACATGGTCGCGTCGGGGGGGATGGCTAATGAAAATACAATATACATTCATTATTGCAAGGCCTCGTCAGTTTGACGTTTTCATTAGCCGTCCCCCGATATTTCTACTGTATGTTGAGGAGGGAGTTGGGTATCCTAAAAATTCGAAGTGACCCAGGTTCCAGCATCAGTTCAAGTCTACTATGTGCTTCTAATATCAATGAAGTAGTAGAATACCAAATTTCGACTCGATCAGCCCTGGAGAACTGTGGAAGATGCTCACATCTCTTCATCAACTAGAAAAGAACTGATAATCATCAAACAGTGTGTTGTCGTACGGTATTCTGTTGTGGGGAAATGCCGCCTTTATTTAGATTTTTTTTTAGAATTTAAGAAGATTCTTATGTCTGTGTCTTCTCAGTAAGTGGAAATCTTTATTAAGCATATAAAACTATCAATCCGTTTAAAAAATACAGTGATGTCCACAATATAAATACTAGGAACCAAAAAAACGAGTCACCTATTTTCTGGAGCCTGGTTGTAGGAACAACATCCTACAACCAGGCTCAAGAAAATAGGTGACTCGTTTAGATGCCAAGATATACTTTTTTATAATAAACTTCCTAGCCACATTCAAGAACGAAGCCTTAATAAATTCAAACTATGCAGTAACGACATCACCCAACGTGCCCATCGGCTTGACACGCGACGATGGGAAGAGACTAGACGGAATGACCATAATGCCCTGCAAGTTAGGCAGAGTGGCAATGCTGCCAGCCTTTTGGGCACTTTTCCTGTTGACAGCGACGTTGTTAGCTGTTTTTTATATATTCATGTACATATTATTTATTATTTTAGGGCTGTTAGCTCGTAGAGTTTATACATATATTATAAAGAGGTAATATTTGTTTGTAAGTTTGTATGTAGGGGTAAGCTCTGGAACTGCCGATCAGATTTGTTAAATATTTTTGCATTTTATAGCCCATCTTGAGGAAGGCTATTTAACACAACGCTGGGACCCTTAAGAGCCGAATAAAGATTAAAATTCGGAGAGAACGAAAAGCAAAAACGAAATAATAGCGCGGGCAGGCGATGCGATGAGACGGGGTGTGTCGGGGGAACAATACAGTTCCCGCGGACGAAGTCGCGGGCAGAAGCTAGTCAAATAAGAAGCTAGCCATAAAGTGGAAAATATGCCAGAAAGCCTTTTATACTGTTAAAGACTAGAGTGCGGACAAAAAGACTTGGGATTGAGCTGCTCAAATAAATTTACAGTGTGAATCTTTTTTTTTTATATAAGCCGGAAATACGTTAGTCACGATTGACTAATTGGAACGCCCGATGCGCTCGACAAAGTTAAGTTGAGTTTTTCGTGTGTGTAGGCAGTGCGTGATTCGCCAGTGTAGGTATATTATATTCGTAAATTCTAGTTTGATTTGAACAATAGCCAACACTTCGTCATTTTATTCTATATACATAGACAATGACATGAATATTTACTTTGAAAAGTATAATATTATTTTAATTAAGTATTGTAAATGTGAACACTATTTGGGTCATCCTGTTTTCAGTTTTTTTACAGTTTGATTTAATCGTGGTGTGGCAGTTTATGTTTTTTTATGTGGCCTACCCAAATGTCCTTTCTTTGGTATTGTTCGTCGAATCGTTAAGCTCCTTAAGTTCTCAGTTAAGCTGCATGATTACTGACAAATGCCTGCACTGACTGGACAGGTCCACTCAATCTGTGTGGTTTTTTCTTCCAAAGACCATTTCAGACACCAATCTACATAATCTGACCAAGATTATGTCTGGACTTTAAAAGGGACTGTGACTTCTGAGTTTCTTTTGGCCCTTCTTCTCAGAGAAGTCGGGTAGGAAACGTCGAAATTATCTAGTTTAAAAAAAATGATTGACGTGTTTGTACGTTCAGTAATGCCAAAATTATGCAGCCAGATTGGTACGTAAATATACATTGTTACATACCTGAGATAACGGTACACACTATAATTCGAATCAGTCCCTAATCGAGATCCTCCGTCCATTACGCAGAGTTAATTATTGCGTTATTAGAAGCACCTCTGGGAAATCACTGGGTCAAAGCTAGATGGCGTGAAACTGATTACAAGCCTTATTAGAATAATTATGCCATGAAACTTAGAATGAACACCTGTCCACAGACCACATACGTCTGTAGAGAGACTTCAATACCAGTCCGCAGACCGTTGGTGGTATGTTCGCACGTACAATTTCTAAGCCATCTGACACCGTGGACGTAAGAAGAAAGTCTCATATTTAATGCGGAATTGGCAGAACACATCATATAATAAAAACTTAACTGGACTTATTGACCATTCCCACTCTGGAGCCTGGAGAGTTAACCTGTTAAGGTTACACATAATCTGCACACATTACTGCAAGCTTGACCAGCCTGCATGAAAGCAACGTACATCCTCTAGCCTCGCCATAACCACCTACAGGTATGAAAACACCAAGAGGAGGCGCGTAACCGACACGGGGGGAGGAAATTGGTTAACGAAGAAGAAAAAACTTGGAGCGACGTATGAGATTGTAAGCAAATATTCGTTTTTTCGATCGAAAGTGATAGCGATTTGATGAATACAGCTCGCGTGTAACTCGAAGACGCGCGGCAATTCTGTCTCATAAGTCAAAGGGAGCCGTCTGTCAACCACACTGACACTTCTCGTTTGATATCGACTCCAAACAAATCGACTACTTTAATTCGTTCTGTCTGCGTAGGTCTGTTCTTTAAGAATGACGCATAGCCGTTCTCTACGCTGGCGCTGCGAGGCACTTTTTATAGAAAAATATATCACTTCCACGGTATGCGTTTGACGTTCGCTATCGACTGGAAGTATATGTAGACATTGTTTTGAAAGTTCCAAAGACATGATTTACGAGTTTCGTTTTTCCATGTCCAACCCAAAGGCATTTTTTTTAAGTTCGTTTTGCTCCAACTATTCAGACGTGGGACTACAAGTAACAACAAACTGGATGAAAAATCACAAACAGAACAAAGTTAGTGAACCATGTCGGGGCGCGCTCCGCAAATATCTGTTGTCGACGAATCTAATTGTATTTGTAACGATACCCAATCTTCGATAAAACACATATAACATTTAATTACAAAGAAAGCCGCCGAGAGCTATAAAAATCCAGGGTCTTTATAAATGTGATAAATAGCGTAGTAATTAGGAATAAAATGGGACAATTTCAGTCCGCAGATATGGCGTGTGGCGCCAGCTATGAATATTAATTCGTACTACTTTATGAGCAAAGTGGGAGATATCTTCGACCGTTTACATTATGTATTAGTAAGAAGTAAATCAGTATTTTTACTAGAAATATTGTACGTCACAGCTAACAATATTTCTTAAGAAATTATTGTACATGCACGACAAGTGAAAGTAGCACAAAATAAATTCCAGGAAGTCTTTTCAGAAACAAAATTATTGATCTCGAGGAAGATAAATTCATCGAAAGGGATGATTAATTCATGATTTCAGGAAAGGTGTTATAAAGTGAAATTTTACTATCCACTATAAGCAGCAACAATCAATACTTTCCACGACTGCACCTACATTTATACTACGCATACAATTTAGTCCCATGTATAACCTACTTATTTATTCCACCCTACCCTCCTTAAATACAGGATAACATCTCCCTCCGTAAAATAGGAATATCTTTGAAATAATTACATCATCGACGCCCGGACATCCAATAAAATGGAGAGTATAATCTAATCGGCAATCTATAAAATGGAGTTTTCATTTCCTTAATCCTTGTAATAAACCAAAAAAGATTCAGTTCAAGTGGGGGCCCGAACAGGAAAAAGTTCAACAGGAAATAATTTATATTTTGACGAATGAGCCGGTCTTCGGCTGTGGCTTACTTCAGCTGGTCCAGCTGAAGTAAGCCACAGCTCTTTTGCTACCATCCGGGTGGGTTTGCAAAAGAATTGCGCCCGAGCCGATGCTGCTCGTATCAGTATGAACCTCTGTGGGAAGACTTGGGTCAAATATTGCTAATACCGGCTCATTCGTCAAAATATAAATTATTTCCTGTTGAACTTTTTCCTGTTCGGGCCCCCACTTGAACTGAATCTTTTTTGGTTTATTACAAGGATTAAGGAAATGAAAACTCCATTTTATAGATTGCCGATTAGATTATACTCTCCATTTTATTGGATGTCCGGGCGTCGATGATGTAATTATTTCAAAGATATTCCTATTTTACGGAGGGAGATGTTATCCTGTATTTAAGGAGGGTAGGGTGGAATAAATAAGTAGGTTATACATGGGACTAAATTGTATGCGTAGTATAAATGTAGGTGCAGTCGTGGAAAGTATTGATTGTTGCTGCTTATAGTGGATAGTAAAATTTCACTTTATAACACCTTTCCTGAAATCATGAATTAATCATCCCTTTCGATGAATTTATCTTCCTCGAGATCAATAATTTTGTTTCTGAAAAGACTTCCTGGAATTTATTTTGTGCTACTTTCACTTGTCGTGCATGTACAATAATTTCTTAAGAAATATTGTTAGCTGTGACGTACAATATTTCTAGTAAAAATACTGATTTACTTCTTACTAATACATAATGTAAACGGTCGAAGATATCTCCCACTTTGCTCATAAAGTAGTACGAATTAATATTCATAGCTGGCGCCACACGCCATATCTGCGGACTGAAATTGTCCCATTTTATTCCTAATTACTACGCTATTTATCACATTTATAAAGACCCTGGATTTTTATAGCTCTCGGCGGCTTTCTTTGTAATTAAATGTTATATGTGTTTTATCGAAGATTGGGTATCGTTACAAATACAATTAGATTCGTCGACAACATATATTTGCGGAGCGCGCCCCGACATGGTTCACTAACTTTGTTCTGTTTGTGATTTTTCATCCAGTTTGTTGTTACTTGTAGTCCCACGTCTGAATAGTTGGAGCAAAACGAACTTAAAAAAAATGCCTTTGGGTTGGACATGGAAAAACGAAACTCGTAAATCATGTCTTTGGAACTTTCAAAACAATGTCTACATATACTTCCAGTCGATAGCGAACGTCAAACGCATACCGTGGAAGTGATATATTTTTCTATAAAAAGTGCCTCGCAGCGCCAGCGTAGAGAACGGCTATGCGTCATTCTTAAAGAACAGACCTACGCAGACAGAACGAATTAAAGTAGTCGATTTGTTTGGAGTCGATATCAAACGAGAAGTGTCAGTGTGGTTGACAGACGGCTCCCTTTGACTTATGAGACAGAATTGCCGCGCGTCTTCGAGTTACACGCGAGCTGTATTCATCAAATCGCTATCACTTTCGATCGAAAAAACGAATATTTGCTTACAATCTCATACGTCGCTCCAAGTTTTTTCTTCTTCGTTAACCAATTTCCTCCCCCCGTGTCGGTTACGCGCCTCCTCTTGGTGTTTTCATACCTGTAGGTGGTTATGGCGAGGCTAGAGGATGTACGTTGCTTTCATGCAGGCTGGTCAAGCTTGCAGTAATGTGTGCAGATTATGTGTAACCTTAACAGGTTAACTCTCCAGGCTCCAGAGTGGGAATGGTCAATAAGTCCAGTTAAGTTTTTATTATATGATGTGTTCTGCCAATTCCGCATTAAATATGAGACTTTCTTCTTACGTCCACGGTGTCAGATGGCTTAGAAATTGTACGTGCGAACATACCACCAACGGTCTGCGGACTGGTATTGAAGTCTCTCTACAGACGTATGTGGTCTGTGGACAGGTGTTCATTCTAAGTTTCATGGCATAATTATTCTAATAAGGCTTGTAATCAGTTTCACGCCATCTAGCTTTGACCCAGTGATTTCCCAGAGGTGCTTCTAATAACGCAATAATTAACTCTGCGTAATGGACGGAGGATCTCGATTAGGGACTGATTCGAATTATAGTGTGTACCGTTATCTCAGGTATGTAACAATGTATATTTACGTACCAATCTGGCTGCATAATTTTGGCATTACTGAACGTACAAACACGTCAATCATTTTTTTTAAACTAGATAATTTCGACGTTTCCTACCCGACTTCTCTGAGAAGAAGGGCCAAAAGAAACTCAGAAGTCACAGTCCCTTTTAAAGTCCAGACATAATCTTGGTCAGATTATGTAGATTGGTGTCTGAAATGGTCTTTGGAAGAAAAAACCACACAGATTGAGTGGACCTGTCCAGTCAGTGCAGGCATTTGTCAGTAATCATGCAGCTTAACTGAGAACTTAAGGAGCTTAACGATTCGACGAACAATACCAAAGAAAGGACATTTGGGTAGGCCACATAAAAAAACATAAACTGCCACACCACGATTAAATCAAACTGTAAAAAAACTGAAAACAGGATGACCCAAATAGTGTTCACATTTACAATACTTAATTAAAATAATATTATACTTTTCAAAGTAAATATTCATGTCATTGTCTATGTATATAGAATAAAATGACGAAGTGTTGGCTATTGTTCAAATCAAACTAGAATTTACGAATATAATATACCTACACTGGCGAATCACGCACTGCCTACACACACGAAAAACTCAACTTAACTTTGTCGAGCGCATCGGGCGTTCCAATTAGTCAATCGTGACTAACGTATTTCCGGCTTATATAAAAAAAAAAGATTCACACTGTAAATTTATTTGAGCAGCTCAATCCCAAGTCTTTTTGTCCGCACTCTAGTCTTTAACAGTATAAAAGGCTTTCTGGCATATTTTCCACTTTATGGCTAGCTTCTTATTTGACTAGCTTCTGCCCGCGACTTCGTCCGCGGGAACTGTATTGTTCCCCCGACACACCCCGTCTCATCGCATCGCCTGCCCGCGCTATTATTTCGTTTTTGCTTTTCGTTCTCTCCGAATTTTAATCTTTATTCGGCTCTTAAGGGTCCCAGCGTTGTGTTAAATAGCCTTCCTCAAGATGGGCTATAAAATGCAAAAATATTTAACAAATCTGATCGGCAGTTCCAGAGCTTACCCCTACATACAAACTTACAAACAAATATTACCTCTTTATAATATATGTATAAACTCTACGAGCTAACAGCCCTAAAATAATAAATAATATGTACATGAATATATAAAAAAACAGCTAACAACATCGCTGTCAACAGGAAAAGTGCCCAAAAGGCTGGCAGCATTGCCACTCTGCCTAACTTGCAGGGCATTATGGTCATTCCGTCTAGTCTCTTCCCATCGTCGCGTGTCAAGCCGATGGGCACGTTGGGTGATGTCGTTACTGCATAGTTTGAATTTATTAAGGCTTCGTTCTTGAATGTGGCTAGGAAGTTTATTATAAAAAAGTATATCTTGGCATCTAAACGAGTCACCTATTTTCTTGAGCCTGGTTGTAGGATGTTGTTCCTACAACCAGGCTCCAGAAAATAGGTGACTCGTTTTTTTGGTTCCTAGTATTTATATTGTGGACATCACTGTATTTTTTAAACGGATTGATAGTTTTATATGCTTAATAAAGATTTCCACTTACTGAGAAGACACAGACATAAGAATCTTCTTAAATTCTAAAAAAAAATCTAAATAAAGGCGGCATTTCCCCACAACAGAATACCGTACGACAACACACTGTTTGATGATTATCAGTTCTTTTCTAGTTGATGAAGAGATGTGAGCATCTTCCACAGTTCTCCAGGGCTGATCGAGTCGAAATTTGGTATTCTACTACTTCATTGATATTAGAAGCACATAGTAGACTTGAACTGATGCTGGAACCTGGGTCACTTCGAATTTTTAGGATACCCAACTCCCTCCTCAACATACAGTAGAAATATCGGGGGACGGCTAATGAAAACGTCAAACTGACGAGGCCTTGCAATAATGAATGTATATTGTATTTTCATTAGCCATCCCCCCCGACGCGACCATGTTTTGATCGAAATATTACCTATAACTTATATCAAGCTTAAAGGGCCAATCATTTTATTATTTTTTAATTTCAGAGGTTTTATTTTTCAATAACTTTTATTACTTGTCTTACACATTTATGACATTCGCAACAATACATTAATAAAATAGTCAAACTTAATACATTTAGAGTTAGTGGGTGGTAATAACATTTTTTCAGCATTGTGGTTCAAATAAATTTAAGTTCAAATCCACCTAGTCAAAATAGTGGAAATAATGGATCGATACGAAGAAAGGACAAGATAATGGAATCCTTTCGCCAATAGCATCACTGCAGTCACAGATCTATTAAATTATCTTTTCAGTGGACGATTTGCTTAAACATAAATTTCTCATAAAAAAAATTCTTTAAAGTAATAAATAAGAGCAAATTTATCTACACTCGGTTCCAAAATAGGGTCAGTTACAAAAGTCCGAATATCTCCCGAACTACGTATGCTATCATAATGAAACGAATACTGTTCGATTGGGCATTTAGTGATTGGTGGGGAGTTACGACGTTTTACGCAACGCTCAAGCTCGTCCCATGCATGCTCTATGGGGTGTAAATCAGGGCTTCGCGCTGGCCACTGCATCAGTTCGATACCGACCTCTCCAAGGTATTCGCGAATGGGGACGCGCATAATCATGCATTAATATGCCATCCCTGTCCATCCTCGCCATGAAAGGTCCCACATGCTCATTCAGGATCTCCTCCACGTACCTCTCTGCGTTCAGAGTGCCATTTTGAATTAGCACGAGCTCGGTGCGGGCCTCGGCAGAAATTCCAGCCCAAACAAGTACTGAGCCTCCGCCGTGTGCCACTTTTTCCTCCACACAGTCTTGATGGAAGCGTTCCCCTGGTCTTCTGTACACCAACTGCCTACCATCATGCTTGTAAAGCATGAATTTCGATTCGTCCGTGAACATTAATCTAGACCAATCGTCCAGTGTTGTGTTGGTGCTCGCGCACGTATCTCTGCCTTGAAATTCGATGTTGCCGTTCCAGTTTGGGGTCATTTGCGGGCCTTAGTGGTTTCAAGTTTGTCATCCCTGGCCGTTGTGGATCTTGGCCTGCCATTTCCTGGTCTCCGAAGGTGCAAACCGGTCTCTCGGTACCGCTGGACTACCCGCTGAACAGTCGACAAAGATACACCAATCTTTCTTGCTGTTTCACACTGGCTCCGCCCAAGTTCCAAGAAAGTCAGGATTCTGGTACATTCATCTACCGTGACTGCCATGCTCCACCTAACAGAATACTAATTATGGACGTGGAAGTCGTTCACAATATATTTTTTTTGTGACAGAATAGAAATGGAAAGAAACCATAATGACATAAAGCAAAAATGTTGTTTTCAAATATTTCAATTTTTTTTAAAAATAAGTTTCATTCATCAGCCAGTATAAAAAGTATGTAATAAGAAGCGCAACTAAATAGTCTTTATTCTGTTTTTTATTTCATTGATCTAAGTCTTACAGTTTTGTAGATATTCGAACTTATGTCTCGGGTATTTAATTTGCGGAGAAATTCTCATTTGGCACGTGTCCGACTAGAACTAAGGGAATTTAACCGCAATTCCGATGAACTTTCGCAGAAACTAAAAAGTTTTCATTCTATCTTTTCTCACGTTCATCCCCTATACGATTTGTTAGGGAGCGGGTCAAGGTTCTTATTCCTATTCAATAAGATTATCACCATTCCGATTTTTAATGAAAATATTTCATACACTATTCCTACCTTTAGAAAACTTTATCTCCGCGGACAACATTTTATTGTGTAGCCACTAAAGAACGAACAAAATATGTCTTCCATTGATATGTTGGACACTTTATACAAATTAAAAAAAGTTCTTCCCAAATGGGTGTACAAAAAAGTGAATTACTGAGGTGAATTTCATCCGAGAATAAGTAACCCTAAAGCTAAGTGTTGTCGAGTCATGTTTAATACAATGACGGCGAGTTCTTGCTAGTGGGACGCCGGCTTAATCGAAAAATTCCTTCAGGCGTTCCGCAAATACCTGCATGATTGAAGAGGCGGCGTACGAACACACGCCACCCGTACCTGCCGATATTTTGAACTACACGGAATGTTTGCAGCGGGAATTCTATGAAAATAACAGGCGCCCCACCTTAATGCTGATCGTATTTGTGTATCGTATGCATCTGGCCGTGTTTAGTAAATAAAATAACCGTTACAAAAATTTAAACAAGTTTCTCTTTCATAACATTAACATGCTTGTTTCATGTAGTCTGCGCTCTGTCGACTAACATCTGGATTAAAACATAACATAACATCACGCCTTGTTTCCCCGAAGGGTTGGGCAGAGGTGTACCTATAGTACACCCACATTTCGCCAGTTATGCTTAAGTCCCATGTAATAGGGGGCGAGCCTATTGCCATCTACCGGGCACAAATCCAGTCTCCGGGCTGCTACTGGGAAATTCCAAATAGAAAAACCCAATAACACGTTGCCCGACCTGGGAGTCGAACCCAGGACCTCATGCTCAGCAGTAGCGATTGCGACCACTAGACCAACGAGGGATTATTCGCTTATTAACCCTAAATAGTTGCAGTCTCTGGTAAGTGAGGCCAGTTAATTGAGTTGGTAACGTAAATACAAACCACAGCCTTACATTTTTCGAAGACAAAAAATTTTACGTCATTGTATATTTACTTGGTCAAAAGCAGAGTTCGGAGATACGAGTATTTACTTAATTCTTGTACTCGCCTAGTCATTAGTGCGGGCGTTGTGGCGTAAACGGTAAATGTACTACTACAGCCTTACAGCGGCGTAGTTAGTGCAAAAATAAAACAATCATTTGTACTGGAAAATGCAGTTTTCCCAGACGTTATGGGCATTTTGGTGAGGAAAGCTGAAAATATTTCATATTCCAATTTTCTCGGTGAAGCTCAAAAGAGTTTTGTGTGTGACCGCAACAAATACTTAGTATTGTTTAAAAAGGGATTATACAAGCGACTCCTTGAATATGTGTCAATGATGTGTTAGAACCATTACGTGAGCGAAGCTGCTTAATAGTTTTCGTTGTTCACAGACAATAAAGTGGCAAACAAAAAATGTAACTTTAAAGAGACAACATTTCGCCTTTGCGCGCCTCCGCGGCATTCTGCTCATGTTTCATGTTTTCTCTCGAAGTAAGATCCTTTGATCTCAGATTTACAATATCATGTTTTATAATCTTACAGTATATACAGCATGTAACGAAAACCCTGTCCGATCCTGAAGTGTATTATTTGGTATCGTAGTGCGTACACAAATACGTAATCGTTTAATGGATACGAGATTATTATTTTTCCCCAAAGAAAACAATTACTTTAAATAATTAAAAATAATCATACCAAAGGCAACACTGATCGCTCGACAGGTTTCACCAGAGTTCACCTACAGTTTCGTGTCAAAGAAGCCGCCTGAGCGCGGCGGTCCTTTGTCGCCTGCCGCCAAAGAAACGTAGGACTAAAGAAATCTACGTTTTGCCTACGCGTAGGTATCAGCTGATATTTTATTGTAGGCTTACGCACAATGACCCCGATTTCTGACCTTCTGCTTATCAAGAAACAATGAATATTGAGTTAATGTGATGTGCTTTTGGCAATGTACCCACTGTAGGTATCAGTTTATTAAAACATTTACTTGTTACATACCTCTATCTATCTAGAACATTAGTACACATTCGACACCATTTTATTAAATTTGCACGTACTCTTCGCAGCGCACATGTGTACGATTTGAGTGACTCGAAAGCTTCCACAATCCGAGCTGTTACTTCGATTTCCGAATCACACATTCACTCACAAATAAAAATGAACATATTCAAATATTCCTGATTGGTATACGACATTGTTCGCGATACGATAGCGGCACGTGATACGTACGGACATCCGATCGCAAGCTATCTCCACGACGTGAGACTGGCGAAGTGTCCAAACAAGTAGCGACCAGTCGGCTACATCAAAGGATCGAGGACTCGTTATGAGTACCTACAGCGCGGCTAGTACAAGGCGGTGTCCTTTGAAATAAAATAGGCAAAAAATATAAGATTTCGCCGGACGGTGGAGTGTTGTCAACTTATGAAAATTTACCATATTTAGTGTTACATTTCGCATGGTAACTAAAAATAAAAAATCAATAGCTTATGGTTTTTATGAGTTAGATTTTTTTTACTATTTTTTCTAGTACGTATGTTAAACCAGGAATACGCCTTTTTTGGATCGGACAGGGTTTTTGTTACATATTGTATACATCAATATTTAATTTGTTTGTTTGCGGTTGAAAGCGTGCGAGTTGTATTTTTTTTGATAAAGGATCACTAACGTTCGTGCTAGGCTATCTTAAGTACATATTTCGTCGAGCGTAGGTACGTGTTTTAAGAACAGCCAATTATGTCTTGGGCATAAAAGAAATATATTATATGAAAACTTACAGCTACAGTTGCAATGTTTACGTATTTTCCAAGTAACGTTTGGCAGATAATAAAAACAACAAATGTTTAGTTCCTCCCACAGGATCTTGTTAGATAAAAGCCGAGATTGCGGCTCAAGTTGAACTGTCAAGAGTTTAACTAGGAGCTGAGGTCGGGAAGTTCCTGGAATAACTGTTTAGTTCAAACAATAGTCACTAGCCGCGTTTTATTTTTATGGCAAGGAATTTGCGGAACGGTTTTGCTCTGAGCAATTTACTTTGATGGTATCTGCAAGGAGGATGTTCAGTGTTTTTTAAAACGATTGAGATCATTACCCCCTTGTTATAACCTGTCCGAAACATGCAACATTAGCAGTATATAAATATGTACGTTAGATGCTTTGTAGATCACGCTGACTGGCAGAATAATTAAAATGAGAGTCAACATCACCAGTTAGGTAAGGTTAGGGAAAAATTCAATAATCACCCCGAATTTACACATCTTCTAAATTGACACCAAATTATGCGGTGCATTGTTTTTTAAGCATTACTATAGCTAAGACTTGATATTCTTTTAATAATACTTCGTTTTCGATTTTAAATAAGCAAGCTCAAAAATTAAGATTTAAAATACTGAAGTGTAAATCGGCTTTAGTTGCTGACTTCACAAATTCAAGTCAATTGTGTATGACCGTCTTAAATGAAATCCATTAGAAAGCACAAAACCTTGAAGTTATTGAACTCCAACTGCGGTAGATGAAGAACAAAATCTTGCGAAGTATTCAGACGAACAATCAATAGTTACAGAATTATATGGAGTAATGAGTAACGATAATTCAATGTGACTTCAATGGCGGTCGGTCATAAAAAGGTGCACAAATGCATGAAAATATTATGTTTTAATATTTATTACATCACATTGTGGCAATATTGTTATCGCAAATAAACTTTGTTATCAAAATTACAACAAAAACTGATAAAAAATTATGAAGTACATGAATTAACACGAGCTGATAAACGTTTAATTTGTTCAGATAATGTTTCAGATTTTCATTTTATTGTTTTGGATTGAATACCTAATAACGTATTGTAATTCAAACAATTTGTTTCTCAATACTTAGCTTTTTTCAGGGAATGAATATAAGTGAGGGAGTTTAGATAATGCTCAAGCACGAGTGTGTGAGCCTTGTGTTATTTTGTTCCAAGACAAAAGAAGTGTGTAAAGAGCTCTCTTCCTAGTCTATTTGGGGATTTTCAAAAGTATCCCTCGGATTTGCTGAATTATTTAGATATTCATATGAAAGAAGTAATCAAGAAATCAGCTAATACGTATGGTAATGTAGATGAAATGGAAAGAGGCTGTATAAAAAGTGTATTCAATGAGCGAAATTTTTTGTGGTAGGCGCGACTGAGGGCAATTCGCTCTGCATCACATGGTGTGCCCCCGCTCTACGATTTTGACAAATAGCCTTCTTATACACCAAGACCAACACCAACACCAATTATTTAAAATACTTTGCCGCATACAATATTAGACTCATTGCCTGTCGAAGAAACGCCTCGGGGCGATTTGTTATACAAAAGACCGGCCAAGTGCGAGTCGGACTCGCGCACCGAGGGTTCCGTACAAACCTGTAGGTATATAAGACCCGAGTATTTGATATCAATTTCAATTTAATACCTCTACGCGTTCATGAGCAAAGGGTTAGTAAATTTAAAATTATTAAAAATATTTTTATTAAATGATGTCACTAAAAATTTACGATTTTCGTAATTTTTCCTTTATCTTTGCTATAAGACGTTGCTTCGTAACAAATTTCAAGATTCTGAGTTCACGGGAAGTATCCTGTAGGTTTTGATTCCCTTGCGAGTGTCGAAAATTTGCGGAAATTTGCGGCATAAACGGCTGTATCTTTTGATTGCGTTGGCTTGGAAGTCACAGCTCGAAGGGACAGTAGACCTGAGTATTTGATATAAATTCCAGCTTGATACCTCCACGCGTTCCTGAGAAAATGGGTCTTGACAGACAGACAGACGGACGGACAACAAAGTGATCCTTTAAGAATTCCGTTTTTTCCTTTCGAGGTATGGAACCCTAAAAAAAACCGGGGATTAATTGACCCAATGCTATGGTTAATGTTCACCTGAATGTAGAAGAAATTTGGTTAAGTTTGAGATCAGTGAAGCAACGGATGGTGAAGCCATTAGCCGCTTTGTCAGATGACGCTATACAAGCAATATGTTGGCGTCGGAAGTGAAATCTAGCTCCGCATACATAGGAAAGCTACGATTGTAACTGCCAATTGATACCAGAACTGACGAGGGATTCAGAGAATAATTAATATTCAATTAACAGTCACAATTTCAAGAACTTTTTATGTCCTAATTTTTTAGTCTCTTGACTAGTTCTCTTTGTTCCGTTTTAACCTTTGTTCCTTTAACGTTTGCACAGCGTACGCTATCTTGAAAATTTAGTATAGATTGCTTACATTGAAGTAAATTGTATATAAGGTTGCTTCTAAGTCATAATATTATTTGTGCTGTGACTTGATGTTATCTTGGTGTGACCATTAAATTAAAAGTAATGGATATTCAAACTTAAAATTGTTGAATACAAGGCTTTTGGTTTCTTTGTGTGTATTTTATGTCCTTTTTTTGAACTTTGCGTTTTGTTTATGCAGATTAAACAATTGTTCTTTCTTTCTTCCTGTCCATAAGATATTTAGACATAGAAGTTCCGAAAACAAATTTCTGCGTTCGGTTCGTTGCTTCTCTTGAGTTTCTAAGAATGACGTCCCGACAATGTAGATCAGTAGTGCTATTCTGTAACCATCTCACCGTGAAAATTTAGGTGAAGCGAGCGTGGAGTGAGCTGTCAGTGCCACTGATTATAGGGATTGACCAAGACGGAATGACACTGACAGCTCACTCCACGCAAGTCTTCACGGTGAGATTTTTACAGATTGGACATGCTGTTCGGTTCGAGCTGGGATAGTAACTCGGATTTTGACTGCGGCGTAATATCGTCAGTATTTTATACTTGCGGCGGATATTACAAAGAGAAATTGTATTGTACAGTAGCGCTCATAAGTCTATAGGCAATCTCACAAAGCAATAGATTAACGCTTCGGTTTCACTTACGACCTTCTTCTATAAGTCGTTTCTATACTATAGACACGCACACACACTCACTTTGTCTGTAATTGCAACTAGTTCATAATTTCAAATAACTGAACAAATGGTATGCTAGCTTAGTCGTTACCGTGCTTGGGAAGGAGCGATTATAGCAAGCCCTGAGTTCGAATCTCACCTGCGCCAGCGGATTAAGCTTGATGTTATTTTCTAATAATACATATTTATAGTTTTTGATAATTATGTTATTAATATTACCTAATATGAACAATTTTTGTATGTTTTAATAAAATTACTTGAAGTGTTCGATAATCATTCGATACTTGTTTCGTTCATCTTATTTACATAAAAAATAAAAGTTTGTGGGTAGACCACAGAAAACTGAGTAAATTATTTCGATTTCTGTGAGGAAGATACAATTCTTTACGACTATTCGCCTAATTGAACGTTGTTGGTTAGTGACGAGTGTGTAAATCTGTTAACTAGCGGTACTGTGGGTATAATTTTCAAAATGCAGTGAAATATAAATATTGAAGCGTTGGCAATGTTATTGCGCTGCGTAAAAGTGGATGTAAATGATGTGATAACACAAATGGACTAAGTGTAAGTGTTGTCATTTAAATATTTATTTTTTTCTAAAAATAAATTATTATTTGTTTAAATAAGTGAATGATGAGTAAAGTGTTATAAACATTATATAATTTATAATACTTTTTCTTAATTATAATAGTTTATAGTAATTTGCTTAGAGATGTCTAAAACATTCAGTGTAGTATTTCTCTAATACTTTGAGTCTGTGGGTTAAAAGATGTGAGGAAGAGAGAATCCTTGCTAGTCGAAGTGCTTGTTTATGAAGTGGAAAGCTTATTTAAACAAGACTTCACATGGCGAATGAATATAAAACAAATGGTTTCATACCAACCGGACATGTTGCTGAGTTCGCCGTGTACTCCACGCTATAAAGGTTGCATCACCGAAGCCCAGCAAACAATAAAGTTTAAGTTTCGGAATACTTTATCCTGTATATTGCGCTATACCCGTGATTATTTAATTATAAAAAAATACGGCTTAGTTTTAATCCCCTTTTTAGAGAAAATGAATACTTAAGCTATCCTCAATATGTAATCTACATTCACTAAAGCCAAATAAAATGTGAAATACTTAATGTAAACAAACTGCCATAAATAACCACTTATTAAAATCACTTATTTGGAAGTTAAAGATCGAAGCTTAGTGTTTATGGTGCAATAAATTTACTTATAACTTTTATTGGACATTTCACATGTCAAAATAAAACAAATTGTTTCTAAGTTCCTTGATATAGTATTGCAAATCCAATTTGGAAGAAAAAGTTATTATGAATAATCGTATCGGTTTGTTATCCGTATGTAAAATATTAGGACAAATAAATATGTTTTTATTTTTGTAATCACTTGTTACGCATTTTCTTGTAACACTTATTTGCAATAACAAAAATAATAAAAAAGCAGCATTTTATTTTGAATATTGTGTATGCAAAACAAAAAAAAATATTGCCAATAAAACTGCACTGCATCTTATGAGATCAGAACCTAAGCCGACTGCTTTTCAGTCCAACGCTTGGCGCCTACTGCTAATGGCTCATATTAGATTAACTCGAATTTTAGCAATGCCATAAACCGGCCAGGTCACGAGCATGATGCGTGTCTAACAAAATCGACGGAAATATATTTTTGGTTCGTGCAGTGCGATGCGAGTACGCGACTTTACGTCTGTGTGTGCCGTGAAAAACTGTGATCTTTGTGTTGTGTGTCGTTTAAACACAAACATTCGTACCGCGGTTCACAGCAATACGACTCTTAAAGTTCCTATGCACTTTTGAACGCTCACTGTATATCAATATTCTATATTTCTCAAGATTCCAATGAATGTAGAGGCTTACGTAAGAAAAGCATCTAAGTAGGTAGTATTGTTGTCTCTTGGGTTTTAATATAAAATAAGTTTGCGTACTATAGAGACAACTAAATTCTTTACTTACTACGTCTGTAAGTTAGCTTAATTGGGAATTTCCTACTGTTATGTAACTGTGAGAGCTCTCTCATCGTCTGTTTTCATTTCGGTGCACGTTCATATGTTTAAGAAAAACCTCGTGGGGAATTTTCTTTCACATTAAACGCGACATTTTTCTGAGTAGCAATATAATTTATCTGTCAAACAAGGGTTTTAGCTGTTGTCTTTTTGAATTTTCGCTTGGCTTGCCTAGAATTTTCGGGTCTTTACTGAATGGCCCAAAGCTAAGTGTATTCTAGTTTTCAATGCGCTTTATCGTAGCAGTAAGTTTCAACAAATGATATTATCTGGTCTGTAGTATAGGTTAATAAACATCCCAATTCAGTTGTGCTTTTATTGAAAAAATCAAAGTAAAGCACAAACACAGCCTGCTTTCAGGGACAGGAACACTTTATCAACGCACCTGAGTTTTCGGGGAGTTTTTGTAGACAAAGTTACTCTCAATGATCTTGCTAACATATAATGTATTTAAAGTTGTAATCGACACCAAACAGCGTACACATAAATTGAATTCTACGGCCAAATTAATTACAGTAAATTTGTGTATTGGTTCGCCAGTGCCACGTAGAGTGGCATCATTAGCGGCGCGGACGATGAAAGGGGCATTTGTTTCAGCACAGATTAGTTACTGTACCTGGCAATCAATTTACATAATAGAGACTCCGATATCGCTGGTAATGAAGAGAATTTAATTTGTTTAATATCGACGAGCGGCTAGTGTTATAGGAGAGGATTAAAGCGTTCATGCGTGTGTATTATGAGAAATTAGTGCGACTCTTTCGTAAAAGTGTACAGGCGTGGCATATACCCATGGGACTATCACCATTCCACCAATAAAAAGTTGCTCTATTATTTTATGTTATTTCATGTCACTATTTTCGTAACGTAATTTTGGCTTTGCAATGTAAATTATTACTGGTAAAATTGTAACGAGTTGTTTCTGTATTATAATATTTATAATAAAGAATAAAGCTTATTTCAGAATAATTAAACCTGAGACAAGTTCACCAAAAACTCAGGAGTTTGTGTATTTTCTAACTTGCTGGGATAATCAGGCTAGTTCAGAGTAATAAAGCCAGTCATTATTTTATGGATTGATTATGTGAACAATGTTGTATTAATCCCAATTTCCGAACATATCTATCTATAAGAACGAAGAAATTAACGAAATATACTTCTACACACTATGGATTCAGTATCAGAATCTTTTATTTTTGTGTACTGAATCATTTATTTTTATCGTGTGGAAATTCTCATGAATGTCCTCCACCCTGGGGTAGGTGGAGGTCTGTCAGACTCTTATTGACTAAAACCACACGGTGTTCTGCTGCTACCTTTAGCCGGGGTGCTGGGGTGCTTGCGGATTTCGTCTCGCTCCCCCGACTAGGTGTTGGCGCGCATGATATTTTTTTATTTTTTTTTTATTCTCAACCCGCCTGCGATGTAAAAAACTGAAAAAAAAGTCTGCTTGTTGACACATTTAGACCGCGTAGGTATTGCTCTTTTAAATGAAACATCAGTTTTTTTAAATATCCGATGAAGGGTTTCAACGCTTTGAGAATTATGTGCTGAATTCATGGTTACCGTTGTGAGTATGCCTCTAGCTGCCACCATGTAGTATGTTTTGCAAATAAACTTGTATGAAATCGAAAAGAATTAATTGCCGGTCCTATTTCCATCGTAGTCAGTAAAAAGGATATTGTCAGTCTATTGAAATATGTGAGAACAGACGAGTCCGTGGTTTGTCGCGTGAGCTCCTCCTAATGGTCCATTACTTCAGCAGAAAGTTCAAAGGGATCGCCGACGATGCGTTTTATCCTGCATGTCGTATTAAATGGATTGCTGGTTTTTTAATCTCTACGTTAACTGATATTAAACTCATATTTTTTGTTACAGAAAAGCTACATAAAAATACAAGGAGTTCTGTTCGAAACTCCGAACAGGAAGGTCGCGCCTTTGTTTCCGCTTGAGGCAACGTGCCCAACAGATGGTGGTTTACTTGCCGGACTTAGAAACCAAACCTTGTTTCTTCTGTGTGTGTATGTGTCAGTGTCTTAAATCGAAATATTTTAAATCGGTTCAAAAGATAAATAAGTGCGTTCCATGCAGCTGAGACATCTGCTGCTGAGGAGTGACTTGACCTGATCCGTTCCGCATTACTGGTGAGATCGTTCCGTACCTTAAGCTGTACTTCTAAGCTGCGGCTGCGATTTAGATCGTTAAACCAAAGCCACGCGCATGTTCAACATAACTTTAAACAATTGTAATAGGACAGTGTATTCATATTAATTGTAGTAGTGCGGGATAAACGAATATACGCTATTATTCTGACAAATAGTGCGATCGAGACCTCTGATTTCA
This sequence comes from Dasypolia templi, assembly GCA_963555695.1. Classification (NCBI taxonomy): domain Eukaryota; kingdom Metazoa; phylum Arthropoda; class Insecta; order Lepidoptera; family Noctuidae; genus Dasypolia; species Dasypolia templi. The sequence goes on along the minus strand of OY743143.1, from coordinate 23,595,035 downwards.
ACATAATAAACAAAGATAAGGAGTCATTTTTTCGATTGTATCAATTACCTATTACACTTGTAATCACTATTCAGTGACTATTACTATTGCTTCCTGTCAAGTATAAATGAATGCCTGCTTGAATTTACTATATTTTGATCTAGGTAATATTGTCCTCAAACATACCAACAATTATAATTTAACACAGACTGAAATCATTTTTTCGATATATATAATTACTTTGTAAGTGTAGACGCCTTGTTTTCTCGAACGGTAGGGATAGAGTGGGCCAACCCCACGCCCAACATTGGACAACGGAGTGATAGTGTTTAACAAACTGCTGGTGTGCCCTATGTCGCGAAACAAACTTATCTGGAACTGTGCATCTAACCTCAACGCAGGCGAGGAACTGCTTGCCTGGATCCTGAGCCTCAAATTTGGTGAGATCAATCCATTCTATGGTTAAGGAAATTTAATTCTCATTAAGAAAGTACAAAGATTTCACTTAGCTTAGTTATTGTGTTAATTTGTGTTAATTTATAGCAAATCATCTAAGGCTCCAACTAGCAATTTGCATTTTCTTGTAAATGTTTTTGTTAAGGCCAAACAAAAAAGGCTAAATAAGTCCATCGGATGAGTTTTGACTCTCAGCTCTAATCTAACTGTGGTAGGGCCAAGCGGGTCAGCAGGGTCGTGAACTTGAGGTTTGGCTGTCCCTAGTTCAAGAGACATTCTGGTGAAGGGTGACGTTTATCTCGACAAATTTCTGTTGGATGCTATTTACTCAAACAAAAAGAACGATGCCTGTATGTATGTAACGTAACTGTAGCATTAATTCCCAGGAAATACGGCCAACAAATAATCTGAGTAGATGCAGCCCCTATCTTTTTGACCACCTTTTGTGTGACACATGTCAAGCAAGGGTTCGGATGCATAAAAAAAACACTAAAAACTTTCTACGCTGAATTGTAAAGCTCCACAAAAAGATACACTTCCTCAGAATCCAAAAGGGACGGCACATTAATCTTACCCCTGTCTTAGTAAAATTTCAGTGTCTTTAAAGTTTAAACAAAGCAAAAATTCCACAATGGCTATTGTAAAAGTACCTATGAAAAGGGACGGGAATTGTTTATTTAGAGCCTTAGCTCACCAAATGAACAATGTCTTGGGTCTGACTTTCGATCACTTATCGGTACGCCGCGATCTGGCAAAATTTGTGTCAGTGAATCGAGACGATGAAAGAATAAGCGTAGCACTTTTAAATAATATTCAGGACTTTCTTCCTAACAATAATCTATCTCAGGAACAAATGATATCAGAATACGTTACCGCGCAGTTCACTGATTCATTCTGGGGAGGTGAAGACATCCTAATTGCCGCGACAGAATACTACCTTGTAAACGTGTTTGTTCACACGAATAGCGGGAACACACTGGTATATTCACCCACCGGCGAGGCAGTACCAGGTAACTTACATATTTTCTACAATGAACAGCACTATGACAGCTGGGTGATAATTGACGACGACCGGTATAACAGTAACCAGCAAACTCTAACGCAGGAATCAACAAACGCCAGAGCATTACAAAATATCGAAAATTCAAGTAACCAGTACAACATAAGAGCAGATCAAAAACAGCCCACAACACCTCGGTTCCAAAAGAATAACCCCCAATTACTTAATGCATTAAGAACGAGTAAACAATTAGCCTCCTCGTTAGGTACACCGATGTCAAACGAAGTAGCGGATGCCACTGGATACACAATCCTCAGAAGCCCGCCCTCTGTCACAACGAAGTACACCTGCCCTGACTTGTGTATTGCAACTTGGAATGTCCGTGGCGCCTCGAAACCGAGCAAAAAATTTAAAATAGACGCTGAACTTTCACATAGGGGCATACACGTAGCCTGCCTACAAGAAACAGGGATGAATTCAGGAAGGTACAACTCCGCGCACTACGAATGGCACCTATCTGGAATCACAGGCAAAGCACACCGAGGACTTGCGATTCTAATCAGAAAAGATGCCCGAATTGAAATAAATAACATGAAAAAGGACACCGACGCAATGGCAATCACCCTGAGAATTGGTACGGTAAGTGACAAGCTCCCCTTTATATAATCAACTCACACATCAACAGTTGTACCCATAAAGCAACAAGATCTTTCATAGGGGTTTTAAACCTAATTAGACAAAAACCAAAGAAATGTACGCTAGTAATCCTAGGCGACTTTAACGCACACATTGGTCGAAAAGATACGCTAAGTTTCCAACGCAAAGGGCTGATTCACCAAAACCTCTATCATGACTATTCCAACCACAACGGAGAAATGTTAATGGATATAGCCAACAGGGAAAAACTGCAAATAGAAACAACAAAAGCGAGACCATCTTGTAAGATAACATGGTCTAAATGCACCCAGAAATCCCAATTGGATCACATTATTACGCCACATACAGGAAAAAAACTCTTTCACTTCATTAAAGGTGAATGGGCTGCTAGGGGCATCTCCGACCATAAAATAATCTGGGGGCTGCTAAAAACAAGCCGCATTCTACACAATAACGAAAGCACCAAAAATAATACAAAAGGGCTAGCGCAAGGCGCGAAGGGAAAAGAACTGGAGGCCAAGGATTTTAAATATGAACAATGCCATTACGCCGCTCTCAATAGCAAATCCACCACAACAAAATACCAAGAATGCATAACCAAAAAACTAGGAAATATAGGAATAAATTCAACGGAAGCAAATATCGAAATACCTTGGAGTACCATAACGGGAGTACTAAAAGAAGCGGCCCAGGAAACCCTGATTTTTCAACCGACTCATTCCAGGGAGAATCGATTAGCTCTTGCCAACCTCCAAAAGGCTAAATTCTTAGAAAGAAGACAACCAGATAACCCAAATAGACATTATCGTGTAAAAGAATGTCAGGCAACGCTTCAAAAGATTAAATACAAAGAAGAACAAAACGCATGTAGGGACTTCTTTAATGGACTGGGAAAAAAACATCCTTCAAAACGCATGCAGGTACTGTACCTATTTTACAGGAGCAGCAAACAACACACCAAACGTCGTAAAAGAAACGCATATATACCAATGTCCAAATGGGAACAAATCCTAAAAAGCTCAGAGGGCCCACCTATACCAACGGTTAACGTAACGAAGCCGATAACTGACGCTCAAAATGTAGGACCCACTGTGGATGACGTAATGAAAATTATTAACAACATGAGAAACGGGACAGCTCCGGGAACAGACCAAGTGGTAATTGAGCTTTACAAAGCGATGCCCCTTATATTACAGAAAGCCGTCACCAATCATATGAACAAAGCATGGAATCAGAATGAAGTCCCCGACACGTGGTTAGAAACAGAGCAGGTACCAATTCCGAAAAATAATAACCCTAAAGATACAAGCGACTATCGACGCATATCAATTTGCAATACAGGCTACAGAATCTACGCCTCCTATCTGCTACACAAATTAGACGAAACGATAAAAGAATTGGGCAATTACCAAGCTGCCTTTCTAAACAATCGGTCAACAGATGATCACATCTTTACACTTAAGAGGGTACTGGACGAAGAATGGCGTGCCGGTAGAAGAATCTTTGTACTCGCCCTCAACATAGAAAAGGCATTTGATAACATTGACCTGAACGCACTGAGTGATATATTAGTACAACGGACTAACAAATCGTTAGCCAACAGGATAATCAAAGTTTGCATGAATGAACGAACATATATCAAATGGTGTGGCCAACAAAGCAACTGGATTATCAAGGGAAAGGGAGTCAAACAAGGTTGCCCTCTATCCCCTCGCCTGTTTACACTGGTTATGGATGATGTCCTTAGAACACTTGAGGATGAAACGCAATTAATTAAATTGGACCAAGATCAGGAAATCTGTCTCCCCCTGGTATTATCATTTGCGGACGATCTTATCTTCATTACAGAAGACCTAGAAAGGCTTGAAGGTATCCTGCCGTCCTTACGAAAAGTGCAATAACTCGGGTTTTGCGCCGAATTGAGTTAAGTACATATTCGGAATTTGCAGAACGAGATCTATATATTCTTTTTAGACACTTTTTACGTATCTATGACAAAGCCGGTTTTAATACTAAGCCTAACTGCAATATCTAGGTCGTTGCTTTATGATTTACATATCAAGACCGAAATAGCTATAGATAGGAATTATTTCCTTACGCTATTTAGCAATTTTACTAACTATGTCTGCAATAAGTATAGTTACTACAATTATAATCAGCATAGTTCGTCATTTGTAATATTCATTTACTAGTTATAAGTGCAATAAGTTTAAGTTATTGCAGATATGTTACGGAACCTTATTTACGCTATTAATAATGTACTAACTATTTCTGCAATAAGTAGAGTTACTGCATTTACATTTACCATATTTCGTTACTTGTGATTCTCATTTACTAGTTATAAGTACAATAAGCTTGAGTTATTGCAGTTATCTTAAGGGACTTTATTACTAATTATGGGAGGAATACTAAAATTTATGTAGCAAGTAGATATATTGCACTTATTTTTAGGAAGATTAAACGAATACAGTATACCTACGCGAAATAATCTGCAATAAATTCATCATTTATTGCGTTTATAACTAGCACCAGGGGGTGAGGGGGTACGAGGGGAGTAAAAGATTTTCAAAATGAATACAGTAACTCTTCTGTTAGTGTTCAAAATTATGACCTAACATTATTTTATGAATAATCTTTTGGAACAACCGTTACTAGACATTCTCTCAAGTGCTATGAAACCCTACCTACCATCCTGCGAAGAAGAATTTGACAACATGAAAATATTTATCTGTAAATTATTTTGAAGATTCCGACGATAGTGTCATTGATAAACACTACTGCCCTGATTTTATATTTTCAGATTCTGATTCTGATTCACCTATTTGTATTAAAAGAAATTTACTTGAACGTAAAAAGACTAGAGGTAAAAAGACTGAACGCGAAGAGCTAGAACGTGAAGATCTCAACATGATGAGACTGAACGCAAAGAGGTAGAACGTGAATAGACTGAACATGATGAGACTGAACGCGAAGAAGCAGAACTTGAAGAGACTGAACGTGAAAAGGCAGAACGTGGAGAGCCTGAACATGATCAGACTGAACGTGACGAGACTAAACGTAACGAGACTGAATGTGAGGGGACTGGACATTGCCATACTGAAAATGAGGAGATTGAACGTGAAGAGACTGAGTACGAAGATACTGAACATGAAGAAACTGAAAATGAGGAGACTGAACACGGGGAGATCGAACCTGAAAATAGTGAAATAGAGGAGTACGTAATACCTGAGAATGAAAAAGGATTGACTAAAGCGGGCTTGCCAAGGACAAGACGTAAATTTGATGTTTCCCTTGCGGATCGACAAATTCAGAAAAAAGAAAATGCACCGTGTAATGGTAAATATTGTAAAAAATGCACAACTAAGATTTCTGAAGAAATAAGAAGAGAAATACATGTTCGGTACATAAGTTTAAATTGGGAGTCCTAGAGGTTTATTCATTAAATGATTGCTGCCGAATCAATTACCGTAAAATATTTTGAACCAGGCCATACGTTCATGTCGGCTGATAACTTTCATCATCAGGTTGAAATGGCATTAAAGAAGAAAAAGAAAATTTATGATTTTGGTGACTTTGTAGATGCCGTAAAAATGGCCAATTCAAAAAGAAGCATAGTAAAAGTGATGACAGTATTCGATTTTTACAGTTATGAGGATGTGTCGTCTCAGCATAGAATCCGAAACATGGAACCCAGAGTCTATCTAAAAGACATCATGGCAGTCAGAGATGAAAGAGGGGCATTTACAATAAAGCACAGAGTTACCCACGTGTCTGATTGGAAAGAAATAGATTGTCTACAAGGAAAAATAATTAAAAAACAAATGCTTTCCTAATTTTGCAAACAAGACTTCATCGAGAGTAATATAAAAAAAACGAAAAGATAGAATAACAGCAGACTTAGTACCTTTGATGCCTGAAAACAGGAGAGGCTTTTGGTTAAACTTACCTGAAACGTCCGAAAAACGAACCTAGACTAAAAATATTTAATCAGTTTTATTTGTTATATCAGACTGATGAAAACTTTGATCTCAAATTGTGCCTTAAAATAAAAAAGTAGGTTATATTTTTGTAAGTTTATTTTTAATGTTAACGATTGTGTACTTTAACTACTTAACTATTAAAATATTTTAACAAATTAATATATTTTTGATATGTGTGTTATTCAACTGTAGTAACCGTTGAAATTTAAATGATGGGTAATTTACCAAAATTAATGCGTGAGAAAGCGAAGTGATTCCTATTATTTTTGTACTTTTTTAGGTTGAAAAAAAAAATGTTTTCATAAAATTAAAACCGATTTCAGATTCTTTTAAAACACATCTGTACGCAGATATGATGAGTAGACTTGGCTTTACCAAAGACAGTTTCATACTAAAGGTCGATAGGTGAGAGGAGGAAAAATTTAACAACTCTGTTTTTCTAACATGTTACAACTTTGTCGTTTAAAACTTATCTCTTACTAATGAAAACCGCAATAAATACGAATCTTAGTGCACCTTTGTTTAGGAAACAGTTCATAAAAAAATTAATGCTACTACTCAAAGCTGCATCATGTTGATTTCCTAACCATTAGTGCAATAAATAGGTTACTTATTGCGGTTATGACTAGAAAACATTCTTTCTACATAGTAATAATACTTAATATTATAGTATTTATTGTTTTTTTTGGCGAGAATAAATGCGGGAACAAACATTAAGTACCACATAACATTCTCTACATTGTTAAATATCATGTAGTGAAAGTTTCAACTCGATGCCATGTATAGTGGTGGAGATACAAACAAAACAAAAATAAAATCCTTACCCGCGTTTTTCTCGAAATCAGTTTTAACCTAGTTATTGCACTTTTCGTAAGTACGGCAGTATCATTTACCATATTAAACCCTTATTGTCTAGTGTCGGCCTCCAAATAAACGAAACAAAAACAAAAATACTAATAAGGGACCCCACAGCTTCACAGAAAACGACCTACGTTACCATTAATGGAGTCAATTTACCTACAGTCGAAGAAATGAAATATCTAGGCACATACATAACATCTGCATTAAGCAGAAAGAGCACAATTAAAAAACGCTGCGAACAAGCCACCAGAAACGCGAAGTCACTAATACCATTTATAATAAACTCAAAGATGGACTGGAAGTTAGCTAGACTTATGTATCAAATGGTGATCGTACCTTGTATGATACACGGACTGAAAGTATCGGCACTCACCAAAGCCAACAGGTCAAGACTGAGAAAATACGAAAGAGTTATCATGAGAGACCTGATTAACCACGCTAAAAATAAACCAAGACAAAAGAAAATGCATGAAATTTTAAACGGAAAAACCGTAACCAAACGCATCAAGAATCATAGGATGTGTTATCTCGCACATGTCCACAGACGACGAAAACCACACTTACTACATGCAGCAATGCAGTATAAGGCAAAATCCAAAAAAGTCGGCCGACCTATTTACACTTGGAATGACAACTTGAAACAAGACATGTCTTACTTCGACAAGGAAATCAACTTCTGGTTGGACACGGCTGAAGAACGAGATAAGGTCAAAAAGGCTGCTAGCGAGATATATAGGAAACCAGAAACGGATAGTAGCGAGACCTCAGATGAAGATATTGGAACAACACAGCATAGCAGCGACCGGCTGAGACGTCGTTAAAAGATGCCCTCCCATAGACAAATATTATCCCCCCCTCCACTAGTCCAATGCTAATTTTAGGGTGCATTACTCGATTGGCTCTCATACTCCTAATCCTATCCTACGGGCACGTCTTCTTCCCTACCATTACAGTGCCCCCCGGTCTACTCCTTGATTTGCAATGGTCTATGTAGCACCATGAAACATGAGGCTTCAGGGGCTAGTGCAAATCTTGGGGTTCATTCGATTAATCGAGTCTGGTCAAACCACGCTGGGGTCGGTGCATTTCATTCATTCATTCATTCAGAAAAGCTACATAAAAATACAAAGTACTGTTTAGTTTAGATTTATAGTTAATTTGTTCATAGGTAGGTGTTCAGAAACTGGAATACTGCACTTAAACCTTGTGTCTCTATTTGTAATACATCAAAGTACTGGAGTAAAATGCAGTACTCGTGTTTGTTACTGCATTTGTATCTAGGAAATACATTGACTGCATTAAGCACTAGCAAAGTTAACTACTGATTACATGTAGAATAAATGGCATAATGCAGTGTAAAAACAAGTTGTTAAACATTTAAATAGAAAAAAAAGGAAAAACATGATCAATGCTGAAAATCTTTTTATTTTATCATTTAAATTATCAATTTGTTGGGACATAGAGTAATAAAATATATTTTACTAGGTACGGTACATAACCCTCGACTGTACGGTACTCTTAATTAAAAGAAAATTAAAAGTTATAGAAAACGTATGTTTAGAAACGCCTATTGTGAATCATCATCATGTTTATTACATGTGATTTAGTAACATTAAATAAATGAGATCATTATTCATTCGCTTTGGCTTTAAATTCTTTAAACGGAACACTGTTTCCGTAAGAAATTTAAAAAAAATTAATTAATGATGGCACTTTATCAGTCTTTCAGTAGTAATTAAAATTAATCTTAAACTCAAACAGCCTTTCTTACATGTATCATCACAGTCTTCTACTTCTAAACCATTCACGAGATAAATCGAAGAATCATTTATGTGGAGGTTTTGCCAAAACGGTAATCTGTTTTGTGGTATTATTTTGGACAGTGTAGAAAGAATATTAGATTTTCTCGCTTCTGATATACCTCTAGGAAAAGTGTTTTTGATGGGATCAGGAATTGACAATGACTTTAAGTATTTAACTTTTAGGAACTCAATTTCATGTATCATTCCATCATACTGTGTCTTCACAAACATTACTTACGTTTTTGTCTGGTGTCTAGGTTTGAAACAGTGCGACCAGTGTCTTACCTGAAAAAGAGGAAAAGATTACTTTTATAAAAAAAATAAGTTTTGTGATATTTTGAAATCGTGAATAGTAAATTGCTAAGTACTAATTCATTATTTTTATCAGCGAATGTAGAAGTTTTTTTAAAGTTATAAGCATAACACATTTTAAAGCAAATTATTATGAGACCAGAGCGGCAATTCCCGTATTTTTAAGAACGTCCGCATTCTTATCTCAGTCTCAATCTGTCAAAACTACAATCACTTTACGTACATTTTTGACAAGTTCTTAACATTGATTGTCGCTGAGATGAGATTGCGACTTGAATTTGAACGTTTTCAAAGTACGAGAATTGGCCTTCAGTAATAATGTAATATTACTGACAGGACTATTATCGCTAATAATCCTGACATAGTAGTGATAGATCGATTAGCGCGCCGCACAATGGTTATCGATGTTACCATTCCACATGACGAGAACCTCGTGAAAGCTGAGAAAGAGAAACAAATTAAATATCTCGACTTAGCACACGAGGTTGTTGACATGTGGAATGTGAGCTCGGCTGGCATTGTGCCGATTGTCGTATCGGCCAATGGCCTGATGGCAAAAAGCCTCGACCAACATCTCTCGAGGCTTTCGTTAGGCGGTTGGATCAAGGGCCTGATTCAGAAGGCAGTACTCCTCGATACGGCTCGCATTGTGAGGAGGTTCCTGTCTCTGGAGCCCTAACCACCAGTAGCTTGGACCCTGCTCCCGCTACCGGCGGACCACAATTTTTTATATTTTTAAATGTTTTTTTTTAAGTAGTTTTATAAAAGTATTTAAAAATGTAGCAAAATAAGGATAACAATAAATAAACGACAGAATAATATTATTGCAGAATAAACATAATTGTTAGTAAACATAAACCTTAATATTCATGTCAGTAATTATGCAGGTGGGACAAATAATGGAAGAGCGGGCAATCAAATTTCCCCGCATTGATATTCAGGAGACTGTTCGAGCTGCCCCGGACCCTCTGCAGCAGCGACGCTGCACGCTTACGTCTCATCGCTGCGAACCCATCAGTATGCGCATCAGCGGCATCAGCAAACATTCCCGACGCACTGCAGAAGCGTGGCAGCCCCAGCAGAATCGTGAACGCATTGTTGTATTGAACTTGAAGATCATTGATGGCTTTCTGCGTACAAGTTTTATAAGAGGCTGCACGTATAAAATGTCTGACAATATGCTTTAAAAGCGTCACTTTCACTTCACACGAGCAAATCTACGGACAAGCATGTTAAATCGAACCGTTCTACATTCAGATCATCTTTGATGCCCGTGGTTACAATATAGCAGAGATCTTTTAATTGTTGAACACGATTCAAGATATTACCCGCCAATTTAATGGGAGGAAAACTTTCTGAGGACTTTGCTCCAAAAATAAGAACCTCACTTTTTTTGGCATAGTATCTCAAACCGTGTTCCTCAACATACCTCTCACAAACATCCAACAATTTTCTCAAACCTGGGACTGACGGGCTCATTAGTGCTTTGTCATCGGCATAGATGATATTATTAAACGCTACTCCATCTTTATAACAGCCGGCCTGCAACTTCTGAGCTCACTGATGAGATCGTCTATGTATAGGTTAAACAATATCGGAGAACTCAAACCACGCTGTAACCTAAAGTCATCAGAATTGGCCTAAGCTGACCGCACACAGTTCACCTGGTGAGCATACCAGTACCTAAATATCTTTATAACTCCAATGGCTTATTTGCTTATGTTAACTTATCCCATAACATGTCATAATTCAACATATCAAATGGCATGGCCGGATCATGCCGCCAAAATCTATTTAAATAAATCGCAACAAATACATGTCTCTAGAATAGGCGAAAAAAATGCAAAAAAATATATACCGGCAGATTTTTTTTTTCCGTCTCGAAAAAAATAGGGTGTATTAGGTGAACGGAGTAAAAGCCGATGGCATAGTTTTTTTTTTTATTTTTTTTTTCAATAAAATAAAAAGAAATTCATGTATCAATAAATACCACACATTTGAAGTAAACTTTTCATACCAGAACAATAAAAAGAGTAACTAAAAAAAAAAAAATATCGAAATTCAAATCATACGCACCCTACTAAATGCGCGGAATTTATCAATGAAATCCTAGCGCGATCCTATTTCGTGAAGCCGGCCGGTAGGTAGGTACGTATACTCGCTGCACATGCCGTCGGCCTCTTTGTTGATAATAATATCCTTTCGCAAGCGCACGAGTGCCCGCCCGCACCCCGCGCTCTCTCAATTTAATTATTATAATTCTCTTTCTCTCCAGTCATCTGCGTTTAGTTTAGTCACGGTGTGACGGCGCATTGTTTACGTTTCCGCGTGTGCATCATCTGAGTGATAGAACATGACGTACAAATATTCTAATGTAGAGTACCTAGCAATGGTACGATTTTATATCCTGTCTGGTGAAAACTTATTCGGTACTAGGCGAATGTACGCAGAAGAAGAACACCTACAGTCGTTGCGAAGAAACGGTATCCCTGTTCCTCAAATTCCTAGCACTGCTCTAATATTACGGACGTATCAGCGATTACTTGATCATGGGCAGTTCCAGCTACCCAGTCATGCCAGAAGCAGGGGCCGGCCACCCTTGGCCAGACACACTGAAGACGCCATACTGGATTATTTCCAAAGACACCCGAGAAGGAGCACTCGGCAAGCCGCTCGTCGATTTGTCGTAAGCCAGTATGTGGTGTGGAAGCTACTCCATTCAATGGATATGCATCCATACCATTTTTCACGAGTGCAAGCTTTGCATGCACCAGACCCCGGACCCCGCATGGAGTTTTGTCACTGGCTACAGAACCATGCGTAGGCTAACATCTTGTGGAGCGACGAGTCCATATTTACCTGCGTTTGCATTTACAACGTACACAACGAGCACTGGTGGAGCTTCCAAAACCCACACAAAGTTAAAGAACATGCACATCAAGTTCGCTTCAGAGTCAACGTTTGGGCAACGATAATTCACGATTTCATAATTGGTCCAGTTTGAATAGAAGGTCGTTTGACGGGAATAACGTATCTACAATTGATACGTTCCGTCATTGACACCTTGCTGGATGACGTTCCTGTGCTCTATCTGCGAGACATCTACTTCCAGCACGACGGATGTCCAGCTCACTACGAACGATCTGTACGTGCATATCTCGATAGTGAATTCGGTAATAAGTGGATAGGTCGCGGTGGACCTGTGAACTGGCCGCCGAGGTCACCATGGCGAGGTCAACACCCTTAGACTTTTATTTGTGGGCCGAACTAAAACGTTTAGTGTATACCGAAGAAGCTCAAAGTGTTGATGATTTAAAACAGCGAATAATAGACGCTTTTAATGTGTAAAAAAGTGATAGAGACACGCTTCGAAGTTTAACAAACAATTTGCAAAGACGTGCTAGTGTATGTTTAGAAAGAAACGGTGGACATTTTGAACAATTACTGCGATATCGCTAAAAAGGTAACAATATTTTTTTGTAAATAATAATATTTTTAATGAAACAGTGTAATTTGTAAATAAGTTGATTTCGATCTTTTAAATACGCGTAGAATGTTGTAATAAACGATTGACATAAAAACTAATTAGAAATATTTTATCAATTTACTACGAAAACAGTTAAAATTGTACGTAACTCTACGAAACTACAGCATATTAGACGGCCCACAAAAGTATGAAGGAATGATCGAAATCACAAAGTAATAATGTAAACAAACAGGTCACCTCGACCTTGGATGGTTTAGTTAGTGATGGCCAACAGACCATAGAGTACCTAGTCACCACGCACGGATAATCATTGTTTGTTTACATAACATTTCGTCGACGCGACGTGATCCCGTAGGTGAACACGCACACATCAAGTTTCTCTGTTCGTGTTTGTGTAGAACGCTGAAACAGGCGCGTACGTTGCTTAGCAACGGGTACGACCGAACGAACTGTCGACGTCCTCGCTCGCACGTACAATTTTCATTCATGCACGATCGCAGCTAATCTCCCTTTTTTGGCTATTATTAGTTTTACGCACGGGCCGTAGGATGGACAGTTTTTATGACTTTTTATTTAAATTCGGGACTTTTACAATCTTAATGGTTCTAAGCAAATATTGTCGTGTATGGCTTCTGTTCCACTTACACAACACACCACATTATTTTCGAGACGGTAAAAAATGTCATCCGGTATTTATATAGTCTCTCGTCGTAAAACTCAAACTATTTGTGTTAAAACATGCCTGTAAGCTTGAATATGACGTACTGTATGTCAATTTATATGATTATATTTTGTTAGGGCATAGCTCTCCTCCAATTCCGGCTGCGTCCTTTTGTATGTTGACTTTATCGAAAATCGGATTGATTTCACAATTGAAGCTGCTCACGCGTATGTCAAACGTAGCCGAACCACTTGTCACCAAATATCAATCAACCAGTGATTGCGGTTCCTGAACAGTGAACCAATATGGTTATCGCATTATTTAAGCCGCCCGACGTGGTTTAAAATATTTCATTCATTGGTTTTACAATTCAGTAGTTTAAATAACAGCAGCCTAATTGCGTAACACATTTTCGTAAACGATTACGACTAATCTGTTTGATTTTGACAGTTCAAAAACATTAATTGCGTTGTTTACATTGTTGAGCAGAATTTTTATCGATCTTAAGAAGCAATGGATTAGCAATCTGTTTCAAAACGATTCAGATTCCGATTGATAGTGTATTACGTAATTAGGGTACAGGTTAAGTAAATTTTATTTAAAAATACTTGTAAATATACAAGTATTTTTTTATAATTACTATATCATAAATACTAATAATTATTTATGAATAATTTTAATTATTTAAGCTCTTAATAAAGAGCTTAAATAAACCACATCTCTCTTACTGCTTATTGCAATAATCTCATGATTAGTAAAATAAAAAGCATTACGCCATAATATTGTACATATATATCGTAACATAAAGAGCTAAGATTTTTTTGGTATCAGATTTCAAAACAATACACAGCATCAAAACGGGTATAGAAAAGACAAAAACGCAAACTTTTTAACAAATAACCCTTGAAAATTGATCTATCCTCTCGTTTGGAGTAAATCTGCTGTTCAGGGAGCCTTATTTTGTTTCACAAGCTCTCGGTATTTTGTAACTTTACATTAAGGATATTTTTAATTAACTATAGGGATGTTCAATTTTTATTTCACTGAATGGTTTGGCTATCCCGTTGAATTTAACAACGGCAATTTTAGTTCGTTCATTTATATAAAGTAAATGGTCGGGAAACACGAAAACGAGCGTCCTAATCGAAATTTTGAAGTTAAAATACCCTGGAGAGAGTTTCGAAGATCCCCACGCCTGTCACGTTGGTTGTAGCAGTGTAACGTTGTGATTAGGCAAGCCGACGTCAAGGCGACACAATCACGTCCATTGCTCCATTTGTGCGGCACAGGTTGTTCAATTTAGCCGGTAATGCAGCAATGGAGGTAAACTGTTGGATATTTTGCGTATGCAACGCAGGGTAGCGTTTGTAACGTTGTGTAATTATTCAATGAGCAGTCCATTACGTTGCTGTCCGTTTTGGAAATTAGTTTGCTTGATGAAAGCGTTATGTAATTGCAGGACCTTTTCTTCGTGAAAACCAAATTAAACATAAGGAGATCATCCTAATATGAATTAATGAATGAAATGCACCGACCGACACCAGCTTGGTTTGATCAGACTCGATTAATCGAATGAATCCCAATATTTGCACTAGACCCTGAAACCTCATGCTTTATGGTGCTTCAAAGACCATTGCATATCAAGAAGTAGACAGGGGGGCGCTTTAATGGTAGGAAAGACGTGCCCGTAGGATAAGGGGGATTTTGAGCCTACCGAGCATGCACCCTAAAGTAAGCATTGAACTAGTGGAGAGACGGGTGATATTTGTCTATGGGAGGCATCTATTAACGACGTCGCAGCCGGTCTCTGCAATGCCGTGTTGTTCCAATATCTATCAAGGAGAGCGTCACAATATAGGTACCCATACTGTTAAAAATATTATGTGCAAATTCAATACGCAAACAAGTCACTCATGATCGTTTGAATTATGAAGCTGAAAATAGAAGCCCCTTAGAACAAAACTAAACGTATTCTTTTACAACTTACACACATTAATAATAATTTAAACGAGCTGTACGTTTCGAGGTAGAAAATTAACCGCTCCACACTTTCCTCTTCAAATAGTCTAAGAGTCAAGCAGTAAATTATAAACGATAATTACTTCCCAAAAATATATCTGAGATTCGTTTAAAAACAGGGCAATGTACATATTAATGGTGGCATAAACTTCGGAATCATAGGAACACTGAGTGGTATGTAATTTTAGTTCGTTTTGTCATAGAATAAGTTTGGATATAAGTGAAACTCATATCTTGTGAATTTAGTTTATAAATAACCACCTGCTACGAATCGCGCTCGGTCGGTCAAGCAAGACAAATTCTTATTTTAAAATATTCTTAATGTCAGAAGCTATGTGCACGGTTAAAATTGACCGTTTCCTATGGAGAAAAGCCAGCGAGAAATTCCGAGGTAACTCTTTTTAAACAGGGATGTCTATTCTTTCGATACGATCCTGACTGTGTTGATTGGACGTATCTTACGCCAGACAACTTAAGCACGATTTTGACTGCGTTTGGACCAGGAGTTCCGCTTCTACAGGATGGGTGATATTTTATCGAAGTCTAAACATTAAGATTCACGTGAAAGAAAATCTAAGTCTGGAGAATATTCAGCAATATTCCGAAACTTAAGGATGATGTTGACATAGAGATGGAGCGCAGGGCTCTGTCAGTCCGTGGCTACATGCTGGCCCGTAGATTCGCCCTCTGTACGAACCAAGTCAAGATTACGCTATATAAAGCGTATTGTCAGGGTCTGTATATGGGTAGTCTATGGGTTAGCTGTACAAAAAAATCCCTGGACACCTTGCTCGTCCAATACAACAACATTTTCAAGATTATGTTGGTACTTCCTCGTTTCTGCAGTGCCTCTGAGATGTCCTCGCAGGCTCATACTGACGATTTTCATGCCGTAATTCGGAAGAAAATCGTGTCACTTATGAGGATGGTGCGGGGGAGTCACCTCAGCATCCTGAAAGCTGTAGCTGAGGATGTACGTGCCCCTTTGCATTTCGTTCAGTTGGTGATATTTTAGGGATGTATTTCTCTATTGGTCATCTTGACGGGGCGGTTTATCACAACACAGGGGCATTTGTGTGTAGAAGAAAGATGTTTATGATGAGTGTTCTCCTTCGTAATTGTACATAACTACAAACAATAATTTCTAAGTTTGTGCATACTAACCTTTTGGACCGAGTCGTCCCATTTTTTTTTTTGATTAAATCAGATTTCCATATCAAAAAGGTTTAAAATTGTACTTGCCCTCCGTCGTGTTAAAATTCTTACTCTATGTTTCCCTCGTAGAAGCAGGCAAGATGACCATTCGCAGTCGGGTTGGATCGCGCCCAACTGCGAGCAATTAGCAACAGTCGAAAGTCACGGTAATGGTTGTCATTCACTACAGAAGCCCCTTTTTAATCGAGTTTGGTGGGTCTTATTGTGTGTAACAATAAATTAGGGGGCCCGAATGTGCGTATATTTGTTTGATATGTGTAATCAAGGTGTCGTTTTTGAAGATAAGGACTGTTTAAAGGCCATTAGTTGTTTGAATTCTAGCAGTTCAGATTTGTTATGGCACCTGAAAAAAAAAATACGTAGCGTTGGGGGACCGCTCCAATTTATTTGTTATCTGCGATTTTCAACCCCACAACTTTATTCGGTCCCCCAAAGCTAGGTATTGAATTTTTATTTTATTTCACTTTTTAAAGGGAACTTAGGTTTTCAAGTCGGGGTTAAAAAAAAAATAGGTAAAAATTAAAATAAAAATATATACTCATTATAATGTAGATTTTGTTAAGTTGTAAATGCATAGGTTCCTAATAATAATGTTATCTTATTTAAAACACTTTCACCCCCCCCAACTTTTAAACGGCTTTCATCAATCATGTCTAAGAACACTCTCACATAAGTCACCTTTAAAAGAAAAAATACTAAATTGAAATCGCTTCATCCGTTCACGAGTTATGATCCCACAGACAGACAGACAGACACACACACCCCTCTCTTTGCGTAGAAGCTTTCGATAAAATACTGTTTATTAGGGAGTCTTTCTTCATTGGTCAATATTTTTCTTACTCACTTCAAACGTGTCTTTGCGAATGAGAAACATATTCTTTCGAATACTTTAAAGATGACGGTTATATAATTTTGGCAAAAAACATTTGTGAAACCGACACTAACTTCATAAATCATAAGAAACACAATACTTAACCCCATAAGCAGCGATGCTGTCTGGTTTATTTATGAGACGCTCGGAAACCGTGCTAACATAGTTCGCCATTAGAATGTCATTGGGACCGAATAGCTTCGCTGATGTAGACCCAATGAATACTGTGGCTCGTGGCTTGCCCGACGACAATATTTTGTAATTGAATTATATTTCCATCTCGTCTTTCCTTTGTTTATTTGATTAAAGTAGATTGTTAGTTATTCAGTTACTTAATTTTGAATAAGGAGTAGTTTTAATATAGGTTAACTATGTAGTATAAAGATAGTCTTTCTATGATGGTTACAGTCAATAAAAAAACCTTCGGCACCTCTTTTCCCTAAGCTCAACAATGTGTCCCTCTTTTGGAGGTTGACTACGTCTTATCTTAGTAAACTGTACATTAAGTCCAAAAACAGGATATAAAACTATATTTATGTCTAATTTAGAGTTTTAGACATGGGGGAATAGGGGGGGGGGCAACTGGTTTCCGCCTGTATCCGCGCCTGACTAAAAGCAGACTTTAAATATCAATTATTAGAATTATTTATGATATAGTATTTTTAAAGGCTGGTTCAAGGTGGCGCGGGAAATGAGTTCCTGAAAGGTTAAAACAATATTTTGCAAATTAAAGGTTGTTATATATTCTTTGCACGAATAGCTTCTCATAACTCAAAAAAATATGTCCCAATTATGATGAAGTCTGTACAACGCGTGACTCCAATACATATATTTATTATGCTTACAACATGTTTCATCAAAGCCTGAATTCCTAAATCGACTTCCAGTGTCTTTGTATTACAGGGGTGTCTCTCACTTGTGTCATAAGTAATCAGTGTCACTACTATCATTAGTCTTGTCGTTCTCTTTCGCGACAACCCTTACTTGGGACTGGATTCGGCAAGAGCACTAATTTTCTAGGTCTCGCCTTCCCAGCCTTGATTGCTTTCCCGCCTTCAATGTAATCCATTAAAATACAATTGGAACAGTACTGTTATAGTAGTGCTAGTTAAGTTTTGTCGACTTGAGGCTGTAATCTATCAATTACGTCAGGGAGACGAAGGAATTATTCCAAAGTCAGAATATACATCGGGTCGCTCATTTAGTCCTGTCTTCCCTTTTTATGTCCAATCGAAAGACATAACAAAAACTGTGTCAAAACCATCTTTTTTGCATAATTTTTAAATAGGTATAACATGTTTGTGTGTTCAATCTTAATAATTTAGATGTCTGTAATCGAGACTTACCCAAAGGAATTATATGCAAAACTTAATTTTTACAACACAAATTATTCTTAATTAATTTTCTCCATGGAATTTCTCGCATTCCATTTCTCTTGTTACCAAATCGGTAAGACAAACAAATTCTACTAATTAAGGCAGTAATTTCTCTCACAGTGTAAGATCGGCTGACTTAATACTCTTAATACTGTTTTAGTTAACGTTGTGTTCCGGCACATGCATCTGCGCACACTTTAGCGTCTTACGAACAACTTAACGCCATCTATTGCACTTCTCAGACCATTACACACGTCTTGGATTTATTGTTTAGTGTTAGTTCAGGATGTGTTCCTCTTTTGTTTTACCGTATTCCCGGTGGAGCATAACTTGTGACGAGACATAGGAGCTTACACCATACTGCTTCACGTGAGTGAGTGATGTTGGAGCCGGAAAAAACATTGAAACGGTATTTCGTCAACATAAAAGGACACTGAAGGCAGCATATTTAACTCGGTTGCCATTTATTCTAACATATCTTGTCATCTTGGTATTCGGATGATACCACGAAATGTATGGAAGCTGGTACCCGCTCCATTGCCAAGCTCAACAACGCAATTGATATTATCTTAGTACAAATACCTGTGTTCACAGTTCGTCTTCCAGTTAAGCATGTATGTACTAGTGTTATCATTATTATTCAATAAGTAACAATAGTACTTTCTACCTATATCATGTCGTGACTGGATGCGACAACGTAAGAGCCAAGCATCTTCATTCATCCCGTACTCAGATAAATCTTACAGTGCAGCATTTTCCCTTTAACATTTGGTTCAGTGTTGTAGCTCGGATAATCCAAATTGCTTGCCTCAAACCAATAAGCTCTTCTACTATTCAAACAGATAATATTTTTTTAAACTTATACCACAACTTCAAATATCCCCACGACCCCTGTATGCACCCAGAACAATGTTTTGCTTGCGTTAGGTACACTGTGCACTACCGCAATACCAAACTTAGTAACAGCTGTTGTAAATTTAGGTATATAAAAACAGCTTTACACCAAAACTAGAAGTGGTTTTCCAGCAATTATTTTTGTGCAATGTTTCTTAGTTTGTTGTACTGAATGCGTATTTGCCGGCTATGTGATGGGTCTTTTAACACCCTCTATAGGTAAGTAGGGTGGTAATTTTTCTTGCGTATATTCCTCGCAAGGTTCCTTAAATTCTGAGTTATGACATAAGTACTGGACGTTTCCAGGCTGTTATAACGGAAATATATTGATGTAGATTCAGGAAAATTGCTTTTTGCTTGCGGAAGGGAGTGTTTTTTTCGTTTGTTTATTAACTTCATCACAATTCGATTCTACTCACGTCAAGGGTTGGCCTTTGTCAATGCGTTGTTTTCGTGCCTCCTCGTATGTTTGTACCTACACAGGTTGTACGTACCCATTTTATTTATATATTTATTTATTGGATCTCCAACAGAGGCTATACAATTATTACATAGAACAAGGACAAATATAAGTGTGCGCTTCCAATTATAGGGGACCACATAATTTACTTATAATCTAGGTACATTCAGTTTGACAAGGTAATTTATTAAAATTAATCATAAATCATACAAAGGAAACAAAGAAAGTTAAAATACAAATGAATAATGAGAAATTAAGAATAACCATATAAGACAATAGACCAAGATAACAAAATGTTACGATTTATATGCAGTGACTTTTATATCCTTTTTGAACTTTGATAATTTGGTTGTAATATCCAATTCATTACGCTTCGATACTTCGTTATACTGCCTACAGAGCCTTGGCTGAACGGCGATGTGTCCGAGGTTTGTTTTGGATCCCGGATATATAGACAAGGTTATAGTTACATTTCCGCGCACAAGGTGCACTTATCTGCAGGTTTCCAAGAAGCTCACTACAATGAACAACCCAATTGAACAGTTTGTGAAGATAGGTGAGATCTAGAACCCTTCTTATAACTACCAATGAGGACATTTTATTATTTATTATATTTTATAATTTATAAATTTTGTATTCAGGCCAGTTGCCTCACCCAACATGGTCACAAGATATCATTGATCTGCCTGTCTATTCTGTCCACGAAAACTTAGGTGAAGTGAGCTTGAAGATGACTTGCAGTCAGCTGACAGTGATGCTACGGATTGACCCTATTGACCAGAGTTGACCGCTCACTTCTCCTCAGTTTTCAAGGTGAGATTTTTACAAAGCAAATCGGTTGGTCTCAACATTCTACAGTGTCTCAGAAGACTTAAGATCAGATTTGGTTCTGAAGAAACCGGTGTACGATGATGACTTCTGATAACAGTGGTTTTTATTAAAACCACTTTAGTGCATTACACAGCACATCTTTTTATTTTTGAGTTTGGTGTGTTGTAGAAAAAAAACGGTGAAACAACCAGCATGTCCTAGAACCGAAAATTCCTGTAATTCTCTTTGAGCATGCCTATGCATTGAACATGCTAAAGATACCTTTGGTGCTAAAGGCATAGGTGCCCCAAAAATAGGTGCTCAAACGGGAATATTTTGAAAATTCGAAGACATGTGACATCTACCAACCTGGAAACGCGTGTTGGATTACGGCCCACTCCCTCTCACAGAGGCTTGTCTCTTCAGTGGAAACGTTATATATTCTGATTATGATTATCATAATATGATATGTTGAAAGACTTCTTCTGATATTCTCATGTTTAGATAATAATTATGTCTTTACGATAAGTACGTAAAAAATAACAAGTTAACTTAAGACTAGCTGATGACAAATCTTTTACAGTTTAAACAGTACGATTAAGGAATGCCTTGCCTGTGTCGATAAGGCATGCTCGATCACTGTCCAATTTTAAAATTCTGGCTTAAAAACACTTCCTCGCTACTTAAACATCATCATTACATATGTTTGTATTGTACACCATGTAAATGGTACACCATTGACTACCTGCAGTATTGTCTCCTTCTCCGTTTAATTCATTCATAGGTTGTAAAATATCGCTTTTAGCGCTAAGACCGCCCATTGTGTCTAATGTAAAATTACAGATATAAATGACATTGGACACAATGGGCGGTCCCATTATGTCCAATGCAAAAATTCTACATTTATATCTGTAATTTATATGGTGTACATAATAAGAAGTGTTCTATCGATGTACGTTACTTCAGGGTGACACTATTTCTTCATAAAACTGAGTAACCTGCTCAGTTTATTATGTTATGTAGGTAGTAAGGTAATTGTCTAATTAAAATGCTATCAAAATTCTAGGTAGGACAGTTGGCAGAAAGTAGGATTGTATAAACATTTGTATAGTGATGACTAATTGGGGAGGTTCGCATGTCGCTCTGCCTTCATTACATAAAGGGTGAGGCTTAGGCCTTGAGAGCATAGTAATAGCTTACACCTAGCGATCTGTGACGTCACTGCTTCTATGGTCCTACCTCATTTTGAGTACCTAAAGAATTTAATTATACGCTATAGCTGAATGTAGGCTCGGCTGCGGTACGTGACGTTGAGCGTTCGAGTTTTACAGCAGAATTGTTCCGGCAAATAATGTACACAACACACGGCTACAGATCAAGCTACACATTTCCAGTATAAGCTGATTTCGCATTGTAAAGGATGTCCGTACAATGAGAGGTCAGCTTATACTGGAAATCAATAGCTTGATGAGTCAAGTGTACCATTACCTAAAAGCGTGTTTCGGAATCCAGTTTGGGTAACAACTTTATTTCGTTTGGCTGTCGAAACAGCGACGTTGGAGTACCCTACAAAGGATGAAATTGTTACTCTGAAAAGTTTTATTTTTTCCATTCTCTGCAACAGCCAACAGCTTTCCATGACTTAATTTGTTCAATGTCGTATCGTAGTCGTGTCGTTGCCTCTAAATGGACGCGAGCGAATTCGTCTAATAGTGTCATGTTACCATGCCATTACTCACTGCAAACATTTTTACAGAAACGCTGAAAATATTAAGAGAGTATTTTTTTTTCATGTTATAAAAGCGATAAGAAATAGCGAAGTTCTATGTAAAGTTATTAAAATAACAAAATACACCAAGTTGACCATTTTGTCTTGTATCTATCGTTTTAGCGAAAATAAATAAGCCCTATGTCCATTGCTGATTACAAAAAAGACTAGTAAATTCATTTTTATAAATTTTGCCAGGGACTCAAACTGTAAACGCCGCACTTTGTTACGTATCAAAATGTAACCTTTTATATGTGTAACAGAAATAAGCAGTTTTAGGTATAATGGCACGGTACCGCAACAACGTGCGGCGGATCGACAGATGCGGCGTTCCTAAAATAGCCCTAACCAATTCGGTTGGGTTTGAGGCTATCTTGGCAACGCAGCGGTAACCTGTTACACTTTTAAATCGGTTACATATATATTTCTGTTACATTTTTGTAAGTTTTTGAAAAACACTTCTATAAGCGTTACACATTTGTTTCTGTTATTCGTTATTTTGCAACCTTTACGAAGGTGTTTTTAAGTCCCTGTTTTTTGCAAAGAATGTCGACTGGAATGTAATGATGTATCAACATTGAATATTTATCATACACAAATACTCATCCAATTATATCATGATTAGGTGTATCTATTCATGAATAACAAAGTAAGTCTATCTAATATGAAAGTCAAGAAAGCTGATACCATATTAAGTACTATCTCATCTCGATGTTCGCAAGTACATTTCTGCGAAACCTACGTATAAAAACTAATCTAACTAGTGCCTTGAGACGTGTGTTGTTTCTATAAACTATAAAAGTTTCTAACACGAGTGTAGTTAGAGCTCAAGTCTCGTATCTTCGGGTGCCTTCGGGCGCCGTCGGTCGCTTTCGGTGTTCCGTAAAACATGAGTGCACACGGACAGTAGGACCAGCCAGTGCTATGCAGCACATAATCAGATTATCTACTCCGAATATGTACGGAACGGTACTTCAATAGTATCTGTTTACATGTCACAAGGATTTGTGGTGCTTCCAGAACCCAGACCTGTTGGTTCCGACCTCAAGAGGACGCCTGCGATCAGAATGCAAACGAGAATCGATGAATAATTCAATTATACTGCGAGCTTTTAGCGAAACATCGATATTCATTTGATGGTGAACGTACTCCTCAAAATTTATGTGAGCAATCGGAGAAGATTACTAGTGGATTTGTGAGTTAATAGAATGTAGATGATGAAGTGGTGTACTAGTTTGACGCCAGAACATGTCACCATTGTTGCGAATAAAACAACTAACAAGAGCCCCTATTGATATTTCAAACGGCACCTTTCAAAGACGCGACTCAAAAATATAGCCATTGAAATCTAAAACGTGTACCTGAATAGGGGAATTTTATGAATTCCCCTATTCTAGTTGAGGAATGACAGATTTGCGTTCGTCGTCAATTTGCTCTCGTACAGACGACAGCACAATTTAAGCCGTAACGAGCATGTCTTGTACTAATGTTGTTCCGAAACTTTTTGCGCCGGTCCCTCATTTGGCGTGTTTTATGTAAGGTGTGGTTTTGTGCAAAGTACGATAGTAAGTTCTGATGCCTACGTCATCCGATCGTCCTTTTAACAACTTGTGTAGAGGGAACAAAATATAACTTTCATTCAATTAGAAGAACAAGTATATTTAGCTTCGTTATTGAGGTTAACAGAAATATAGTTTGTTTGACATTATAAAAGTTTTGACATCATCGAATATCACCAAATAATTTTACCTGCGAGTTTTAGTTGACGAGTGTTTAACTTGGCATTCGCAAATTGAGATTGTCACGTCACGGGTGAGAAAATTAATATGGATATTTAAAATCTAAGATATGTGATGCCTCCGAAGACACTAAATAGCATCTAGATCGCGCTCACACAGTCCGTTATAACATACTGTTTACCAGTCTGGGGAGGAGCCACTAAAACAGTATTCCTTGAATTAGAAAGAGCCCAAAGTTCACTAATAAAAGTGATGATCTATCTAAAACTAGTGGCTTACTTTCAGTAAGGAAACTATATTTCTTAGTTACGATTACTACCCTATATTTACAAAAGTCTATTCCATTTAACCAAGACAGCCAGGAGAAAAACTCCCCAAGGGTTCGAACTGCCTTTGCATGACGTCAGTCAGAATGCAACCCAATCAACCTTCATTTACAATAAAATAAATGTCAAATTAAGGTTCACCATGAGGTCTCACACGTAAGAAAAAAGGTAATAACGGAGTGGCTAAAAACCTCAACATACGAGGAAGCTGAGCAAGTTTTCTTGGTCAAACAATTTCTTTTGACTTTCCTTCTTATCAAATATGTAAGTAATCGAATAAATACTATAAATCGCGCTTCGTACACATCGGCACTGAAATAAGACATACACAAACACATACACACACATCATGTAAACCTACATTCTGGCCAATAAATGAATTTGAATTTGATGAAAAACCCACATTAGGTACTAGAAACCTTTGAAGAAAATACAAATACAGCTGGCGTTATTTGCATACCGCTTTCCCGGTTTTCATTTCAAAGTCGGAAACTAGTAAGTTATTTCCTGTACTTTAAATTGAATTTATAGTAAATAGTGACTAATATGTCAACGCTCGCAGTTAAACGCGATCGTGGAAACGTAGTCGAAATACATGCTTTAGTGAACCACATAGGCTTCATGCAACTTTTGCGACGAACTTTAAATGTTAAAATTCTATGTTTCTCATTGGAACGTGTAATTGAATTATAACTGCCCCTCATCACAGAACATGTTACCCAAAACTATTTTGAAAACTGCCCTCGGACGGATTCCGACATCGGTGTGTTGTTAATTTCGCTTGGCATACGTACGAATGAATTAGTCATAGAAATCTCTTTATAAGGGTTTAACGACCCATCCTTATGATCCTCCTACACTGACAGTATTTTTCTTTGTAGAATAAATACAATTAGATTAATATTAATATAATCAGTTTTGATAGCATAATGGATTGCCGAAGGTACAAATGTCCAGGTGTATATCGTGAATAGATAATTATTTTGTCAGAGAAAGCTTTTACTGTGAACATCAGATATTGTGTTACTTGTTGAATGAAAAGTATTGCTCTGTTAACGAAATGTTGGCGTTGTCCATTGAATATATGGTTTTGTGGCCGTGAGTGAGGTCTGGATTGTACTCTTCTTCAATAAATACGTAGCCAATTTAAATTATATCAGTAAACGGTCTATATTCCCATGAAATACCAACAATCTTTATAAATAAATAAAACTCGGGTTAGTTACACCATTTATAACTCAAGAATGGCTGAACCGATTTTTATGATCTTTGATTTGTTGGATTTGTCTAGTAACAAATGATGTTGTTTTATTTTATTTAGAGCAGAGCAGAGCCAGGCCAGAGTGACGCAGTGGTAACGACCGCGACCTACAAGTTGTTCGTCGTAGATTCGAAACTATTATTACTTTACTTTGTGTAAATTATTTCATCACCACTGTTCTCAAAAAGGACATGGAAAACATCGTGAGGAAACCGGCATGTCCAAGAATTCAATGACTTCCACCAACTCGCACTGCGCCCGCGTGGTGGATTATAGCTTGCCCCTCTTACAGACAGGAGGCCTGTGACCAAGCAGTAACAATATTATAGGCTATGTATGTAAAAAAAGGAAACGAGTTTTTCATCACGTTTAGGCAAAAAGACATTTTGAAAAGACAAAATAAAGTGTTATACGACAAGGCCCAAGTAAGCATAAAAACCAGCTATTAATAAATAAGGCTATTAAAAATGTCACCCTTGAACATTTCCACGAAAACTTCCTAAAGAGGGAAAAGTTAAGGGAAATATTTATTGACATAAGTATTTCAAGTTCCACTCCATTTTGTTTCTCCGTCGCAGGTGGAACAGGTGCCATGAGGGATAAACCAGTTGTAGAAGGCCATAAAGGGCCTGGATTCAATTACAGGGATGCTGTTCACTGGGTTATTGGGACATGGAGGTATCCACAATGAGATTAATTAAATCCAGTGCGAGTGAAGACCCTCGTTTTAACACGTTACGTACCGAAACGGGTTTAAGTGTCTGTAGTACGGCTGGAGTTATGTGTGGTCCGGATACATGTGAGGTTTAGGAGTTGGTGCATTGCGGGGCATGATTTAACTATTAGTGCAGTGGGCAGTTTATTGTTGTTCTTTCCCTCGCCATCATAATAACGAGCAGCTTGAACTTCTTTTATTTCGATGGTCCTAGTTAACATTTGTGTGTACTTAACAATTAATCCAGCATTGCATATGTAAGCTGTCACGCCCTTTATGCCTGGAGGCTTTTACTTATATATTATGTTTTGTTGTTTTTCTATTTTATTGTTTTTTTTGGTATTTTGGTGTGGCTATCGTAGAGATATAATTAAAACCTTTCACACATTAAATGTTAAAAAGACCGCAGATCTATGTGGTAATTCTGTGGACGTTGCTAAGTCAATTATAGATATTGTAGCACCTACTTTAGCTGTTATTTTTAATAATTGTATTGACCGTGGTGAGTTTCCTGATCTTATGAAAAACAGTAAAATAATACCATTGTTTAAATCGGGTAGTACATCTGACCCTACTAATTATAGACCTATTTCAGTGCTACCTACCTTTAGTAAAATTTTTGAAAAACTTATTTTAGATCAAATGCAAAGATTTTTTAATAAACACAAATTACTGCATAACAAACAGTTTGGTTTTACAAAGGGTCGTTCGACTACTGATGCCGGAGTTGAACTTTTAGGACATGTTTATAATGCATGGGAGGACAAGTGCGATGCTTTGGGCATCTTTTGCGATCTGTCCAAGGCATTTGATTGAGTTCTTCATGAAACATTAATCAGGAAACTGCACCACTACGGAATACGGAACGCCTCTCTGGATCTTCTTACTTCTTACTTAAGTGATAGAATTCAAAGAGTAGATGTTAACGGAAAAAGATCACCTGGATCTGTAGTTAGAATGGGGGTCCCCCAGGGCTCAATTCTTGGCCCATTTTTGTTTCTTATTTATATTAATGACTTGCCATACCTCATAAAGGATAATCATGATATAGTGTTGTTTGCAGACGACACTTCACTTTTATTTAAACTGAAACGTCAGCAGCTGGTTACTGACAATGTAAATAGCGCCCTCGCTAAGGTAGTTAACTGGTTTAATGTTAATAACCTACTTCTTAACGAGACAAAAACTAAATGTATTAAGTTTACGATACCTCATGTTCGACAAGTAGAAACTAGTGTTCTTTTAAAGGGTGAAGAGTTGAAACCCGAAAACTCCACAGTATTCTTAGGCATAACTTTGGATGCCAAGCTTCAATGGGGCCCCCATATAGATAAATTGTCAAAAAAACTAAGCTCTGCAGCATACGCCGTTAGAAAAATTCGTAATTTAACTGATTTAGAGACAGCGCGATTAGTTTACTTTAGTTATTTTCATAGTGTGATGTCGTACGGTATTCTTTTGAGGGGAAATGCCGCCGACATTTAAACAGTTTTTGTTTTACAAAAAAGGGCAATTCGTTCAATTTATAAATTAAGTCCCAGACACTCCCTCAGAGACAAATTTAAAGAGATTAATATAATGACTGTGCCTTCTCAGTACATTTATGAAAATCTTTTATATGCACATAAAAATATTAATCTGTTTAAAAAATACAGTGATATCCATAACAAAAATACTAGGAATAAACACAAATTTGTTGTTCCCACTACCAGGCTCAAGAAAATAGATGGCTCGTTTAAATGTCATTGTATACGTTTTTATAATAAACTTCCTAGCCACATTCAAGAACTAAGCCATAATAAATTTAAAACTTTTATAAAGCGGAAATTATGCCAGAAAGCCTATTATGGACAAGGACTATATTGAGGACAAGAAGGCTTGGGATTGAGCAGCTCCAATAAGTTTACACAGACATAATTGATGTGTAATTTGCTATTTTTTCTTTTTTTTTCTTTTAATGTTTTTTTTCTATTTACGTACCTTTTTATATAAACAATGACATGTATATATTTACTGTATAAAGTATAATATTGTTTTAATTTTTGTGAATGTTAGGACTATGTGGGTCATTGCATTTTTTTTTTCTTCTTTTAATGATGATGGTCTGGCTGTTTGAGTACTTTACGCGGCCTCCCCAAATGTCCTTTCTTTTGTATTGTTCGTCGGATCGTTGAGCTCCTTAGTTCTGAGTTGAGCTGCACGATGATTGACAAATGCGTGCACTGACTGGACAGGTCCACTCAAATCCGTGTGGTTCTTTCCTCAAAAGACCATTTCAGACACCAGTCTACATAGTCCTCATATGATATGACCAAGATTATTTTCATATTTTATTTACACTTTGACATTGATGCACTTTATATATGCAATGACATTTACTTTGTAAAGGATTATACTATTTTAATTATTGTGAATGTGAAGACATTGTGGATTTGTTGTTTTTTTAATGTTTTTTTTTTTAATTATTAGTTTTAATCATGGTCTGGCAGTTTAAGTAATTTATGCGGCCTACCCAAATGTCCTTTATTTGGTAATGTTCGTCGAA
Source organism: Dasypolia templi (assembly GCA_963555695.1). Classification (NCBI taxonomy): domain Eukaryota; kingdom Metazoa; phylum Arthropoda; class Insecta; order Lepidoptera; family Noctuidae; genus Dasypolia; species Dasypolia templi. The sequence continues at coordinate 23,565,841 of OY743143.1, read as the reverse complement.
TCGTTTAGCTCCTTAAGTTCTGTGTTGAGCTGCATGGCAACTGACAAATGCGTGCACTGACTGGACAGGTCCACTCATTCTGTGTGGTTCTTTCCTCAAAATACCATTTCAGATATCAATCCACATGGTCTTCACATGACCTGACCAAGATTATGTCTGGACTTTAAAAGAGACTGTGACCTCTGAGTTTGTTTCGGCGTTTCTTCTCAGAGTAGTCAGATAGGAAATATCGATCTCACCTAGTTTTAAAAATATGATTGACGTGTAAAAATGTTTGTACAAACCTATTTACAGAAATAAAATCATTTATCATTTATCATTTGCTGATTCTTAGCCTTATTTGAATAAATGACTTTTGATTTTGATGTTTCCCATAACATAAAATACAGATGTACATTTTGACAAAATTTACTTCGTTTTGAGCATATTTTATATTGTACTTGACCATATCAGAACTTGTGTTCGGGTAATTATTAAGTAGCGCAGAAGAAAGCTGCATACGTTTCTTCTTTTAAACTTTTTGAAATAATCTGAAAGGCTTTCTATTTTTCCCACTTCATATCATATTTCATTCCCTTTTGAATGACCATCCGAGAATTTCCTTTTACTGGAACATTGCCGTTTAAGTAGGCAGCTCTGGTTTAATCCGCAAGATGGTCCCCGCCAAATTGTCTCATATTTTATTCGTCATTGTAATGATGAGCTTCAATTGTTCGGTTGATTCGGCGCCTATTTGTCAACGAAGCTCTTGTCACATGAAGGAAGGGGAGTTGAAAACCTTTCTTGCAGTTTTCTTTCTAGAGATATTCAAAAGCTTTGCTGACGTTACTTTATTTCTGATAAAATCTGTTAAATCCCGTCCTTGTCCCGCGGTACGGACAATGTACGGCATTAGTATGAAGTTACATAGTCGTGACGTCACTTCTAAGACAGTAATTTCCATGTCCAACACTTATTTTGAAACGTTTATATCTTGAATTCTTTTTAAGCTTTTACAGTTTTTGTAATAATGTTTTCACAATTTGTAAACAAAAATTAGTACAAGTATTATTTACTACTTACACAATACATAACTTGTACGGTAAAAGGTAGAACGCACATACCTACCTACGACGAAAGATATCACTTTAACAAAATGTGCGGTCAGCTGTTCAGAGACAAATTGTAACCCTTTTTAACAGTACGTTGGCACCATTTAAAACCTGAAAGGGACTGTAGGAATGGACTTTTGTTTGATGTTTGTTTTATGTCGATACATGCCAATGTAAAATTATTCAAGTGGAAATTAAACTTTAACTAAAGAGGTCAGGTGTTATATGGATGATGTCTACTTTTCATTTTCTATTCTATTTCACGTTTTTACTTATTTACATAAGTTTCAGGTACATAAATAATTCTTAGGTTCCATATTTAAGTATTAGGATATATATTGTTTATAAAAAAGCCAACGCAATTAGTAACGAATGGAAAACACTTGCGAAATAAAATTAGTTCAACCCATGTTAGAGCAAACTAATATCGAGAAAATCACATCTTCGTCGAAAGCATGTTGCATTCAGTAAATGTGATAAAATGTAAATCCCATTTTACGATTCTATTGAATTTAAGTTGAAAAGTTACTGAAACAGGATCCAACTTTTGTAAACCAGTAAACAGTATGCAAAAGTAAAAATTTAATAATATATTGAACTTGGACGAGGAAAAAAGAGACTGAAGAAGGCATGCCCTATGTCAGAATTTAAGGCGGCCCCTACTACCCATCCATTTATATTTCATATTTATTCATTTTGTGAACATAGGGTAATATTATACAGATTTTAAATAACAAAATATGGGTCCTTCTATGTTCCGCCAAAGGGCATATAAAATAGCATAGGTAGTCGAATGTCAATAAATTTTTGTTAGTAAATAGATGTCACAATTTCATGCCAAACACTAATGCTTAATAATATGTCAATAAATTAAGACGGCACATAAACAAGTGGGTATTCTTAAATCACAACATTACGATGATCTATGATATCCACAGCCCTTGCACTCAAATAATCCATTATTTTCACGCAGACACATTGACGGCTTCAATGTTTTCGCGTGAGCAAGACCCGCGCAATTAAAATATGGTGCAATACAAATTAAACTCTCCCAAACTTTTGTTCAATCATTACGCAATCTTCAATATGAACAATAAACGGTCAAAAGCATTGCGTAAGTCGTGTTATTGTGCAATAAAATTGATCGTTTCGGACCCGCCTTAGTATCTCCTGGGTAAAAGGCGTGAATAACATCGGGCTATTCAAAGCAGTGTGACCACACTCGTGGTTTTGTATTATTAGATAATGACTTTTTACATAACTCTGACATAATATTTGACATTATATACCTAATTTTTTAAATTAGTTTTTGATTTTACTTTATTATATTATTTTATATTTTGTAAATGTGAGAACGTTGTAGGCCTTGTGGATTGTAAATTTATAGACCATAGTCTATTTGTTTAACATAATAATATGGTACTTGTTGACAGGCCTACACTGTCCTCCCATACCTATTAACACTGTAAAAGACAAGTATTTTTAAAAGAGTAACCATGGAGTTTCTTGCCGGCTCTTCTCCATAGCAAACGACCAATTGGAACCGTGCGCCTATAATCTGACGTTTCATAAGTGCCCATGTAGGTTTATGTGTAATAAAATATTTTGATTTTAATTTTGTTACTTTCTCAGTGTGTGTTACTTACTCGATAGTTCCTAGTGCACTCGGAGTAATTCCGCGTTGTGTGGTCTCACCACAAATAGATTACCACGACTCAGTTCATTCTATCGATTCAACGGGCGTTCCTGGAACGTTTTGTAGTCTTTCCGGTAGACTAGTATAGTTCACTATTTAACATTCATTTCATCCTGGTGCTGAAAATATATAGTAGAACTTAAAAGGGATTATAATTAGGAGGTTGCGTCGATGATCTCGAAACGTGTAGTGTAGGCAATGTTTCAAATAATTAATCATAGTATATGACGACAGTCTTGAAATGTGATTAGTTAGTTAATTAATTAAATTTGTGTTCGGTTTTTTGTTGCGTTGCCAGCATGTGCCAACCATCACCCAGTTCTAAGTAAAGTAAGTACGCACTTGGTGGTAGATAAGCAGACATTTTAGCCGCAGCTAGATAAAACGGAACTAATGTATCACAGTAGACGGCCAATTTGGCGTTTGGCGAGACCGCCCATGAGCAAATACAGGGTGAACTATGTTATACAGACATGTCTTGTCATGTCATGAGATTACACCGCATTATTAGACGTACACCGCGTTGTACGCATTCTAAGGACCAGCATGTTGAATGAAATCTTGCACACTGCAGGCCGAGCAGAAATTTGTGCACTGAAATGCAATGCGCTGCCGCTGGATGCGGATGTACTTACGCTTGGTTTTAGTTTTGAAGATTGAACGTGACAAGTCCCTTTAGATAACCAATCAGTAGAAAAAGTCAGAAAGTGTCGCGAAATGCTTTTAATCATAACGATCCGTTAAAAAAACTTCAGGATCAAATAATTAAATGCATCGCGGTGGTTATGGGCTTATAGATTGTCCATAACAAATTTGCAGCGTTTTAACTAAATAATAGATATCAAACAAAAGTAAAAAGTGGCGCCTCCGAGCTGGACACCCTGTATAAGTTTGTGTAAAATATTCAAAGGTTTCGAACAGAAATAAAAAAAAACTTCACGCACGATGATGCAACGGACGAATAAATCATAAAAGGGGCGTGGTTTTCAGCGGTCGCAGGCGCATGGCATTCAACGTTGAATGCTATTTATTGAGACATAAAAACTAGAAAGAGTACGTATGTGATTTGAATGTTTTTGTACATGTGTTTATGTTTTTCAGCGATTTCGATTTCAGAATAAACAGGTATTTATTTGAACTCTTATTAATAAACGCGGAGTTAATTTACCCCAATTGAAATCTCGAAATGTGTATGGTTAATCTGCAGATACTACAGCAGGGCGAGCATGGCCTACTGTGACATGTCATGAGTCACGCAATTTATCACATTTTGAGCGATAAAAACGTTATGTCTTAAGTGCTAGCACGGTGGCGTGAGATAATTCTCTCGACATGTGACATAACTTCTTGACGTTTACTTGGGACTCTTTATGTCTTATTTGCTAATTCGGGCGCAGCCATTTTGTCTCAAAGGTCACACTTTGACAGATGGTTACGAAAAATTTATCACATTCGGTCAGAGGTGGTGTCAACAAATTTAATATTTATAAAAATTATATTTTCCTGCTAATTACTGCACCAAATGGCAGTAAATTATTATAATTATGTTCTTGCCAGAAGGCAAGAGGCCCAACGCAGGAAAATCTTTAAATAAAAAAAATTGCCTTCGTGCTTCTGGTTCTGTGAAGAGAATTATTACAAAAGTAAATGTAAATTCTTAGTAGACAAGGATTCGTCAATAGCGTCGTATAGTAAGTACCACAAAGCTTTCTCGAAAGGTATTAAGGTTGTGATACCTACTGCTTTGTTCCTTCCATTATTAATATTGCAACCGGCACTGAATTATCGAACAAGAACAACGGAAGAACAAAGTCGGTTAGAAAAATATTTATATTCTTTGGAAAGACGTGACCGTGCGTGTGTCAAAAATTAAAAAGATCCCAACCAAATTAAAAAGTTGTTTAACGTTATGAACTGCACTCATACATACATATTATTTTGTTTGGTCGCATATTCAGATGGCAATGGACATTTTAACTTTTTGAATTACTTATGAAGTCAGCAACAAGAAAGGCATATCACGCCATAATTTTATATCACATGGTTGACCCGTGTTAGCATTTAAGACAAATTGTAAGACATGCCATAATTTTTCTCATCTTGTCACAAATATCTTGGGTAAGCCCATGCTCGCCCCGCTAGATGTATCTTTGCTCCGAGTGGGTCGATGTATAGGGCAGGTCAAGGCTTCAGTTTAGGTACAATTAATTTAAAATTAAACTGCAATGGGTGTATGAAAAGCCCTCACTGGACACTGAAAGGCTTTGATAACGACAAAATGCGTGAAAATAAATAAGTTTATAGTGGCTGAGTTTATAAAGAGCATTCAATTATATCAAAATTTAAAAAAAAAACATCCTGTACTATAACTGAACTACAGCACGCTTACTATAAAGCACAGTGCATAATTCACCATAGCAGCAGATTGCCGGCGAGGCCGCAGACCGCCGACCGAAACCTTTTTTCTTGATTTTGAGCATTTTTTGTTAAATATTAGAGCAGCTCTAAATATGAGGCATTAGGCATGAGAGAGAATCAGGGTCGCGGGTTATTCCACAGAGAAAACCGTGGCCCTGGCACAGGCAACTGAAGGAACACGGGTGGGTTTTAGTCAGTAAAAGTCTGACACGCCCTCCCGCTCCACCCAGAGCGGGAGAAGTCATTTGATGATTTCCCACCCAAAAAAAAAAAAAAAAGGCATGATAGAGAATAGTTAGGGTTGAGGTTGTTTAACAGTAGATATTTGTTTATTTGATATATTTTTTTGCGCCTGCCAGCACTGAAGCAATCAATTAAGTGCTTAAAGCCAAAACTCCATTAAAAGCTGCCATGAAATACCTTTTTTTTTATTATACTAGCTATTGGCCTCTACTCCATCCGCGATCCACGGTGACATGTAGCCTAGGTCCTTACCCACCAACATTTGGAAAACCTCCACATTGACTTCACCGAACGATACCAGGACATTTTAAACTTGGAAATACCAGACTGGGTGTTGGATCCGTTTTCAAATGTCAACACAGCAATGTCACCTCAGCTGGAAGAAGAACTTATAGAATTGACAACAAACGAAGAAATAAAAATCAAGTTCAAAAATGGATATCAAGAATTTTGACTACAAAAACCGATCCCGCATTTGTACCCTGGATTGTGGTCAATTGTTCAACGATTTTTGATAGCATTCCCATCGTCATATTTGTGTGAACGTGGATTAAGTGCTGTGGCAACGCTGCTTACTAAAAAGAGAAATCGTTTGTGTGTTACCGAACGTGGCGACTTGCGGCTGTTTTTAGGTAAATTGGAACCTGATATCAAGAAACTTATTGAACAGCATCAGATTCAACCTTCACATTAGTTTTTATATAAGAATTGATTATGTTTGTTTTATTTTCAATAAAAGATACTCTGTCCGAATACTATAAATTTGCGTTTCAATAATCAGTTATAAGTAAACATACTTAAAAACCGCTAAGTTTTTAAGTATGTTTAAAAAGGGGGGCGTTAAAAAATAATTTATTCTTAAAGTGGGCAGTAGACAAAAAAAGGTTGGGAACCCCTGGTTTAGATCAATCTCAGATTTGATGAGTTTTTTGACGGGTTATATTTTTCGAACCGTCTTCTTAAGCCTGGTTGTTTTGTTCCGTGCCGCAAGCTCTTAATTTTTATACCCCACATATTATTAGACTCTTTGCCCATTATGGTCACTTGTCATTGTCATTGACGCCTGTAATCCCCCATTTTGATATTTTAGATGATTAATGCTTTATTTCTGTAAGTAGGTTTGTACAAACACTTTTACACGTCAATCATATTTATAAAACTAGATATGGTCGTATAAAAACCAAACTTAAGCTGTAACTATCACGCGACCTGGAAGTGTCATTAGACACCTCATGTAGGTATCAAAAATTAAAGACTGAGAGATGTCGATGCATTCCAGCAGTTTTTATGACAAGTCTTTTATAGTTCAAGCAGTACGTTTATGGAATGCCTTGCCCGTATCGATAAGGCACGTCAATCACTGTCCACTTTTAAAATTCTGGTTAAAAAACACTTCCTATCGCCTTAAACATCATCATTACATATAATTTTCTTGCTCTTGTTTCATGTTAATTTATTAAATATGTTTGAAGCTAAATATAAGTTATATGTATGTATATATTTATTGTATAAGGTACACCACTGACTACCTGCAGTATTGTCTCTCCTTCTCCCTTTAATCCATCCAAAGGTTGTCTGTAAAAGATCGCTTTTAGAGATAAGACCGCCCATTGTGTCACCCAATGAAAATATTCTATATTTGTATCTGTTATTTTATAGGGTACATAATAAAGAGTATTCTATTCCATACTAAAATCCACCCAGCAGTTAGGATGCTTCGAGAGCATATAGAATCTTACACACAAAGATAAGCATGGAAAACATTGACCTGCTTTGCTGTCGCACCGTCTGCTAATAATAGGCCAAGCAAAAAAGAAAATGATCATTGCAAAAGATTTTATAATAATTCCTAAATTAAAACTTATGAAAAAAAATCCTTCACAAATCACGGCAGATTCGTGGATATTTAAAAATAGTATTCATGATGTATGATGAAGCCTGTTAATAACTACTGTATGTAAAAATTAATATTAAAATTCCGAAATGTTTCATTAAAGCTATGACGATGTTCTCGTCATCATGTTGTTGTAAATTTTCACGAAACAATGAATCTGGGAAACATTTATAACATGTAACTCCACATTGAAATCTTTGCACAAGCGAATGAGGGAATTACACAATTTATTACAACAAATTGCGCACGATGTTGAATTTAATAATTGATCAGTCAGTCAACAGTCTATATGGGTTTAAACGTATCATGAAGGTACGTTTATAAAGTAAGTGGTAAAGAAAACAAAAAATAAACTAATAAAGATATCTAGCATTTGTTCTTAGATTTCCCGTGGGTAATGCTTAATTTTCTTCGGCTCAATACCTAGTTCATATTTTCATCGACGCCGATATTCAAATGAAACTGACACACCATTCAATTTCAGATTTTAATAACCTGTCAAAATTAATCTATTTTCTTAACCAATGTTGTACATTGGCGATGAAAATCAATTCAACGGCATTAAATTACTTGTAGGAACAACACCACAGAAATAGTGCAAAATTGTTTGCAGCGGCGTAAATTAACAAAATTATGATCACGTGCTTAATTTACTGTCATAAGCGAGGAAAGCGACAGGTGCCTCTTGCTTCGGTCACGGTTACATTAAGCTAGGCGTAAATGGCGCTACCTGAATACAGCCTGTCAAATATACATGTATCTTATAATATACGCAAGTCACATTTGCTGTGACTTCGTTACAAGAAAATGTTTATGTTGTAAAGGAAATTTTCTCAGACCTAGGGAGATACTAGAAGCATATTAGCGAAAATTGAAAAGAATAATGTAAGTTTAATATAATAATATAAGTTGTAGGTTTTATGTAAGTAAATACGTGGGCACTCAGAAAGTTTTGCGAAAATTAATATAAATGTTCTTTAAGTAAATATTTTTAATAAATCTTTTCAAAGTACTTTCCACTAGCCCCTGTACAAAGTTTCATGTGTCTTAACCAGTTTTCGAAACACTTTTTCTATTCCACCGTAGATACCTCATTTACAGCGTGCTCGAACGCTGACAGCGCTTCTTTCGGCGATGATATTTGTATCCCTTTGACCAGATTTTTTATTTTCGGGAAATAAAGATGTCACACGGTGCTAGGTCAGGGCTGTAAGTAAGGTGAACCAGGAGATTGACCGGCATGCTGTCTAGAAAGTCCCTCGTTTTGAGCGCGGTGTGCGAAGGCGCGTTGTCGTGGAGCAGTAGCCTGCGGAGCCCTGTGTTTTGAAATAGACTATAACTGGCCAGTCTCTCATACATAAAAACTTTTTTATCTCAATACTTTCTGAGTGGATTTCGATCTGAGGCGGTACGAAGTTCGCCTTGTCAGCCATTACCTATAAATGTATGTACATTTATAGGTAATGACAAGGCGTCGAAATCAGTCAATCCGTTGTCGAGAAAAAAAAAAGTTACATACAAAATGTATGAGATATTTTTTTCGTTAAGTTTCCCATGGTTTAGTAGTTATTCTGCTATACGGGTCGAAGACGAATCTAACAAATCAAAGATCACCAAAATAGGTCCAGCCGTTCTTGAGATAAAAATGGTGAAACTAACACGACTTTGTTTTATTTAAATAGATTATAGTTAGAAGGAACAATTTTTAGCTTCCAGAATATGAACGGCACGTTTGAAACAAAAGTTTCGAGAGCGACTCTGGGCGTTTTTTATTGGTAAACTAGACACATTTTTGCCAAATGTTACTAGAGGCTGCCAAAAATGGTCGTAATACGGTCTTTAATTCCGGGAAACTATTTTGAGCAAACAATTGGTACAATTGAAACTAGTTTTGTGTTTTAGTTAACCATACGAACTTTTATACGATTGCAGATAGGTATTTTTAAGTACATGCCTACTGGCAAAAAAAAACAATTACGTACAATCAATTGTTAACTCTCCGATTATTTTATAATCGACAAAACGATTTTACTAAATTTTTCTTTTGTTAAAAATATCAATTGAAATATTGTGTCACTAAAGCGCCACAGAATAACACTGTAAGAAGATTTGGTTTGGTCTAGATGGCACTTTGTGAGAAGATAATGTTAACGATAATATATGAATAAATAGGTGTAAATGTAAGTAAATAATAATGGCGACCAACCAATTATACTACATCATCAAACCACGGCTTTTCATACAGGGTTGCTAGAATCACGCGCGTCGCATTAAGCCAAGACCCACGGCGTAAATTATAACACTCCCCTTTTCGCGTCGAGGGTATAAAAGAAAGAAAAAGTAAGGACATAAAGGAAATACGAAACTGATTTATTTGTGTCACGCACGGTACATTAACAAAGTTAAATTAACAGGTAATAATTAAACTGTTTAAAAAGATAAAATCTACTGTGAAAGAAATACTCGGTCTTCTATGATCATTCGCCGAATATTATCGTAACATGTTTTAGTCACGCATAGCGAAAACTAGATCTATTGTATATTCAGATGTCGATGTGATCAGGAAGCCGACCCCATCATCGAAGTTGGGGAAAAGCAAGGCAGATGGTGATGGGATTCTGCAATTGAATTGAATAGCTAAGCAATTTTAAAACGGACTATTTATTTAATAAAGGCTTCTTAAAAGTAGTTATGTTCAAAAAACTTGTCAAGGCCAACTGTGACTTTTTAGACTCTCAAATTCTATACGTTATAATTATAAATTCTATACTTTTTAAAACCCCATAGCCACATTATGTATCTATCTTGTTACAGTTAGGGTAAGGTATTACTGCCATTCTACCATGCAAAAACATCCGGATATGAAAGTGAGGACAATAGGAAGTTTAGTTTGATTAGTTTTGTGGTCCAGAAGTGGAACAAACAGATAAAATACAAATTGGGTTAACTAAGTAACATGGAGCACAAAGACGACGCGCGCCATTTTTGTAAGTTCATGTGTTGAGTTGCCTCAAACAGGAGAAAACACAATTAACTCTGTACTTGTTTATACGGAAATAACAATAAAACTTCTATAAATTGTTGTTTAGATGGCGAAAATTCCAAAGCGCATTGTAAATTTAACGCCCGCAGGCAAGAAATTAAATGTGTTGTTTGGTGCTCTCATATTATATTCTTAGTTTTTAAGAGGTTTATAAACAGTTTTTAATCATTGGGAGATTTTCAGTTAAGAGAGAAATCAAATTTAAGAAAATGTTCGTCGAAGAGACTAATCCAAAACACGAAATCAAAGAAAACAGGAAGGTTCACTCCTTGCCTTATAGGGAAGGGTCGGTCATAAATTTAACACTGCAACTGTTCCACAACCTGTACTTTGCCGGCGGCTAAGTGAGCAACTATTACTATTTGAGTTATTTTGTTAAGTAAGTTACGTTGTCGCAGTTCTCAGCAACTGCAAAACAATGTTTGTGAAAGTTTAATATGACAAGCGACGAGCTTAGGAGAATCACTCGGTGGGTTATATTGATAAAATATGGCGTAGGAAGTAGTAAAATTGAGACATAAAATATTTGGGTCTCTCAGTAACTAGACGACGTAATAAAGATCGGGTGATCGTATAAAGGGAACAGCTAGGCAATGAAAGGGGGAGGCTGTGTCCACAATGGGGTGTAAACGAGCTGGAGGTGTCGGAACATCGCGTGATCTCAGCTGATAATTAAGCTTAATCGCCGATTTATTTATACGAAATTTCGAGGCAAACGTATCTGATTCCCTCGGTGGTGTTGGTGTTTGAATAATTCAGGCATTATTTATCGAAGGTACTTATTTTGGAAAAAATCTTCAGTCATTTCGACAGGAAATGAATTCTTCAGGACATTCGAATTCTGATTTATTGGTTATAACCAAATATATATATATAAATTTACATATAACCTTCGCTCCACCCATCTGTGGAAACATCCACAACTTTTAGAAAAAGTAGACCAAATTATTAGAAACACACTAACTTCGATCCTAAATGTGGCCCTGGACGACCGAGCGTGGCAGCAAGCCACACTTCCCATTCGCCTGCTCCCAGGCGAATGGGAATCAGTCTTGGCGTCCGCAAAATTTCAAGTATTAGTTTACCGGCCTTCCTCTCCTCGGTCCACAGTACTGATAAATTAACCTGGAATATGTTATCTTCTTCACTGGTCGATTTTGAAGTACCGTGTTTGACTGATGCGTTGAACGCTTGGAAAATGGCTTGTCCCAATACGGTTTTCCCCGACAACCCGTCCTCCCAGAGACGGTGGGACGTGCCGCTCTGCAGTATTATACGGAATACCCTAATAAACACGTCACCTATACTGTTGAGCGTGCCCATCTGCTGGCTGTGGGAGAATGGGAGTCAGGCTTGTGGCTTCAGGCGCTCCCGTAATCCACCATAGGCACAATGATGGATGACTCATCTTTTCGGCTCGCTACATGTCTCCGCTTGGGCGCACCTTGTGTTGCTCCGCATCGGTCTCACTGCGGTGAAGCTGTCGACAGTCTCGGGCAACATGGACTGTCCTGCTACAGGAGCGCTGGGCGATACTGTTAAACTGGAATCGGTTCTCTAGTTGACAGTCAAGACATTCAGCAAACTGCAACTGTAAACAACAGTGGATACTTTTCTTTTTATCATCTCCTTCCTCGCTTCCTCTCTATATTTTTATTGGTTCTTGGTAGTTTATTACTTCGGAAACTTAAAAGATTGCTGGTAGAGATTAAATTTCGACAAACTACCTAAGGAACACAATGGGGAAAGTTTAGATGGCTGTTAGGATGGAACTCATTTGCTAGACAAAGGGAACTGACTAGTTTTAGCACAGAGGGGAACAATAGGGCTTATAATACTTTGAATACAAATTCGTACGTGTTTAAACATTATTTAGAACTTTTGAAAATGTGGTTGCCAACTTTTCTTTAAGCTTTATATGGTGACAGTATTATTATTTTCATGGCTAAAATGGATACGAAATGCGAACGTTATAATGATGAAAAATTGTATTGCATGAGGTAATATATTATTCAAATGTTTTTTAAAAATGTGCGAAGGCTTGCACCATTTGTCATTTTAGGTATTAAATCATTTTGAGCACAAAGTGTTGACATTGAGCGCATTCTGCAATGGCAGAAATTCCGAATGTCGTGCGCTCGGAAAATGTGAGGGAAAATGTGAGGGTAAATGTGTCAGTATTCTATAATAATGTGTTATCATGTAATAACTACCTAAATAGGCTACAAGTTTGTTTAAAACATACGCGTCAACATTAAAATTAAATGAAAGTTTTCCGGCTGGTAGAAAAATATTTGAACAGTGTAGAATATTTAGAAAATCTATTGTGAGAAGAGTGCCTACCAAATATCCCTACTTAAAGTAAAGCTTATAAAACCACCAACATACACCTAATTCCGGAATTAACACCAACACCCAAAACAATCCGCGAGAAACTTGGAAGTGTCAAGCCAACCGTAGCGTGTACTTAAGCGCGACTTAAAAACACGTGTCGCGAACAACTTGGCACCAAGCACGCTTAGCATTCTTCACGCGAGGGATCCAACGAAACAAAAACCTTAATTGAGTTCACCAACTTACAACAGCACCTACCCGGCCGTTAAAATGGCACATCGGGTTTTGGAAGAAGTTCCACTTCGTTCGCCATCTCTGTCACTCATAGCTTGTGACAGTAATTAGAGTACGACCGAATTTCGTTTTCGGTTAACTGTGATTTTCGGCAATTTTCACTTAATGCAAAAAATAAATTACATAAGTTTAAAGTTCCGTGTAATTTAAGTTTAAACAGTTAAATATAATAAATGATTAAAGGTTGACTGAATATTTATTTCTTTTATTTTACCAAAGAATGGACAGCCAAAACTGCATTTTCTTTTCATTATTATTTTCTGTTTTCGACCGAAAAGGCAGATCAGGCCAAATTTCATTTCGTTTTCGGTTGGCCAGAAATCCGTTTTTGGTCGGACTTTAGTGACAGTCTCCTTCTAAAGCTGGTATGTTTGTGGACTGTTTTCGTGTGACGTGTCTCCTCCCCACTAAGAACCTCTTCAGAATACCACTGGGCGACGAAGCCATGGTGAAATTTCAGGTATTTGGTAGCGATTATTCGGGTAGTAACAAAACATAAAGTTTTCATTTTTGAATGTAATGGTGAATTACCATGATGTGAAAAAAAATATAGGTGCTATTTAGTTAAACTCTAAAGTACAGTTTACTTCGTATGTACATAGGTACACGTCGAAGAATAATTATGATAAATAAGTATAATAATGGCTGGTTTCCGTAATATGGAAGACGAAGGCAAAACGTAGCGCAATTTGGATAATGTTCATTTATAACGACCTCTGTAAATGGCGAGATATAAAAATATTTGTGTTGTTTACTTACAGCTAGTAAGTACTATTCGTAAATCATAAAGTTTGGAAAATTTATTGCTCGTCCAATGTTACATGTTTTCTCGGCATGGCTAGGCGAAATAACTGTATTTAATGTTTGAAAATAAAATATTCAAGCTTGTGCACTTTTTAAATCGAAATCGGTTGTGTTACACGTTACTTTAAGCATACAATTCGCTTAATACAATAAAAACAAAAAAAAAATTGAACAAAGCAGGCACGCCACATCCTTACGAATACCTAATTTATATTCCTACGAAGCAAATTTACAACTAAATTATGAATGCAAGATCATAAAACAATTTCTATTAACTCTGTTTGGTTAACTAATAAGGACCTAGCATCCGTGAGCATAACATAGGCAGTTTTAAATATCTTGCTAAAAGTAAAAGTTTACTATCTTGGATTAAGACTGGAAAGGCAACATGCTTACATTCGCTGGCCGGATAAATTCCTTGATAAAAACCTTGGATTCTTTTACGTTTTTAGTTTTAAGCGAGCGGCTTTTCTCCCGTTGAACGCTTCACTGTCCCGAATTTGTTGAGTTTTCAAACTGGATTAATAGGTTTTGGAGAGAGCAAGAAAGACTGTAAAATTTATTAAATGTCAGATGTACTCACATACAGTTTCACCTGTGAGTGGCATGATTGTCCGTCTGTATAGTTTGAAGTTAGGTTTGTGCAACGATGTAGAGTTTCCTAATTACAGGCTCTATACGACATTTGTGATCATGAGGACACATTTTTTTCTGCAGCTAGAAACAGACACATGTTGACTGAGTCGATATTGATTTTAATTTAGGTAGGTACCATGCCTTAAAGTTAATCAAAGTTGCTAGCAAAGAAGATGTGAAGAAGAAATACATAAATGTTGTCCTGATAATTCTAATTCATCTCGTTCGTCAAGTTTGCAACAACCAAAGCAAACTTAGTAGGTACGGAAATAATCCGGAAAAATCGTTTATTTGTTTGATTTACAGATGTAAATGATTTTAAAGAAAACATGCGATTTAACTTATTTTACAATTTGATTTTATGTTTTCGGTAATTTTATTTTATTTTAATATTTATGTAGTATTATTGTGCAAGTATTTTAGTTTTTGGTTACTAATAGAATTTTTTAGTATATTTGAAAACTAACAACATTATGGATCACTGTGTCTGACTTAAATAAATAAATAAAATTAAATTATAAAATCTCGAATGTTGTCGGTTGTCCATTCCCTAGGACAATGTAAACAAATTCAAATAATAAGCCACGACCAAGTTGTTTATGAAGTAATGTCTGCAAGTACTTTAGGATCTGTGATTTAATCAATTAAAGCTACAGGCTCAGCGGCGCGGTCTGGCTCGAGCAAGGGTCGGGAGGGGCGTGGATTTGGGCGTCGCGGCGGGCCTCGGCGGCGAGGACGGTAGGACGGCGATCGGGTTTTGGGCTTATGTAGTGTGCTGGTGGCCTTACTACTCTCCTGGAGGAGGGTAGTGGCGTCGTCGGGGGCGATTAAAGTATGCCTTGGTCGGCGAATACTGCTAATGCGGGAGGGAGTGTAGCGGGCGGCCGCTGAGATCAAGGGGTTGGAGTGTTTAATGCCACAGTCAAAGAAGCGCTTCGATAAGCGTTTCATGAACTGGTTTATGGTAGGCATTTTAAGATCGATGTGGAGATTTATATTACGGACATGGAAGGGGGCACCCGTGATCTTTCTGAGGAAACGGTTCTGGAGGGTCTGCATCTTATGGAGATGACGTGGGTGAGCGTGCGCAAATACAACGCAGGCATAGGTCATGATGGGACGGATGACTGCGGTGTAGATGCGCAGCTTGCATTTAAGTGACAGTTTACTACGGGCTGTCAGTACAAAGTGGAGCCTGCTAAGAACGAAGGAGGCACGCGCGCGAACCGCCTTAATATGAGCCTTAAAGGTAAGGTTTTCATCGAGGATCACGCCTAGGTATTTGGCTTGCTTCTCCCAGGGGATCGGCTTACCGTACATAGTGATCGGGCTGGGAAGTGGGGGAGGGAGTCGACGACGTCTCGAGAAGAGAACCGCCTGACTCTTATCGGGGTTGACCTCGATTCTCCATTTCCGGAACCAAGCGCCTAAGACGTTTGCGGAGGTTTGGAGAGTACGAGCTATAGCATTGGGACAATGACCGGTATAGTAAACGGCAGTGTCGTCGGCGAAGAGAGCCAACTGAGCCTTTTTACTCTGTGTGATATCGCTGTTGAACAGTGTGAAAACTAGAGGAGATATGACGGAACCCTGAGGGACACCGGCGCGAATAGGGTGAGGGGACGAGAGTGCACCCTTGATGCGATAGCGGAAGGTGCGATTCGGCAAAAAGTCTCGTAAGATGAGCACGAGACGATCTGGCACTCCTAGTTGGTAAAGCTTGTATAACAAGCCGTTGTGCCAGACTTTGTCGAACGCTTTCGCTATGTCGAAGAATAGCACACCCGTCGTCGCGTTACGCTGCATACGAGCGCACAAGTGCTCTACGATACGGTGGACCTGGTGGATACTCGAGTGTTGGGGACGGAAACCAAACTGCTCGTTGGGAATGAGGCTCTTTGCTTCGGCGTAGTCTTTGAGACGCTTATAAATAAGCCTCTCGTAGATTTTGCCGAGAACGTTGAGTAAGCTAATGGGACGGTAGCTGGAGGGCTCAGACTTTGGCTTGCCTGGCTTTGGGATATCGATAGCTGTTGCTTCTTTCCACGCTTGTGGGAAGATGTTGTTGCTCAAGGCGCCATTGAAGATGGCGGTCATGAGCATTATTAGAGGGGCAGGTAGGAGTTTGTATACCTTGTTGGTAATACCGTCCGAACCGGGGGCTTTACGAGCTTGGAGCCCTTTTATGATATCGTGCACTTCGTCTGGAGTGACGGGAGGCAGAGGATCATCAGGGTCTTCGACGGGTAGATGATGCACGCCGCCAGTAGCCATTGTTTTTAAAGGTTTCTATTTGTGGAATTAAAAAATAATAATATTGCGACATGATGTATTTAGCAAGGAAACGAGTTACTAATACGTGGGGCTAACAAATTCTGGAATAAATAAGCAAAAATTACTACGAATTGTTAAAAATTTATTTATTGTTTCTCAAAATATTCTCCGTTAGTGTAAATGCAATTTTTCATACGAATAACCAATTTTGCAAAATAACAAGCTACAGTGGTGTGGGAACTAATTTATATTTTATTGCTAATTTTTGGCGGATTATATTTGCTATCTGGTCATGTCTGTGTTTGTAATCACTCTGGACTATTGTCGCACCCGTGATGTGTCGAATGGTTTCGGTGGAACTATTGCATCGCCTACATCTGTCTATGGTTTCAGGAACTCGCATTATGTGTTTCTGGTAAGTGCGAGTTTCTATTACTTGGTCCTGAATAGCTATCATAAACTCTTCTGTCTCAGGGAACACTCTCCACGCCTTAACCATTCATTTGACGCTAAGTTGTCGACTTAGGTCTATTATGATCGTGTCGATGTCGCCCATGCAATGAGTTTTGGGTCCATTCTGCGATTTAAGCCTGTCGGTAAGTCATTACTCTGGGTTGTCTCCTCAAACAAGTTTAAAGGGGTAAGTTTTTATCATTAAACGCTATTGCTATATGTAGAGTTGAAGTAGTACTTTTAGCATTAAAGTATGTTCTTAAAACGGCATACAACGAGGCATGTTGTATGGCGGTGCAAGTTCTTCGGCCAAAAAAATTGGCTTGCCCTTCTGACCTTAAATTTAGTTTGGTTAGTTCAAAAAAAAAAAAGGAAGCTGATACTACTTAGCTGCAATTTTGTTATACACGAAAAACGTCACACCTAAGGTCTGGCCGGGCGTACTATTTGTTTCCGGAACTGGCCACTTACATAAACAATATGTGAAAAGTAATTTCAACATTTGAAAATTGAACTCTTTGGCTGTAGAATACAGTTTGTTTCATGGAACTGTCAATTGTTTTAACATAGTGGCGTCATTTAAAAACTACTTGCCTTCATCCGCATGGTCTACAACACTAAAGTGCCCATGGGACCTGCAGTGCCCAAAAGTATAAGTTCCGTGCGTTACGGGTTTTTTGCGCTCTGGGCACGATTCCGTGCCAAGAGCGCAAAAAAAAACCCGCAACCCGGCCCGACGCATAACGTCAAGCGCGCGCGCGGCGCGGCGGTGACCCATTACGTAAACAGAGGAGATTGATGGGTTCCGTTCTGAGTATTTTGCTAACACTTGATGTTTTTTATGATTCCTATGAACAAACGATTTGAAATGTGTTAGTTCCGTTTTAATAGATGCTTTTTTTATTCATACAATCGGTCGTAAAGATAAACATTGAGAATGTTATTATTTGGAGTGACTTCGGGATTTAGTAACACTAGTCGCCGCAGGAGACGCCCTTGGCGTCGGGAGTCGCCTGTAGATTCCCGGCCACCGTAGGCGCGGACTTGCGGACGGTGAGCAATGGGTAGCTCGCCGTCCGGTAAGGACCAGGCCAGGGTCGACGGCGCGTCGTGTTCCACGCGCGCCTCAAAGAGATGTCAGCAAAAAGTGACGGGATCCGATAGGGCCGACGCCTCAGGCTCGCGAGTAATTCGAAAAGAGATAACCGTGGCCCTGGCACAGGCAACTGAAGGAACACGGGTGGGTTTTAGTCAGTAAAAGTCTGACACGCACTCCCGCTTCACCCAGAGCGGGAGAAGTCATTTGATGATTTCCCACACAAAAAAAAGGGTGGTAGCTGGTTAGATGAGTTTATATTCACTTTCAGGCTGAGGTGCAAGCTCAGTCTGTAAGTGAATATATCATCGTGACAGAATTATTTCATCGTGTAAGGGTCGTCGGCCCAGTGTTTTGCTGTGAACAGTTGTTATCCCACAATTCACACAGCCATCCATAGTTTCAACAATATCCAATAAACGAGCCGGCGGCGGCGGTAAAATCCAAAATAACAATTCCAAGTCAAATGAGTGAGTGATTTTCGGTGTACAGTGTGAAAGCAAGGGTCGTACAAGTAAAATACAAAGCAGAAGGCGTGAAGAGCAAACAAGAGCAGTTTGCAACTATCTAGTGTCAATGTCAGTCAGCTGTTAACCCAGTGACATAAATAGACTACAAATAGAAGACTGATTTAAATCGATAATCATGAATATTGATTTTTTAGTAATTATTGATATTTCATATATCTTTTAATATGATTGTAATTATATGCACTATATTGCATATAAATATATATAGTACATTTAATTACTTTGAGTTAGTTATTTATAGCAAAGGTTTTATTTTCGTAACTGTGTAATCGATTACTCAATCGATAATCTCATGAAAACTATCTTTCTCATATTTCTCCGCTTCCAGATTGAGAATTCAGGTGATTTTTCATATTCTAAGATAAAAAAGATGACTAATTTTTTAGATCATTTCTCAACTTATTACTCGTACATTTGGGCCCACCGTTTTCCAACTCCTTTAATATTTTAACTTACTAGTTCGAGTCTGTCTCATGGAATCCTTGAGAGAACAGATAAAATTTCAGGGTCAATAGTGTATTGTAAATGTATTTATTACAAACTGTTTAGAAAAATTTACGTAAAACAAAATCAAAAAGAAAGTAAAATATGTATGACCGTTAAAACAATTGTTTGAAATAGGGTGTGTCGTAGGAATGTATCAATTGAAATTAAGCAAGGATGCATCCAAGAGAATGATAAAGAATGAATGTAATGTATGTGAGGGTTCGGAGGTAGTGTAAGAGTGTTAAGAGTGAGGAAGTGAGGAAGATATAGTGTTAGTTATAAATAGTTTATGACATAACTCTAATGAAGGCTTCGGTTTCTGAGTAAGATTGAGATATCAGCCATTGTTTTTTTTTAACTTGGTTGCTTCTACAATTTTTAATGTCATAGATTTTTGCAATTTTATTGTGAACGAATCTGAGCATAAATTCTTGCATATGTTGTGCCAAGGCGGTTTTTACTACAGTAAGTGGACGACTCGACTGGGGTGGGAGTGGGTAGATTCGTTGTTTAAGTAGTTCTTGATATTCTGTGGATTAGATTGTTATTTTGTGTGTTTTAGTACAAATTTAAGGGTGTATAGTTACTGTCGGATATTAAGGACTTTATACAGGTGATCTGTAAGATAACGAAAGTGTTTTCTATATACAACCTTAAGCACTGATCTTTTGGCTCTTTCCAAGTGGATAATTTTTTATTATTTCATTAAGCTTGTAGATTATGTAAATATGATTAATAGAAAGATTTAGAATGAAGTATGTAATTTTAAAACAAAATTGTCTATTTTATTTTCCATCTTATCTCATTAGTTTAGGTTAAGTCTAAGATGCACTAGGACTTCCGCCTCCAAGTTAACCATAATGCATAATGCACTCTGTACAATATTGTCATGTTCCATTGTGCCCATGAATTAGCAGACGTTAAGATAGACGCTTGAAATACACATAAATGCAAATGTTAATTACCTATAGTAGTTAGCAATTGTCTTTGGTACCTATGCTAAAGGATGCATGCTATGTGTGTAACCGACGTTTTATGTTCCAACTTTATCACTTTAAAACAAACTAAACCCTAGGTTGCAACTGGAATCTGCATCCAACGTTCGACATTTGGCTGTTTTGGAAATGCTTGGTAGTTTCGCGCAACATTTATTTTAACATGCTATGTCCATGCTAGCAATCAGTATCAAATAAGTTTCCTAATATTTCCTAGGCTTATACTATTTCGTAAAGGGCGAAATAAGGTGCGACTTCCGAGATTTATTTGACTGTCAATTCGATACTTACCGTTTTTTTTTACCTTTTTGTTTAAATATGGTGTACATTAAACACACACAGGCCTTCTCTCTGTGAGAGGGAGTGGGCCATAATCCACCACGCGGGCTCAGTGTGGGTTGGCGGATGTCGCATGTCTTCGATTATTTTGTTTAGTGGTGATGAAATTAAATACACAAAGTGAAGTGCCCGTCTGGGGTCGAACTCACGACATACAACTGGTAAGTGGGGGGCGATACCACTGGGCCACCACTGCTCTAAAGTGATTAAAAAATTAATAATAATAAAACAATGACACATCATCTTATCTAATTTCATAAATGCGAGGGTGAGTTTTTTTTTGTATTGTACGCTTTCACGCTAAAACGGCTGAACGGATTTAGATGAAATTTGGCACATGGATACAGCATGATCTGATGACGGGCTGCTTTTTATTCTAGATCGCAGACGAACCCGCTGGCAACCGCTAGTAGATGATAGTTCATTGGTCTACCTAAGTCGTGCGTAGCTTACCAAGTTATTGAAATAAGGTAGGCGTAAACAATGCTTAGTTTGTGTAACTAACAGGAATTCAGGTGCGAAAAGTTCACTGTGAAGGCTCGTGCAGACTGACGCAACAAGCGACGCGATACAAAAGCACCGCGTGTGCGCGATTCGCGTTGCGTGTCGCATCTGTTTGAAGGAGCCTTAATTTAATATCTTTTGTTCACGAATCATTTTTGCATGTAAAAGGTATCCCTTTCACATCCATAAATGATTTCATTTGCTATCTTAAACAGAACGGAGTGCTGGCTCTGTTCAAGACGTCCCAGCAAATTGTTTTTCTGAGAAATAAATAGAATAGTATCTTATACAGTAAAAGGATTTAAACGGTGTGATATAATTAAAAGCGGTACCCACTTGATTTGCACGTCTTAATTTTTTTTTGCAATATTTTCAGTGTTAAGCGGCGCATAATTAAAAGTGTATTAATAATTTTTAACATGACCATGTGAAGATGATGCACATGATAACCGTTGTGTGTGTGTGTGATATTTATTATTTGAGGACTGTAAAAGGGTTAATAACTCTATTTTACATCGGTAGGTTCCTAAAATGTTGATAACTTGTAATTTTTGTTAAACTGCAACTACTGCTTGCCTGATTAGTTGAGTGATGCGCCCTGTTGTGCTGTTATACAAAGTAATTATGCTCCTATATTATATCTGCATAATCAGCCTATAATGTTCCCACTGCTGGGACACAGGCCTCGTCTCTGTGAGAGGGAGTGGGACGTAATCCATTACGAAGGCCCGGTGCGGGTTGGTATATGTCACATGTCTTAATTAATAAATTAATTGAATGTTCAGTACTTGGACGTGCCGGTTTCCTCACGACATTGTCCTTCATCGTTTTGAGAGCAGTGTTGATTAAATCATTTTCACAAAGTCTGAGTTCGAACCTACGACCGTTACCACTGGGCCACCCAACATTAAATATATATAAATGTATTACTAGCTGACCCGGCAAACTTCGTACCACCTCATAAATCTACATTATTATTTTTCCTGAGTTATTCTGCTATAAGGGCATACACATTAAGTGTATGATACTCAATACTAAATTCAAAGTCAACATTTTATTTGCATTCCACAATGTGTACTTAGGTAACTTAAAATTATATGTGATCATGTACCCTGTCAGGCACAGCAAAATTAATAGCAGAGAGAAACTTATCTAATCACTTATAACTTTAACAGTTTTCTGAAAGAAATATAATAATTTCATATCATGTCTTTTTTTTACATATAAAGGAAGCCGTAGCAATACATATTTAGATATAAATAAAATAATATCTAAGCTATATTAAAAGTTAATTCAACCTTGTTCACAGAGCAAGTTACCAGCCAGCTAAATCGTAACTTGAGTGCTTAAACCGAAACTAAACTTAATCTGCAAATGGAGTAGAACTGAATTATAATGTTTAAAAGATTAAACTCAAGCAAGGAATTTATTCAAGCCTATCTCTTTTTCAGTCAATTTTGTAATGCTGTAGAAATAAATCGTATCATCACGTCAGCTTTAATAATGTGTGCCTTTAATCATGACAGTACAAATAACGGGTTGTGGTATTTTGTTACACCAAAATCACATCCTATTATCTATTTAACACCTGAGGAGCTGTTGTGCACAGCAATTCTTTCTATGATTCAGTAGGTGCCTACTAAAGTCTTTATGAAAATTGGATGACACTCATTTAACTTACATTTGTTTATCTGATAATTGTTGTACTGCTGAAAAGCAAACCTTTAGCTACCTTTGGCTATTTTCCACATTCATTTATCTAACTTCAGGTGATCTCTTATTATTTTCCTTTTATTGAATGTTGTGACATTTTGTATCTAACATTGTCATCTGTCAGTTTTTCTTTTTCTATGGTATATAGAGCTAAGAGGTCGTCTATTTTATTGTAAAGGTATCGTAAAACTAGTGTTAAGCCAGGTTCTCACTGTAAGCCATCTTTATTGTTCCTGGCCGATAACCAATTAAGAAGTATTTGGATTTAAAACCAAAAATTAGTCACTTCTAGAAGATTTGCCAAGGCCTATAAAAGGCAACCGTTACTTTTCACCAGGTTCTTTTGATTCCGTCTTTTGACTCATTCTTTTTGACTCCGTCTTTTGACACCGGTTCTTTCTTTTCTGTTCCTTTGCTTGATACTCACCAGTCAATGTATTTCTAAAGCTCCTTAATATAAACGTTTTGAAACTCAGTGAATTTATTTAATATTAATATCTTGTGTGCGTGATAGACCAGTGCAATAGGCTGGCAATCTGTCACTATTTGCTAACTCTACTATTGCTAACTCCACTAGCACGTTCCTCGAAAAACAAGCTTAAAATTGTTGCTATTCATAGTTTTGTTGACCCAGAGGAACATCCTTTGATTAAAAGAGAATATTGTGTTTTTAAGCAGAACAATGCAGGTACATATGATACCGGCCAAGTGCGTATGTCGGATGACGCACAATGAAGGGTTCCGTGGTTGGGATTAATTTATGCCAAAAGCAAACGGAATATTATTGTAGTTGAAAAACATGTTCTCCCATAACCGATGTATGGGAGAACATACGTCACGGTTCTTTCTCAAACTGCATACGTTTGTATTCACAAAAAAAGGTATGTGATAAAACTACAAATTAACGATTTTCGGATATATTCCTTTAAAGTTACGGAAAATGTTGTGAGATCTTGCCAAATTTCATGATTCTAGGTCAACGGGAAGTACCCTATAGGGTTTAATTTGTTTGCGAGTGTCAAAATATGTCGCAAACATCGCCTTATTTTTTATTTGCGTTGTCTATACGGGTTCAGTTTTTTCCATTTTGGTACGGAACCCTTAAAATAAATTAATGGTTGAGCAAATTTGCGACCTACGCCACTTTGCCGTTTTACAGCCATTTCATACAACTGTCAGTTGATAGTAAATTTGCCTTACAATTAATTTTCCTGACTGTACCTATGAACAGTGTCAAATTTAATTAGCTAGCGAAACTCTCATATAAATTTCTAAATAAGATAAAACGATCCGCGACAGGAGATTTGCGCTCAACGCAGTTTTGGCGCCACAAATTTTACTAATAATCTCTGTGCTAAAATCACAAACCTAGTTTATCTGAGAAAAACAGCAAGGCATGCTTTGATTAAAAAACGGTATTGTAGATTGTATCAAGTCAAGCAAAAGAAGCTGGCACTTCACCGCTTAATTATATAGAGTGGTTGCACCGCGTCTGTTGTAGGTGAACAACAACAACAACTACGAAAACCACCCTTACTACTACAACATAAAGGTAACCATGGTCCAACATCCGCTGTGAATAAAACCAACGACGCTTTCAAACATTAATTACTGGAACATTGTGGCGCTGATTTCAGCGTATGATGAATAAACTGTGCTTTAAAAGCGGACACCTTCATTTTGTGTGTTAGTAATTAAATTATGTTTTGAATGTGCAGACATCTATGTGATGTATGGTAGCGACTTAATTGTTGTTGATTATGATGTAGGTATCTATGTATTGATTGACTTTCTCAAATGCCTATTTTTAAATTTAAGTTAGTTAAGTGTAGTGTGAGTGAACTTAACCTGTAATGCAAGTGCTGACCACTATATAAAACAAATGAATCGTGTGTCTCCCGAACATACAGTTAATAAGAAAGATCATGAAAGTTGTTATTGGACTACGCATTTCATAGTTATTTAAAATTACTTATCATTGAATAGGCAAGATTGTAAAGGCTCGTGTATACTGGCACTACACGAGACGAGAATCACACGCGACACAAAAATACCGCGTGTCGCGCGACCAGCTATGCCTTGTTTGTAAGAGCCTTATCGTGAAGGAAAAAACTTGTTGTAAATAATTAATTATACCTACCTTTGCAATTTTAGTACCTACTTTTATGGTCTCTCTTGAAAATCGAGTGCGTATTCAACGAAATGCAATTAGGAAAATAATGACTCTTACCTACCTGTGTTTTAGATCAGAGAGGCATGCAATGATCAACTGTTCCGTTCCATCAATTCTGCTTTGACGTTCCCGTGAGTGAGATTACCGATACTTATGTAGTCCTCCATCAACGATAGGGAATTCTATTCACATATAGTAGTGTGATTCTAGGATTTTATTGAAATAGCTTTTTCACACATAACTTCACGCCGGTAATCCCAGAAAGGTTAGGCAGTGGTGGACGTATAGTACACCCACATTTCGCCAGTTATGGTTAAGTCCCATGTAATAGGGGGCGAGCTTATTGCTATCAACCACAAATCCAGACTCAGGGCTGCTACTGAGAAATTCTAGATACAAAAACCCAATAACACTTTGCCCGACCTGGGCATCGAACCCAGGACCTCATGCTCAGCAGTAGCTCTTGCGACCATTGGACCAACGAGACAGTCGACGAGCTTTTTATTTTTCAGATTAGTTATCTTAAGATTGGGTTTCTGCTATTTTTCAATAAAAGTTGAACTATCATTTGTTGAAATGTGTAAGTATCCCATCACAGCATACGCGTAAAAAAAAAAGATCAATTACCGGCATTCGATTCTACAAAGGGGTATAACCAAAAAGTTTGCATTAGATGTCATAGGTCGCTGCCCACGCCCCTTTGTAACGAAATTCATATTGTGTAGTTCGAATAAAAAGGTCGAGTGTGTATATGGAGGAGTAAGTCCCGAATCAGCAATTGGATTTGTGGGTTGGAGTTGCGAATAACAATACGATATGTTTTCCGCTTAGTTATGTAGGTATTTGTTACTCTAGCAAGTTTGCAGACAAGGATAATAGAGGTTTGTGTTGGAACGATCCTATCATAGCGGATTGCTGATGCATAAGTCATGTTGGCAGACCAACGGCCAGTTGGATGGACGACCTATAGAAGCATAGCACAAAAGGAAGGAGACCTATACTTAGCAGTGGGTGGAACAAGAAAGAATAGAATATGAACGACCAGTGCTGCCCGCATAGACAGCAGAAAACCAACCCTTCAACACGCGTATAGCTCGTGTATCACATACAAGAAGACTGCAGAATTATTTTCCCAATTAAAATTTCATCTCTCTCACATATTTCACAACGTGGAATTTATGCAGAAGAAAATCTGTGAAAATACATAGGTACTTTCAGTGATTTTCAATAACTCTCTTGTTCGGTGCGATCCTGCTGAGCATGAGTTCCTGCGATCCCGGGTCGGGCAAAGTGTTATTGGGTTTTTCTATCCGGAATTTCGTAGTATCAGCATGGAGTCTGGATTTGTGCGCGGTTGCTGGCAACAGGCACGCCCCCTATTACGTTGGACTTAAACATGAATGTCGAAATGAGGGAGTACTACATCTCTGCCCAACCTTTCAGGAAATACTGGCCTCATATTATGTATCGCAGCGGCAATCTGTGGTGACCTAACCACATACAACTTAATTCGTATTATTTCATGGGTATCACACATTGAGTCGGCTTTGTAACGTTTCCCCCGCGCATTTATTCCCGTTGTCCCCGTATGTCATATCCCCGTCACGGGGACAGCGGGACGTGATTAAATTTATTTGCTGTTGTCCCCAATACACTAAGGGAGTTAGTGCTGTTACTATACTATAGTGAAGATCTCGAGGCGGGTCCAAAGTTCAATGTTTATGTAGGCGTAGGCGACGGAGCCCCCCTTCGCGGGGCTACTACTTCTTGGTGGTTTAAAAAATAATTAACAACGAAGAGGATGGCGGGGTCTTTGTTCTAGACTAGACTAGCCCCGCAATTCTCTTCTAACCTAACATGTCCGAGTCGGGGTGCCCCGAATCCCGAGCTCGCTTCTCTCGCTCTTGCATCCTAAGTTGTTGACTCGCACATAATACTACAGAAAAAAGAAAAAACGAGGACTGTGGGCAATAATTTTTACTTATTTTATTCAACTATATTAACGGGGACAGTGTACGGGGACAACTGGAAGTATTTTTAAATATTTAATTGAAGTACCGCTGTCCGCGTAGGACGGGGACACGGCGTATGGAGCCAACGGGAGTAAACTCCCCCGCGCATGAGTAAATAAATAAATGGCGTTTCGTTTATATTTGTTCACGTAATTAATGTTACGTGAACTGAACAAACTGTTTTTCGCTGAACAAGCAGCTCGTCGAAATCTGCTTAAATGTTATGGAGTTCTTTCAAATTGAAGCTGGCAAATATAAAGACTTTTCCACATCATTGCGTTATCATAATGTTAGTATAACCCTTAGGTTGAATATCACTTGCACGTCATAAAACCACAAGGTCTATTTGTGTATGTGACAGTTAGAACCTTTCAACCTTATTGAAGTGTTAATTTTATGCGAATTGTTGTCAATAGTAGAAAAGTCGAGATCGCCTTTTTATAAAATATTATCATCATCAACTGTCCAATGTTCAGTACTAGTTTTCGAACAGAGCCTCTCTAAATTGACATAACACTGTATGATAACAGTCAAAGAGAAAATTGACAAAATAACCACATTTGGCAGTATAGATTAGTCATGGGAGTGTGTCTATAATATATAATCAGACAAGAGGTCTCTGATGGTCATCCGTACATTACAATTTGCCATTATATAAAATTAAAAAACATTATTAGAATTCCGCTCTAACAAAAACCGTAAGTTTTGTTTAGGTTTTTACAATACATCTCCTCGCGGGCAAGAAACGACATCAATAAAACTCCACGACATACCAACTTGATTTTATTACGAGAACAAATTGGTCGTCAACAAAAAACTTTTTACAAAGTAACCCCTCTTTTGTTGACGTTGTTTATTTTGAAAGGATGCCTCTCTATCCCAACGGTAAAAAGATTCACTAGCAGTGGGGACTTTATTTAATTTCAAGTTCGACCTTAGGGGTAATGTGACTACGTTGATCAGGTTCTAAGTCCGTAAAAGTACGTTAACTTATTATTTTGTTCAGAATTTTCCTTTTGCATGATCCAGTTCGCATTTGTGTCACTCATGGTTTTGTGCATTCTGTAGACAGCGTAATGTTCATAATTTCTTAATTACTTCACATAGTCTGATCCATTATCCATAGTTCCTTTTACTATAATTACAAAAGGGTTGTAGTTGTAAAATTAAAAATTTTCTCACAACTAAATTACCTAAGTGACAGTTTTCGAACAAGAACATTACAAGACGCTGCATTTTGTCCAACAGATGACCACAATCTAATTGTTATGCGACACCCTACAACTAGTTACGAAGACAGTTTCATGTAGATGCCCAAAGTTGTGACCATGACTGGTCGATATGTCAACTGTACAAGCAATTTAAAACTTTGCTTTCACAGAAAATGAATTCAAACTGTGCTAGTAGGTCCTCATTACGTCTTATTTTGGAGAACTGACTTCATAACGTTACAAATAAGGGCCGTCAAGGCCACATACATTAAAGGATCACAATTAAATTATGATATGCTTAAAGAGTTCCAAGACAGAGGCAGCTTATGGGGCTGGAATAAAAATAAATGAACCTTGCAGACGTGATAAATAACTCGTGAGTTTGACTAATTGAAAATATTTGTCTATCATTTTAATACCTTTTTGAGTTAAGATACAATATTGGATGAAGCACTGCTACTGTTTTTAAAAGTATCCAATTTATTAAATGGGGCCCATTCAAGGTCCGATAATTCATACAAGCTAAATTTATCTTGGATTATAGAATATTAAACTAACGACATGCCCTGACTTCGATTTCACGAGAGGCTGTCAACCGAATTATTGCACAAAGTGGTCTGCATTGAAGTAGTTAAGGATAACATAATGTCAATGTGTAATTGTGTATCGCATAAGCATAAGCATAATCAGCCTAATATGTTCCCACAGCTGGGACACAGGCCTCGTCTCTGTGAGAGGAAGTGGGCCGTAATACACCACGCGGGCCCAGTACGGGTTGTGTATCGATGCCATCATAATAAAAGTCGAAATCGTTTTGTGGAGTTTTACTAAACGGACTGAACAAATTGTTCGGAGCGTTAAATATAAGGGTGACCTAGAATCTCTCCTTGGGCTCGCCCCCGACGACGCCACTACCCTCCTCCAGGAGAGTTGTAAGGCTACCAGCACACTACATAAGCCCAAAACCCGATCGCCGTCCTACCGTCCTCGCCGCCGAGGCCCGCCGCGACGCACAAATACACGCCCCTCCCGACCCTTGCTCGAGCCAGCCCGCGCCGCTGAGCCTGTAGATTTAAATTCGTCCCTAAATCAAAGAAATCCTGATCCAGCTAGTCACTTGCTGCCCTCTTCCAGCGACGCCCTAAGCCGAGGTCCGTACCCCACAGGGGGTGCCCTTAGCGTTGTCGCTTAGTTTTAGTTAGTATTTAAGTTTAAGTCCTGGCTGGAGGCGTTAATTTATGAGGGCAACCACAGGCAAGTCCGTTTAAGCAGACGACAACCTCATAGGTTGACCTGCGAGATGTCATTCCCAAAAACAAAAAAATCTCTCCTTGGGGAAACCTTTCAATTCGAAGGAATAGTACCAACTTGGTGTTGATACTATTGTTTTGCTGTTGTTGACTTGTTTATTATGAACCTACAGTAAATTAAACCCATTTCATTAGTCTGCTGAATACGAAATGTACGTCAATTACTGCACTGACTATTTGAATTATTACTGTTAATTTACTTTGAATTGAATCTGACCGTATGAAGTTGTATTTACCAGAAACAGCATGTTTTGGTGTTACATTGATGTGGGCTTTAATACTTATTTCGTTTCATGAAAATGTTACATGTATATTTAGTGTTGTAATATGAAATTCCAAACAGCGGGTTTAGTCGGTGTGTTGTTTCAAATTACAGTTTCGGTATCAGAATTGTATTCAATTTTAGTGTTTTAAACCAAATTAAACCACCAATTAAACCAAAATACCCACCGTATTTTGGTTTAATTATTGCATTATTGTCACTATTAACACATAAACGATTCATAATAACATGTACATCGTATTTATTCAAATATGAATACACCGTAATTTTTCGCTTTCAGGGTACATAATAGACATGAGTGTAGGTAATTCTTATTTTTGAACATTTTAAGTGAATGAACATGTTTCTATTACAGCTTTTAGTGTCCTTTTCATCAAATGTTTTAAAAGTTTACTGAAGTAAAATGAATATTCTGAAATTATGTATTTTCGATGGGTAAGTGTCTAGCCATAACTGAGAGAAAGTAATTTGTGGAATTTCAAAGCGTTTTATGCCTTTTAGAGCTTTAAAGAAGCTCTAAAATAATGCCTAAAGATATAAGTTGGCACACAATGGGTTGTTAAACTATGTTAGCAGCTTTTTATGTTCTTATAACTTTTGATGGTTCGACATATTTGATTGTTTACTATTTCATCATGGTCTTTATATTATCGGTTTGGGTTCATCGAGAAATCATCTGATGAGCTTGGTATGGTTGGTCTTCGCTATAATGATGATAATACCAAGTTGCTGCACCAAAGCCACTGAAGGAAAGAAAGAATGGTAAATTCAATGCGAACCATTTAAATGACATTAAGAATACTGTCAGTACGAAGAATAGCCAATGAAAAATGATGTATAGCAGAGAACGAAGTGAAATCTGAGATGAAGACAGATCAAAATGTATGGACACAGTGTACTCATTGTTGAAAACCCTGATAATAAATAAATAAATAAACATCCTTGTAATAAATACAACACATTTTATTAGCTGGTTAAAATAAACGACCACCTAATAAAATTATCTTCGCAATTTGGAAGATCGTTAATAAAATTATGAAGGAAGGCGACGAAACGACCAACCATTCATTACCTACCTACCAACTACATACCCAAGATTAATTGTGTAGGAACGAACCGTAAGTAGGTACTAGCGATACGAAATAGGTAATCATATCAATAATTACTTATGTACTGTATTCGCGGTAACGTGAGAAATTTATCACCCCTTACTTTGTTGTTTCGTGGAGAACATGTTAATAATATGAAATTATGACAGAGAAGGAGCGTTGTTAGGTTAGAAAATGACAGTAATTTCAAAAAGTAGAACCAATTATTTGAGGGACTGAACAAGAAAGTTGAATTAGATGGTAGAAAATGTTAATGGAACAGTGTTGTGACTTTTTAGTAGTAGCCAACGAAACTTTAATTGAAGTCTTTGAAGTAGGTAAGTGAAATTCTCAATCACGTAGGTACCTGATAATTTTCTGATAAGATTACTGAACGCCGCGCCGTTTGAACCAGGGCTTGGTTAGCTCCAGGAAAATAAGCATGCCTAGGGACCACTGATAACGATTTGTCAATCTGACTTTCGTTTCAACATAAAATATGAGGTAGATTTGTGGGCGCGAACCATTTTATAGTCGGTAGAGTCATTCGGGGTAAAATGACGCAGTGGGCAAAAGTACGCAGTGCTGTTTTCTCTGAGGGGGTGGAAGAGGGGTGGATGCTGGTTCCTCCAGAATGTGTGCGCAAGGGCCGCATAAAAGCTAGCTTGGTGCTAGCTTAATTGATCCTTTGAGATTGAAGACACCTCGAAGACACACCTGCAGAATTATTATTATGTATTTACATAATAAATAGATACAACGAAATAAATAGATAGGTTGTATTTCTTTCACTCATTTTCTACTCCCTTTGTTATTTTTTGTGCCGTTTCCCTTTGATCAGATTTGGTCTAGTTGTATCTGTAATGATATCTTATAACAATGGCCTGCCTCACCAATGTATTGTGTATTTTATCAAAGTTAAACATTGGGGCTAAAACCCCATGGAAAATAAATTATTAAATTCCTCCCAGATTTCCTGTGAACTCCAGCGTTTGTCTTTTGTTGAAATAAAAACATTTGGCCCCGTTGGAAGCCAAATTTTGTGCGTATTGTTTTTATAACAACGTACACCCTACCATCCAACTAAATTATAACGTTTTGTTTGAGATAAAGGACTCCAATAGACCGAAACTCGAAACAAAAAGTCTGAATAATATTTATAGGTTTGTTCTTGTTGGAAACAATTTGCCGCTCAGTTACGACGCCTCCATATAATATGTCAGCTGAATGCACTTTTACACTGTTGCCAAATGATTAAAGCCACCATTATACAAAGTTAAAAGAAAATGGTCGCGAATGGTCTTTTGATGTTTTTTTATTGTTTTCAGTTAAGCACCATTGAAAAAAGATATTGAAAAGTTTTAATCTCGTAAAATATTTTAGTGTTCTGAGTTTTATTGTATTCGTTCATAAAAGTTAATTTTCATGCTCTGGAATGACTCACTTTTTTCATGTTTTTGTAACTGAAAGTGGAACCAAAAATTGACTGAAGCAAATAGCTGTTTTATAAGAGCTTTCGAAATTAAAAATTCTTATTGAAAAAAATCTGGAATTTATTTCACTTACTATACTCGTATAATCTAATACTTATTACCTAATATACCATAACTACTTTTGTTATGTTTGATCTCGTATAAGTATTGTAAGAACAAAAATTACGACTCGAAAACTAACGCGGTAATTTGAGTTTTGGAAAAAGAAAGAAATCAGCTGGAGACATATCTGGTGAATAAGGTGCTTACTCGATGGTAATTGTACTAAGATGCATTATGTGATGCAAAATCCAAGAATTGTCTTTGAGCAAATCTTGCCTTTTTCGTCGAATTTGCTCTCTTAATGGCCGTATAACGCTGAAATAAAATTCATTATTTTCCGTTTAATCTTCCGACAAGAATTCCGAGAATGCACAACACCGCGATAGACAAAGAAAACAGTCGACGTGACTTTTACTTTTGATCGACTTTGGCGTGGTTGTTTCGATTTTGGTTCAGTTAAAAGGCGCCACTCTGAAGCTTGTTGACTAGTTTGCATGTCAAACTCGTAAACCTACGTCCTGTCACCAGTAACAATTCGTTTCATGAATGTTGGGTCGGAATTGACTTGTTCTAGCATGTCCTCAGCTACTCTTATGCAATTGAGTTTTTTCATTCATGTCTTTTGGGAATAGCCTAGCGGCAACATGTTTCATACCCAAGTGATTATTTAAAATGGTGGGTACGGATCGACTCGTGAGATACAGAAAGTTCAACGGCTATCCAGTGAACGAAAACAATTCGTTCACTGCGGCTATCTCTCTCAAACTTGAATGAGGATTTTTTGTCACTATTATTAACTTCAGTTGAAGCCTATGAAGGCCTACCAGAGCGAGGCAAATCTTCCAACAGATCTCGACCGCTTATGAACGCCTTGTACTACTCATTCACCCTCTACACTCTCAAAACGGTGAAGGAAAACATCGTGAAGGAAAACATCGTATTCTAGGACCGAAATTGCGAAGACATGTGACATATACCAATCGGCACTGAGCCGCGTAATGGATTACGGCTCACTCCTTCTCATAGAGAGGAGGCCTGTGTCCCAGCAATGGGAACGTTACATGCTGATTATGTACTACTAATAATCACGTGTTATTGATAAAATCAATTCATCGTAAGCCTTCTGTAACATTTTCAGTGACTCCGAACACGAAATTCCATTGGCGCACCGTGGTACAGTCGAGTTCACTAATATATTGCCAATGACAATGTTTCAAAATATTGTAAGCGTTAAAATGATCTTATAGTTCTATACAGACATCAATAACATGTTATAATTTAAACTGTTCATAGATATGTTACGGTAGGACAGTCAAAAATATCTGAATACTCTTCGGAATATAAATATCCAAATACTCATGCATACATCATCCGATTTTAGTCGCTCTCGTACGTTCGAAGTGTGTGATAGACTCGACGCTCGACTCTCGCCGCGGACGGACGTGTTTGTGCGCTCTCCCGCTCCAGTGTTGTGTTTCGTGTTATTATTCGTCGCTGCCACGTGACGTCATCGTAGTCGCCCCGACTACTCCGATTTAAAATCAAATCAAGAAATTGATTTGATTTTAATAACTCAAAAAACTGCCTTTTTCAAGGCATCCCTGTTTCATTATCAGTCATTCGTGAGTAGCTTCACTAGGCCCCTTCTGGGTAAAACCACAGTTTCGTGGTCCTCGGTTGAAACCTTACGGTGTCAACGAAGCCGAGTGGGGTGTTGACCCAATTCACACCCGCCGAACCCCTTCAGGGCGAGGCAGTTAGTTGGACGGGTCCCAGATAACCGGCCTTGGGGGATCTCCTAGTCGGCTCTGGTGACAGTTTTGCTTTCCAGCTACTCACCTAGTGTCTTTAGGGTGTGTCTACACCCTTCGCGCTAGACTGGTCAGGGCCCCGTTCGCACATTAAGATTGGCGACGGGTTACAAGCTTAGGGCTCACCAATAGGTACTCACCTCTCTGTCTACACCCGACAGAGAGGGTCACACATCCCCGGGCCCATCCACCCGGGGAGATAGGTATAGGGTTTTAGTCTACGTGGGAATAATTTTCCACCATTCCCTCCCTAATCTAGCTTCCCCTCCGACCATGGAGGACGCCTATATTTTGGCGTTCTTCAGAGAGGTCCTTTTTAAGGACCCCGATTTCCTAGCGAGATATGGCGACAAGCTATGTCATCGCTCCACCCCCACTCCGTCCCAGGGCGCACTCGCGAACTTCAGCGACGCCCTCGAAAGCCCGCTATCGCCACCTGCATGCGAACAAGGCATTCCGCCTTTTGTTCCGGCAGACAATGTTCCGGCCGAAAATTCGGCCCCCATTGTCTCACCCGCCTTTGTCTCGACAGATAATACTCAGGCCGCTAATCCGGCCCCTATTGTCTCGCCCGCTACTGCCCCGGCAGTAAATAAGTCGGCCGCTAATCCGGCTCCCTTTGTCGCGCCCGCCATTGTTCCGGCCGCCATTGTCTCGGAGACAATAAACCCGACGCAGCTGCGCACCGAAACTGACTCGACTCGCCCAGAGAGTATGGACACGTCAGTCCCACTCTCCGAGGAAGAAGCCCGCACCTCCTCCTCCAGCGATGACGACTTCCAAGTCGTGGTCAAAGGAGGCAAGAGAAAGGCGGCTAAATCCTCCGCCCCCGCTGGCCCGGTCACCAAGGCCCAGAAAAAACAGGACGACTTATCGTCCAGCTCCACAACCGCCCCTAGTCCGCGGGCCAGTCGCCCCGCCAGCCCTATGGCTTGCCCACCCGCTCCTACCGCGAGGAAGCAGAAGCCCCCTCCCCCGATATACGTCCAGGAAAAGTCCAAATGGACTGAAATATCTAAAATGTGTGTTGATCGCAAGATCAACTATACTAACGCCCGATCCACCCTCCAGGGGATCAAAGTTACAGTCCCCACGTCTGCGGACTTTAGGGACCTCTCCCGCGCCCTACGTGAAAGGAACTACTCCTTTCACACTTACTCCCTTCCGGAGGAAACCCCTACTCGCGTCGTAATAAGGCGCGTTCCACAAGAAATCTCCACCGAGGAGATTAAGAGCGACCTCATCGCTCAAGGAATCCCAGTTTCCGCCGTCCATCGCTTACATAAAGCGAGACAGGGCCTAGTCTACGACATGGTCCTGGTCATCTGTGACCCCACAGACGGTCACCACCCGATTTTTAAAGTTAAGTCGGTGTGTTCGCTCTCAGGCATCTCAATAGAGAAGCCTTACAGAGCTCAATTAATTGGACAGTGTCATCGCTGCCAATTATATGGTCACTCGCAGTCCAACTGCTATGCCACCCCTAGATGCGTCAAGTGTCTAGGAGAGCATGGCACCGCCGACTGTACCCGCCCAAAAGATAGGGAACTATGTTTAGAGCCTCCCAGCTGTGTACTCTGCGGCCAATCGGGACACCCGGCAAATTACCGGGGCTGTCCTAAGGCCCCGAAGGCCTCCTCTTCCAAACTCGCGAAACGCGCGAGCGACCGCCAGCACAGGGAAAGCCCCTGGGGAAAGCCTCCTTCCGCGCTGATGCCGGAGCGGCTCAGTCCGCAGAGGCCGTCTCCCTGGGCTAACCTTAATCACCTGAAGGCTCCCGCAGCTTCGGTGCCCTCTATTCCCGCGCAACCAGCGCAACCCGCTCAACTTCCAGCGCTGATGGCTTCCGCCATCCCAGCGCCTTTGGTAGCCCCCGCGGCCCCTACGGCCTCTCCAGCGAAACCTCAGGGAACCCAGGGCCGAAACAGCGCCCAAATTATACTTAGTACATACGCGGCTCTCTTCACCACCGCCGCGGACAAAATGGCGGAAGAAATCGTTGCTGCAAACGGCAACGCACTCCGCCTTATGGAAATCCTCAGCGCGTATCCCGAGATCGCGCAAGTTCTACACTCACTCAAATATTAATTCTCAATGGATAATACGAGAGTAAACAGTAACAAACCCCGATCCCTTAAATTAGGCTTCTTCAACGCAAATGGCGTTTCAGGTCAACGCGATGAGATCGCCGCTTTCCTCCGCGACCATCAGCTTGACATCCTCCTCATACAGGAAACCTTTTTAAAACCGCATCACCGAAACCCGAATATTGCCAACTATAAACTAGTTCGCAACGACAGGTCTCGATGCCACAGGGGTGGCACACTAATATACTTTAGGAAATCTTTGTATTGCATCCCTATCGACCCACCTTCTCTCTTCTCCCATCTGGAGACCTCTATCTGTCGGCTCGGCATGACTGGTCATCAACCGATCACCATCATCTCTGCTTATATTCCACCAGACAATGGTCCGGAGGATCCCATCTCTCTCCAAAAGGACTTCACCGCCCTCTTCGGTATGAGTGACTCCGTCATATTGGCGGGGGATCTTAATGCCAAACACCCGGCGTGGAATAGTAGCACGACTTCTACCAGAGGTCGGATCATTTCCAAGTTAGGCGAATCCCTTAACTTTGACGTCATCGCTCCAATGAGCCCGACTCACTTCCCAGGTAATCCTAATCACCTTCCCGATGTTCTCGATGTAGCGCTGCTCAAGAATGTGAACCTCCGTTTGCAATCGATTGAGACGTTCCACGAGCTAAACTCTGACCACCGCCCTGTAGTCATGCATCTTGCACCCTACTCGGGCCCGATCGACCCCAACCGCCCCCCTCAGACCCAGACGATAACCGACTGGAGGAAAGTAAGCGAAAGACTGAAATCCACCACGTCGCCTCACTTAGACACCATCCCCGATCACTTAGTGTCAGTCGCCGACACGACGGCCGCAATCGACTCGTTTACAGAGCACGTACAATCCGTATTGACGGATTGTTCACGGGAAGTTCCGGTAATGGAAGACCATCGCTGGAAACTACCTGCTGACGTACGTGACCTGATAACCGAAAAGAACGCGGCCATCCGTGCCTACGACTCCTTCCCTTGTGACGCGAACAAAGCCCACATGCGCCATTTACAGCGTGCTGTAAAGAAACGCATAGGGGAGGTACGCTCAGAGGGTTGGAACAAGATGCTGAGTGAACTCGAGCCCACTCACCAAGCCTTCTGGCACCTTCAGAGGAAATTGCGCTCCTCCGAGGAGGTCTCTATGCCTCCCCTCATCCGCCCCGACAAGAGCGTCGCGTTCGACAGCACCGACAAGGCCGAATGCCTTGCTGACAGCCTAGAGTCCCAGTGTTCTCCCAGCTCTCAACCAGTAGACCAAGCTCACCTGAACAAGGTCGACGCTGAAGTCGAACGGAGAGCCTCCCTTCCACCCGTTGAAGACCCTGATGATCCTCTGCCTCCCGTCACTCCAGATGAAGTGCACGACATCGTAAAAGGGCTCCAAGCTCGTAAAGCCCCCGGTTCGGACGGTATTACCAACAAGGTATACAAACTCCTACCTGCCCCTCTAATAATGCTCATGACCGCCATCTTCAATGGCGCCATGAGCAACAACATCTTCCCACAAGCGTGGAAAGAAGCAACAGTCATCGGTATCCCAAAGCCAGGCAAGCCAAAGTCTGAGCCCTCCAGCTACCGTCCCATTAGCTTACTCAACGTTCTCGGCAAAATCTACGAGAGGCTTATTTATAAGCGTCTCAAAGACTACGCCGAAGCAAAGAGCCTTATTCCCAACGAGCAGTTTGGTTTCCGTCCACAACACTCGAGTATCCACCAGGTCCACCGTATCGTAGAGCACTTGTGCGCCGGTATGCAGCGTAATGCGACGACGGGTGTGCTATTCTTCGACATAGCGAAAGCCTTCGACAAAGTCTGGCACAACGGCTTGTTATACAAGCTTTACCAACTAGGAGTGCCAGATCGTCTCGTACTCATCTTACGAGACTTTTTGTCGAATCGCACCTTCCGCTATCGCATCGAGGGTGCACTCTCGTCCCCTCACCCTATTCGCGCCGGTGTCCCTCAGGGTTCCGTCATATCTCCTCTAGTTTTCACGCTGTTCACCAGCGATATTCCACAGAGTAAAAAGGCTCAGTTGGCTCTCTTCGCCGACGACACTGCCGTTTACTATACCGGTCATTGTCCCAATGCTATAGCTCGTACTCTCCAAACCTCCGCAAACGTCTTAGGCGCTTGGTTCCGGAAATGGAGAATCGAGGTCAACCCCGATAAGAGTCAGGCGGTTCTCTTCTCGAGACGTCGTCGAGTCCCACCCCCCCTTCCCAGCCCGATCACTATGTACGGCAAGCCAATCCCTTGGGAGAAGCAAGCCAAATACCTAGGCGTGATCCTTGATCAAAACTTAACGTTCAAAGAGCACATTAAGGCTGTTCGCGCGCGCGCCGCTTTCGCTCTTGGTAGACTCCACTTTATTCTGACAGCCCGTTGCAAACTGTCACTTAAATGCAAGCTGCGCATCTACACCGCAGTCATCCGTCCCATCATGACCTATGCCTGCGTTGTATTCGCGCACGCTCACCCACGTCATCTCCATAAGATGCAGACCCTCCAGAACCGTTTCCTCAGAAAGGTCACGGGTGCCCCCTTCTATGTCCGTAATATAAATCTCCACATCGATCTTAAAATGCCTACCATAAACCAGTTCATGAAACGCTTATCGAAGCGTTTCTTTGACTGTGGCATAAAACACCCCAACCCCTTGATCTCAGCGGCCGCCCGCTACACTCCTTCCCGTATTAGTAGTATTCGCCGACCAAGGCATACCTTAATCGCCCCCGACGACGCCACTACCCTCCTCCAGGAGAGTAGTAAGGCAACCAGCACGCTTCATAAGCCCAAAACCCGATCGCCGTCCTACCGTCCTCGCCGCCGAGGCCCGCCGCGACGCCCAAATCTACGCCCCTCCCGACCCTTGCTCGAGCCAGCCCGCGCCGCTGAGCCTGTAGCTTTAAATTCGTCCCTAAATAATATCATTCCTGATCCAGCTAGTCATTTGCTGCCCTCTTCCAGCGACGCCCTAAGCCGAGGTTCGTACCCCACAGGGGGTGCCCTTAGCGTGTAGTCGCTTAGTTTTTAGTTAGTATTTAAGTTTAAGTCCTGGCTGGAGGCCTTAATTTATTAGGGAATCCACAGGCAAGTCCGTCTAAGCAGACGACAACCTCATAGGTTGACCTGCGAGATGCCATTTATAAAAAAAAAAAAAAAAAGCATACATCATCCAAATTTCAAAATATTTGGTGCAGCCTAGGATTCGTAAATATCTATACAGCTTTGAATTTTCAACTAAATGCTCATTACCATTAAATTTATTTTTGCTTGCCGGTGTAGAAGTACGAGTAATAATGCAAAGTTGCCGTTCGTAATAGGACTGTACCAATCTGGCAACGTTCAAATTAAAAAAAAAAAAATGTAGAACACTGCTAAACAAAAAGTACGAATGTCAATATTATTAACATTAACGCTATGTGGCGCACACATTATAATTTCTAAGAGAGTGTTTAATTAAGTTTTAGGAAATCTTAGGGTTACCGAAGACGAGGCGCCGACCAGCCAGCCCAAAGGGTCATGGCAATTCGGCTGATCCGGGGATACCGCACGGTCTTTTGTGAGGATCCTCCTTGCCGGATTGCCGCTATGGGATCTGGAGAAAAAGCAACCGGACACGTGTGGGAGTGGCGCGAGAAGGCAAAACGCTGTGGCGTAACTCCACTGACGCGAGATATCGCGGCACAGCGGACAGAGCACCGGCAGGATCTCATGGCGACATTGAGGGTTTGATTGTCATAACCTAGTGCTGGGCACGCCACAATAGCGGCGATAAGTCCCCTCTTTTAGACTGGTTGGAGAGGTGCCACGGCGCCCTCACCTCCGCAGGTCCTCATTGTCCTTGACACAGGTCCTCGCCGGATATGGTTGTTTCGGGATGTTCCTGTTCCGTATAAGGTGTTAGGAAACGCCACGTGTCACCATTATGATGTGACAGATGGTTTATAATTTATTGTAAGGCAAAGCTTTTGAGAGTTTTATGAAACTTACCATTCTCCATATATTTTTGATTCATGAACATGCTCAGATATTAACTAACTCGACTGTACAAGCGCCCTACAAGCGCGGTCATAAATACCTTACTTTATTAAATTTAATAAATGGAATTTTTCTGAAGGGTAAATAATAAAAATAAACTGTACAATATATACTGTTTATATTATAAATTTTAATACTCGATAAAATTAATTAATAATAAATAAAGAAAAGAGAAGAAGTAATATTACAGAGAACTTTGAACATGCCAAGGCACCTACCTCATAAATATATTATTGATGGAAAGTGAAATAAAATTGCAACTTGGCAGCCATGTAATGCTTTGAATTGGGAGATGATTACAAGTCGTGAAACATAGGAGCAGTTATAAGAATAACTCTATAACATCACGGTTCAATGAATCGTTAATAAAACATACAAGGTTAATCGATACCAATATAACATATATTATTGCTCTCTAACTTCTGACCCAGGCAAGGCCGATAAATACTGTCATTATATATATAAATACGCCGTAACTTTGTTGGAAAAATTATGATCTCACCATGTAAGGATAATATTTTTTTATATAATGTTTTCAGATTCGTAATTATGCTCTTGTTTATCTAGGCAACCTAAGTCAATATTTGGCGAGTTCTGAAACAATAGTGCTAATTTAGGTAGTTAACTATGTGGCCATGACCACAATTCAGTGTAACATTGTCAGTGGGTGTAAATTATGTTGTACGTATTTTGGAAGAAGGCACAATTTTCCTCGTTTCGATCGTCTCTTAAACCTAAGAACTTTGTAAGATGATCATTTACTTATAAAAGTTTACACTTAAGTGTTTTTCCTCTCTCTGTCGATTTAAGTCAAACAATGGTGATGGAATATTTACAAAAACAGAGGAACAGAATAAACAATAATCCGTCAGAGATTTTTCTCGCTCCATAAAGTTTGTGACATTGGTTCTACATCTTTTTGAGATTCCTGACATTTGAGTGATTTGTAAATTGAAGTAGGATTGGAGATAATCCTCTAAGGTATATTACTCTCGACTCTCCCCACTATACGTCAAACAATTCCCTATAAAAGACACAAAATAACACTTATTTATAAGCTTTCGATATCGGGGAACCCAGTCAAACATATTACGAAGGAAAAATAGGGGTGGAAGCGGACGATAAATCGGTTTAATTAGTATGCTGAAATTATTTACTGGCCA
The DNA here is from genome assembly GCA_963555695.1 of Dasypolia templi. Classification (NCBI taxonomy): domain Eukaryota; kingdom Metazoa; phylum Arthropoda; class Insecta; order Lepidoptera; family Noctuidae; genus Dasypolia; species Dasypolia templi. The sequence goes on along the minus strand of OY743143.1, from coordinate 23,524,236 downwards.
GTGTTAATATTTACATTTTATAGTGAAGCGTGCACACGCATTTATGAAATAAAAATCTGTGTTTTTTCCACACACGCAAAATAATGTAGTTATACATATTTTTATATTATACACATTTAAATGATGAGTTACTTATTGTCTCAATAATGTAACATAAATAAGTAAGCTTGTTTTTGTTTGTTTAAATGAGTTCTAGTTTTCTATTGTTTTTTAGCATTCCAATGCAAAATGCATAATCAGGCCTCTCTCTGTGAGAGGGAGTGGGCCGAAACCCACCAGTGTGCGGTCCCAGTGCGGGTTGGTAGATGTCGGTCTTCGAATTTTTGGTTCTAAGACATGTCGGTTTCATAAACTAGTTATATTAATATGTAATAGTTGATAGGTATTTAGATAACATTTTGTTCATTTGTGGGGGAACTGGAGTCTAAACTATGCCTGGGCCTGTATGTATGTAAGTGGCCCAACAAACACAATAATCCAATAGACGTCAAAAACACAACTGTGTATGGTCGCGACACAATAGTGGTACTGGCCATGTACATGGATATTTGCGGCGGGGAAAAAGGGGAAAAAGTGGAATACTTACGCAATGTGGCGTATAAATCTCGCCGAGTGAGATAACGCCAAACGAATAGTGGCTCTAGTGTCACACGGAATTGTTTTACAGCCAGAAAATGGGCTTATTTATGTTTTGGAATTACTATAAATTTCTGTCCTAGGATCTTCGAATTTAGATGAGATTTGTCAGGAAATAACGTATTGGCGATCTGTTTGCTTGCAGATTTTGTTCAGTTTTAAGGGCCTTAAACAGGTATCTAAATAATAATACCAGCCTAATATGGTCTCACTGTAGGGCTAAGGCCTCTTCTCATGCAGAGATAGCACGAGCATTGATCACCACGCTTGCTCATGACGAACGATTATGATGTCAGTAACGTCCAAGATAAACTCAGAAAGAACAAATGAGTTGAAAAAGTCACATTGCCTGAAACCACAACCTCGTGCATGAGAGGCCGTGACACCCTTCAATAATTTAAAAACAAACTTAAAGCTTTTTTTGATACAGAAATGTTATTATACGTTTAGCGATTTTTTTTTAAATGACACTATGTGTGACATCTCAACCGATTAATATTACTGACATTATTTTATACACTTTTGACTTGTTATAATAATTTATACCATTACTACTCTATTTCATAATTTTACTCATAAGCTTATTGATAATGACTATTACTATTTCATAATTTTACTCATATGCTTATTGATTATGACATTGTTAAATTTTCCATGCAAAAACTCAGGCAGAATGTACCCGGCTCACTATATATTTTTTAACAACTTAATTGTACAATACCTACATTATATGCGAATATACGATTTGATTTGAGAGGCGAGGCCGCTGGGCCATCATGTCATTCAGGTAGGAAGGTAGGTACTTTTAGACTGTATAATTTAATACTAGGGTCAACAATATAGATGTATGATTAAATATAAAATGCTAAAATGAATAAATGTAATAACTCAGTATGTTTGTGCTCAACGTAAAACGAAACGTCCGTCTGCGACTGCAAACGCACGTGTTGTGTGATGCATAACTCCCGCCCCATTGAGTAAGCTTATAAAAGTAGTTGTTGCACAAGCAAACGGTGGAGCTTCTAGCCGACAGTCTAGAAGCCCAATGCTCGCCTAGCTCTCAACCAGTAGACCAAGCTCACCTCTCTGAGGTCGACACCGAAATCGAACATAGAGCCTCCCTCCCTCCCGTCGAAGACCCAGAGTATCCACTGCCCCCCGTCACACTAGATGAAGTGCACGACCTCATCAAAGGTCTTAAGGCTCGTAAAGCCCCCGGCTCAGATGGAATCACCAATAGGGCATTCCAACTTTTCCCTGCTCACCTGATAATGCTACTGACCACCATCTTCAGTGGTGCTCTGAGCAATCAAATCAAATCATTTTATTTCAGGTATACACCCATATAGAATCTGCACAAGATTACAAAATGTTACAAGATTACCAAAATTACAAATAACACATTAATGATAATTTATATATGATTACAATACAATTAATACTAATATTTCATTACATTAAAAAAGAAAAGAATAACTTTAGCTGGAATATTAATTGCCATATACGAAGAAACAGTTTACCTCGTATATGGCTCTCACTATTCCATTGTCAGATTTATGTATGCGGTTCATAAAGGAGGCCTGCGACTTTCTCATGACTGCGTGAAAGTCATCTACCCTGTTTTCAGCAAACATGCCGTACGCACTACACCGCCAAGACAGGCCCAGTATGCACCTGAATGCGTTATTATATTGAACACGCAAAGTGTTGTAAGCACGATGCGTATATTTGTACCATAAGGCACAGGTGTAAAGGTTCCGGCAGTATGCGTTAAACAGCGTGATTTTAACTTGATTTGAACATTTTGCAAATCTTCGTGCCAGCATATTACTCTTGGCAGCAAGAGAACGTCTCTGTCTTTCTATGTCATCCTCATCTTTTAGTTTTTCATTCAGTATATGACCTAAATATGTGAAGAACTTGACAGATTCCAACTTAGCGTTGCATAAGAATATGTCCGGTATATGTAATGTGCTGTTGTCGTAGCGAAAACACATTGTTTGACTCTTTTTAACATTATACTTAAGACCATGCTTATCCGCATATACCTCACATATTCCTATCAACTTTTGCATTGCTGTGACAGACGGGCTGAGCAGAACCATGTCGTCGGCGTAGCTAAGATTATTTACAGGTACGTTGTTAACTGAACAGCCGATCCCAGCTCCGCTCAGCTCCTCTATCAAATCATTCACATAAAGGTTAAATAATATGGGTGATGTTAATCCGCCCTGTCTTACGCCCGCCCGAGAACATAATCACAAGACACGGCTTCCCCCCACTTTACTGCGTTAGCTTGGCCTTCATACCAATACTTCATGATGTAAACCATGTCATGTGGTATACCGGTTTTGAACATTTTGTCCCATAGCATGTTATAATTTATTGTATCAAATGCACGACTTAAATCTAGGAAACATGCGTATACATTTGTTTTTCTGTGTAAATAATATTTAACTGTTTTCTTCAAGGCAAATATAGCAGTGTCAGTTGCATGCTGAGCACGAAAACCAAATTAAGCGTTATGAAAGTTTATGTATTTTTGTATTTGAGGTTCTATTAATATTTCAAATATTTTTGACAACACTGTCGCTAGTGTTATAGGCCTATAATTAGAAATATCTGAAATATCACCTTTCCTATTTTTAACCAATGGCACCACTACTGACTTCATAAAATCTTTAGGTAAGAAAGAAAATCTTCCCACAGGCATTTAAAGAAGCCACCGTCATCGGTATCCTGAAGTTCGGCAAGCCAAAGTCGGAGCCTACGAGTTACCGCCCCATCAGTTTGCTCAATGTCCTCGGCAAAATCTATGAGGCTTAATTATAAGCATTTCAGAGACTACGCCGAGACAAAAGGCCTCATCCCCAACGAACAGTTTGGTTTTAGAACCCAACACTCGTGCGTACGACAGGTCCACCGTATCGTCGAACACATCAACTTCGGTTTTCCGGAGGTTTGATGACGGGTGCTGTTTTCTTCGACATAGCGAAAGCGTTCGACAAAGTCTGGCACAACGGCTTATTATATAAGCTGTACCAACTCGGTGTGCCAGATCGTCTCGTGCTCATCTTACGGGACTTTTTGTCGAACCGCACCTTCCGTTATCGCATCGAAGGAGCGCTTTCCTCCCCCCACCCCATTCGCGCAGGAGTCCCTCAGGGCTCTGTGATTTCTCCCCTCGCTTTCACTCTATTGCCCAAGTGTAGTAAGGCGCCGTTGGCTCTGTTCGCAGACGACACGGCCATCTACTACACCGGCCGTGATGAAAATTCGATAGCTCGCATTCTCCAAACCCAAGTGAACAAGCTTGGCGCTTGGTTTAGAAAATGGCGAATCCAAGTCAGTCCCGAAAAAAGTCAAGCGGTTCTTTTCTCAAAGCCGCGTCGCAATCTCTGCCCCCATCGACCGATCACCATGTTCGGCAAGCCGATCCCTTGGGAGAAGCGAGCCAAATATCTGGGTGTGGTGCTCGACGAACACCTCTCTTTTTCAGAGCACATTAAGGCGGCTCGTTCGCGCGCCGCCTTCGCTCTAGGTAGACTCCACTTCGTCCTAAATGGACGTAGCAAATTGTCACTAAAGTGCAAATTGCGTATCTACACAGCGTGCATCCGCCCGATCATGACCTATGCCAGTGCAGTCTTTGCACACGCCAAGCCCCATCGCTTCAATAGAATGCAGACCCTACAGAACAAGTTCCTCCGTAGGATTACAGGCTCCCCCTGATACGTTCGCAACGAAATCCTCCACGTTGACCTCAGGATTCCCACTATCCGCCCGTTTAGGAAACTCATTTCAAAGCGTTTCTTCGAGACCACCACGAATCACCGCAACCCTCTTGTTGTCAAGGCCGCTAGCTATATTCCCTCCTCCATCAGTCATGTCCGCCGTCCCAAGCATGTCCTCACCGATCCCGATGGCACCATAACTCTGGCCCTACTGCTCTCCTGGATGGAGAGCAGTAGGGCCACCAGTACAGTGCACAAACACAGACCAACATTCCGACCTCGCCGCCGAGGTCCCTCGCGAAGATCTCGACATAACTGTCCTCCCCGACCCTTGCTCGACGAAGTGCCAGCCCGCGCCGTAGCTGAGCCTGTAGCTTTAAATTCCGCGTTTAATAATAATATAATCCAGATCCAGTCTGTCCCATCTTGCTGTCCTCCCGTCAGCGACGCCCTAAGCCGAGGTCCGTACCCTACAGGGGGTGCCCTTAGCGAGCGCTCGCTTAGTAATGTAAGTAGTTTTACGCCCCTGGCTGGAGGCTTTGAGTCCGCTTAAGGCAGCCACAGGTTCCGAGGAGGAGTCCGGTTAAGCAGTCACGACCTCTCAAGTTCAACTACGAGATGCCATACACAAAAAAAAAAGCAAACGGTGAGTTGAGTTGGAGCGATTGTAGAGTGCGCACCTCTGAGTGTAGACTTAAAACGGAAGTACTACGATTTATTATTTATTTTATATGCAACAATGATTGTTCTTCTGATTTTGAATGTTTTGTTGTTATTGATAATGTAATAAAAAATGCTTTTGTGAAACCAAGCTTAGTATATTTATTTCATCACTACAACTCATAACCCAATTTAAATAAGGTAATCGAGTTAAGGTAGGATTGTCCTACAAAATAGTACGGTAATCCTACAGTACATACTTTACATTAGGTACATTTTATTTCAAACAGGTGATTTTTAATATTCTGAAATTAAAACAATTCGTCTTAAAGTTCTTTGACACAAATTTCGTGAAAGTTGCTGTCCTATTTATTGCAGTCTATAAACTATATAGGCCTTTTTATAAAACGATAAAAAAATACTAGTATTAAATTATACTACTGTTTCTTCTTCGCTTTACATTTGTTTTTACATTTCGTTAAAATGAAAAAGTGCTAGATTCAAATAAATAGGTTTAGTTAAATAACCTGTTTTATTTAAACAAGATGTAATTGAACGTTGTTTATTTGTTATTTCAACATAGAGAAAAAAAAGTAGCAAAAATGTTTAATTTAGAATATAATTCAGGAAGCTACAATGAAATAATAACAATAAAAATTGCAAAAAACCATCAATTTATATGGTGTCTACATAAAAAAATCGAACAATTTTATTTGTCATCATTGCGATGACAAATTAAATTGTTCGATTTTGGTATTTTTCTAACAAGCGGATATGGATGAAAAGATGGGCGCCAGAGTAAACAATACCTTTGTGAGCCTTATGAATAGTCGCCGAGTGTTGAAATAATAATTGGCTCTTTTGTTTTTGCCGCGGACATATCTACTCGTATTCATCAATACGTAGACGTGTTTCAATCTCTGCCAGCTTTTGTTTAAATTTACCCTGTTGGAATATTAATCCGGATCACGCTCCACCTCCTCCTTCGCGAGCATTACTGCTTCGCAGAAGGAGGTGACGGCTTTCCATTCCCTCTTAAAAGTACCATGGCCTGGACCAGGACCGGACGTGAGAGATCGCCGCCGCCAATAGCCTCCGCGAGGACAAGGCGGTGCTCCGCCCAAGCTGGGCAGACCTCCACCGTATGCTCCACCGTGTCCTCCAGGCGATCCACGCAATGGTGACACCCGGGCGTTTCCTCCCGCCTTATGCGAAACAGGAACCTCCCGAAACAACTGTGTCCGGTGTGTCAGGCGGAAGGTGAGGACGCCGTGGCGCCTCTCCAAACACTATTGTGTCGTGCTCAGCATTGGGTTGCGACAATGGCATCCACCATATCGCCATGAGATCCCGCCGGAGCTCTGTCCGCTGTACCGTGATTTCTCGCGGCAGCGGAGTTACTTTCCGGCGTTTTGCATACATACGCGAGGGCTTTTGCTTCGTGTTACGAAGACCGCTTTTGGGTTTTTACATTTATTCAGTTGGTATCCTTGCCCATAAAAAATTTAGCAAGCATAATTTCTTAGCAACATTAAAACATAACCTAGGTAGGTTGAAGCGACTTTTTACGATTTTCCCAAAGAATATACGGTGTACTCTTAAAAAGGATAAGAAAAATAAAATATACATTCCAGGGCTCGAAATAGGTTTTGTATGTACTCGTATAATAGACAAGTATTTGGACGTAGTGCGCAAAAAAATGTACTACTAGAAGATGGCATAAATACTCATTACGTTGAGCAGAGTATCTGTTCCAACCTTTAACCTTTAGTTATCCGTTAGTAGTACCTATAGGTAGTGGATCCCTGAGGACGAGAGATGTCGTCTTCGTATGGGGAGCGTCATCGGGTATACATTTCGGTTTACGGCCGTCTCGGCCTAACAAGATTCCCGTCGCCCGTTACACCAATTTATTACGCCCTTAGAAGGGATTTATACTTTTTGCGGTAGTTTTTGTCCGTAGCACGCGTTCTACGTACGTAACGTATTATCTACGAGAGTGGCTTATTCTGTATCTGGCAGATGTGGGCGGCATCTGGTGCTGATGTCTTGTGTCCGGCGGTCAGTGAGTCCCATTAAGGACGGCAACTAAAAAGTTATGTCTAAGACATAACTTTACATAACTCGGTCTAAGTTATGATAAGTTTAGATAGTTGGGTTGTTTTGTTTTGTGGGACCAGCACCCTATTTGCGTAATACACAATCAATCGGAATCTGAATCGTTTTGAATGAGATTGCTAATCCATTGCTTCTTAATTTTGGTTAAAGTTCTGCTCAACAATATATAGATCGCAATGAATGTTCTTGAACCGTCAAAATCAAACAGATTAGTTACGAAATAATCGTTTACGAAAATGTGTTACGCAATTAGGGTGCTGATAAGTGTTGACATTTGATGATTGATAAAAAGAGCTTGTTTATAACAAAAACACCAAGGGCTAATCAGCAAAAAATTTAAAAGCGATCAGCATATGAACCACGTTTAAAGGCTGTCAGTGTCAATATTCCACAAAAAATAATGACACTGACAGATCTTAAACGTAACATACGTTTATGTGCTACTTTTGAATTTTGTCGCCTGGTAAGCAGCTTTAACTAAACTTTTCTAGATAAACTTGTAAATACATATAAGTTATACGTTCTAGGTGAGTGTGTGTTAGAGGTAAACATACACACTACTGTAAGATTTCCAAGCGGCAAGAGCATCGTTAAAAAAACTCAACAACGTCTATTAACTTTATATTTTTAACTCATAAATAGGTAAACATAAACGCTGTTGAGCAGTGCTGGCCCAGTGATCAGTTGTGGCCCATTGGTAACAGCCCCGTCTTACGAGTTGTAGGTCGTAGGTTCGAACCCGGACAGGCACTTTATTTTGGTTAAATCATTTCATCACCACTGCTGACAAAACGGTAAAAGAAAACATCATGTGGAAACCGGCATGTCATATAACCAAAAATTCGAAGACATGAGAGAGACATCTACCAACCAGCACTGGGCCCGCGTGGTAGGTTTCCCCAGCAGAGGGAACATTCACAGCTGATTATGCAAATGCCCTAATTAATTAAAATCAGGGTAACTGTGCAAGGAGCACGGCGAGCAGACAGATATGAAGTACAAGGGGAAAGTTTTTCAGTGGTTTCAGGAAGTTGGCGACGCGCCACGACGGGTCTTGTTACGCGCCGCACCAGGGTTGTCATATCCGAGATGAGTCGAAAAAAAACACATAAATTATTGCAAAGACAAAAATGGATTGGAGCAGTATGGGCAGGTATTTTTTTGTGAAAATAGGCACTTATATTTAACGGTTCGTGCATTTTATTGCTAAGAAATGATAGTGAGCTGTTCGAAAAATAAAGACAAAATAAAATTCATAAAATAAAAGTCACGTACAGAAGAAAACACATTAAGGGGGGTTGATTTTTTATTGTTTTTCCCTTTGCATTAAATTTTTTTTTGGCACGTATTTTGTTCATAACTATGAAATGAAACATACCAAGTACATAATTGAGTGTGAAAAGCTTGTTTCGCCGGCATCTGCTACTCGCAACAGATAGAGTAATTAGCATAATCTAGATATTTTTGATACATAGCCCCGAAAGAGGAAACTAGAGCGCAGCGAAGTGCTCGGTGGCAACCCTGCGTGACGAGGCGATATCTCGCATGATGACGTCACTCCCTAGTTCCATGGAATACGAATAAGGATTTATTAACTCCACGAAAAAGTAAATAAACTATAAGAGTAAATGCTTTATTTGGGAACTACGAAACTGCTTTTCAAGCGAAATGGGATCGGAGCTCGGAACTGCCAATTAAATAATCAAGCAAGCATTGCTCGATGCGAGGATGTAACAAGAGATAGCATTACAAAACGGAAAATTTACAGCTCAGAATTTTGTACAAATGTTATAAGCTAGGCTTTTTAACAACAGGGATTTTTTCAACTGCGTGAATTTTATTTTTACAGTTTCTGTATCCGTCGCTTACAGACCCCATTAACCATGAACTATTTTCATATTTTTTTATTAAGCTGTGGTTTCTATTGTCGTATACAAACGGAAAGGCGCCACGTGACGCCGTTCACCTTTGTCTAGTCCCTTTGAACAAACATTTCGGTGCATTACACTTACAAGTTTCATTTTATGGAAAATAAAAATAAATATGTCATTTTATTTCAGTTTTATTTTTTTCTATTATGGGAATTGGTTTTTAGGAGTGACTGTTGTAATGTTGGTACTGCTGGGAATTTTGTTAAGTGATGAGGAATTCTTTTGAAGACCGATCGTGAATTGTTTAATGTAGGGTCAAGTTCCAATCTACATATTTTCCTTCGAAAGAAGTTGCCTTTACTAAAAGAGGCAGTTGGTGTTGGACTAACGATTAACACTATAAAAGATTTACCTATTACTACTAATATAATTTGATTCAAATCTAGATAACGTTAAGATAATATTATCCTCATCAACTAAATGTAAGTTTTGATACTTACGAAAAGATCAACAAAATATTAACTTCACGAACAATTACCTTTATTTCAATACTTCCCTATAGTCAAATACCGTGAAGAGTGCTTATAGGAACATGAATAACCTTTCCCTTTACTAAGAGGAATTTGAGTAGCCAATAGTTCATTCAATTACTGTCGAATAACAGGTCAAATATCGTAAAACGATGGGCCAGACACCGAAATGACTAATAGTATCGATAAAATAGAAGTTGTGGAAGGAGTAAATCGATTATCGTTTTGAAGTTATATTAATACAAAAGACGGAGGATCGCTCAAGGTTTAAGATAGTCTAGACTCAGTGGATGTTTTTAGAAATAGTTCATAGTTTACACTTTTCTGTTAACATGTACTGTGAAATATTATCAGTTTTCTGTTAGAATGTATTCTAAAAATGCTCATAGACAAAAGCATCCTTATTTATAACCAATATCTTATTATATTTGTATAGCGGTCACGTCCTTTGAAAACTCGAACAATACAAGTTAGAACAAAAGTATTGCGGTTGAGGTCTGAAACTCATTTGTCATCGGATCTACACGCCTGTGGCATTCTATGCCAGCGGAGCTCTTAAGCCCTTCGCAGACATGCTACTTTCGAATTCGAGGATTTTACGATATGACAGAAAATAATTAATGAATTAATGAAACGCTATAATCGAATGAACCCCAAGATTTGCACAAGCCCCTGAAGCCTCATGTTTTATGGTGCTATAGTGACCATTGCATATCAAGCAGTAGACCGGGGAGCACCGTAATGGTAGAGAAGACATACCCTTAGGATTGGGAAGGATTGAGAGCCGTCCCGGATATGCATCCTGGAATAGGCGTTGGACTAGTGGAGATACTGATGATATTTCTCTATGGGGGGCGATCTTTTAACGGCGTCGCAGCCGGGTTTATCAGGTCGGATACATTTATTTGAACCAGATACACAATATTAAAAAAAAGAGAATGCTGCAACGCATTATGGCGACTCGCTGCGTTTGAGCATGGAAGTATCAAAATTGGGTGATGCATATGTGTCGCTATGTTATCAAGCACCGCCAAAGATAAAACTATGCGGGGTTTAGAGCTCCAACACACAACGCGACGCGTCTATAATAGAAAAAACTATTTATATATGAAAACTTTACGAAAATTGTTCAACTAGTGTCGCGTCGCACCTGTTTGTGAGAGCCTTAAATCGCTGAATTTAAAAACAGCATGTCTGCTTACTGCTAAGTCCCTTTACGTAACACAACGAGCCCTCGTATTTCCTTCACCGAAACGACTTTCAAAAAGGTAACTTTCAGGAAAAGACACCGATGAATCCTCACTGTGAATATGCCGTTTACGTTTTACCGGAAATTAGGGCCTCCTTACTGTAGATTGCTCAAAGTGATAACAAGCAAAAGGTAACTGCGTTTTTTTCAAGAGAAAAAGAATTGGTTTTATCCTTTGTTGAACGCGCGGATCTTGTAACGCTTTCAGAAGGGTTTCAGGTCGGATCGTCGCTATTAATATGTTATCCGTACTTTAATCGCATTTGGGCCGAGACAGGCATTTGTTTATGTTGACCTTTTGATTAGAATACAAAAAAGTTTGTGAAGTGAATTAATTAACCGAACGTTTTGATGTTGAAAGAGGCTAATGGTTCTATGTTTACATAATTTATTCATGGATTTTGTCTTTTACAATCTGAACGAGTGCCTACCGTTTAATTTACTGAAATTCAGACGATTTATTTATATAGGATGTGAATACTGTTTGTAAAGTAGGTAGCAAGGATTCAAGGTTAACATTAAGTTTTTGAGATAAACATGAAAACGTTAATAGTAAGTACTCGTTCATTTATTTTTATCTAGTCGGAAAAGCCGCAACCAAAACAACAGAATCACGATTTCCGCAAACATACCAACACAATTTTTCTATCGTTAGACGGAAAAGAAACACATTGTGCTTCAGACCAAACATTCGTAATAATTAAACACGTGTAACGTGGCGAGAATGCCATAAATAGCGGCACGTGTCAGGCTGAGCATGAGTTACTGGTGCCTCGTTAACTTACCGCCAGCTCCACTAGTAGCGTCGAGCGACAGGTCGTTGAGCTCTCTAAAATAGGTTTGAGCTACACAATGACAGATCTATGAATCACGACAGGTCAACCTAAAGCTGTAAAAGCTGTTTCTTTCAAAGGGCCTCGACCTCGAATCGAGACGTTCATCTTATTGGAAATATCTTATGATAATCGCGTGGTATTGAATGCAAGTGACCAATGTATCAAGTGGATCTATTGAAGATTTATGCCCTTTAGGGCAGATTGAAAAAAACAATTAATAATTCTATAAATTATATCTAAATGGAAATCTATACAATAGGCAACACAATGAAGTAGGCTAAGCGAAATAAACATCAATAAATACTTTTAATAAATGAGCTCAGTTTTTACAAAGATGCAAAGCTTTGAACGCTGAGTGGTTTTCACGACAAAATTAACGAAAAGACAGGAAAGTTTAATGAATATCCAGAGCAGAAGCGGCGTACTCCCGTAACCTCTCGCAACTGGGAAAATAAAACATCCTGTAGCTAAGCTATCATCGATCGTTTCGCGGAAAAAAGCGCTCTCTGAATAAATAGAGAAGCTCTTTTGTCTTAATTTAATTCCACCCCTCTTCTTATTTTTTTAGACTAATTAGAGGGCGGCGTGTAGCGTCATTTCTGTCTAAAAACCTTTGCATTTTCACAATGGTACCGTCTTAATTGACCCGCAAAAGCGCCGTTAACACTCTCTCCACTTTATATAAATTTTCTCGGGAAATTTTCAACTTTTCGAATTTTCTCATTTCGCTCCGGGGATTATAATTCATCTAATTTTTGTGAAAGTACCCATAAAGTACAGACAACCTAACTTTTTTACAAGACCCGGCTGCAGCGTTAAACTTTTATTAAACGTTTCACGGGCTTACAGACCCACAAGTTGGAGGTCCCTTTGATGCAAACCGATATCATTTAATTATTGGTTTTGCGTTCGTATTTCGCGTTTTTTTTAAAATTAAAAATACAATTCGAACAGCTAGAACGCTATCGAATATTGAATAAATATTGTACGAATAAAGATATGTAAAAAAAGACTATATCGTATAACGTGATATAAGTAAGTCTACAGTATTGATATAATCTATGCCGAACATGAATTCTGCATTACCCAAGCCCAGTAAGAGGTACCTACCTAACACCGTGTGTAAAAGTTCGTGCTACACCTGGCGTAGTTCTAATAAGTCACCAATTGCTCGTTTGTATGAAGCCTGTGTTCGGCCTGTGCGTGATCTAGTGCCTAGTGGGCGCGCCAAATTCCAATATCTGGCCTTCATAGATTATCGCGACGAAAATAGGAGCATCGGGTTCAAACCTCTTTTTGTTCAACACCTGTGGGATATATCGAGACGCGAATTGGCCTCGTAACGTCAAACATATCGTTTTATTATTGCGTATGTCAAAGTATTTATGATTGAGTATAAAAGTGTTGTGATATAATAATACATGTTATCATTATATTAAATACCAGTTTGGAAATTATTCAATGTAGGCAAATAGAGTTAGTTTGTATTGGCCATAAAGCTGTACGTGTAGGACAAAGTCACACATTATTATCAAGATAACAACATCATCATTATGTAGGTATTTCTTATTAAAGTGTAAATAGATACCCAAGGAAAGAAAATCTTACCTTTTTCTTTTCCGGGTGAATTTCCAATAACCGAGGTTTGATATCAGCGCCGCGAGAATTCACTTCTGAAACAAAACACACAACTTTTATAATAACTTCCGTCTTTCTTATCCCGCAGTTTATATCCAAGTAAAGACAAAATATGCTACATATTATATTTAGATTTTATATTTTATATTTAGATTTCAATATTATCGTATTATGGTAGGTAGGTTATACCTAAGTTATGTTCAAAAATTTAATGGTATTTTTATTAAATTATTTATTCTGGACGCCAACTTCGAGTGATTGAGGAAATCCTACCACCCATATTGTATTACGAAATCTATTTGTGTTATAATGTATTAAAGAAAAACACATTCCCTAATAAAATATCTGTTAATTACTACGATACAGAACGTCACATCGTAGACCGCACTAACGTGCTTCCAAAAGTTCCACATTCTAAATTTACCTTAACGGGCAAAAATAGCTCGTACACGCTGCCTCGATACATAGTGTTTGAAAAGCTAATTTGCTTGGAGTTGGCCATATCTTATAAACTTCGGCCATTGGACAGGCATTAATAGACTGTCAGCGCAGCGATAATATTATGTTCGCTACGATTTAAGTAACTTTTCTATCACAAATCAGACGTAATGTTTAAGTTTTGGGCAGTAATGTTATTTGTATCGATAATCCTTTGAGATGTTAGCAGCCAACTAGAACTATATAACGATATATTCCACTTAGAACACTGATTTTTAATGGCACCTGACCGAACGGCATCAAAGGTGTTCCACTAATAGCCCCGAGACAAAATTTTGAAAAGTGCGGTCTGGTGGAACAGTTTATTAATATCATTTTCAGTCCGCGAACGGCACCTGCTTATAGTTTTTAGTGATGGCATGTACCTATGAACTTTTTGTCAGGACATTAGTAACATTACGATACGGCCGCTGTCAGTCAAACGCGATTCGGATCACGCACAGTAGGTAAAGGGCCCTGTTCTCGTGTGTAATGAATGCGGGTCAATATACAATCTTAATCGTGTGAATTCGTCTGTCAATAACATAACAATTATGCAACCAATTTGTTGATATCCATGATACTCTCTTCCTTGCTTAGTACAACAACCCATTGGGAAGTGCTGTAAGCTTAGGAACTGATTTATTAGCACCCTTTTTACCTCAATACCTACCAAGATTTAGTAGAAACCGAACTACTAAATAAATGTAATAGGTACTAGAAATTAGTAGGCAGCTACGATTTAGTAGTAGGGCTTCTACTAAATCTTAGCTGCCTACCAATTTCTAGTATACGCGTAACGCTAGCCAGGCGGTCTCGTGACCACAGAGCTGGTCCTTTTGGTTCGCATTAGTGAACTTTCTAACTGTCACATGCCTTATTCAGTTCTTTAACTCGGTTCAGCAGCCTAATTGCGTAACACATTTTCGTAAACGATTACGACTAATATGTTTGATTTTGACAGTTGAGCAACATTCATTGCGTTATTAACCTATCAATGGATTAGCAATCTGTTTCAAAACGATTCAGATTCCGATTGATTGTGTATTACGCAATTAGGGTGATGGTAGGGTTTTACTGTTCCTGCCCAAAGAGTTTCTATATCATGATTTACAAGCAGACATCGTGCTAGTACCTACAACGGCCTCAGCACGAACGCACGAATTTAGAATAAAAATTGTAAGTATATGTCAGCTCCTACAAGTGACTGGAGTTTACTCCTGGAAAATGATTGTGTTCAAATATATACTATAGGCAAAATAAGTAAATGAACCCATAAATTTATTTATAACGATTAAAGTATTCATTTCGTGAATCCTCCCTCCCTCACTATCGGCTTTAGCACTCTCGAAAAATATGAAAACGACACCAAAGAAAGTGGGACAGAGAAAATCGTCTAACGCCTTTTCCTTGTGTGACGATTTCTACCATTCATCCTACCGCAAGTCGCATTGAGGAACTTCTCTCCCAAAATACAACTATCCTATATCATAATGGTTTAAATTTATGCGGCAAGTACAATGACTCAGATAAGAATGAAGTTTAAAAAACAAATAAATCCTGTGCGCGAAACAAATACTTTTAGTTTTAAAATCGTGCGATTTTACGTAACATTTACTGAGCGCGTTCGTGTGGTCACTGTTTTACTGTTCAAAGATCCAGTAATACCTACTTACTAGCGGTAAATTAACTTTACCGCTAGTTAGTAGGCAGAGCACACCTTCTTCAACACGTTCGTAAACACGCTCCATGTTCCATTCAACTAACTTCTGAAACAAGGTAAACAAGTACAACTCATGAAAGATATCGTAAAGAGGTTTCATATATCGCTTCCCTTCAGCTTTCTGTTCATTCAACCAAATGATCAAAACAAGATATGGTTTTTCCGTAAGCGATATAAAAGTGATGGCGGCCAGTTCCCTGTTCATATGGAGTTACTGCTCTCACAAAGTAGGTTAGCAGTCGTTAATTACATAAGTACGGTCATGTCGTAAAAATTTACGTGTAAATTATGGGGTATTGAAATTCAAGGATATTGTAAATGGTGATGTATTTCGACGATCGTACACAGTAAAAAGGGTCCCTCCCTTTTTCGGGTTTTCAGTTACCTTTTTCAATTATGAACTTATGTACGAAAAAAATATAAAAAGACTGGCCATTGTTAATGTACACAGAAAGTACATCATGTGTACATCCATTATGTGACCCGTCAACGAACAAGTTTAATGTGACAAAGTCCAAAAGTGATCAACGTTTTCATATTGTGAGTGTACTACTTGTATGAAAAGATAAATATGTATAAAACAAATAAACAGATGGAAACTTGTATTCATTGCCCTAGCAATCTGCGATTTCTTGTGTATCCTCCTGTGTTTGTGTTGTGTTTGTTCGCACAATCGAACACAAACATCGTTGTTACAATCTGCGAGCCGATAGGAAACCCCTTGTTACCTGGAAGCTCGATAAGAATTGAAATATTGTATTGTGTGAGATAAAATGTATTGTGTGTGCAATGTGTTGTGTTTGTCTGTTGACGTGGTTGTAGTGTTTGAAGTATTGAGGATTCGACTGCTCTTTAAGCCTGGTTAATTGATTTATTTTATATTGTTGAAACCCATTATTTTGGTTGTGATCGACTCGTAAGCCTTCGACATGCGGCAAACGTGTCCGGCCCAGTCCCAATTAAGCTTGGCTGCTTTTTGAGTGACGTCGGCGATTTGTGTTTTGGAGCGCAGCATTGTGTTCCGATCCGTTAATCTGTCTCCAAGAAGGCTGCGCTCCATTACTCGCATCCAACACCGCGTCGCATCCCATGTTGTTTTACCTCGTTTTCGCTTAGCGTTCTTTCTTATTTTTTTCTTATTCTATTGGCTCCTGAGGGTCGTAGCGAGATCGTGAATAGCCTATAACTTTCTCGAGAGTTGGGCTATCAAATGCAAATAGTTTTTTCAAATCCGTCTGATCGTACCTAAGATGAGTGATTTCAAACAAGCTCTTCAGCTTTATTATTAGCACATATATGTAGATGACAAAAGGTAGCCTCGACAACTACAGGTCCACCGTATCGTAGAGCACTTATGCGATGGTCTGCAGCGTAACGCGACGACGGGTGTGCTTATTCTTCGACATAGCGAAAGCCTTCGACAAAGTCTGGCACAACTGCTTTACCAACTAGGAGTGCCAGATCGTCTCGTGCTCATCTTACGAGACTTTTTGTCGAATCGCACCTTTCGCTATCGCATCGAGGGAGCACTCTCGTCCACTCATCCTATTCGCGCCGGTGTCCCTCAGGGTTCCGTACTATCTCCTCTCGTCTTCACGCTGTTCACCAGCGATATCCCAAAAAGTAAAAAGGCTCAGTTGGCTCTCTTCGCCGACGACACTGCCGTTTACTATACCGGTCACTGTCCCAACGCTTTAGCTCGTACTCTCCAAACCTCCGCAAACGTTTTAGGCGCTTGATTCCGGAAATGGAGAATCGAGGTCAACCCCGATAAGAGTCAGGCGGTTCTATTCTCGAGACGTCGTCGATTCCCCCTCCCCCTTCCCAGCCCGATCACTATGTACGGCAAGCCGATCCCTTGGGAAAAGCAAGCCAAGTACCTAGGCGTGATCCTAGATCAGAACCTTACCTTTAAGGAACATATCAAGGCGGTTCGCGCGCGCCCCTCGTTCGCTCTTGGTAGACTCCACTTCATTCTGACAGCCCGTTGCAAACTTTCACTTAAATGCAAGCTGCGTATCTATACCGCAGTCATCCGTCCCATCATGACCTATGCCTGCGATGTATTTGCGCACGCTCACCCACGTCATCTCCATAAGATGCAGACCCTGCAAAACTGTTTCCTTAGAAAGGTCACGGGTGCCCCCTTCTATGTCCGTAATATAGATCTCCACGTAGACCTTAAAATGCCAACCATAAAACAGTTCATGAAACGCTTATCTAAGCATTTCTTCGACTGTGGCATCAAACACCCAAACCCCTTGATCTCATCGGCCGCCCGCTATACTCCCTCCCGCATTAGCAGTATTCGCCGACCAAGACATACTTTAATCGACCCCAATGACGCCACTACCCTCCTCCAGGAGAGCAGTAAGGGCACCAGCACTTTACACAAGCGCAAAACCCGATCGCCGTCATACCGTCCTCGCCGCCGAGGCCCGCCGCAACGCCGAAGTCCACGCCCATCCCGACCCTTGCTCGAGCCAGCCCGCGCCGTTGAGCCTGTAGCTTTAAATTCGCCCCTAAATCACTGAAATCCTGATCCAGCTAGTCCCTTGCTGCCCCTTCCAGCGACGCCCCAAGCCGAGGTTGGTACCCCACAGGGGGTGCCCTAAGCGTGTAGTCGCTTAGTTTTTAGTTAGTATTTAAGTTTAAGTCCTGGCTGGAGGCCTTAATTTATTAGGGCAACCACAGGCAAGTCCGTTTAAGCAGACGACAACCTCATAGGTTGACCTGCGAGATGCCATTCCCAAAAAAAAAAAACCCTCGACAACTGGCAATCTTTCGAAGTGTTTCGTATTTTTACAACTACTTCAATAGGAATATCTCGACAACTGCTTTTCAGTAGCAACAAGCCAATACATCATTAATAAAGTAAAAATCGTTTATTTGAACATTCAAAGTTAAAATACGGAGGTGTTGTTGATACAGCACTAGACACAGCCTGTATCTTGGGCACCATTAAAGATGTACAACATTTTGTTAATTTTAGGTAGATTATAAATAAAGCAAGATAAAAAATACTTCAAATAATCTCTCATCGAGACTACAAAACTAAAGGTACAAACAAACTAATTAATTAATAAAGGGAAAACTATAAACAATACTTTTAATAAATTTTAAGAATCAAAGAAAAGCTTAACATAACTTTTACATCATCGTTATTTACTTTGATATTGCCGATAGAATGTTACTTTGTCTAGATCTTAAGGTTGTAAGCATGGTTTGAGTTTTTCTGAGTCGACCGTAACCCCCTACTGTCTTGTCTTTCTTTAAGGGTGTTCAATCACAATGTGAATAGAACAGCAGAGTGCTTTAAATTTCAACTAAAATTTTTGTAGTAGCTTCTCGTGAAAGACTTCGTTTCCACTTGCTTTTGTACCTATTCCTACTGCAGTATTGTAGTGTTCGTTAAAGGGGTTCCCTCCTCCCATTCAGCAAGAGCAACCCTCGACGAAAAATGTTCAACTTGCAAACGATTATTTCGTAGAAAGCGACCGTTAGTGATTATTCCGGTAAACTGTAAAGTAGTGGAAGGTAGTCGGAATACTATTCGCAGTTCCAAGATACACTGAACCGATACGCTAACGCGTTTTTAGCCTACTTCAAAAAAAGGAGGAGGTTCTCAATGCGACTGTTTTTTTGTTAGGTTCGTTACCAGTTTGTATACAGTTCTTTTATTTCAAAGGGTCCCATATAAATTTGGTCAAGTTCTGAAGGTTGGTTTTTGTCACTATGTTGATGACGTTATACATAATAACTTCCTGTCACAGTTATTTACTTAACTATTGAAGGTATACGAATTCGTGTAGGGTAGGGTCTACACCTAAAAAGTAAAAATTAAAAACTTTACTTATTACAAGAAAACAAACAACCGACTTCCAAAAAAAACACTACAAAGTGAAAAATAATTTTCATTTCGGAAGTCGGTGGCAAAAAACGAAAATACAAAACCGAAGACACCGAATTCCGAAATTGAAGTTATTTTTCACATTGTAGTGTTTCTCTTTAATAACAATAGTTAAAACTTTATTTAGTTCAGAAAAATACACAGTACTAAAATTATAATAAAAAATAATAAATAAAAACTAATAACAGATTACATAGGGGCCTTAGGTGCTAGTGGACCCCACGATTGGATTCCGTGTGTCGTGGTGCCCAGTCTCTTCCCAAATAAGGCAAACAATTTAATTTATTTAGATGAAGGTAATCAATTTGAAAAAACAAATGTGTGGCGGCATCTACACCGCCACATGCGAACAACGCATCAAACTGACGTCACACAAATCCTGCATCGCGCAATCATAGTTTACCGCGCAGCTAGCAACAATTATCGTATAATATATGTATATGTCGGCGTCACCGTTAGCGGTAGGTACAGCGGGCCGAGTTACGCTGTGCAAAGCGGAACGTTCGCCTCCCCACTCTCCCCACTTCTCAAGCAACTTAATGTAAGCTAGTGCGCAGCGAAGAGGGGATCATTCTTGTGGCAGGCTCGGCCCGGTGCGCCTGCTGTAGCGCGTAGAGCTATTATCGCGATCTATTTAATTAATTAACAAGCTGTCGGAATAAAAGAGTTGGTTACTGCTATATCTCATACTTTCATTTAATATGTCGGACCTCTGCCTTCAGGTTATTTCATGGTGATTATTTTATAAGAAATTTTGAGTGAAATAAAGTGATTGTGCTGTAACTAGTATCTCTATTTTCTTCGCCCGACAATCCACGCCTACTTACAAAGTGCAAGTGTAATATCGCTGATGAGGGCCTATCCCGATATATACAACTTCCCGACAACAATTATCGGGCAGTTGCCCTCCAGTTACGACACCCATCGGGTCGGAGGATCCTCCCTTTTCTAAGCGTATGTGTGAACTTTACACCCTGTGCCTCATATCTCTTCAAATGTTCCTCATATCTCTTAATTAAAAACATAAGTACAAGTTACTAAAAAAGTTTACGAATTAAAATTATTATGTTATAGAAAGCCGGTTTGATGACAAGAGATTTAGGTTTTTTTGGGTGTGAGTATGTTTAGTGTGGGGTGTAAATGAGTGAGTTAGTAACTCACGTTATTTTTTATATATTTATAAATGAAATCTCAGATATTGCAACTGTATGTGGTCTTCCGTTAGGTCATAGTTTTTGGGGTGCAACCATTTAAATATAGCATTTTTACAATTTATGATGTTAAGGTGAGTATTGTTTTATTGTGGGAGTAGAATATAGATTAGAGATATGACCCAAGAAATGCAAAGGGTCTGGGTGCAAAAGAAGAATGTACTCTTGGCCGATCCCGCTTTAACGTTCTGGATGAATGGCGTACCAGTTCTTTAGTATGCATTGGGAAGCGTAGCAGTGTCGAAACAATACACAGTGCCTCACACAGAGGAGGCTACGTTCTGAGTAAAGGGCATCAGTGGAATATCGCCAGGGTTTTTGTAGGCTATTTTTAAGATAGCTCGCTGAGCTCGTTCCAGCGCAAGCAGACAGGTTTTGTTTGCTGCTCCCCAGACTGATACACAGTAACTTAATATTGACTGGCACAAGGTATAGTAAACAATTCGGATGAGTTTTGCTTTTCCATTAGACTTTAATTTTTTGAATATGTGCTAGAGTTTAAAGTCGGTTGTTTTGCTAACACTACTATTGGGCCATAAGATATTGTCTAGGTATAAAAAATCCAATATCCATAATGAGGAGTTTATTGGTCAAAATTTCAACTTCAACATAAATCTGAAACGGGTAGTCCGGATCTTCTCTCGTCCGTTAATCATGCAAAACTAGATATTTTGCTTCCACCAATTACTCTCCCACATGCTCACAGGCCTGGCTGTAGAAGATAAACATTAAGTGCACTTCCTTTACTTCTTTTACTGCCGTTCGGTCACTGGTCACATCCAATAACCAATTGGACGCACATGGACATTAAAAGAGGTAAAAACAAGAAGTAACATAAAGACGAAGATAACTCAGTAGGTTGCACACAGTACATTTCACAAGTAACTAAATTCGATAACAGCATATAAAAAAGATGGATCGTGTTATGTGAATGAATATGTGGCTCTCCCGGGACGCTCGTCGTATCGTCGTTTTATAACGCTATCTCTGCTCAGATTATTTCAAAATGGTTCCATCGCGCCCCCTGCTTGTTCCATTGTTTCTTTATTCTAAGTTTACGGTACACCGGAGAAATTTGCTTTATGATGTCATTTCGTGGTTTTGCTGCTAATAATAGAAAAAGGCGCTATTTTCAAGAAAGTTGCAGGCTAACAACTAAAATTGAAAATTAAATCTGATGAAGATGTTGTTGAATAGATAAGGTTCTTTAAGAGCTCGTTTTTTTTAAACCAAAGAAAATCTAAATACTAAACATGTACCCGAAAACCCCTTCCAAGACAACCATAGCTACCTTTATTCTGGTGCATCATAATGAATGCACTCTAAAATATTATTTTGATCCCTGCCAATAATACATGCACGCTTAGCACGGCCGCGATAGAAAATAGTTTTGTCTACGGATGAATTGACAAAATGACAGATGAATAAAAGACGTCTGTCATTTTGTCTATTCTTTCGTCGACAAAACTTGGTCATGCTTATGCCACGCGTGCAGCCCAAACACGGTTTTCATAAATCAAAAGTCTAATAAAGATGTCTGCAAGGTAACTAATAATGTTATAAGTTATCGCGACTAGGTGATTATTACATGACGTCACCGTTTAGTGACAAATTTATATTTTGGCATGTTGCCATCGATCACTAATTAGTGATCGATGCATGTTGCCAATAGTGTCAATTAACTTTATAAACTAAGTGCGTTCGGTTTCATTTCATTTTGATAAAAAAGGCATCGATATATTTAGTAAAAATGTGGCTGAAAATCTCCCTTGTTGGTCTAGGGGTAGGAAGCGCTACTGCTGAGCATGAGGTCGTGGGTTCGATTCCTAGATCGGGCAAAGTGTTTTTGGGTTTTTCTATCAAGAATTTCTTAATAGTAGCCCGAAGTCTGGATTTGTACCCGGTTGATGCCAATAGGCTCGTGTATTATATAGGACTTAAACATATCTGGCGGAATATAGATGTACTATAAGTATACCTCTGCCTAACCATTCAGAGACAATAGGCGTGATGTATTGGCATGATATGTGTCTGAAAAATAAAAATAAGTTTCGGACGGTGAATAGCCAAAAACCAAGGTAGGTACACTTAATACTAAAAAAAGTATAACCAAAATGACAAAGCCATTTTCTTCCTTTTCCGTCTCTCGAGATAAAGAAATATCACGCCATTTAAGACGATAAAACTATCCCGGAATATTGGTAAAAGTGTACAATGAAAGAAGCAAACGTGTCGAATTACGAAGTAAACCGAATGAAAGCGTATGTTCCGAGAGAATAGGCCAGTTTTATAAGGATTGAGGCGCAGAAATAAGAGGATAAAACGTGTGAATAAAAAAACCGGCCAACTGCGAGTCGGACTCGCACCCGAAGGGTTCCGTACCACCGTACAATATTTAATATATATAAAAAAAGTTTGTAAAAAAAAAGACGATTTTTTTCATTTTATTATTTGTTGGTATAGTGGTCATAGTGGTAACACTTTGTGCACATATCAAGTAAAGTGATACAGCCCTGTGACAGACAGACCGACGGATAGCGGAACCTTAGTAAAAGGGTCCCAGTTTTTATTATTTTTATATTATTTTATTAAACAGGAACTTCAAACGGCTACATAATGCAATATTATAAACAAAAAAAAATACAATAAGTAACTTAAATAATAATGAAGCCTACAGCGTTTTTGGCCCAGATTACCATGAATAAATAAAAGTAAAGCCACTAGGAGGTGAATGGTTCACTCATGACAGTTATACTAATGTTATAAAAACAATAGAAAAAAAGGATTTTAGACATAACTACAAATAATTTGTCTACGAGCTCAATGACGTGTCTCATTCAAAAAGATACGATTTTTTTTCAAAGAGCATGTAAATATGTCTTTGTGTTCGAATGCGAATGAATGATTAATTGTAGGTTGCTGCCTTTCGCCGAACTGGTGAACGTAGACCAGCGTTAGATCGGCAGGTACCTAACTACTGCAAAGAGTTTGCCTGCACGCACCTGCCGTCTATAGACAGAGGGGCAATTCCCGTTTTTTTTTTTTCTGCCAAAAATATAATTAATTTTCATGCATCAAGTTATTTTGAAATGTTTATTTGATTTCTGCACTTATACAAAAGACGGGGGATTTTTATATTGCTTTTAATTTAAATTTATTTTAATGAAATAACGTTTTTAAAATGAACATTTTGAGCGTCAGGAATATTTGCCTGACACCTGCTGAGCTGGCCTCCCATTTGGTGCAACCTTGGGACGCACACCGAACTGTGCTCGTTTCTAATTAGAACTTTTTTTTCTTTGGGTTTTTTTTTCTGTATATTGGCACCTTGTTTATATTTATTATTGTAACTTTTTATCATTCTATTATGTTCTTGTGTGTTGTGCTGCGTCTTTTGTGTGCACTGAATAAATGTTTTATTTAACTATCTTATCTTTATAAATTCAGTCCGCATGTTTTTATTATGAAGGAAAATTATGAAAAGAAGTTGTAAAAGTATTTCTAGGTTATATAATTTGTTTGTACGAGAACAATAAACTGGCAAATGTGACAGAAAATAATATTTAATTTTAAAACTCGTAATACTTACTGTATTAGAGTTCTCCCTTTATTAACAATTTTAACCTTTTTGCCACGAGATAAAACCTCATAATTTAAAAAAAAGCCTCATCTCGCTCGTAGTAGTCGTCTGATTTTGTCCATCAGGGGCCAGGAGTTTAGGTTTAGATTAGGATCCAAAAAAAAACCTCTACACCAAACAATATAATATTATTTAGTGCCGATTTCACCAATGTTACTGTACGCGTTCAGCACATCCAAAACGCGTTCAATAGCTGTCAGTGTCAATATTCCATATAAAACAATGACACTGACAGCTTTTAAACGTAGTTTATGTGCTGATCGCGTTTAGTTTCATTGGCGAATTCCACCCATGGATGCTTACTTTTTAAACCTACCTTAAATTCATTCATGCATTCATTCTTTGACAGACAACGAACAGAAGTCTACAAAGAGTTCCGTAAACAAAGAAAGTGATAACTATGAAAGCATTTTTGAAAATTCATTCCCTAAAGAGGGTAAATAAGTCATGAAAGTTTGTATGTAAGTTCATCATTTTTGCCAATGGGAAAACCTACACATGCCTTGTACACTTACACATACATACATGACCCCACACCTTCTTTCCATGGGGGTAGGCAGAAACTACAGAACGCCAACTGCTTCGCCGCCTACTCCTGCCTCGTTTACGTTCATACATCTGGTCTTGCACCACGCCGCGCGCCGGTTGCGAGTACTAGGCACCTGAACTTTCTGAAGAACATCGCCAATAAGGACTATACGTCCTCTTAGGGCATCCCCTCCCGGCGATTCGACTCACACGGTCTCATACCTGTTGTTAGTCGCTTTTCATTCATCCTCTCAACATGACCAAACCACATACTCTTTTAAATGTTTGTCACTACATCTTCTTCTTCCTGTTCTTTATCTCGCTTTCTTTGTGTAACATAATACTTGACGTAAGCCAGGTCTTCCAATACAGATATAACCCAAACACCAGACGATTTTTTGGATTTTAACTCAAAAAATATTTGTTTCGAAATAGTGCAACCAATGTTATAAAATGTGAAATACCTTAAAAAATTGCCAAGTTTTAAAATAAGTGTTAGACAAGGCCAGCACTATCTTAAAAGTGACGTCACGACTATGTAACTTAATACTAGCGAGCGCCATGCATTGTTCATAACACGCGACAAGGCCGGGAATAATCCCCTCCAAAAACGTTGAAAGCGTGTAATATTTTCGTATTATCATCGATTTATGCAATATTTTCGATTTGCGAAATTACAATATTTTTAGACCATTTTTAATATTAGTCATGCCCATTCTAATGTAATAACTATAATATTATAAATGCAAAAGTAAGTTTGTTTGTTTCACGCCTAAACCACTGAAACGATCATCATGAAGTTTTGCATATACTTGGTCCTGTACAGAAAAGGACATAAAAAAAACCTTTCATCCAGAAAAAAAGTAGATACTATTCCCGAGGGAAAGCACTTATTTCTTGACGAAAAAACAATTGCTTTAGGCCGCTTGATGGCGCTACGTGTGTTTCGAATCATGATTGAATTACATTATTAGAATCTTTAGTTGTGAGTTAAGATTCTTTTTTTAAATATAAGTAATTCATTTTGTGAGTTAATAACCTGGATTAACACATAGGATACTTTTTATCCCCACCTTCAAGCGGTCAACAATATTGTACTCGTAGCCGTGTGCCGCTAATTAATACCTGCAACTATTGTCTAGGAGTAAGGGAAGTAATTTATCTCGAAAACCTAATTAATTTCGAATTAGTAGTACGTGTTATAAACCAACTAAGGGCGCAAACAGACTGCAGTCTAATGACCTCTACCGTTGAGGAGGATGATCCAATGTCGGGGGGGGGGGGGGGGGGGGGCGCATGACATATGGATTACGGTCGATCGACGAGAAATGTTTTCTCTTCAGCGTTGGTCGGCGGAGTGGGATTCACTATCAATGATCGCCCATTTTTTTTACATTAATAGAAAATGACTATCAGCCAATCACATTACTTAAAGAAAATTAGGCAAATACATACATTCATCTCACAGAACTCCAGACATATTGATATTATCGTCTTCCATTCGCTCGCGAACACAACACAGCGTCCATAATTATCGATTATGGGTATGAGGGTACATCGATCGGTTTCGAAGGATTTGAATAACGTCGACGTCGATCATCCGCAGTCTGGTTGCACCTTTGCACAGTTGCTTTCTATTATTCCATCCAGAGTAAAGACGTCTCTGTGGTAATAAAGTTGAAAGACATAATTCATGCTAGACTTTAATCCTTGGCTACTAATAGGCGTCTTGTCTTGTCTTAAAAAGGGATTAGCTCTCGGTGTTTGAAAGCTTAATCAACAATTCATAATCTGGAAATAAGCTGCCCTATCTTGAGTTTTGTAACCTATGTCTGCAGGTAAATGTGGAAACTGTTCCCCATTAGACATATAGAAACCTAGGTTAGGTGGTAGATAGGCAACATAACTACAGTGAAAGACATTGGTGAAACCGCATTAATAATTATTAGAATTTTCTGTACAAAGATCGATCGAATGAACGACCAGTCTTTCTAGTTTTCTACTCGATAAGGGACAAGTCATTAATAATTTCTGATGTAAAAGAGACTGAGCCAAAAACAATTGAAAAGTTTGAAAACTCATTGTTATTTCAGGGAAGGCATAGTAAAAATGAGATTATCCAAAAAATCTTTTAAATCGATGGAAATACTAAGAAGCTACACGTTTTGAAAGTTTTTGGAGGGGATTATTCCAGTCCTTGTCGCGCGGTTCTGACAATGTATGGCGCTCGTATGAAGTTACATAGTCGTAACGTCATTTCTACGATTTGCTGTCCTTGTGTAACACTTATTTTGAAACGTTTATAACTTGGAATTTTTTAAGCTTTTACACTTTTTATAATATTTTTGCAATAAATATTTGCAAACAAATATTTTGAGTAAAAAAATATTTCTTCATCCCCATTCTCCAACTGCAAATGTAAGTTTGTAATCGCAAAAAAATATTTAGTTTATTTGATAAAACTACATATTTGTGATTTTCGGACCATTTCCTTAACTTGTGCTGTGAGACCTTGCTTCTTACTAAATTTCATGATTCTAGATCAACGGGAAGTACCCTATAAGTTTTGAGTTTGTAATATAAAAATCGCCGTGTTTTTTGTTGCGTTGATTTAGAAGCTTGATTTTTTATGAGCTTCAAGGGACCGTAGACCTACGTATTTGATAAATTAATTTCAACTTGATACCTACACGCGTTATTGAGAAAAAGGGTCTTGACAGATGGACAGACAAACGGACAACGAAGTGATCCTATAAGAGTTCCGTTTTTTCCTTTTGAGGTACGGAACCCTAAAAAGCAAACCTATCCAATATTCTCATTAATTCCAGCGTATATTGAAGGATGCAGCAGAGGGACAAAACTAAAGTGTGGAATTTTTCCCTCCAGTCCTTGAACAGCGTAAATTGATCAGAGTGCAGAGTGGATTCTGCATCGAGGAGAAGAGTTATATTCACACCGAACTGAATAGTTTCTGCGTTCACAATACTGAACAATGGACCCTTTGTACGTGTAGAATTATCGACGACGATTTGCAAAACTTATTCAGATAAGACGTTCGGTTCTAATCTTAGTGCCAGCTGTGTGGAATACATGTTTAGGCTATACAGGTACAGGGATAAAAAATAATCTGCGCTGATTTTGTTAGAATATATAAAGAAGAAACCAAAATCATTAGGCAGTCATCGTGTATTATGTGCACGGATTATGCCGCTACGTTCTATTATAATTATCCATGGCCTTATTTAAACACCAAGAGTTCGCATGATTTTAGTGTGAGGATAACCTGACGATGTCTCCTCGATAAACTTTTTGTTACAACGCACAATCATGATAATAGAACAATGTGTAAAACAAAAACTTGTTGAACTCTCGAGAAACGACTTAAAATTGCCCAAGTCATATCTAAAGAGAAAGTAACTAAATAAAATACTTGTTTCAAGTTCCTTAAAACAAACCAAGCCGTTGTTTAAACACTTATTTAAGCACGCCAAAATTGAAGCTTTCGAAATATTTCATCAAAATTGGAGTGTTCCTACCCGCAAAGAGTTGAACCATAACATCGTAAACCCCTTTGAAAACAGACTATTGTTATTTGAGCTCCCTTTCCCTTTCCGTACCTCCTTTATTTGAAACTCAAGGGGGTATCAGGAATGTATGACGCGGTTCTTCAATGCTTGGTTGCTAATAGTTCAGTGGCTGTTATCGCAGTGATGGAGCAAGCCAAGGCTACGACAGTTCGTGCTTCGAATATAATACATAATGTGTCTTACAGTAAACAGGGGCACCGTCATCGGTATCCCAAAGCCAGGCAAGCCAAAGTCTGAGCCCTCCAGCTACCGCCCTATTAGCTTACTCAATGTCCTCGGCAAAATCTACGAGAGGCTTATTTATAAGCGTCTCAAAGACTACGCCGAAGCAAAGAGCCTCATACCCAACGAGCAGTTTGGATTCCGTAGCCAACACTCGGGCACCCAACAGGTCCACCGTATCGTAGAGCACTTATGCGCTGGTCTGCAGCGTAACGCGACGACGGGTGTGCTATTCTTCGACATAGCGAAAGCCTTCGACAAAGTCTGGCACAACGGCTTGATATACAAGCTCTACCAACTAGGAGTGCCAGATCGTCTCGTGCTCATCTTACGAGACTTTTTGTCGAACCGGACCTTTCGCTATCGCGTCGAGGGAGCACTCTCGTGCCCTCATCCTATTCGCGCCGGTGTCCCTCAGGGTTCCGTACTATCTCCTCTCGCCTTCACGCTGTTCACTAGCGATATCCCAAAAAGTAAAAAGGCTCAGTTGGCTCTCCGACGACACTGCCGTTTACTATACCGGTCACTGTCCCAACGCTATAGCTCGTACTCTCCAAACCTCCGCAAACATCTTAGGCGCTTGGTTCCGGAAATGGAGAATCGAGGTCAACCCCGATAAGAGTCAGGCGGTTCTCTTCTCGAGACGTCGTCGACTCCCTTACCCACTTCCCAGCCCGATCACTATGTACGGCAAGCCAATCCCTTGGGAGAAGCAAGCCAAATACCTAGGCGTGATCCTCGATGAAAACCTTACCTTTAAGGCTCATATTAAGGCGGTTCGCGCGCGCGCCTCCTTCGCTCTTAGCAGGCTCCAATTCATACTGACAGCCCGTAGTAAACTGTCCCTCAAATGCAAGCTCCGCATCTATACCGCAGTCATCCGTCCCATCATGACCTATGCCTGCGTTGTATTTGCGCACGCTCACCCACGTCATCTTCATAAGATGCAGACCCTCCAAAACCGTTTCCTCAGAAGGGTCACGGGTGCCCCCTTCTATGTTCGTAATATAGATCTTCACGTCGACCTCAAAATGCCAACCATAAAACAGTTCATGAAACGCTTATCAAAGCGTTTCTTCGACTGCGGCATTAAACATTCTAACCCCCTGATTACAGCGGCCGCCCGCTACACTCCCTCTCGCATTAGCAGTATTCGCCGACCAAGGCATACTTTAATCGACCCCGACGACGCCACTACCCTCCTCCAGGAGAGTAGTAAGGCCACTAGCACGCTACATAAGCCCAAAACCCGATCGCCGTCCTACCGCCCTCGCCGCCGAGGCCCGCCGCGACGCCCAAATCGACGCCCCTCCCGACCCTTGCTCGAGCCAGCCCGCGCCGCTGAGCCTGTAACTTTAAATTCGTCCGTAAATAATATCAATCCTGATCCAGCTAGTCATTTGCTGCCCTCTTCCAGCGACGCCCTAAGCCGAGGTTCGTACCCCACAGGGGGTGCCCTTAGCGTTGTCGCTTAGTTTTAGTTAGTATATAAGTTTAAGTCCTGGCTGGAGGCCTTAATTTATTAGGGAATCCACAGGCAAGTCCGCTTAAGCAGACGACAACCGCATAGGTTGACCTGCGAGATGCCAAACAAACAAACAAAACAGTAAACAGTGGTTTTACAATAAATCGAGATTATATTAGTCATTGTTTACTGATGAATGTGACTTATGTGTGTTGTTATGCATTCGTATGCGTATGTTGTTTATTGTTAAACTAGCTGTGCTCTGCGACTTCACTTGCTTATAACTATTATTGCTACACTTGCTTTATACTATACTAGCTGACCCGTGAACTTCGTACCGCCTCAAAATATTAACTTCATTATATTTTTTTTCGTGAATTTTCCCGTGTTTAAATAATTATTTATAAATAGTAATAAAAGTATCTCTGGTCTAGTGGTCGCAAGAGCTGCTGCTGAGCACGAGGTCCTGGTTCCGATTGCCAGGTCGGGCAAAGTGTTATTGAGTTTTTTTATCTAGAATTTCTCAGTAGCAGCCCAGAGTCTGGATACCTAAATTTTTTAAGAAATTGTACTACGTACTTTCTGTTACGGAGCTTGGTTGTGAAAACGTAGAAAGCAGATAGACTAGGATTCTTAAAGTTTACCTAATTTAACCTGCCAATGTTTTCTGTAAAAATCTCACCGTGAAAACTTAGGTGAAGTGGACTTGAAGTGGGCTCAATACACTATTGACAGCATGCACCAGGGAAACAGCATGTGACGTAATTTGTTGTTGTCATTTTCTTCAACCAATCACAATTGCTAACATGACATATGACAACAGATTTACTAATAAGAGACCGCTTTTAAGAAGCCGTCGTTTTAACTTTGATAAAACCCACGTAGTTAACACACCCAGCCGTGGTGTGCGTACCTATGCACACTACGCTCAGCCTGCTAACTACCCACAAATAACTTATTATTGCTTACTAAGTACCTATAATATGCATAGTAAACATGTTATGAATGTAATATCGTATGGAGCTTGGTACAAAGCGTTTAACTGCGCGACCCGGAAAAAAAATAGCCGACGAAGATCAAAAGTCCCACATGGCCAGTATTCTTATGTGATTGCACTAGCAGGCTCTACAATTTAATATATGAACACTGTCTCAAATTTCTGTGCAGCTGTAAGTGTTCTCTGCTACAGAGACGGCGATACGACTGTATAGACAGGGAAATTACTTGTTTAACAAATTGACTACCAACTTAAATTGTCCGTATATTCAAATAACAACTGTCCAGCTTTATGAACGGCAAATTGACGTAGTATATCTTAGCGAAGCCGGGATTTTCAGACTAGTGAATTGTTAAAACTTTTATGTGATAAAATGTATTACAATAGTTTCCCAAAACACTGTTATTAATGCCAAAGATTAATTCCAAAATATCCATAACAGATAGAACTAAACCTTGCCAAAATTATCGCTTTTACTGTCTCGGAAGCGACCCACGTTAACGTAAACGTCGGTTTTACCCGGAAACACGTTTACGTTTACAATTCGATTTTCGTTGTGAACAAAGGTATCGTGGATTCATTAAGTGCGTCTACTAATGCGGAATACGGATGCGGTTTGAGCTTAGAGTTTAGACTGAGTATTTTACCATGTTGTGCTAGATTTAAGTATTTCAAATATACTTTTGTACCACAAAATTAGAATTCTTCTGAATTGAAAGTTGAGAATTTGTAAAACTTTTATTTGGCAGCAATTAGGTGTAAGCCAGCGAAATTCAAAATTTCATTGCAAAAACCGGCGAAGTGCTTTTCGGACCACGCACAATGAAGGGTTCCGTAGTTGGGATGAACAGCCTTAAAACGTTAGATTTTGTTTTCATTTGTACCTATAGTAGGTAGTTTATGTGCTGATCGCATTCAAATTCATTGGTGAAACTCGCCCTTAGTAAATACAAATGGCTTTCATTTTGACAGTTCTACAACATTCATTGCGTTATTTACGTTGTTGAGAAGACACATTTTTCGAACATCTTCATTATGTTCGAAAAATGTGTTTTCTCTTCAAATAATTAGGAAAATCCTTCAAAACGATTTAGGTTGGGATTGAAAGTTTGTTTCGCAAATAGGGTGCTCTGAATCTTTGCCTAACTGATTGTAAGAAAACCAACTTGCTGATGGTTCATCCAAGCCTAAACTTAGAACAATCAGTCAATACCGATCTCCTATAGTTTACTTATTAATCTCCGTAATATTACGATCTTACAACTGTGTTTATGTTCCCTTATGTAAAGTTTTGAAGCAGCATTAATGAAGTTTTGTTCGGATATAACTCTACGACTGCTGTTATTGTTTGGACAGCAAAGTCGGAAGTAAGGTAAGAATGAGAAAAGGAAGTTTGAAAATGGAAATTGAATTATTCTAGTATAACATGTGCTATTTCTAGAATATGTTAAATATCGTCGTTGTTCGCAAAGCTTCATCACTCGCTTTTGTAAAAATTATAAGAAATGCATATAATACATACAATCGTACAGGACTTTGTTTTTAGTAACCATTTACTTTTGTTTTATTTTGTGTTATTAATTTTTATGTTTTTATGAGTGTGTTTAGTTCAGTTTGTGATAGAAATAGTTTTTCTTTCTTTCTTCTATAAAAAAGACAAATTTGTTTAACCAGTCAAAAGATCTCCTATTAAAAGCTGTTTGCATGTAAGCGGTCAACGGTTTCAACAATCGCTGGTTCTTACGTAATTTGTCAGGTTGAATACATACAACAAACAAATTTAAATAACACGGGAAAAAAGTTGTCGGCGGCTGCACCCGCTCAGCATACTAAGCTAACCCACAGCACAGCGCTGATTTTTAGTGACCACCCCAAAATTACCTAACCGAACGGTGAGGAAAACTCAGGTATTTAAAGGTCAACCGATTTCACAAATAATAAAGTAACATAAACAGTTCTTATTATATCGTTAGATTCCAGTAATTTTCCCGTGGTTTCGATTAAGACTCTCTTGTAGTGCGATGTGTCTTGCCGGCTGGCCGGTGCAAGCACTTGAACTTCTAGATTTTGTATATCTTTTAAAAATAATAACGAAATTATAAAACGGAATCTCAACATGCCCTAAATAATAATACGCCTTATTTTTTATATAACTAGCTTTTACATGGTTTCATGATGGAATCTTTTCAAGGTACACAGTTTAATTAGCGATTTAGTGTCATCTTTATGTTTTTTTAACTATGTTTTATTAAACGTTTCTGTCTTTACATCGCTTATCAGCATGTTCAATTTTCCCCTTTTTCACAACATTTACATTTGGCCAGATTTACAGCTGTTTAAGCAAGTTAAAAACTCCCCTTAACACTCGAATCAGTAACTCCTTTAAACTGCCCACATATGGCCAAATAACCAAAAAAGGCCGTCTCAAACGGTCACATCAAAAAGTCATAAAAAAGACCATTTTGAGAGCGCATCCGACCCTCTTGAAGTACTCCCGTAACAGTCAGGGTCACTTGGAGTCGTCTTCAAGGGCACATTACGACTGTCAAGTGTTTCCTTGGATCTCTAGCGCGACTAGTCCTCTTCAAGTGTGTACTTGCCTACTAGTAGCTATTTATGAGTGGACGAAAAGCAGTTGGGAGATTACGGTACAGACGAATAAGGTAAGGGAATGTTGTACTTACGTTTCAATTCTTTTTTTTTCTTACCGAATTAACGCTGTTCAGATAGACGGTAGCTTGCAAGGAAGCGAGAACAACACTATGTTCTTGTTCTCGCTTCCTTGCAAGCTGCCGTCTATAAATACACATGCTGTATTCTTGAGGTACGTTCAGCCAGCAAACGCAAATAAGCAATCATAATTACTACCGCTTTTGTCTACAGCAAGCTATTTATAAATGTTGGATTAAACGGAACTGGAGGTAATTTAGAGACTGAAAAGAAAGGGGTGCTTTTGGTATTCATAGTCTACGCTTCGTTCGATTTAGAGACTGTTTCGGTAACAAATGATTTCGATGTAGAGACAGACGCTATTGACATAGAAAATGTTGGTTCATCATAATATATCAGCTGTTGTCCGCGTTTCGTCTGCGATCCAGGATGAAGTAGCCTCAGTGTGACAAATTTCATCCAAATCCGTTCAGACGTTTTGGCGTGAAAGCGTAACAAACTTACTTTCGCATTTAATATTAATTTAGGATTTTGAGGTGAGAGCACTACTTTTCTTTTAATTAGTAGTATGACACCGTGACACAATTTTAATATCTTGAAAAACCATTCTTGCAATACTTTTGTTGAGGTAGAGCAGAGACAGTTTTATTTGACCGACGACTTCTTTTTTCCAAAAGTTGTTTTATATATGAAAGCAAACAGTCTGACGGCATTGCAAAATAAATAAATGGAGTAAATGTCACTAAGCGGACCATTCTATGGCTTCCCATTTGTTCGGGAGGTAACCTAAATTTAAGAGCTTCCGGTTCAAAAGCTTATTTTGCAGAAAGGGTCTAGAAACGGCAATCGTAATCAAATCAAAATCAGAATATTTTATTTCACATAAACCTACATGGGCACTTATGAAACGTCAGAAGCACGCTTACTCTTTTGTAAATAATTGAACGTATACAATGTTTTCAAATTATCCACATACAAAATGAGCCACCACAAAATTATTCTGAATTGTCTGTATTAATAGATCTGGGTACATTTGGGATTTTGTAGCACATTCACCGGAACATATTTCCCTACTCACCACTTACAACCAGATTACCAACAAAACCAACCGCAATAAGATGACTTGTGGATCGTAAATTGTATCTAAGGGGACCAATGTTCCATTCCACCTACATAACAGTTAAGGTTAGCGTTTTTATTTTCCTAGGAGATGAAAGTAAAGTCGTTAAAGAAGCTCAAGTGGTCCAACTTATCTCGGATACTTGGTATAAGCCACCGCAGTCCTACATGTGTTGGTAAATAAACTAAATAAGGATTTTCATATGCAAAACCAACTCGTTGGATTTCAGACTACTGTACACTGTCGAGCACGATAATCCGGGAGGTCCTCAGCGTTGTAAACATTTCAATTTTTGGAACTCTCCGCTGCTGTGCGTTTTATAAAATTGTTGGATGGAGTACACTTGTAAACTGGATAAGATCTTAAACTGGTATCGAATTACGTAGATGAATGAATAAAATAAAATATACGAGAAAGAAGTGAGAGTTGAAATTTTATACCTGTATTTTTTTTAATATTTACTGCTTAAATTTCAATTCAATTAATCTTTACTGCAATCCATTATGTAGACATACAGGTGGTTGGTACAGGGATGATGACAACTTTTTCATTTTTATCTAAAAAAAAACGTTTGTTTCCAAACGGTGCAAACAGTATTATAAAAAGTGTAAAAGCTTAAATAAATGGCAAGTTTTAACGTTTTAAAATAAGTGTTAGATAAGGACAAAACTATCGTAGAAGTGACGTCACGACTATGTCACTTCATACTAGCGCCATACATTGTCCGTACCGCGCTACAAGGACGGAAATAAACCCCTACAAAAACTTTTAAAGCGTTTAGCTTCTTCATATTTAAATCGGTAAAACGGATTTTTTCGATCCCCTCATTTTGTGTATCCCTTCTTTGAAATTGTATTAATTTTTCGAACATTTTTATAATTAGGTATCCCTATAATAGACCTTGTCGTGCACAGCATAATTTAAACAAGTAGGTCATTTAATAAGAAGAACTTTTAGCTAAAAAGGATAATAATATTTATAATTTTATTTATCTTTTGCATGGTTTGAGAACTTTCTCGATTCGGCGTTTTATTTTCGCAGTAAGTATGTATTTATTTTATACCTACCTCAAACACAATAATGTAAAAAGGGCGGACTTAATACCATAGGCATTTTCTACCAGTCAACCACTCACACACAATCAGTATAATTTTTTTTGAACATCTGTTAAATTTCCATTTTCCTGTATTTTGGTAACATCACGGTAGAAGACAATCAGTAGATTGGTTTTGTAAAATAGGCCCGCATGTAGAACTGATAGTACAGACGCTAAGGTCAGTGATACAAGGTTAGGTCAACATTGTTTGTTTGTTTGTTTGGCATCTCGCAGGTCAACCTATTGGGTTGTCGTCTGCTTAAGCGGAAATCCTGTGGTTGCCCTAATAAATTAAGGCCTCCAGCCAGGACTTAAACTTAAATGCTAACTAAAAACTAAGCGACTACACGCTAAGGGCACCCCCTGTGGGGTACGAACCTCGGCTTAGGGCGTCGCTGGAAGAGGGCAGCAAATGACTAGCTGGATCAGGATTGGTGTTATTTTGGGACGAATTTAAAGCTCAGCGCTCAGCGACGCGGGCTGGCTCGAGCAAGGGTCGGGAGGGGCGTGGATTTGGGCGTCGCGGCGGGCCTCGGCGGCGAGGTCGGTAGGACGGCGATCGGGTTTTGGGCTAAATTAGGGTGCTGGTGGCCTTACTACTCTCCTGGAGGAGGGTAGTAGCGTCATCGGGGGCGGTTAAGATATGACTTGGTCGGCGAATACTACTAATGCGGGAGGGAGTATAGCGAGCGGCCGCTGAAATCAGGGGGTTTGAATGTTTGATGCCACAGTCGAAGAAACGCTTAGATAAGCGTTTCATGAACTGGTTTATGGTTGGCATTTTAAGGTCGACGTGAAGATCTATGTTTCGGACATAGTAAGGGGCACCCGTAACCCTTCTGAGGAAACGGTTCTGGAGGGTCTGCATCTTATGGAGATGTCGTGGGTGAGCGTGCGCAAATACAACGCAGGCATAGGTCATGATGGGACGGATGACTGCGGTATAGATGCGCAGTTTGCATTTTAACGACAGTTTGCTTCGGGCTGTCAGTAAAAACTGGAGTCTACTAAGAGCGAAGGAGGCGCGAGCGCGAACCGCCTTGATATGTTCCTTAAAGGTAAGGTTCTGATCTAGGATCACGCATAGGTACTTGGCTTGCTTTTCCCAAGGGATCGGGTTGCCGTACATAATGATCGGGCTGGGAAGGCGGAGGGGGAATCGACGACGTCTCGAGAAGAGAACCGCCTGACTCTTATCGGGGTTGATCTAGATTCTCCATTTCCGGAACCAAGCGCCTAAGACGTTTGCGGAGGTTTGGAGAGTACGAGCTATAGCGTTGGGACAGTGACCGGTATAGTAAACGGCAGTGTCGTCGGCGAAGAGAGCCAATTGAGCCTTTTTACTTTTTGGGATATCTCTGGTGAACAGCGTGAAGACATGAGGAGATAGAACGGAACCCTGAGGGACACCGGCGCGAATAGGACGAGAGTGCTCCCTCGATGCGATAGCGAAAAGTTTGATTCGACAAAAAGTCTCGTAAGATGAGCACGAGACGATCTGGCACTCCTAGTTGGTAAAGCTTGTATATCAAGCCGTTGTGCCAGACTTTGTCGAAGGCTTTCGCTATGTCGAAGAATAGCACACCCGTCGTCGCGTTACGCTGCAGACCAGCGCATAAGTGCTCTACGATGCGGTGGACCTGTTGGGTGCCCGAGTGTTGGCTTCGGAAACCAAACTGCTCGTTGGGTATGAGGCTCTTTGCTTCGGCATAGTCTTTGAGACGCTTATAAATAAGCCTCTCGTAGATTTTGCCGAGAACATTGAGTAAGCTAATAGGGCGGTAGCTAGAGGGCTTGCCTGGCTTTGGGATAACGATGACGGTTGCTTCTTTCCGTGCTTGTGGGAAGATGTTGTTGCTCAAGTCGCCATTGAAGATGGCGGTCATAAGCATTATTAGCGGGGCAGGAAGGAGTTTGTATACCTTATTGGTAATACCATCAGAACCGGGGGCTTTACGCGCGTGGAGCCCTTTAATGATGTCGTGCACTTCGTCTGGAGTGACGGGAGGCAGAGGATCATCAGGGTCTTCGACGGGAGGGAGGGAGGCTCTTCGTTCGACTTCAGCGTCGACCTTGTTCAGGTGAGCTTGGTCTACTGGTTGAGAGCTGGGAGAACATTGGGACTCTTGGCTGTCAGCAAGACATTCAGCCTTATCGGGACTGTCGAAAGCGACACTCTTTTCGGGGCGGATGAGAGGAGGCATAGAGACCTCTTCTAAGGAACGCAATTTCCTCTGTAATTGCCAGAAGGCTTGATGAGTGGGCTCGAGTTCACTGAGCATCTTGTTCCAGCCCTCAGAGCGAACCAGGGGAGGTTCGCTCTGAGGGCTGGAACTTTTCACGTCGCACGACGTGAAAAGTAGCAGTAAATGTTTTTAACAAATAACATTTTTACTGGAAAATAACATACGAAAATACGTCTTTCCAATGGTTTGTTTCTCAATAAAACTAAGGTGATATATGTGTTGAAGGCCTATGTGGAACATATGAACAACGCGCTGGGAAGTTTGCCTCGTAAATCGTGTATAAGTTGGGCTGTTGGACCACAGCGCTGCGATTGGAGGAATTCCCAACAGACTTGTGACCCGCTAGACTGATTTATTCTGCGATTATTCACTGACCTCTGGTTCTCCATTTATGTAAAGTGTTCTTAGAAAGACTATGAAGAGTATGAAGTTTCGATTACACATAGATATCTTTCAGTATTTTGCGTGAAGTTGTTTGGTATGCCTAATCTCATGCGAGCATTCAAAGTTTGGTCATAAAATGACAGTCTAATATTGAAATTGAAACGAAGAATAGGTTGATAGGACAATAAAAATAAACATTATACGTGGACACCAATAGGGTTGTTCCCATAAAATGGCTATTGATCGTAATGTCTTTAACTTTGACAATACAGATGTTCATTGCGTTATTTACGTTGTGGAGCAGATTACATTTTTAAACCTATAAAGCCATCACGATTGTATCTATCACAGAGTCTCTCGAGGGTGTCCTCTCCAGGAAAAACCACTTCACAAACAACAGCATGCGTACTCCACAGGCAGGTCAACGGAATCTGCGTTACATAGCGTAGTATCCAAAATTGAATGCGCCGTGGATCACAAATGCTCAGCACTAGCCGTCTTCATCGATATCGAGGGCGCCTTTGACAAAACCACTTTTGGTAGCATCAGCAAGGCCCTCGACAGACACAGCATCGACCCGACCCTGAGCGGGTGGATCACCAATTTGCTCAAACTGAGAGCTGTACAGGTAAAAGTAAACGACACCACAAGGGCCATTGTGGCGAAGGGCTGCCCGCAAGGGGGCGTCCTCTCGCCGCTTCTGTGGAACCTGGTTGTAGACAGCCTCATCAGAACACTAAATGACAAAGGCTACTTTACTGTAGGCTATGCCGATGATATAACCATAATAATAAACGGCACTCACGAAAATACCTTATGCAACCTTATGCGCCAAGCCTTGAAAATAGTAGAGGACTGGTGCGACAGACACCAGCTATCCGTCAACCCCACAAAAACTGAACTGATTCTCTTTACAAAAAAGAGGAAACAAATGACACTACAACTACCACGCTTCTTTGGTACTACCCTAAGCTTGTCGACCGAAACCAAATACCTAGGCATTTATTTGGACAAACAGCTTAATTGGTCGAAACACACCAAATATATCACTACAAAAGCCAGCATATCTCTGTGGCAGTGCAAGCGAATGCTTGGCAGAAATTGGGGGATTAGCCCCAAAGTCACCTACTGGCTATACACTACTGTTATTCGACCAATTATCACGTACGGCTCGTTGGTCTGGTGGCCTAGGACAGATCTGAGCACAGCCCAAAGAGATCTCGAAAAACTGCAGCGGTTTGCCTGCGTAGCACTAGCTGCATGAGAACCACACCCACTGCTGCCCTACAGGCGATGCTTGGGCTACCACCCCTACACCTCATCGTGAGGGAGGAAGCAACCCTAGCTGCCTTCAGGCGCCACATATCGGGAACCCTAAGCAAAGACTCTAGGGTCAAGCACATACGCATAAAGGAAGATGCGGTCAACCGACAACCAATGATGGCATCACCCTGTGATTCACCCTTTCAAAAGCACTACAATATCATACTCTCAGAAGAAAAGTGTGACTACTCAGGCACGAATGAACTGAGAGTAAACACCGATGGCTCAAAGACCGGATCCGGTACAGGAGCCGGAGTATTCTCATATGACCTCAACATAACCATATCAAGTCCGCTGGGAATGTTCAACACCGTTTATCAAGCGGAGTGTGTGGGCATCATACAAGCGGTGTACGCCATAGAAGCCAGAAGAGTTACGGACACCCACATACGTATACTCTCCGACAGCGCCTCAGTCCTCAAATCATTAGGGAAAGAAAATATTACCTCGAGTCTAACACTAGAATGTCACAATGCCCTAGAACGAGTTACGGTATCTAACCGCAACAAGGTGACACTTCAATGGATAAAAGGACACAGCGGATCACTAGGCAACGACGCAGCTGACGAATTAGCCAGGAGGGCATCCAGCACATCGGCTTGCGGGCCTGAACCCGTCATACCCATCCCTTTCAACCAAATACGCAGGTGGCTGCGGGAATCCACCCACCCACAAGCCGAGAGGTGGTGGACCTCGGCACCAGGCTGCAGGCAGTCCAAGGAAGCCTTGCCTTCCTTAAATGGCAGGCTAACCAGACGGTTATTACGCCTGGACAGAAATGGCCTGCGCCTGATGACGGGGACCATCACAGGACACTGCTCGCTAAACAAACACCTTCACACAATAGGCATTACGGATAGTCCACTGTGCAGAGCTTGCATGGAGTCGGACGAAACCATTGCGCATGTGCTCTTTGAGTGCACAGGCGTTACCCAGATAAGAACAGAAACCCTCGGGACACCCGGATCTTTCACAGATGTTCTCGACAGACCAGAAGCTCTGATCGGCTTCTGGAGGGAGGTGGGCTGGTTGGAATATTAACCACCGACGGCCGCCATGGCCCACGCACAATGGTCCACATGAAGGACTAAGTGCGGAAACCAAACCCTCTAACATAGAACATAGAACATAGAACCTATAAAGCCATGTATGTAAAATTAAAGGCATTGCGATAGATTGCCATATCATGTGTGTTACGTCAGTACCCCGCTGGCACCTAAAGATATGTTGTATAATAGACATAAGAATTTCAAATATGTCTCTGAAATATCGAACATGCAAGCTTCATAGGAATGTATTTCGCTGTGCGACGCAAAATTTTCCGAATGAATTCTACAGTCAGAAAATTTGAAATAATCGGTTTCCAAGAGCTGCACGCTCAATTTAAAATATTGCATTGTATAAAACAATCCCATAGAGGTACCAGCTATTGGAAAAGGGTTTCACATGATAGCTCCGAAAATTGCTATTAGGAGAAAATGTTTTATATGACGGGTACAACGTTCCAATATGGGGATATTGATGTTGTTCACGCAGTCAAAAGGTTTTTTTGCGTCAATATCGGTCGAACTTTGATTGATTGCCATTCGTTTAAGCTATGTCTCGGGTTGCATGTTATCTTGCAACTAAAGAAGGCATTGTGGAATTCTAATTTTCGAGGACTGTCCTTACAGCTGAGGTATCCTGAAACTAGACAAACGACGGACATCTCTAGCCAACTCCAATGTAATCAAGTCAACATTGCCTACAGTTCTGTTTCTCCGAATTCCGATTTCGGGGCGTTCAACTCCATCCCGAACGAATAATGATGGCGTCTCTTTACGATCGACCAAAGACAATCCGTGACCTACAGAGGAGTTCATATTCGGAAAATGAAATTTCATTTCTATAGAACTTCAATTTAACCTATATCTTCACAGATTTCAAACATATTCATTCAATTTCAAACTGATTTCGTGGAATAAAAGGATCTCGAAATCTGAGTTACTGAACTACAGAACCGCGTTCGTTTTGTTTCATAAAGCATTTTACTGTAACCTAGTGTAGCGAAAAAAAATTATATATAAAATGTTAAAACTAGGTTGCCAATATATAATAGATTGTCTATCTATATATCTACGAGAAAACTTTAGGCATGTTGGAAGATAAATCCTTGTTATGTTGGTTTACGAACTAGCGATCGATTACAATCGGTTTTTAGGCTAGTGTCCACTAAAATACGTAAACTTCTAAATTAACGTTGTTATCATAAAAGTTGTCAAAGTTTTACCGATGGAAAACAGTCTTGATTAAAAAACAACTAGCATTAGAATATTAAATAGAACCCTATCTATTCACGCCTTCTTCCCATGGGGGTAGGCAGAAACCACAGAACGCCACCTGCTACAGTCCTTACATAAATTTTTGCCTCGTTTACGATTCAATTTATTTATATATATATATATAATTATTCTATTATCTATTCTATCACATTGACAATTGAAACATAAGGGAATGGTTCCCCTGGATCATAAAAAAACGCTAGCCTTGAAGCATTGCACGCGTCGATGGAATCGTATGAGTCAAGGCAATCAGGTGTCATGGGACATAAAAGACATACCTGACTCCTACCGTAAGGACTAGCCCACAATGGCAGAGGACAAACGTGTGTAGAAGAGGGAGAGGGAGGCTATTCGAGGCCTAACTAATTACCCAGACATGACATACGCTAAATAGATTAGATTTAGTAAAACAACGATTTTTATTTTTAATCTGTCTGTGTCTTCCAGGTCTCAAAATTCAGGGATTCATTCATTGTAGCGACAATAGTACCTCAAGCCTGGTAATTAGTCGGATACCTGGAAAAGGGCCGGAAGCAGCCTTTTAACTGGTTCTACACCTAGGGCAAATAAAATAGGGTTTTACATCTGAGAAAACAGGCTGAGATTTCCGCTGAGAGATGAGATCAGGAAAATTAGGTACAAACTAGTTTCGAAGAACATCGTGCACAAATTGCATGTCGACTTGGTCGACTGTAAGAGATTTGGGTCAGTACTGGAAATTCTCTCGTTCCGTGTCAAAATATTCCGACACAGTTTTTTTTCTATCTATCAAATGTTTTTCTTGACCACGTTAAAATTTAAAACAATTCAGATTAAAAATGTTGATGGCCAGACATATTAATTGGAAAAGTAGGTTGTAACCGCAGAGGTCACGCTGCACTAGGTACTGCCAAGTCGAAACTTAGTAGAAATAAACTAGTTAACTATTCTATTGATCCGTCGTATCATTGCTCTCACGTAATGTCGATGGTAATCAAAATCGGTTCGATGCGACGGTTTCTCTAGATTTGATTACCATTTAAGTTAACTAATTTGGTCGTAACACAGTCCTTCGACCTTGAGGGACATCGTAAAAACAACTACTCAGGTTTTATGTAAATTATAAAATCTGTACTATTGTATTATTTTA
Source organism: Dasypolia templi (assembly GCA_963555695.1). Taxonomy (NCBI): domain Eukaryota; kingdom Metazoa; phylum Arthropoda; class Insecta; order Lepidoptera; family Noctuidae; genus Dasypolia; species Dasypolia templi. The sequence continues at coordinate 23,480,915 of OY743143.1, read as the reverse complement.
CCTACCTTCATCTTCTAGTTAAAATGGGACTAATTACCGCTAATTTCTAAAATAATGTACATAAGCTAGTAGCTTGCATGCCACTGCGACATTCATCAATCAGAAGTTGTTATATCCAAATGGCATGCTAGCTACTTGCATACTTTTGTGCAAGTTACGGGCACGTGTATATGTACGGCATAAAGGAAAAAAGTAGATGTACTAGTGATTAGAAGATACTCATCTTCTTGATTTTAACAAAACGCACGGCGTGGAGGAAAGAAGGAGAAAGGTCAAAAGCACTAATTGTAACCGTTTTAGTCTTAATACTCAATGATTAAGGATTTTATTTCTGTAAGTAGTTTTGTACAAGTACTTTTACACGTCAATCATATTTTTTAACTAACTGAGGTCGTTGTTTCCTATCTGACTACTCTGAGAAGAAAGGTCGAAAAAAACTAAAAGGTCACAGTCTCTTTTAAAGTCCAGACATAGTCTTGGTCAGAACTTGTGATCAGTGTCTGAAATGATCTTTTGAGGAATGAACCACACAGATTGAGTGGTCCTCTCCAGTCAGTAATCATGCAGCTCAACTCAGACCTTTAAGAGCTCAGCGATTTGACAAACAATGCCAAGGAAAGGACATTTGGGTAGGCCTCATAAATTACTCAAACTGTCAGATCAAGATTAAAACTAAACAATGAAGCGATGGCCCATATAGTCCACACATTCACAATATTTAAAATAATATTAAAATACTTCACAAAGTAAATACTCATGTCATAGTATATAGGTAGCTCACTGAGGTGATTGGTCAATCCCAACTTGCGCAGACAATTTACTATGTCATAGCTTATTCATCTACTAGCAACTATAATGAAGACGTAGGTAGGTACTTACCTGTGCATTAGCAGTCTATTCATAACTATAAACTCCATAAATTTATTGCAAAATCATGCTTCAAGTTGTTTTGTATCGTCGCATAAAAGCGGTCCCGCTCTACTTCGTTTAAAGGGAATAATATATCACACATAATACATACATAACATCACGCCTGTATTCCCAGAAGGGCTATACGTATAGTACACTCACATTTATCCAGTTATACTTAAGTCCCATGTAATACGGGGTGAGCCCATCCCCCCGACGACGCCACTACCCTCCTCCAGGAGAGTAGTAAGGCCACCAGCACACTACATAAGCCCAAAACCCGATCGCCATCCTACCGTCCTCGCCGCCGAGGCCCGCCGCGACGCCCAAATCGACGCCCCTCCCGACCCTTGCTCGAGCCAGCCCGCGCCGCTGAGCCTGTAGCTTTAAATTCGTCCCTAATTAATATCAATCCTGATCCAGCTAGTCCCTTGCTGCCCTCATCCAGCGACGCCCTAAGCCGAGGTCCGTACCCCACAGGGGGTGCCCTTAGCGTTGTCGCTTAGTTTTAGTTAGTATTTAAGTTTAAGTCCTGACTGGAGGCCTTAATTTATTAGGGCAACCACAGGCAAGTCCGTTTAAGCAGACGACAACCTCATAGGTTGACCTGCGAGATGCCATTCAAAAAATTAAATAGTGGTGAGCCCATTGTCATCAACCGGGCACAAATCCAGAATCCGGGCTGCTACTGAAAAATTCTAAATAGAAAAATAACCCAGTTACACTTTGCCCGACCTGGGAATCGAACCCAGGACCTCGTGCTCAGCAGTAGGTCTTGCGACCATTAGACGCAGACGAAGTTGCGGACAAAAGCTAGTTTACAATAAAGTGAACAGTTATCGTCAAGTAAGGCCTGGGAATATTCTCTCAATAAAATACGTTTTTCGGAAAAATGATAATACAAGAAGTAATTACTAAAGTGAACGAAGAGTAAGTAAATGACTAATGAAATGTTTCTAAAAGCTGTTCGTCCGTTTCGTCTAAAAAGTCTGAAATATATTATAGTCGTCTTAAAATGGCAAAGTTAAATACCACTCAATGAAATACGTCTACCTAATGCTCATGTACGAGTAACAAGGAAAAGTCCACAGAGATATACTAGAATTAGCTTTTTTCTACTTCGCATGAAGACGCCTTAAGTGACTTTGCTTCATATCGATATCTTTTTTTCCTTTGGGGAAAAAACTTTTCCACGATATGTATCATTCGGCTAGTTCTATACCTTTGAGGCTCGGTGAATAACATTCGTTTTTCCTGATTTCTCTTCGGAAGTCCGATTCTCGGGTTCAAATCTGATTTTATTAACTTCTAACAGATCTGAATGTAAAATGAATCTGATAAAACAATTTTATTTCAATTCACATTTTAGTATCCAACGTTTTGAGAAGCGGGAATAATGTGATAGGTAATAAAGAATACGACCTCTAAATATATCTTTGTTATTTTAGTACCTTCGAGCCAAACCCACAGATTTTACATCCCTGCTTCTGAAAACACAAGTTCTACGAATTATGTACCGTTACTTTTGTTTCTACATTTAAAATGTGTAACAATACATAATGACGTATTCTTTCAATTAATCAGAAAATAACTATAGGTTTCGGCGTTTGTGCTCCATAATACGAAAGTAATTCGTTTATTTTGTTTGCTCTATCACTAAACAATGTTTGTTCGTAAAAACAGTATGACAGTAATTTAGGTAATTTAGGTAGTAATTAAGGTTGTGCCAAAGGGTACATAATCATTAGCGTCAGCGTTATTCGTTCTATGCTCGGGGTATTTTTTTACTGTTGGTATCAAAAGGGTTACTTTTGCGTATCAAAAATAACAAAGGGTCGTTGTGCAGGCACGCGCATAACACGAATCGCAGCCATGAGGAAAATAAAATAAAATATTTTACAAATGCACGTAGAGCATTTGTATTAAGTAGTATCTTCTTAAAGCACTGATAAGAGGCAAATGTTGTATGTCGAATTGTCTTTAAAAAAAATTGGCAATATTATTTTAAGACAATCTATACAAGTTTGTCGTCGCTGAAATTAATTATTAATTTATGTTAATCTTGAACATATTTTTGAAAACCCTGCTGTATTCAAAACAAGTTTTAGAAAAGTTTTCTCGATACAAAAAAATGGGAAACAAACCTCTAGAAATGACCATCCAAAAAAAATAATCTGTATCACTGATCAACGTTCGTTGGTCAAATTAATATAAATAACGTATCATATTTAAATACAGAACTTGGTTGTTTGTTATTATCGATTACTCAACTCATGTAAGTAGATAATTGCTTCATATTTTGCAATAAATCATCAATGTCATAGCGCTTCTCTTTCTTTTCTATGAAGTCCGACAGTGACCTCACTTTACCTCTTCTCAGCTTCTTAATCAAAATCTTAAATTTATTCATTAATTCCCTACAGACTGCATAAAGTGTTGACACACACGAGAGTTCCTTATTCCTTGTATGGATTAGTTGTAATTTTTGCCGAAGAGAAATTTAATCGGTGGCAAGGCTTGTAAGGTAAATAAAATATTAAAGCGAGTTATTTGTTACATGACACAACAATTTAGGATTATTTCAAAATGTCTTAATATTTAAATATTTTCCCACCACTTTTGAATATCTGCGTTACAATTGAAAACGCATGTTAATAAATTAAGTAATTTGTAAACTACACTTCCGAGAATGGGGTTCTATTTTCCAAAGGGGTTTACCGACAAAATTACCTACAAACTTTGTCTCATTTACCCGTAAGCTAGAACGTTGGGTGTCATTCGGTGTAACGATGCTTTGCTCCACCGTGTGTCTTTGCCTTTACCGTTCAAAACTTGGCAAGTGTGAACCGTATAACTTCTAAGGTTATGGCGGCTGTATCATAACAACTAATTGGACATCGTGTTTTAATGGTAAATTGTCTTAGTTGGGGTTTATCTAGCTAGAATAAATTACAGTGAGATAGTTAACGGACAGTTTGCATATTTTCGTAGCCGCATTCTTAGGTTAAGATTTGGACCCCATTTTCGCTATCAGCAAAACTCAACAAAAACACAAACATGACGAAAAAATTGCAAATGATTGTAGCCGTTGGTTCAGTGGTCGCAAGAGCTACTACTGAGAATGAGGTCCTGGGTTCGATTCCCAGGTCGGGAAAGTGTTACTGGATTTTTCTATCTAGAATTTCTCAGTAGCAGCCCGGAGTCTGGATTTGTGACTGGTTGATGGCAATAGGCTCGCCCCCTATTACATGGGACTTAGCATAAATGGCGAAATGTGGGTGTACTATAGGTACACCTATGCCTAACCCTTCTGGGATTACAGGCGTGATGTTATGTACGATCTTATAATGTTGTAGCCACCACCTTTGACTCTTATAGATTTGGACCCCGTTTTCATTTAGCAGTGACCTCGAAGTTGTTAAAAGAGGGAGATCTAGCTGAACTCAGTGAGAATAGTGAGTAAAGAGAGTAGAGTAAAGTAGAGTGAGGTGTGTGTGTTTGATACACTTCACTTTTTACTTTTTTCTCACAAAAGATATTCGACTCCGACCAACCTTGAGTGGTAACGCCGAAAGGGGATGCCCTAGAAGGCCAGTAGTGACCTTATTGGTGATGTTCTTTAGCAAAGTCAGGTGCGAAGTACTCCCAATCACGCAGCCCAGATGTGTTACCGTAAAGGAAGCAAATAGAGTATGTTATGATCGTAGCAGGTGGCGTTGGTAAGGTTGTTTGGTGGTGGTGGTTTCTGCTTATCCCCATGAGAAGAAGGCGCTATGTGTGTTTTTTTTTCGAATTAGGTACGTGGACATTGACCTGAAATCACGTCATTTGTTCCTGAGCATAACATTCAACGATAAACAACTCTGTAACCTGTCGAAGGTCAGACCTGGTTTGGCAAAGCTGACGGCTAAAATAAGAAATCATAAAACATTCGCATTTTAAAAAAATACGTTTTTTTTTTTTATAAAAAAGAAGCAAGAAGGGTACCCAGGGAATAAGTTAACTTAGAAACTATCTGCAGCAGCTAGTCTCAGCAATTAACAAATCCTGTGAGTGTTCATTCGTCCACTTAGAAACACAAGTAACTTTATAACACCGTAGGGGTTGCACTAACAAGCTTACGTCTAAAAGAACAAAGCACGATTTACACAAGGACTTTTCAATATTTTCCGAATGACACAGGATTTTGAGAAATACGTTAGAAACAGATATTTTTCTGTTTTTTGTGCAAAATAGAACTGGCAAAGAGTTTTTACTAAGGTACTACTAGTTTTTGTACGCGGCTTCGACCTCGTGGAGGTCGGAAATTATCCCAAAAGTATGTCCTAACCCGAGTCATGGTCTGTTCTTGTGCCAGATTTCATTCAAATACAACAGCCGTTTAAGAGTGAAAATGTAGGAGACAGACACGATTATTTTCACATTTATAATATAAGTATGGTTGTATTAGTAGGTAAATCAAGAGTCTATTTAAATTGAACACATCAATTAACATCACAGTTTTTAAAATACACAACGACTCCTTCTCCTTGACAGAACAGATTTCAGTGAGTCTCTTCTTCTTCAGAGATCTTAAAACACTATTAGGTAGGTATACAATACAACCTCCATCAATTAGTTACCTTCCCTGTTCACAATGACATTCACGTCAGATTTAACTAAATTAACACAAACAAACAGTCAACACACTGCAGTCTACTCGTATTAATTTAATTGCTTATCAATTCCCATTAATTAGGGCAGCGTGAGTTCTATTAGCACTTAGCAGACATCCTCACAGTTACCTTGAAATATTAGTACAGTTTCATTATCATGTGTGAGTCAGAGATCGGAACTATGTTCAATTGTGTAGAAAACTGGGATGGCGAAAATCTGTATTTTGTTAAAAAATAAAGTGCAATAATTATGTTTTCTTCAAAGTTGTTGAGTTGTATGTAACGCGTAATTGTTTTGTAGAAAACAATTACGCGTTATTGTAGAAAACAATAACGCGTAATTGTAGAAAAAAATACTGATATAATAATAATACTGCCGGATTTGCAATCGGTAAATATTATTTTAACATTGTCTAGTTCAAACCATTGAAAGTTCCTACTTTTATATTTGTAAATAATAATGTTGTTTTGTGTTGATTATTATTGTGACATACACTTTTGAAAGAATTTTGAAAGAAAAATGTTTACTATTTTATTTCTCCTATTTTGTATGTTTCCTTTTTTTTAAGAGTTAAAGCGTTCCAATTGAACTAAGAGATACCATGGCGATCCTAGTAATAAAATTATCTTTTTCTTATACTTTTGGTAATTTTAACATAAATTTAAATCTGTTTAAATCAGCCAACCCTGACAGAAAGTAAGGGTCCAATTAAGTAGGTTCCTACGCATTCAAGTTGGTGGGGTATAGACATGTAGAATTTGACTTTGACTTTGGTATGTGAATGGGTGGAGTGTGAAATGAGTACTGTATGGAAAAACCTTTTGTACGCGTTGGCAGCCATATTATAAGTTTAGGTGCGGACGGCAAGCGTCGACCATCGAGAGCTTCTCACATGTTACACTATTGAAGTGAAATGACTTAGCATTTTATTGGTAGTTGGAGACCAAACCAATTTGCGGAAAAGTTTTGTAAAAATGAGAGCCAGTTAAAACCTGCCAGGCTAAAACGCATAGGTATATAGTATCCTAATTAATATTGTAAATGCGAAAGTAGGTTTCATTGTCACGCTTTCACAACAAAACGGCTAAACAGAATTGGAATAAATATGGCAAACAGATAGACCATGACCTAAGTAAGGATATAGGCAATTTTTCATCCTGGATCGCAGACGAAATTGCGGGCAACAGCTGGTAGTCACTAAATCCCATTATTTTTTGTCGTAGACACGGCCGTGACGTAATACATACGGTTTTTTGGAGAGCTAACAGCCATTTGAATCAATTTTGTCTGCACGATAATAGAACACGCGCCTTCTACCCCTTAACAATACTATCGATGTACTGTGTGGCGTGCCAATAGCTGTTATTACTAGCCAGATTCAATTCTAAAGCTTTCAGTGTACAAGTATATAAGTACAACAGCTGCCTTTATCGAACTGAGGAGATGCCTACCTATGTTTCACAAAATACACCAATACATTGGTCGATTTGAAAACTTCTCCTGCCATACGACATCGTTTCCATTACCACTACAATTCACGGTTTGTACTATGAATTACAATACAATTCACGGTACAAGGGGTGGAGATTAAGACAATAGGAGCAGTTACAGAGCTGACCCTATTTTCAAAAGTGTGATTAACTGTACCAACATAGTGTATTGTAATTAGCAGAGAGGAGCCATGAGCTACAATTTTAAAGTTCATGCTAAAAATACCTCCTAAGTTTCATAAAAGACACCAGTAACATGGTCGATTTGATAACGTCTACTGCCATGCGTCGCCGTTTCAATTCACGGTACGGTACAAGTGGCGGAGATTAAGAAAATAGGAGCAGCTATAGAGCTGACCCTATTGTCTGAATTGTGATCCCCTAGTGTGTTGTAATAAGCAGAAACTAGCAATGAGTTATTCATTCATCCTAATAAGATATACGAGTAAGAAGCAGAAAGGGAGAGTGAAAGAGTTGGTGCTACTCATGTGATTAACTCAAGACAATGTTCGTGTTCTTTCTCCAGGATCAGCTTACCTACTGACAGGGTATATGAGTTCATATATTTGTTTTATTTTATTTTATTTGACGGTATAAGTCAATTGTTTTGTAATTTTCAATTATTATTGGCATGATCTACTCATTACAATGTTTTTTAATGAGCTGTATTGCAATATGTGGTTAGCTAGCGACCTCGACAATTGATAATATTATTCTTGCCTGAGCAACCGGCAGCAAGTTTGTCATGCTCCCTTAGATGTCACTGCTTGCGGTAGCGTCGGGGGTCGGGTTTCCTCCTTCCCTCAAATATGGCGAGGGGGGTAATGGCTGATCTTTGCGTTATGCTCGTGAACGGGTGCTGCTTGTGGTGACTGGTCGTCTTGCTGTCTATGGTTTTATTATTGTTACAGTAATTGTTCTGTTAATTTATTTTACTTTGATGGTCCTAGTTTATCATTTATTAATTTTATTTGTTTGTATAATAATTCCAGTATTGCATATGTAAGCTGCCATGTCCTTTAGGCCTGGAGGCTTTTATTTATGTATTAAGCTTTATTTACATTCAATTTTTTTTTTCTCTTTTTTTGGTATTGGCGTGGCTAGCTGAATTATGGCAATTAATTTAATGTTTTGGTAATTACTTACAATTGTTTAGAATCGAGTTCTTCTAACCGAACAGACAGCTGTGCTGCTGGGGAGTTTGTTGCACCACTTCTTCTTCCCAGCTAAAGCACTAGGAAGTGGTGAAGGGCGGGCGTTTTGGGGGACTGTCTTATGTAATTTTGACGTTCGAAATGTGCTGATTCTCAGCCTAATTTGAATAAATGACTTTTGATTTTGATTTTGATCATCTTGGTAAACCCCTATGGTTGCTTCTTTCGGCACCATCAGCAAAATGGGGGAATATGATCGACCTAGCCGCAGCCAAAACTCTTCAGTTTCAAAAACCGAATTTTGTGAAACATTTCCATTATTCATTTCCATCCTATCCCCGCAATTCCATAGACTGCACGTAGATGCGACTGATAGCCACCACAGCTGGGACTTTTTAGGGCTACTTTTTTGTCGATGGCGATCTAGCTGAGGTAGTTGGTTTAGTATCGACATAAACTATTCGATTTAAGCCGGCTATGGCCCACTATTTGTCCGATAACAAAGTTACAGCTCAATGGGCTCGCACGAATTTCGTGTAGCTCAGTTTCCGAAGTAGGTACTAAAGTAACGAGGGTACAAATACGTCATGTTCATAAACTCGCGCTGGTTTCTGTATATGGCGTTACATGTTTATAGGTGCCTGTTTTAAGCTAACAAAATTGCTATTTTCAAATAGTAACGAGACCATAGCTGTTATTTATTGAATTATTGGAATATTTTAAAGAGCACGGTTTGTTTCACTGTGATTATACACGCCTTGCAACTTGATATGGGCACAGAAAAGCAGTTACTTTTCAATAAAATCTTATAGATTGATATCGATTTAGACTTCGCCCAAAATAATTTGAGCTCGTAAAGTATAAAGTCCGAGAAGTTCCTGCACAAAGATTACTTACGAACTTTCTAGGCTCAGTCTTTGTCTCTAACATCTGATACTTCTCCGCCTGATCGACCTAAGCTGCAAGCGTATAAACCTAGCTTTAATACATTCTATATTTTAACATTTTTATATAAACGATTTAAGTTTTCTGAATCAAAGTCAAAGTTAAAACATTTATTTCCAATAGGTACTTGAAAAGGCACCTAATAGACCTTAACTAGAGAGTCACGAACCCTACTAATCTCGATACAAAAATATAAGCACAAGATCAAAGAGTCAAAACTCAAAATAATATAAGCACAAGATCAAAGAGTCAACTCACAATTAGCAAGCAAAACATCACCCCTATAATAATGATCATTTACCGAAAATTGTGAAAGAACGGTGAAGCGGCTCTCAAAACTGTGAAGAAAAACATCGTGAGGAAACCGGCATATCTTAGAACCAAACATTCTAAAACATGTGACATTGACCAACCCGCACTGGGCCCGCGTGGTGGATTACGGCACACTCAACTCAACTTAGCTGCACCGGACAGTTTGATAATTGCCTTAACCTAACCTTTCCTAGTCTCATCGCAGTGCCTCGGATCACGACTGATGTTTAAGTAGTTAATAAATAGGCCTACTTACGTTCAAGAACGCTTATAAAAGATAACAAATTAACAGACGAAGAAAGAATAATAGTCAACGGGGATAAGATTGCTATGCAATAAGACGTTTAAGGGGACAAACTGTCACTTGTCACGGTGATAAAACGAAGACTGAAAAATAGTATATGGATGACTTTCCAAACGGGGTAAATGTGAAAGTTGATCATTTTCTCTTGAACACTTCGAAGGCCTTTGACAAATGAGGCCTTGTTCTTCTTACTCCTTATGTAATCCTAATATTTAAAAATCTATATTTTCTCCGGCATTTTTTGCCTTAAACCCTATTTGATAAATTGGATTCGTAATACTTTCGACAGCGTTATTAATTTTTTTCGGAGTGGCCTTTGGCTACCAAAAAGCGCGATTAAGCATTTGAATATAAGAGATTGCTTTTAGCTGCTTTCGACGACCAATTATTTTTATTTTTGAGCGAATCCTTTTCTTGCCTTAGAATTAGGTCACGGCAGAGATATAATCAGGAGCAAACTGATAAGAGTAATAGAAAAAAAATGATGTGAAGATAAAAAAGTAATTAAGCGAAAAAACTCAGCCCTCCACAAAAATTATTGGTGTTAGTGAAAGGATTAAGTCTAATTTTGATCTTCGTTGGCGTACTGTAGTGTAGGCAAAAACCACTGGACTTTTGGAACTTAGAGTAATTACCATGCTTTTGCTTTCAGAAAAGGTATACCATTTCAGCTGGCAAGCTCTACAAGGGTTACTGAATGCCCGGTATACCTAATAAACAGTCATCTGTTGCCATCATATTAATCAACAGTTAATCAAGCGTTTGAGTAAGAAAAACTATTAATTATAGTTTAAAAAGCTGCTTATTCCAAGAAAGTAGTTAAACATTATGATAGGCACACTTAGTTTTACAGTAACCATGACATTAGAAAAATAAAACATCAAGTGCTACAGTGTTTTGTATTTGAGAAAATCTGGGGCTGTAGGTAATATAGCTTAAAGCGGCGTAATAATGCTTTTACACATTTCATGAACCTCCCAAATTCTTACGTTACCTATTTCGATTGTTAAATTAGGTAAAGTTACTTTGGAGCGAACCAAATTTTGTTCCGATTAAATTGGGAGCGCAATGTCAGACAGTTCCAGATTTCCCCCGAGAATGTTTGCGCTTCATTGCTGAATGCCGACAGATTCTTGTGCTTTCTTTTTAGTATCCAAACACTTTGGGTACCGTTTGAGCACAAGATTCCTTTTTGAAGTAGAAATGGATTGGTAATAGTATTAAGCGGAAGGTACTTAGGCATATACAATTAATTAAACATATAACCGTATTATTCATAATAAAGCCATACGCATTATAAACATATTTTAGTTGTCGAACTGTTTGCTCATTTCTGTCAAACTTTATTTTAACTTGACAGAACGGGAAAAAACAGTTTGATGGCTAAAATATTTACAAAGCGAATGGCTTTATTATGAATAAGACTGTAAGTCTATAAATATTCTCTGAAAAGTTTTGAGTTAACTAAATTGTATTCAAGATTGGTATAAGGACCTAATCAATCACACGAGCTGACTTCTTTCTTTTTTATCTTTTATTGTGATATAAAAGAAAGATACCAGAAGATAAGTTATTTTATACCTTAAACAGAGTGCACATTAAGTTAAATTACCGTAATTTTATAAGTACATTAAATATAGCCATAACTTCGTATTCTGTTTATTTATACACCATGACTTTTTTACAGAAACATTTTTATGTACCCTTTTTTTTTTTTTTTGTGTGGAAATCATCAAATGACTTGTCCCGCTCTGGGTGGAGCGCGGGAGGGCGTGTCAGACTTTTACTGACTTAAACCCAACCGTGTTCCTTCACTTGACTGTGCCAGGGCCACGAATTACCCGCGACCCTGAGGCGTCGGCCCTATCGGACCCCGTCATTTTGTGCAGACATCTCTTTGAGGCGCGCGTGGAACATGACGCGCCGTCGACCCGGGCCTGGGCCCTACCGGACGGCGAGCTACCCGTTGCTCGCCGTCCGCAAGCCCGCGCCTACGGTGGCCGGGAATCTGCAGGCGACTCCCGACGCCCAGGGCGTCTCCTGCGGCGACTAGGGGCGCGAGGGCGCAAGGCTCTCTCTCACGCGCTCCGCCTCCTCCTTCGCGAGCATTACTGCTTCGCAAAAGGAGGTTACGGCTTTCCATTCTCTCTCGCTCCGTACCATGGCCTGGACCAGGGCCGGACGCGAGTGATCGCCGCCGCCGATCGCCTCCGCGAGGACACTGCGGTGCTCCGCCCAAGCTGAGCAGACCTCCACCGTATGCTCCACCGTGTCCTCCGGGCGATCCACACAATGGTGACTACCGGGCGTTTCCTCCCGCCTTATACGAAACAGGAATCTCCCGAAACAACCGTGTCCGGTGAGGACCTGTGTCAGGCACAAGGTGAGGAGCCGTGGCGCCTCTCCAACCACTCCTCAAAGAGAGGATTTACCGCCGCTATTGTGGCGTGCCCAGCACTGGGTTGCGATAATCGCACCCTCCATGTCGCCATGAGATCCCGCCGGAGCTCTGTCTGCGGTACCGTGATTTCTCGCGGCAGCGGAGTTACACCCCGGCGTTTTGCCTCCTCGGGCCACTCCCATACGTGCGCGAGGGCTTTTGCCTCCAGATCCCATGGCGGCAATCCGGAAAGGAGGCTCGCCGCCTCGCAGGAGACTGTGTGGTATCCCCGGACCAGCCGGAGGGCCATGACCCTTTGGGACGCGTTCAACCGGTGGGCTGGTAGGCGCCTCAAAGAACGCGCCCACACCGGTGCCCCGTAAAGGGTCATGGACCGCACGACCCCCGCGTAGAGCCTCCGGTAGGAGGCGTTTGGACCCCCCAGATTGGGCAGGAGCCGCCTCAAGGCAGCCCCAGCCTGCTCCAGTCTGGGAGCCAAACGTCGGAAATGCTCCACGAAGTTCCACCGGCTGTCTAGGACGAGTCCCAGGTACTTCATCGTCGTTTCGACGCCGATGTGAACCCCTCCTGCCGTTATCTGGGAACCCGACTGTGGCGCGTTCCGAGGACCATGAAAACACATGGTCTCGGACTTGTGCAGGGCCACTTCGAGTCCCAACTGCCGGATCCTCTCGACGATTGTCGCAACCCCGAGTGTCGCTAGCTCGGCTGCCGCCTGGTGCGACCTCCCCTGAGCCAGGACCAGCGTGTCGTCAGCTTAGCATTTTTATGTACCCTAACGATTGAAATTTATGAACTACACGGTAGTTTTATGTAGGCTTATGTCAGATTGTACGCATCGTCAATATGTCGATAGTAACTCGGACAGGGTTAACGCTGTTTAAAATTTTATATCCGATCTCCTGTGATGAATATTCAGTTTAAAATGCTGTTAAGCTTGCAAAAACACGCGTTTGTTGATTTGAATAAATTAAGTTTTTAGTCGATTTTTTTATTAAATGTTTGATGAAGTCTTTTGGTAAAAAATATTAAAAAAAAGTCTTCTGAATTTCTTTTTTTTCCAATCACAATTATTTTTCAGGAGATTTTTGTTGGGAACGTTAACAAAACGAAAAATTTCGTGCCGGTTGGAAAATGAAATATTGCGTGCAGAGTTCTCTCGACAATAATTCAACATTTGCAGATAAAAATATCGAGCTCTATGCATGACCACGAGTGTGGAAATAAATTGGACTGTATCCCCTCTTAAATTGGGACTGTTTTGTCTCCATAAACTAAAACTACGTTGCAAGTTTAGGTATAAGGTAGAAAAGAGTGGTCGATAATGAGGGAATTACCGCAAGTTTTCGCTGATAGATAACAGGAAATTCGCTTGTTCCCTCCGCAGTAGATATTCGAACCGATTGTTTTGAGTGCAGTATTCTTTAGACGGGTTGACGTCAAATAAATTACGAGAAAAACTGTTTGAAAAAACGTCAAAAGAATTTTTGATAGTTTTTCCGTACTAAAAGTCAGAAGTCAATTATAATCCACAGATAAAAGATATCTGAATTTGGTAAAATCAACCCAAAGTTAAATTGTTATGAAACAAACGACAGAATACATTATTTTAGTACAAAATGGTAGTTTAAGGAAAATGCATATTTTCGCTGTAAGAGTGCTGCAAGGTACTACATAACATAATATTGTGTAGGCGACCCCGCGGACGGCACGCGATTATTTGATACACTTTGTTTATTGAATCTTAAGTTTGTGCTATTTATTTATTTTTGGCTAAAAGGTATTCGAATATTTCGTTTATTTAATTATTTGTTTAGGTGACAGTGAACAAACAAATAATGTGCTTAATCAAAAAGACAAGTTACGGAATATAGAACGTATAATATATGGAACGGACTTTTAATAATACGTCAGCGTATACTGGTTTTGTTACCAGTGCTGTCTACCGTACAATAGTTTACTGTGTTTTCTAAAAATAAACGCTTTTTAAAAACTAGCTTTTAGTGAACTCAAACGTACAAAATAAAATTTAACCAAACATATTACTTTAATATTTTCATAGCTTGAGTATTGCACGTCCTTCTTAAACTTAGTTAATAAAAACAATAACAAAATAAAAGGACTGGTATGTATGCCATTTATACACAGCGTTCACCACAAAAAAACATCGTAATTAACTACACTACACAAGATTATCCTCAAGCTTTTGACAAGAAAACAATGTACTTTTACATCATAAAAAAAAAATTGTCTTCGAAACAGAATCAACGTGTAACATTTCAACTCCGCAGCATATGAGGAAGTGGTTTTCAATTCAGCTTGCAAGATTTGACCAATTCATACTAACTAACAAGGTAAGTGTTATTAAATAAAAGCTTGTAAAAACATTTCATTTTACACAAAACCTACATGGGCACTTTTGAAACGTCAGAAGCTAGGTGCACGGTTCCAGTTGGTCGCTTCATACGGAGAAGAGACGACAAGAAACTCCACGGTTACTCTTTTAAAAATAATGGGTCTGCACAATGCTTTCAGTTTACAGTGTTAATAGGTATGTTAGGACAGTGTAGGCCTGTCAACAATACCAGGTAGTTAGGAAATGGGCATCACATCAAAACACCAAAGCCTAAGGCTTGAAATGAATTAATCGCATACAGGCAAGTAGCGGTAACTCTTCATTAACGGTATTGTACCGCCGCCGCCGAGAGCCTCTTTAAACTTACCGCGCTCTCAAATTGTCAATGCTGCATGATTAATTAATTGCAACGATAGAACGTGTTGTTTCATTAAACCATTGTTTCATATTAACAACTGAAGAACAACTGTTGTTTGTGATTAAAGAACTCTCATTATAGTTCGATTTGAATTCCTTATTTTATTTATTAGTTAATTTTTCATGCATTTAGAAAAGAAGATACCTTCAAAATGGTTGAGCTGAATGGAGTTAATCCATGCGTCATGTTCGTGAACGGGCGCCGTCAGTAGGGACTGATCACCTCTTAGCTGTCACGGCTTATTTTAATTTAATATAATATTTGAATTGTTTTAATCTTTTAATTACGGACGCTTTTAACGTTCTGCATCGTTCTTACATGCATTATTTCAAGATGAATTTTTTCACCAATATTTTGTAAACATATTATGATTTAAAAGAGTGTCCGTGAAGTTTAAGACCGACCGACCTTAACAATTCAAAAGTGACTGTAATTGGTTTATTTGAAATAAATCCTATGAGTTTGAATTTGAAGCATCAAGTCCCTATATATATATTAATAATAATAATAATAAGTCATTTAATTCAGGCAACAAAGACCCATAACATAAATTACAGCCTAACATACATAATTATAAATAAAAAATATAAAAAAACTATTATAATTAATGAAGCTTTTGCTCAAGGATTCGCCCGCGTGGTCGAAGGTAATTATCCAACTGGAACGTACTACTTACCCTGATAAAAAGTATCAAACGTGCTAACCTAGGTCATAGTGTAGGTCTACCCGAGTACCAAATGTCTTCAAAATCTGTTTTGTCGTTAAGGCTTGAAAAGGTTACAGACGGTCAGACAGACAGATTAGCATGAGAGAGAGCATGTATAACAAAGAAGATAATAACAATTCTTATCTAAGCTTAAACTATTCACAAACTAAAATATGGCGTCGAAAAATTCATCCGAATCGCTGTCGACTGGTAATGTACCCAGGAGACTGGCGGCATTGCCACGTTGTATGGCAATGCCTAGCCTCTGTCGAGTCACGGGAAGTAAGAACCAGCCGTTTCGAGATTTCCTTTAAGAGACCATGAGAACTCGGACCGTGAGGTTCAACCCCAAAACGGCTCGAAAATATAATTACCAATAAGGTATAACATTCACACTTACGCCGCTTGAAAATAAGGTTGAGGTTTTCCGAAGTCGCAGCAGCAGCGCCAGCACAACACACCGCATTTATAATATTTTAATTTATTATTAAATCTCTGGTAGTCTGGGTTTGTGCCCGTTTGATGGCAATAGGCTCGCCCCCTAATACATGGGACTTAAACCTAGCTGGCGAAATGTGGGTGTAATATGTAGGTACACCTCCGCCTAACCCTTCTGGGATTTGCGTGATGTTATGTTATTAAAAAAATATGATTTTTATTCAATTTGTTGATTCTTTTTAATACTTAAGTCCTTCCCATAAAGAGTTTGTTTGGAGTGGTCTTTGATTTCAACAAGATGGCATTGAATCTGAATATCAGTATTTTATCTAAATAGGTTAATATTAACCCTTAACCACTTACCACCGGTCTCTCAGACACCGTTGAAGTAATTTTTGTTAATATTTCGGCGTGAGCGCATCATTCAGTTGTACCTTTCCCCCGCTCTCATCAGTACCGCGCGAGTCGCCGACGACATCATAGGTGCCGCGTTTATCCACGGTAAGGTCCCAAACATCGTCAGCGGTCTGTGAGACCGGTGGTTTGTGGTTACGTTTTTATTTCTATAGATTACTCGACGTATCAACCTCGAATGCTAATAAGCTTATCAACCCAAGCACAGAAGAAAGAAACCCGATTGCACTTTATCAAAAAGCTGGCAGAACAACTCACTAGACTATTATATGGAGCGCAGAGAAGAAAAAAAAACATCTTCAACGGGATATCAAAATTGCTCTCCTCGGATCCTGCAATTCAATGAAGCGGACACTCCAGCAGTTGCAGGTGGAAGCTCTGATAAGCTGGAAATACGTAATACTTGGTCCACTTGTGATACAAAGAAAAAATGCAAGACGCAGTACCTGTGTTTCGAATGTAAAGCCCCTTGTTTGTTTGGCATCTCGCAGGTCAACCTATGAGGTTGTCGTCTGCTTAAGCGGACTTGCCTGTGGTTGCCCTAATAAATCAAGGCCTTCAGCCAGGACTTAAACTTAAATACTAACTAAAACTAAGCGACAACGCTAAGGGCACCCCCTGTGGGGTACGAACCTCGGCTTAGGGCGTCGCTGGAAGAGGGTAGCAAATGACTAGCTGGATCAGGATTGATATTATTTTGGGACGAATTTAAAGCTACAGGCTCAGCGGCGCGGGCTGGCTTGAGCAAGGGTCGGGAGGGGCGTGGATTTGGGCGAGGACGGTAGGACGTCGATCGGGTTTTGGGCTTATGTAGCGTGCTGGTGGACTTACTACTCTCCTGGAGGAGGGTAGTGGCGTCGTCGGGGGCGATTCAAGTATGCCTCGGTCGGCGAATACTGCTAATGCGAGAGGGAGTGTAGCGGGCGGCCGCTGTAATCTGGGGGTTAGAATGTTTGATGCCACAGTCGAAGAAACGCTTTGAAAAGCGATTCATGAACTGTTTAATGGTTGGCATTTTAAGGTCGACGTGAAGATCTATGTTTCGGACATAGTAAAGGGCACCTGTAACCCTTCTCAGGAAATGGTTTTGGAGGGTCTGCATTTTATGGAGATGACGTGGGTGAGCGTGAGCAAATACAACGCAGGCATAGGTCATGATGGGACGAATGACTGCGGTATAAATGCGGAGCTTGCATTTAAGGGACAGTTTACTACGCGCTGTCAGTACAAAGTGGAGCCTGCTAAGAGCGAAGGAGGCGCGCGCGCGAACCGCCTTAATATGAGCCTTAAAGGTAAGGTTTTCATCGAGGATCACGCCTAGGTATTTGGCTTGCTTCTCCCAGGGGATCGGCTTACCGTACATAGTGATCGGGCTGGGAAGTGGGGGAGGGAGTCGACGACGTCTCGAGAAGAGTACCGCCTGACTCTTATCGGGGTTGACCTCGATTCTCCATTTCCGGAACCAAGCGCCTAAGACGTTTGCGGAGGTTTGGAGAGTACGAGCTATAGCGTTGGGACAGTGACCGGTATAGTAAACGGCAGTGTCGTCGGCGAAGAGAGCCAACTGAGCCTTTTTACTTTTTGCTCAACCCGGTGCTTAGTGTGGCACAAATTAATTAGTTTGTGCCTCACCATGTCATTACGTCATTAGGTTTGTGCACCACAAGCAATTAGCGAGAGTGGTTCAGTGGGAGGAATGTGGCACCTACAGATGATGAATAATCATAGATTTCGATTTTGTCTCACCTTCATCTTAGCGTGAATTATGCTAATGAAACTGAACGTGATCATCACATAAACTACGTTTAAAAGCAGTTAGTGTCATTTTCTATGGAATATTGACACTGACAGCTACTGCACGCGTTTTAGATGTGCTGAACGCTCTTCAGTTTCATTGGTGAAATCGGTACTTAGTGTTAATAATGAGGTACATTATTTAGTATTAATATTAGATGGTATTTTTGTGTCTAGTTCTTATCATTGGAATCTTTCCAAATGTGGTCTATTTATAACTCATCAGGGTTATTAGGATATTTTAGTTTGGATAAGTTTTTACTGCTTTTGTTTTCAATCAAGTACTTCTATGTACAGAATTGTATTGAAATATTGAAAATAAACTGCAAAAAGTAGTTTTCAGTGCTCGACAATGTACAATAATAATAGCTCAAAGTATTAGAGCAGAAACCAAGGTCATCAATTTCAAGTAAACACAAAAAACTTCACTTCATCGCTGAAAACGACCTTTCTGTGGCGTTTTTTCTGTGGTAGCGACGAATTTTGTATGATTGGATCAAAAACGTCACGAGGGGGCGTTGGGCCCTCATCTTTGGCGAGACCCAGAATTTACCTTCTTTCATTCATTTGAATATTTATTGAAGAATTTACATCTAGCTGATACAGGTACGTGATTGGACAGAACATTTGTAACGGAACAACTCTATGGAGTAACTCGTTGGTCTAATGGTTGTTGGCTCGTTAGCGCGACTTCTGAACGTAATAATTAGATTTTTGAGTTTTGGATTTTTATCAGGAATTTGCTAGTAGCAGCCGCCCAGACTCTGGAATTGGTCATGGCCGTAGAATGCCCTCCTTGTACCATGGAACTTGAACAAAACTCATCCCCTTTTGTAATTATGAGACTTAAACCTGGTGAAATGTGGGTAAACTATTGGTACACCTCTGCCTAATCCTTAAGGAACTGTCGTGATGTTATTTGTGTGTTCAACATAACTGACGAAACGTGGGAGTACCGAGCTTAAACCCACTGGGGAATCAGGAATGAAATTATTCAGAAAATAACCAGAGTTACCTACATAACTTGCAGAGTAAGCAAACTGACGTGCCAGTGGGCTGGACATGTTCGTGGTAAGACTGATGGCCAGTGGAGCAGACGAGTCCTGGAGTGGAGATCGCGCATCGTGTGGGAGGCCCAGCAGCTAGATGGACCGACGACCTCAAAAAGGTGGCCAGGACAGACTGGATGCGGAAGGCAGAGGACCGGGTGCTGTGGCGCATCCTGGGAGAGGCCTATGTCCGGTGACCTGCGATAGGCTGCGTTGATTGAAACATAACTGCACGCGTAGCATTAGTACCAAAGAAACTAGTTTAATAGACTAAATGACAGATACACAAAATAAATCTCTCTGGGTGACAAAACTTGGTTATGCGTGCTGACGAAATATTGGAGTACCTAGCATTCACCTCAACCTTACCCACGTTCATCGATTCATGTACCGTGAATGTACCTGTTAATTGAATTATGACTGTTTACACGATCAGCGTGCACTCGGCTTTATCCCCTGAGTTATAGTTGTCAGGGTATTAACGTATTACTTCGAGTTACTATGGGTCAACAAACATGTTTATAGTAGGGTGACTATATCATTTATTTAACCATTTATGTACACACATATAACAGACAAGAAGAATTAAGAGAACAGAAAAGTACGTACAAAGGTAATGCTTATTTCTAAAGAAATCTC
Organism: Dasypolia templi; assembly: GCA_963555695.1. NCBI lineage: Eukaryota > Metazoa > Arthropoda > Insecta > Lepidoptera > Noctuidae > Dasypolia > Dasypolia templi. Next base: position 23,460,930 of record OY743143.1, on the reverse strand, counting down.
TTCCAGCATACCTGCAGTAGGAGAGTATATGATAGATGTAGACAACGCGTGTAAGAATAAAAGAGAAAACAAAATACATAAAAACGAAACAATTCACTAATATAAAAATATGCATGCAATGTCAAAATATACTTACATACATACATACTTCTAAATTAATAACACCAAATATGTATATAAATATAAAGTGATAAAAATAAATACATATTCATATAGTATACAAATGCAACTATGACACAGTGGAAAGATAGTGTTCTTTCACTCTCCTCTTAAACACCACAACAGTTTGACAGTTCCTAATGTCAGGCGGAAGTGAATTCCACAACCGAACCGCGTGTACAGAAAAAGAATAGGAGTAGAAGTCAGTTGAGTGGGGAGGGGTTTTTAGGAGATTTCTAAGGTGCGACCAGCCAGGCGCATCAAAAGGACGGGCGTAGGAGAAGCGTCCCCGCAGATAGGATTAATGAAGGCTCTGAGGTAAATGTGCTGATAGGAACTTCGAAATCAATCCTGAGATTGAGTTTAGGGGAAGGTAGGGTCTTAATAGCAAACCCGTGACATATCTGGAACCTTTCATGTAAAGTATGATCAAGGGATAAAATTACCTTCTCCACCTCTGGCCCATTTCATATTTTTATGTATACTCGTATAAATAAGCGTGAACAGAACATGTACAGTGAACAGTGGCATCTTTATAAAATCTGGTGCCGTAACTTAGTATCAATGCGATACAAAAGTAGAAAATATGCGAATGCAAAAGAAACACTAATTGTAACCGATTGGTATGTTAATTAACTAAATCGAGAGATTTTTAAGATAATTATCAATAAACATAAAAATTATTACAAATAGTCGATTTTTCTACTTTTGTATCACTTTAATGTTAAATAGCGTCAACAGATTTATAGTAATCGAAAGATATATAAGCACATTACTCATGCGTAAAGTTGCTTGTGTATTTAAATTCACAAGTGGTGAAGATGGTCAAATAGATCGATGTACACTGGAAAATAGTACCTATATACAATTGTATCAACATTAATGACTGACTAGGCTAACCTTTGCATCACAGTATGACATTTTCCCCTAAAGCCCGTTCTGAATATTTTTGAAGCAATACCTACAGCTTTATACAGGTTGGTGTGGACATCGACGCGCCCCCTAGCGTAGTAATGTTACGTCGGTAAAAATAACCGACGAAAAATTTTTACGCAAGGGGGTTCAGAATAATGTACTGAATCCATGGTAATAGTTTGCGCATGGGTGTCCCTGTCACTCTGAAATCATCAAAGGACTTCTCCCCAAAGCGAAATGTTATGAGTTTGGTTGAATCGTAAGCCACCACTCCTAGAAACAAATAGTGATCAAATAAATGACTTGGAAATAATTTTTCCGAAAGTATTAGATATATAATTTGGAACTTATTTTTTAAGGTAACTTTAATGGTTTGATGGCTTTATTAGTTTGGTTTTCTAATCTAAAGTATGGTTTCTCTCTTTGTTACAGAACAATTAAAGTGTTTTCATAAACTGTTTTTTACATCCGTAAGTCGTCCTTCGAAACCTTGGGTCTAGTTGAAAACCAGCGTCAGACACGTGAGGCACACAACACTATTTTCTTTTGTTTTTTTGTTCGTGTAAATATTATGTGCTTGCTGAAACTGGGTCAAATAAACTTATTTCTTTCGGCTTTTCTTGAACTTTTCTAGCAGCATAAGCATAGCATTATCAGCCTTTAATGTTTCCACTGCTAGGACACAGGCCTCCCCTCTATGAGAGAGAGTGGGCCGTAATCCAACACGCGGCTGGGCCCGGCTAATTCCCTAACAATTAACTTGAATTAAATATGAAAATTAAAAACGGAAGGCACCACAAAACGAAGTTCTCAAAATTGTAATAAAGAGGGAGAAATGGTCTAATCACCCTAAACGGCGGAGGCTTAATTTTTATAAACTTTAGCAAATGAAAATTTCGCACAAATAATATAATAATAATAACGTTTATTTGGACTCAATTAAAATATAGCCTAATACAGTTTCATTATTAAGAGCTAGGATACAGAGTAAGCTATGATAATATAATTATAATAAGATATAATGTAAGTGAGTAGACGGCTACAACTATATGAACTCCTGAATTCCAAACTAGGTAAAAACCTGTATCTTGAAAATCAGTGCCCTTCCGTGGTGAACTAGGTGTAACAACTTACAAAATTACATAAATGACAATTTAATAGTAAAATAACTTTTAACAATAAAATAACTTATTCTAGACTATAAAAGGAGGTACATAAGTGAACTTGACGGGTGAGTGGTGTAAGTGAATGTATGTGGTGTGGGTGTAGGAATGAATATGAGTGTTGTGTGTAGTGTAGATATAGCTATGGTGTGAAAGTGTATGCCATGAGTAGGTGTGCTTTCGGTATGTTAATTCTATTTTAAAATATTCAGTGTTTTTTCCGTATTGGTATAATCAAGGCTTAGGAGCCATTTAGTGACCACTATTTTACATTGTTGTTTAGTTAAAGGATATATTTTTAGGATATGATTGACTTTGTTGTACAAATGGATACCTAAGAAGTTGAAAAATCTCTGAGCAAAATGAGTGTGGCATGCTTCACAAACGCAGACTGAATGTTTTCTACGTTTTTGTTGAATAGCTGTAGGATCATAAGTCAGTAAACCATGCTTTTTGAGGATAGTTTGAAGTATGAAAAGCTGTCTTACTGTTAAAACTTCGCAGGTTTTGTAAAGGTCGGTAGTGGAATGAAAGAATGGCAGGAACGCACTTACTTTAAGAAGTGCTCTTTGAGCACGCTCAAGTTTCAAAATTATTGTTTTACACGCACCGCCCCAGGAGGTTATACAGTAGACCAATAGTGACTGACATAAGGCGGAGTAAACAGTTTTAAGTACCTTAGGACTAGCTAAACGTCTGAGATTTTTAAAAATATATATCAATTTCCGAACCTTTGAAGAAACCAGGTCTATGTGGGGAGCAAAATTGAGTCTGCTATCAATTAGGACACCAAGGTACTTGATGGTGCTCGCTTGATCAAGCGAAGGACAGTTACAGGTTGTTAGACGACTACAAATATGGGAGTGGGCCAAAATGGATTCTGATCTGATATCAATCATTTGTGGGAGATTTCGGAGAGAAAACTTTATATATTTTGTTTTGTCAAAATTTAATGTTAAGAGGTTACATTTCAGCCACTGGTTTACGGCATCAAAACCACCCTGAGCATGTTGAAACGTGTTGCCCCATGAGCTACCTCTGAAAACAAGGGCTGTGTCGTCTGCAAAGGCAACTATCTTCCCATTTAAGAGTTCAAGGTCACAAAGGTCATTAACGTAAATGAGGAATAAAGTAGGTCCAAGGATACTACCTTGAGGAACACCGTATGTAATGGGAAGGTCATTACTTATCCAATCGCCAACTCTGACACATTGATATCTTTTACTAACGTAGTCTGTGAAGAGTTTAAGCTGTAACCCTCTAACGCCATACGCTCAAGTTTGACCAGCAACCTGGGGACAGAGACTGTGTCAAAGGCCTTAGACAAATCGAGAAAAATTGCCAGAACTTTATTTTTATTATCAATATTTTGAACAACAAAGTCAGTGACTTTATGAACTGCATCTCTAGTGTTTTTATTACATCTAAACCCGTATTGAGATGCAGAAAGTAGATTGTTCGTCTCCAAGTAGTTAATCAGTCTTTTATTCATAAGTTTCTCCAAAATCTTTGACAAAGTAGGCAATATTGAAATTGGTCTATAATTATTAACACAGTCCCTGTCACCAGACTTAAATACAGGTAAGATTTGTGAGATTTTGAAGGCTTGTGGGAAAGTTCCAGATGTAAATGCCAAGTTGCAAATAAAAGTTAGTGGGGAAACCAGTATAGATCTATAGCGGGATAGAAAATTTGCAGATAAATTGTCACGTCCAGGAGCACAGTTATGTTTTAGATTAAGAACTAGGTTGTTTATCTCATTTTCATCTGTTGCAAGCATTACGAAAGAATGAGGACAGCTAGGCTTAAGGGGTTCTGAAGAAACTGGCGCAGATTCATGCGATAAATGTTTTTCTGCAAGTGATTTTCCAACATTCGCAAAGAAAGCATTTATAGCGTCAACAGAACGTTGAGGGTTACTTGGCGATATCAATTCAGCAGCGACTTCCTTGGATTGAGAAGTGTGAGTGATTGTTTTAATGGCGTTCCATAGCTTTTTAGAATTGTTTCCTGCAAATATAATAAGCTGCAGTCCTTTTATAATTAGACGTCGTAAAAGAGATAGTTTGATTTATACGAATAAAATTATTACCGAGGGACTTTAGAAGGTTAGATTTAGGAGATAAAAACACAGGGAAGTCCGCTTAAGCAGACGACAACCGCATAGGTTGACCTGCGAGATGCCAAACAAACAAACAAACAAAAAGCTGGTCCCATATAAATTTGATTTACTTAGCGTGAACAGTTTTTGTGTTAGCTTCAATAATGCGTATGTTTCCCAGTTAGTAGGTACAAGTGGCTGATGTTCTAATAAGATCCTGTTACTGTAATATACATAGTAAAAAAAAGGTATTGCTTTTCGAATTTGTGAGGGGTAGATAACCACAACTAAAAAGTGAATAAAAATAACATTTTACAAAAAAACAACCCACTTCAAAAAAACACTACAAAGTATCGGTGGCTTAAAAGGAAAATACAAAACCAAAGACACGGACTTCCGAAATTAAAGTTATTTTGTACTTTGACGTATTTTTTTTTCAAAAATATTTGTTAAGGTATATAAGGTATACAAACACAGCCGAGTTACATATTAAAGACTCAAAAACTGCCTCGTATATCCACAGGCGACGTGGTAATATACACGAGTATGTACACAAGCGGTCTACAGTTGTCTACATAGTATGTAATAAATGAAGAATTTTGACTTGTTAGTTCCCATTACGGTTTGAGCTTACTCAAAATAACTCTACAACAACAACGTTCTAGCGTTTACCAAGAATTGCACGAAATTCATTTACGCCAGTGAGTCGGCAATATTACTTACCAAAAAAACAAGCAAAACACTTTTGTATTGACACGTTAATACACTTTTCTTGTCATAATTTTGTTTTTAATTTCCTAACAATAAATGATAAATGATTTTATTTCTGTAAATAAGTTTGTACAAACACTTTTACACGTCAATCATATTTTAAAAACTAGGCGAGATTGGCATTTCCTATCTGACTACTCTGAGAAGAAACGCCGAAACAAACTCAGAGGTCACAGTCTCTTTTAAAGTCCAGACATAATCTTGGTCAGGTCATGTGAAGACCATGTGGATTGATATCTGAAATGGTCTTTCGAGGAAAGAACCACACAGAATGAGTGGACCTGTCCACTGGCATTAGTGTTAATAATGAGGTACATTATTTAGTATTAATATTAGATGGTATTTTTGTGTCTAGTTCTTATCATTGGAATCTTTCCAAATGTGGTCTATTTATAACTCATCAGGGTTATTAGGATATTTTAGTTTGGATAAGTTTTTACTGCTTTTGTTTTCAATCAAGTACTTCTATGTACAGAATTGTATTGAAATATTGAAAATAAACTGCAAAAAGTAGTTTTCAGTGCTCGACAATGTACAATAATAATAGCTCAAAGTATTAGAGCAGAAACCAAGGTCATCAATTTCAAGTAAACACAAAAAACTTCACTTCATCGCTGAAAACGACCTTTCTGTGGCGTTTTTTCTGTGGTAGCGACGAATTTTGTATGATTGGATCAAAAACGTCACGAGGGGGCGTTGGGCCCTCATCTTTGGCGAGACCCAGAATTTACCTTCTTTCATTCATTTGAATATTTATTGAAGAATTTACATCTAGCTGATACAGGTACGTGATTGGACAGAACATTTGTAACGGAACAACTCTATGGAGTAACTCGTTGGTCTAATGGTTGTTGGCTCGTTAGCGCGACTTCTGAACGTAATAATTAGATTTTTGAGTTTTGGATTTTTATCAGGAATTTGCTAGTAGCAGCCGCCCAGACTCTGGAATTGGTCATGGCCGTAGAATGCCCTCCTTGTACCATGGAACTTGAACAAAACTCATCCCCTTTTGTAATTATGAGACTTAAACCTGGTGAAATGTGGGTAAACTATTGGTACACCTCTGCCTAATCCTTAAGGAACTGTCGTGATGTTATTTGTGTGTTCAACATAACTGACGAAACGTGGGAGTACCGAGCTTAAACCCACTGGGGAATCAGGAATGAAATTATTCAGAAAATAACCAGAGTTACCTACATAACTTGCAGAGTAAGCAAACTGACGTGCCAGTGGGCTGGACATGTTCGTGGTAAGACTGATGGCCAGTGGAGCAGACGAGTCCTGGAGTGGAGATCGCGCATCGTGTGGGAGGCCCAGCAGCTAGATGGACCGACGACCTCAAAAAGGTGGCCAGGACAGACTGGATGCGGAAGGCAGAGGACCGGGTGCTGTGGCGCATCCTGGGAGAGGCCTATGTCCGGTGACCTGCGATAGGCTGCGTTGATTGAAACATAACTGCACGCGTAGCATTAGTACCAAAGAAACTAGTTTAATAGACTAAATGACAGATACACAAAATAAATCTCTCTGGGTGACAAAACTTGGTTATGCGTGCTGACGAAATATTGGAGTACCTAGCATTCACCTCAACCTTACCCACGTTCATCGATTCATGTACCGTGAATGTACCTGTTAATTGAATTATGACTGTTTACACGATCAGCGTGCACTCGGCTTTATCCCCTGAGTTATAGTTGTCAGGGTATTAACGTATTACTTCGAGTTACTATGGGTCAACAAACATGTTTATAGTAGGGTGACTATATCATTTATTTAACCATTTATGTACACACATATAACAGACAAGAAGAATTAAGAGAACAGAAAAGTACGTACAAAGGTAATGCTTATTTCTAAAGAAATCTCTTCCAGCATACCTGCAGTAGGAGAGTATATGATAGATGTAGACAACGCGTGTAAGAATAAAAGAGAAAACAAAATACATAAAAACGAAACAATTCACTAATATAAAAATATGCATGCAATGTCAAAATATACTTACATACATACATACTTCTAAATTAATAACACCAAATATGTATATAAATATAAAGTGATAAAAATAAATACATATTCATATAGTATACAAATGCAACTATGACACAGTGGAAAGATAGTGTTCTTTCACTCTCCTCTTAAACACCACAACAGTTTGACAGTTCCTAATGTCAGGCGGAAGTGAATTCCACAACCGAACCGCGTGTACAGAAAAAGAATAGGAGTAGAAGTCAGTTGAGTGGGGAGGGGTTTTTAGGAGATTTCTAAGGTGCGACCAGCCAGGCGCATCAAAAGGACGGGCGTAGGAGAAGCGTCCCCGCAGATAGGATTAATGAAGGCTCTGAGGTAAATGTGCTGATAGGAACTTCGAAATCAATCCTGAGATTGAGTTTAGGGGAAGGTAGGGTCTTAATAGCAAACCCGTGACATATCTGGAACCTTTCATGTAAAGTATGATCAAGGGATAAAATTACCTTCTCCACCTCTGGCCCATTTCATATTTTTATGTATACTCGTATAAATAAGCGTGAACAGAACATGTACAGTGAACAGTGGCATCTTTATAAAATCTGGTGCCGTAACTTAGTATCAATGCGATACAAAAGTAGAAAATATGCGAATGCAAAAGAAACACTAATTGTAACCGATTGGTATGTTAATTAACTAAATCGAGAGATTTTTAAGATAATTATCAATAAACATAAAAATTATTACAAATAGTCGATTTTTCTACTTTTGTATCACTTTAATGTTAAATAGCGTCAACAGATTTATAGTAATCGAAAGATATATAAGCACATTACTCATGCGTAAAGTTGCTTGTGTATTTAAATTCACAAGTGGTGAAGATGGTCAAATAGATCGATGTACACTGGAAAATAGTACCTATATACAATTGTATCAACATTAATGACTGACTAGGCTAACCTTTGCATCACAGTATGACATTTTCCCCTAAAGCCCGTTCTGAATATTTTTGAAGCAATACCTACAGCTTTATACAGGTTGGTGTGGACATCGACGCGCCCCCTAGCGTAGTAATGTTACGTCGGTAAAAATAACCGACGAAAAATTTTTACGCAAGGGGGTTCAGAATAATGTACTGAATCCATGGTAATAGTTTGCGCATGGGTGTCCCTGTCACTCTGAAATCATCAAAGGACTTCTCCCCAAAGCGAAATGTTATGAGTTTGGTTGAATCGTAAGCCACCACTCCTAGAAACAAATAGTGATCAAATAAATGACTTGGAAATAATTTTTCCGAAAGTATTAGATATATAATTTGGAACTTATTTTTTAAGGTAACTTTAATGGTTTGATGGCTTTATTAGTTTGGTTTTCTAATCTAAAGTATGGTTTCTCTCTTTGTTACAGAACAATTAAAGTGTTTTCATAAACTGTTTTTTACATCCGTAAGTCGTCCTTCGAAACCTTGGGTCTAGTTGAAAACCAGCGTCAGACACGTGAGGCACACAACACTATTTTCTTTTGTTTTTTTGTTCGTGTAAATATTATGTGCTTGCTGAAACTGGGTCAAATAAACTTATTTCTTTCGGCTTTTCTTGAACTTTTCTAGCAGCATAAGCATAGCATTATCAGCCTTTAATGTTTCCACTGCTAGGACACAGGCCTCCCCTCTATGAGAGAGAGTGGGCCGTAATCCAACACGCGGCTGGGCCCGGCTAATTCCCTAACAATTAACTTGAATTAAATATGAAAATTAAAAACGGAAGGCACCACAAAACGAAGTTCTCAAAATTGTAATAAAGAGGGAGAAATGGTCTAATCACCCTAAACGGCGGAGGCTTAATTTTTATAAACTTTAGCAAATGAAAATTTCGCACAAATAATATAATAATAATAACGTTTATTTGGACTCAATTAAAATATAGCCTAATACAGTTTCATTATTAAGAGCTAGGATACAGAGTAAGCTATGATAATATAATTATAATAAGATATAATGTAAGTGAGTAGACGGCTACAACTATATGAACTCCTGAATTCCAAACTAGGTAAAAACCTGTATCTTGAAAATCAGTGCCCTTCCGTGGTGAACTAGGTGTAACAACTTACAAAATTACATAAATGACAATTTAATAGTAAAATAACTTTTAACAATAAAATAACTTATTCTAGACTATAAAAGGAGGTACATAAGTGAACTTGACGGGTGAGTGGTGTAAGTGAATGTATGTGGTGTGGGTGTAGGAATGAATATGAGTGTTGTGTGTAGTGTAGATATAGCTATGGTGTGAAAGTGTATGCCATGAGTAGGTGTGCTTTCGGTATGTTAATTCTATTTTAAAATATTCAGTGTTTTTTCCGTATTGGTATAATCAAGGCTTAGGAGCCATTTAGTGACCACTATTTTACATTGTTGTTTAGTTAAAGGATATATTTTTAGGATATGATTGACTTTGTTGTACAAATGGATACCTAAGAAGTTGAAAAATCTCTGAGCAAAATGAGTGTGGCATGCTTCACAAACGCAGACTGAATGTTTTCTACGTTTTTGTTGAATAGCTGTAGGATCATAAGTCAGTAAACCATGCTTTTTGAGGATAGTTTGAAGTATGAAAAGCTGTCTTACTGTTAAAACTTCGCAGGTTTTGTAAAGGTCGGTAGTGGAATGAAAGAATGGCAGGAACGCACTTACTTTAAGAAGTGCTCTTTGAGCACGCTCAAGTTTCAAAATTATTGTTTTACACGCACCGCCCCAGGAGGTTATACAGTAGACCAATAGTGACTGACATAAGGCGGAGTAAACAGTTTTAAGTACCTTAGGACTAGCTAAACGTCTGAGATTTTTAAAAATATATATCAATTTCCGAACCTTTGAAGAAACCAGGTCTATGTGGGGAGCAAAATTGAGTCTGCTATCAATTAGGACACCAAGGTACTTGATGGTGCTCGCTTGATCAAGCGAAGGACAGTTACAGGTTGTTAGACGACTACAAATATGGGAGTGGGCCAAAATGGATTCTGATCTGATATCAATCATTTGTGGGAGATTTCGGAGAGAAAACTTTATATATTTTGTTTTGTCAAAATTTAATGTTAAGAGGTTACATTTCAGCCACTGGTTTACGGCATCAAAACCACCCTGAGCATGTTGAAACGTGTTGCCCCATGAGCTACCTCTGAAAACAAGGGCTGTGTCGTCTGCAAAGGCAACTATCTTCCCATTTAAGAGTTCAAGGTCACAAAGGTCATTAACGTAAATGAGGAATAAAGTAGGTCCAAGGATACTACCTTGAGGAACACCGTATGTAATGGGAAGGTCATTACTTATCCAATCGCCAACTCTGACACATTGATATCTTTTACTAACGTAGTCTGTGAAGAGTTTAAGCTGTAACCCTCTAACGCCATACGCTCAAGTTTGACCAGCAACCTGGGGACAGAGACTGTGTCAAAGGCCTTAGACAAATCGAGAAAAATTGCCAGAACTTTATTTTTATTATCAATATTTTGAACAACAAAGTCAGTGACTTTATGAACTGCATCTCTAGTGTTTTTATTACATCTAAACCCGTATTGAGATGCAGAAAGTAGATTGTTCGTCTCCAAGTAGTTAATCAGTCTTTTATTCATAAGTTTCTCCAAAATCTTTGACAAAGTAGGCAATATTGAAATTGGTCTATAATTATTAACACAGTCCCTGTCACCAGACTTAAATACAGGTAAGATTTGTGAGATTTTGAAGGCTTGTGGGAAAGTTCCAGATGTAAATGCCAAGTTGCAAATAAAAGTTAGTGGGGAAACCAGTATAGATCTATAGCGGGATAGAAAATTTGCAGATAAATTGTCACGTCCAGGAGCACAGTTATGTTTTAGATTAAGAACTAGGTTGTTTATCTCATTTTCATCTGTTGCAAGCATTACGAAAGAATGAGGACAGCTAGGCTTAAGGGGTTCTGAAGAAACTGGCGCAGATTCATGCGATAAATGTTTTTCTGCAAGTGATTTTCCAACATTCGCAAAGAAAGCATTTATAGCGTCAACAGAACGTTGAGGGTTACTTGGCGATATCAATTCAGCAGCGACTTCCTTGGATTGAGAAGTGTGAGTGATTGTTTTAATGGCGTTCCATAGCTTTTTAGAATTGTTTCCTGCAAATATAATAAGCTGCAGTCCTTTTATAATTAGACGTCGTAAAAGAGATAGTTTGATTTATACGAATAAAATTATTACCGAGGGACTTTAGAAGGTTAGATTTAGGAGATAAAAACGGAGTGAATCTTAATTGATTCCGTGAAAGTTAGGAAAAAGTCGCTTTGTTCAAAATGAAAGTTAATCAGATTTTCGTTTTGAATAAAGCTAGCATTAGCATTCGTAAATTGATGATAAGAAATGGATCTTCTTGGATTTGACTATGGCACTCGGAGAACAGTTGATTAAAGATAATGTAGTAGGCCCTGTTCGGCTGTAGGTGTGTTTGTTTTTTTCTTCAATGTCTTTTCACCGAAATCTCCGTTATTTGTAGATCGTTTTTCTTTTGTTGTTTTTGTTTAAAAGGGTATGCTCGCGAGCTGGTCCCATACCTTAAAGCTCCCGCAGCTTCAGTGCCCTCCAAACCCGCTCAACCCGCTGAAGTTCCAGCGCTGATGGCTACCGCCATCCCAGCGCCTGCGGCAACCACCGCGGCCACTACGGCTCCACCGGTTGCACCGCAAAGAGCCCCGGGCCGCGACAGCGCCCAAATCATAATCAGCACATACGCGGCCCTCTATTCCTCCGCCGCGGAAAAAATGGCCGACGAAATCGTTGCTGCAAACGGCAACCCTCGTCGTCTCTTAGAAATCCTTAACGCGTATCCCGAGATCGCGTTAGTCCTGAAAACCTTAAAATTCTAATTTCCAATGGATAACACAAGGTTAAATTCCACCAAACCCCGATCCCTCAAACTAGGATTTTTCAACGCTAATGGCGTTTCCGGTCAACGCGATGAGATCGCCGCTTTCCTCCGCGACCACCAGCTCGACATCCTCCTCATACAGGAAACCTTCTTAAAGCCTCATCACCGCAACCCGAACATTGCCAACTACAAACTAATTCGCAATGACAGGTCTCGATGCCACAAGGGTGGCACACTCATATACTTTAGGAAATCTCTGTATTGTATCCCTATAGACTCACCTCCTCTCTTCTCCCATCTGGAGACCTCTATCTGTCGGCTCGGCATGACCGGCCACCAACCGATCACCATCATCTCCGCTTATATCCCACCCGACAATGGTCCGGAGGATCCCATCTCGCTCCAAAAGGACTTCACTGCCCTCTTCGGTATGAGTGACTCCGTCATCTTGGCGGGGGATCTTAATGCCAAGCACCCGGCGTGGAATAGTAGCACAACTTCAACCAGAGGTAGGTTAGTTTTCAAGTTAGGCGAATCCCTTAACTTTGACGTCATCGCTCCAATGAGCCCGACTCACTTCCCAGGTAATCCTAATCACCTTCCCGATGTTCTCGATGTAGCGCTGCTCAAGAATGTGAACCTCCGTTTGCAATCGATTGAGACGTTCCACGAGCTAAACTCTGACCACCGCCCTGTAGTCATGCATCTTGCACCCTACTCGGGCCCGATCGACCCCAACCGCCCCCCTCAGACCCAGACGATAACCGACTGGAGGAAAGTAAGCGAAAGACTGAAATCCACCACGTCGCCTCACTTAGACACCATCCCCGATCACTTAGTGTCAGTCGCCGACACGACGGCCGCAATCGACTCGTTTACAGAGCACGTACAATCCGTATTGACGGATTGTTCACGGGAAGTTCCGGTGATGGAAGACCATCGCTGGAAACTACCTGCTGACGTACGTGACCTGATAACCGAGAAGAACGCGGCCATCCGTGCCTACGACTCCTTCCCTTGTGACGCGAACAAAGCCCACATGCGCCATTTACAGCGTGCTGTAAAGAAACGCATAGGGGAGGTTCGCTCTGAGGGCTGGAACAAGATGCTCAGCGAACTCGAGCCCACTCATCAAGCCTTCTGGCAATTACAGTGGAAATTGCGTTCCTCAGAAGAGGTCTCTATGCCTCCTCTCATCCGCCCCGACAATAGTGTCGCTTTCGACAGTCCCGATAAGGCTGAATGTCTTGCTGACAGCCTAGAGTCCCAATGTTCTCCCAGCTCCCAACCAGTAGACCAAGCTCACCTGAACAAGGTCGACGCTGAAGTCGAACGAAGAGCCTCCCTCCCTTCCGTCGAAGACCCTGATGATCCTCTGCCTCCCGTCACTCCAGACGAAGTGCACGACATCATTAAAGGGCTCCACGCTCGTAAGGCCCCCGGTTCGGATGGTATTACCAATAAGGTATACAAACTCCTTCCTGCCCCGCTAATAATGCTTATGACCGCCATCTTCAATGGCGCCTTGAGCAACAACATCTTCCCACAAGCATGGAAAGAAGCCACCGTCATCGGTATCCCAAAGCCAGGCAAGCCAAAGTCTGAGCCCTCCAGCTACCGCCCTATTAGTTTACTCAATGTTCTCGGCAAAATCTACGAGAGGCTTATTTATAAGCGTCTCAAAGACTACGCCGAAGCAAAGAGCCTCATACCCAACGAGCAGTTTGGATTCCGTAGCCAACACTCGGGCACCCAACAGGTCCACCGTATCGTAGAGCACTTATGCGCTGGTCTGCAGCGTAACGCGACGACGGGTGTGCTATTCTTCGACATAGCGAAAGCCTTCGACAAAGTCTGGCACAACGGCTTGATATACAAGCTCTACCAACTAGGAGTGCCAGATCGTCTCGTGCTCATCTTACGAGACTTTTTGTCGAACCGGACCTTTCGCTATCGCGTCGAGGGAGCACTCTCGTCCCCTCATCCTATTCGCGCCGGTGTCCCTCAGGGTTCCGTACTATCTCCTCTCGCCTTCACGCTGTTCACTAGCGATATCCCAAAAAGTAAAAAGGCTCAGTTGGCTCTCTTCGCCGACGACACTGCCGTTTACTATACCGGTCACTGTCCCAACGCTATAGCTCGTACTCTCCAAACCTCCGCAAACGTCTTAGGCGCTTGGTTCCGGAAATGGAGAATCGAGGTCAACCCCGATAAGAGTCAGGCGGTTCTCTTCTCGAGACGTCGTCGACTCCCTCCCCCACTTCCCAGCCCGATCACTATGTACGGCAAGCCAATCCCTTGGGAGAAGCAAGCCAAATACCTAGGCGTGATCCTCGATGAGAACCTTACCTTTAAGGCTCATATTAAGGCGGTTCGCGCGCGCGCCTCCTTCGCTCTTAGCAGGCTCCAATTCGTACTGACAGCCCGTAGCAAACTGTCCCTCAAATGCAAGCTCCGCATCTATACCGCAGTCATCCGTCCCATCATGACCTATGCCTGCGTTGTATTTGCGCACGCTCACCCACGTCATCTCCACAAGATGCAGACCCTCCAAAACCGTTTCCTCAGAAGGGTCACGGGTGCCCCCTTCTATGTCCGTAATATAGATCTTCACGTAGACCTCAAAATGCCAACCATAAAACAGTTCATGAAACGCTTATCAAAGCGTTTCTTCGACTGCGGCATCAAACATTCTAACCCCCTGATTACAGCGGCCGCCCGCTACACTCCCTCTCGCATTAGCAGTATTCGCCGACCAAGGCATACTTTAATCGACCCCGACGACGCCACTACCCTCCTCCAGGAGAGTAGTAAGGCCACTAGCACGCTACATAAGCCCAAAACCCGATCGCCGTCCTACCGCCCTCGCCGCCGAGGCCCGCCGCGACGCCCAAATCGACGCCCCACCCGACCCTTGCTCGAGCCAGCCCGCGCCGCTGAGCCTGTAGCTTTAAATTCGTCCATAAATAATACCAATCCTGATCCAGCTAGTCATTTGCTGCCCTCTTCCAGCGACGCCCTAAGCCGAGGTTCGTACCCCACAGGGGGTGCCCTTAGCGTTGTCGCTTAGTTTTTAGTTAGTATATAAGTTTAAGTCCTGGCTGGAGGCCTTAATTTATTAGGGAATCCACAGGGAAGTCCGCTTAAGCAGACGACAACCGCATAGGTTGACCTGCGAGATGCCAAACAAACAAACAAACAAAAAGCTGGTCCCATATAAATTTGATTTACTTAGCGTGAACAGTTTTTGTGTTAGCTTCAATAATGCGTATGTTTCCCAGTTAGTAGGTACAAGTGGCTGATGTTCTAATAAGATCCTGTTACTGTAATATACATAGTAAAAAAAAGGTATTGCTTTTCGAATTTGTGAGGGGTAGATAACCACAACTAAAAAGTGAATAAAAATAACATTTTACAAAAAAACAACCCACTTCAAAAAAACACTACAAAGTATCGGTGGCTTAAAAGGAAAATACAAAACCAAAGACACGGACTTCCGAAATTAAAGTTATTTTGTACTTTGACGTATTTTTTTTTCAAAAATATTTGTTAAGGTATATAAGGTATACAAACACAGCCGAGTTACATATTAAAGACTCAAAAACTGCCTCGTATATCCACAGGCGACGTGGTAATATACACGAGTATGTACACAAGCGGTCTACAGTTGTCTACATAGTATGTAATAAATGAAGAATTTTGACTTGTTAGTTCCCATTACGGTTTGAGCTTACTCAAAATAACTCTACAACAACAACGTTCTAGCGTTTACCAAGAATTGCACGAAATTCATTTACGCCAGTGAGTCGGCAATATTACTTACCAAAAAA
This sequence comes from Dasypolia templi, assembly GCA_963555695.1. Taxonomy (NCBI): domain Eukaryota; kingdom Metazoa; phylum Arthropoda; class Insecta; order Lepidoptera; family Noctuidae; genus Dasypolia; species Dasypolia templi. Next base: position 23,445,132 of record OY743143.1, on the reverse strand, counting down.
ACAAGCAAAACACTTTTGTATTGACACGTTAATACACTTTTCTTGTCATAATTTTGTTTTTAATTTCCTAACAATAAATGATAAATGATTTTATTTCTGTAAATAAGTTTGTACAAACACTTTTACACGTCAATCATATTTTAAAAACTAGGCGAGATTGGCATTTCCTATCTGACTACTCTGAGAAGAAACGCCGAAACAAACTCAGAGGTCACAGTCTCTTTTAAAGTCCAGACATAATCTTGGTCAGGTCATGTGAAGACCATGTGGATTGATATCTGAAATGGTCTTTCGAGGAAAGAACCACACAGAATGAGTGGACCTGTCCAGTCAGTGCACGCATTTGTCAGTTGTCATGCAGCTCAACACATAACTAAAGGAGCTAAACGATTCGACGAACATTACCAAAGAAAGGACATTTGGGTAGGCCGCATAAATTACTCAAACTGCCAGACCATGATTAAAAGTAATAATTTAAAAAAAAAGCATTAAAAAAACAACAAATCCACAATGTCTTCACATTCACAATAATTAAAATAGAATCCTTTACAAAGTAAATGTCATTGCATATATAAAGTGCATCAATGTCAAAGTGTCGAGTCGATTCGACGAACATTACCAAAGAAAGGACATTTGGGTAGGCCGCATAAATTACTCAAACTGCCAGACCATGATTAAAAGAAATAATTTAAAAAAAAAGCATTAAAAAAAACAACAAATCCACAATGTCTTCACATTCACAATAATTAAAATAAAATCCTTTACAAAGTAAATGTCATTGCATATATAAAGTGCATCAATGTCAAAGTGTAAATAAAATATGAAAATAATCTTGGTCATATCATATGAGGACTATGTAGACTGGTGTCTGAAATAGTCTTTTGAGGAAAGAACCACACGGATTTGAGTGGACCTGTCCAGTCAGTGCACGCATTTGTCAATCATCGTGCAGCTCAAAAATCAACATCAATAAAAATGGTTCACATGATATCTCCGTAAATATCACTACGAAAAATGTAAACAAATTCAGAATCGCTGTGTTATAAAATAAATTGAAGTTTAACACATTCGTAAACAAGGTGAAACAATAAGATTCAGCTGAAATCTGACTAATACTCTCGGTAATTCATACATTTCTTGAAGTGTTAATTTTAGCGTATGGTGAATAATACCTGATACCTATGAAATAAGCATTATGTTAACTTTATCGACATACTTTGGTAATGAAATCAGATTGAGAACAGTCGTTTTATCATGGATAATTTCATGGTTATTTGCCTATTCTGCTTCATAGTCATCCCAACATTAGAACGTGGCAATACCAGTTTGACCCGTTGAAAGACACTAAAACTTTGTTTTAAAATATTCCAAGATACAAAATTATTTCCTTTGTCTCTTTTAAAATAAACAGTATAATCAAGAGTTTCATAACTTGTCAGGAAAGACAAATGGCTTCCAAAATATATCTGTTAACATTCGAATTTGAAAACACAATATACAACTAATTTAATTAATTTTAAACTTGTTTAGTTTTCCTGCCAAACTCACCCGTATTTTAAATCTCCTCGCGATGAAAGTTCCTCGCTTTATCTTTTCGACAGTCGCCCATAGCAAATACTGATAACTGTTTATTAAAATAAAACAATAGTAGCGTTGTTCTGCAGGTAAGTTCCTACCTATTATAATAGTCTCGAAAACGTTATTCAGTGGAACACGAATGTAAAAAGACGCCTTTATGATGTAGGTTCTGTCCAGGTTTGGCTAGCTTCATTAAAATATACCTACAGGTTGATTGGTAATTGGGTTTATTCTTTGAAATAGGTAATACTAGAACTAATATGCAACATTTTTGAACTTGAGATTCAAAAGAGGAGTTTTGTAATTTTTGTAGTTAATGGTCGAGAGGTGGGAATATACTCGTACATTTTTTATAAATGTACAAACAATTGTACATTTTCCACCTCTCGACCATAAACTTGTTGGGAGAAATCTGCTGCGCTTTGGACGTTAAACTTATATTTTTCAATCAGTTTCAGCTTCACTATCACCCATTTCAAGAAATGCATACAATTTCCAATCACCCTGCATGATTATATTATATATGGGAAATTAACTCAGTCACTGTCAATCCTACCGTATATTACCACCACTGTATATTACCTTCGATCGGCTAAAGGCTCTTATATTCTGTCTTATAACTTATAAGACTAATAAGTGGTTTCGCCAGTAACAAGAATTTGAAGGCGAAAGCGCCAGGGTTGCCCGTAAATTAATATTTTGAGAGAAAATATTAATTGTGTGTCAGATTGTATGTTGAACAAAATATGATTCGCGGCGTTTTATTTAAATTCCTTATATGGTAGTAAGGTTTCAAATCAGACTTATAGCATAAGTATAATCAGCTAATAATGTTCCCACTGCTGGGACACAGGCCTTATTTCTTCGAGAGGGAGTGGGCTGTTATCCTTCACGCGGGCCCAGTGTGCGTTGGTAGATGTCACATGTCTTCGCATCTTTTGTTCTAGGACATGCCGGTTCCTCATGATGTTTTTCTTTACCGTTTTGAGAGCAGTTATGATGAAAATATGAACACAAAGTAAAGTGCCTGCCTGGGCTCTAACCCACGACCTAAACTCGTAAGCCGGGCCGATACCACTAGGCTACCACTGGCAGACTTAAACTGAAGAATGATTGTTTCTTTGTCACAAGAAGTCGCGAAGTTTGTCAAAGAGGACGGACGCGCTTCATTTTCCGAACAATTACTATTTTTATTTTTTGAACAATACGCCAAGAAACGACTTGGGATCATGGAGTTACGTGATGCAAAATGGGGAAAGCAGGAGATAATAAGTTAAACAAAAATAATAGTTTGTAACTTGTTTGTTTATTTGTTTTACAGGATATTCGGAATAAATAGACGGGTACCCCTGGTTACTGGCTCTATTATTAATTAAATGGTGGTAAATTACATGGGACTTAAGCATAACTGGCGAAATGTGGGTGTACTATAGGTACACTAATAATAAATACTATAGGTATTATAGGTACACCCTTCTGGAATTACAGGCGTGATTATATGTTTTGTTTGAATACTTCGTTGGGAAAAAAAAATATTTTACTTCTGGGCTGGAGCTGTGGGCTGTAAATATAAAGCAGTAGTTTTCAGAAGCATGTTTCAGTATTACATAACAAAAAGAAAATTTGTAGCAACAGGAGCTAAAATACCGTCACAGGCAGCAGATTTTCTATTTTTTTTTTAATTTATAATATTTTTACGTGTTTTCAACTGCATAATAACGACTATATAGCTACTATCTTTACGACACGTCGCGAACACATTTGTTATAACAAAACATGTTGCAAAAACAACAGCGGCTTCTTAACGGGTCTTCTAGCAGGTACGAGTATTTATTTATAGTTCCGTGGTATCGGCCTTGGGCCAGCCAAGCTAGTTCTATCTGTTCTGTAAAGCAACAAAGCACAGCCCCGAGAGGAACTGTTATTGTCAGAACCGAGACGCACTAACTCGACTGAGCGAGTTTACCCTTAAACTTCGTATTTACATAGGATAAAACTTTTTAATGGGTGCACAGTTGTGAGGTAAAGTCGTTCAGGTCATGACTCTGACGTCTTCCAAAGTTCCAGATAAGGTCGTCTTTTGTTATTACGTCACACGCGTCAAGATTATACTGCGACATTTTATTTCTCCAGTCTTTGTAAAACACATCTATCCTAATTTCCTAACTTATCTTAATTAACATTTTAAATACGAAATAAGTTTGTTTGTTTGTTACGCAATCACGCCAAAACGGCTGAACGGATTCGGATGAAATTTGGCACACAGATAGACCTTGACCTGGGTTACATAGGGTACTTTTCATCCTGGATCGTAGATGAAGTCAATTTTTTTTTTTTTTGGGAATGGCATCTCGCAGGTCAACCTATGAGGTTGTCGTCTGCTTAGACGGACTTGCCTGTGGTTGTCCTAATAAATTAAGGCCTCCAGCCAGGACTTAAACTTATGTACTAACTTAAAAACTAAGCGTCAACGCTAAGGACACCCCCTGTGGGGTACGAACCTCGGCTTAGGGCGTCGCTGGGAGAGGGCAGCAAGGGACTAGCTGGATCAGGATTTGAGTGATTTAGGGACGAATTTAAAGCTACAGGCTCAGCGGCACGGGCTGGCTCGAGCAAGGGTCGGGAGGGGCGTGAATTTGGGCGTCGCGGCGGGCCTCGGCGGCGAGGACGGTAGGACGGCGATCGGGTTTTGGGCTTATGTAGTGTGCTGGTGGCCTTACTACTCTCCTGGAGGAGGGTAGTGGCGTCGTCGGGGGCGATTAAAGTATGCCTTGGTCGGCGAATACTGCTAATGCGGGAGGGAGTGTAGCGGGCGGCCGCTGAGATCAAGGGGTTGGAGTGTTTAATGCCACAGTCAAAGATGCGCTTCGATAAGCGTTTCATGAACTGGTTTATGGTAGGCATTTTAAGATCGATGTGGAGATTTATATTACGGACATAGAGGGTCTGCATCTTATGGAGATGACGTGGGTGAGCGTGCGCAAATACAACGCAGGCATAGGTCATGATGGGACGGATGACTGCGGTGTAGATGCGCAGCTTGCATTTAAGTGACAGTTTACTACGGGCTGTCAGTACAAAGTGGAGATGAAGTCTAGGGCAACAGTTAGTACATAATGTTCTAAAGAGGTACAATTTATTAGTTAGTATGTAGAGGGTAATCTTTAGAACTTCTGATCCGATTCCACAAATTATTTCTTTAATAGAAAGCTACAGTATTGGCAAGTGTATATTATAAAGGTATTTTATGTTAAAATACGCAGAAGAAGTCGCGGGCAGAAGCTATTGAGACCTCAGTCTGTGCCTCAGTGTTTTTAGATAAAAGCAAATTAATAATGTCTCTGTTCTCATTCTTAGAAAATATATTGTAGTTGTCTTTTGTTACCTATTTATTATCTCGGCGGTATTGTCCCAACAAAAGATAGGAAACATATTATTAAAAAGAAACCCTAGTTTTTTTATAGAAATAGACATCCACAACAACATGATTTATTTTAAGAGAAATGCAAAAATAGTTTTTATATTTATAGTTTTCTCGTTTATAAAAATACATTTTACGATTTGTCAAGTTCTCGCTATTTTGCGACGACAGTTAGGATATTATCAATACGAACTCTCATCAAGTATGAAATTTGAGGAGACTAAAGTATTGGCGAATAGAAAATTGTGTGGCGTTGCAAGTTTTGAAAGTTCAGTTGAGCGCTTGAAAATGTTACAGTTGGATTTTTGCCATAGTTTGGAGAGTTCAGCTGCTAAGAGAAGAAGAGCTTAGTCTAAACTATATTCCGCTTTACGTTACATTTAATAAAGAAACAGCGTTATTTAAATAAATTCGGACGCAAAACGCTGCGAGTCCCCTTGACAAGATCTGACCCAATTTTAAAAGATTTTATTTGCAAAGCTGCCGGCGATTTAGAGACGATATTGCGACCATGTTGGCCTAGTTCAAAAACAGTTTAGTTATATACTTCTGCGAAAAAATACTTCTCAGATGGGAAATAAAAATAGCCATGAAATACGTGTTTATATTTCAAGTTTGATAATATAAGTAGTTAACGTAACGTTTTGTGTTTATTGAGTAGGTACCAAATTCAAAATTGCCACATCTATCTCAATAACCAAATGCTACACATGTGGGAAACATTTTTGCGCATTTTAATTTAAACAAATGTTTGAAGAAAGTCAAATGGCCGTCCATATTTACCTGGTCAATTAAGTTCCATAATCATTCATAATGATAATAATAAAGTTTGGGCAAGTAAAATATCACAAAAGAGTAAGGAACTTATTTTTTTCCCCAAAATTATGAATTAAGCCTCATTTACACGCAGCGCTAAATTTGCATGTGACACGCCATCACATCAGTTAAATCAACAATAAAGGTTGCACCGTCTAAACAGTGTTAAGACCATAGATTTAGTATAAGTATTTAGTATAAGTTGTAAATAGGGTGTAAGAAGACCCATCACATAGCCGTCAACTACGCATTGTGTACATCAAAGTAACATAACACAAGAATATTTGCTGGGAAACGACTTTTATTTTTGGTGTGAAACGCTGTTTGCAGTAGTGTGCAATGTAACACACGCAAAACATTGAGCTTTTTGGGTGCATGCAACTGTACTCAACAACACAACACACACTACATGTGACCCGGGGGTCTTGGGGGTATTTAAAGTTGTGTTCCTTATAACATTAAAACCTTATTTTTGTAAACAGACGTCAGTTAAGAACAGTTTAAGTTGTAATTTTTACCTTCAATATCCGTAACCAGAAGGTTTCTAGTTATGGTCCAGTACAAAATAAATTATTAGACTGAAGGGGAGTTCAAGTGACTCTTGGCGTCGTAAAGTGTCTTTTTACGAACGTTAAACTAAATCTATGGTTTAGACGATGTAAGACTTTTGTTGCTTCGGTTTTATAGTATTCCAGGAAACCTGCACCGTGTGGCTACATTTTAAGTAGTTTGATTAAGTAGTAAAATAAATGTAAAGGGTTATTTCAGTCTTAGGTTAGATTAACAATAATAATGTAACTTCTTCAACACTGTCATCCACCTTTTCTATCAAAATTTCGCCTTACATACTTGGTCCCGACCCGTGTAATGTATCTTGACCTCTCTTAAATGAGAAGAAACATAGAGAACCGAAAAATACTAATAATAATCTGTATATACAAAAGAACAGATTGCAGTAGGTTATAAACAGGATAGAAACAGTTTACACAAACTAGGTAGGTAATAAATCTCTGGCAATCTAGTGGAGTGGGAGAGCAGTGGTGACCCAGTGGTAACGGCTGCGACTTACGAGTTGAATTGTTGTTGACCCAGTGGTCGTGCGGAAACCGGCATGTCTTAGAACCAAAAATTCGAAGTCATGTGACATCTACCAACCCGCACTGGGCCCGCGTGGTATCCATCACGCGGGCCCACTCCCTCTCACAGGGAGGAAGCCTGTGTCCCAGCAGTGGGAACATAATAGGCTGATTATGTTATCAAGTGGGTGACGTGCTGTTCTCCTTGGTAGGCTGTGTTATTGCCTGTATTAAGGAGTAACAGACAACAACAGTTGGTAATAAGGTCTACCAACAAATTTGTTACTTAAGTGTTACCTGACTGGCAGGAGAGCAATTGTAAATCGATGAAAAGATAGTTCGCATGTTGAAAAAAAACAGAAACGAAATCTCTATTTCAAATTTTCTTACCAAAAAAATATTGCGTAATTAATTATTGTTAAGCCATAACTACGAAATAGGTTACTCTATGTATAATCACACTATAGATAAGAATGTTTATTCACTGTTAAAGGAACGGGGTCGAGCCTTCGACTTGTCGTATGCCATTTCAAAACCTATTTTATAACCTAGAAATTGATTTTAAATTGCCAATAAAATATACTTCGTAAAATTAATAGTTAAAACCAAACAGTAATATATAATCCTGGAGTTAATTTTTGCATAGCTATATGTAGTTCTAAGAATTTTAAGTTACAAGCTTAACCGTGAGGAAGGAAACCGTGTTTTTTAACTCCGACATAATATACTGATAGATATGAAATTCCGCTATTTTGTATCGACTGAAGAGGTAGGTTTCGATTTGACACGATTTAGGTACTCGTCGGTGGAAACTACAAAGTATGTAAAAACTGAAACTGAAATCTTTCTTTCTATCATAAGAATCTTCAGAATGCGATAAGACCGTCCATTGTATATGTTGTAGTGTTCGTTGTTTTTTCATTATGTGTTTCTGTGGTGTACAATATAGTACATATAAATAAATATGCTTTACTCCGGGCTGCTACTGAGAAATTCTAGATAGAAAAACACAAAAACACTGCCCGACCTAAACCTGTGGTCTGGGTCTGGTTGTTTGCCCGGTAGATGGCAATAGGCTCGCCCTCTATTACAATGGACTTAAACATAACTGGCGAAATGTGGGTGTACTCTAAGTATACCTCTGCCTAACCCTTCTGGGATTACAGGCGTGATGTTAAATTTAGTTTGACGAATGGAAAACGATCATGCCATACGTCTGTTGTTCTGGGTGATGCGTGTTTGAATTTTTATCTTTGGCTAATGTAATTAGCAGACCGCTGTTTTATAAATAAATACTATCGGGATTCATGATTTTTTATACTTTTCGGTAGTTAACTACGTTAGTATAGGTATTCCTTACTACTACATCTTTAATTTTCTATTAATCTATTAAGAAACGAATAGGTACCTAAATAACTACATATATTTACGTGTATGTATGTAGGTATGTCAGAGGTATAATAGTTTATTTAACCTAGGTCAAGCTTTGCACAAACCATGTGCATCTTCTGATGTCTGCTAATTTTAAATGCTAACACTCAAAGTTGAAGGTAACACATTAATGGCTGTTTATTATCTTTTATGTTAATGCTTAGACAAGTTATATAACAGTAGTGCTATTCTGTAAATAACTCACCTTGAAAAAGTAGGTGACGCGACGTGACGAATCAAGCCAATTGACACTTTTGAATAGTATTGCATATTTTTTCTGCAGGCGACTCGCATGAAGTTAATTTTATTAAATAACTAACTTAAAATTAATAAAATTAATTTTATTAATTTTAAGTTAGTTATTTGCGGGCGAATCGACAATACTAGAAATATTTATTAGGTAATTCGTACGTTTAAACTTTATGCATTAAAGTTAAGAATAAAGTACGCTAGAAACTACGTTTACCAATAGAGATAATGACTAATATTAAAAATGTTCGAAAAAGTAATGTTATTTCACAGAATGCATAGTAAAAATTAGATATTCGAAAAAGTCTGTTTAATCGATGTAAATATGAAGAAGCTACACGCTTTAAAAGTTTTTGGAGGGGATTATTCACGCCCGTGTCGCGCGGTACGGACAATGTATGGCACTAGTATGAAGTTACATGGTCGTGACGTCACTTCTACGATAGTGCTGTCCTTGTCTAACACTTACTTTAAAACGTTTATAACTTGTCAATTTTTTTAAGCTTTTACACTTTTTATAATATTGTTTGCACTATTTGGAAACAAATATTTTTTTGAGTTTAAAATAAAAAAAACCCTGTTGTTATTTGATACTTTTTCATAACTTTATTGCATAAAAATCAAAACATGCGAATTGCATACGTATGAATACTTAAACGATCTTGACGATTCGTCCACAAAAAAATTAACTTCATGCGAGTTGCATACGGAAAATAGTATGTTATTTAAAAATGTCAATTCGCTTGATCCGGGCGAGTAATTTCATGCGAATCAACTAATAAGCCGAACTGAGCTGCCCTTCCGTCTGATGCCGGGAGTTTCTTGTCGATTCTTATAGAAAGAGATCTATGTTTTGAAATGGGCAACTAGCTTCAACTTTTTGACTAACTGACAGACTCTTTGACATTTCAAAAATGCCTGTAAATGGTTTGGCATTAACATAGCATAATCAGCCTATAACGTTCCCACTGCTGAGACACAGGCCTCCTCTCTATGAGAGTAAATGGTTTAACTGAAATAAATGCTTTAAGTTTGAGTTTGATGCTAAGGATTGGCACTATTGATAGCTCAGTTCACATAGATTTTCACGGTAAGACTGGTATTTAACTAAGATGTAATTTTTACAAAACTGAAATATAATATATTACAGAAATCCACTCAATGTTTGCCCGCTGAAATATATATAAATAAAAAGGAAACTCTTGCCTCAACCTCTGTATAAAATATCGTAAAAAGTGAGCCTTTCACTGAAGAAGTAATGTCATAAATATTTTTTTGACCCAGAACCCGTAAAAGATGTATCTGTTTATTCTATAAGAGGATACAGCCAAACAACATAAATCTTGATGTAAAAGAAAATCAAAATGTATCTTTTGTTTTTTTTTTCGTTTGCTATTTGAGTATCGTAAAGAAGGTAGACCATTAATAATGACAACCAGTCTACTCGACGTATTACTAGAGACCACGTTCGCACGGACGTAGAACTATACAGGCGGGCTTTTTACGCGCACTGAATTTTTAACTCTCGGTGTTGAACTGAACATTGAGAATCCTACAGAGGGCATCCCACCAGCGCGAGTCCGTCGAAAAAACACACTTGGATTTTCAACGCGTTCAGTGCGTTGAAGATCCAGTGCGAGAAAAAATCCCGTCGCGATATTTATACGTCCATGCCAACGTGGTCTAAGAGCCAGAAAAATCTGCTCACCCACATGTTAGTAAAACATGTTTTTCGTTTTATGATTGCATGTTATTTAAATCTCATTCATCATTCTCGAAGTGTTCGAAAGTAAATAGCTAGGCAAACTCATATTAAGTAATCATATTTAATGTTGATCCAACTTCTATAGATTAGTGCGTTCAAACAAACAAAAAAACCCTTTAGCTCTATTATTAGTAAGTATATCGATTTCCAAAATCTCCAAATTATTCAGCTCAGAACGTCTAATATCTATGTTCATTCTACTCATCTACTGCGCAAGCACGGCATACATGCACCAGTTAATCGTAATATTACCGATAGATCCGGTGCGAAGTGCAACGGTCACGCATACATAATGCTGAGTGTACCTACTCACAATGCTCATGATGCGCCCTCGCAGGTATTTCCGTCACCGGTCATTACTGAAATCACTGAATACGCAGCGCTTCATCGCACTTTAAACTCGCTGGACATGACAGTAACGGGATACAAATTATACGTTGAGTAACTTGCTGTATTAGGTAGCCAATAAAAATAACAGTCATTAACTACGAGTACCATTCATTCAAAATTAGAACGAAAACTAAAAATAACTGCAAGTTCATTAAAAAAATCCGCTTAGACTACTCTGTCTAGAAAACACCGGGAAAAGATCAATAACACACAAAATGTTGTTATTCATCCAAATTTATTTAATCGCCTTCAAAGTACGCTCCTTCACAAACGATACACTTACGCCAACGAATAATCCAATCATCAAAACATTTTTTAAACGCTTTGTTCGATGTTTTTGTCCATTATTTAAATTCGCAATTCACACTAGATATGATCTAACAAAAAAGAGCACTGTATTCATTCTAAATAATTGATGCAACTCAAACTCCGCGCCAAAATTGAAAACAGTTGTGCCAATCTAAAATCATCCATTTCCGATACTTTTTTGACAGTATATTAAAGTTCATTGAGCTTAAGTAAACCTATAGCAAAACAATGTCAGCACGCGTAGCAACACCGAATTATGTCGACGGAAGAATAGACAAAATCACGGATATATTAGACAAAACAACGGATATATTAGACAAAATGACAGATTTATTTTATTCATCTGTCATTTAGTCTATTTCATCTGTTAATTTGTCTATTCATCTGACAGTTTCTCTATTTTTCCGTCGACAAATTTCTTAGCTATGGTGGTCATACTCTTGCCGGGGTCGCGGGGTGTTCGAAAGAGAAACCGTGGCCCTGGCACAGGCAACTGAAGGAACACGGGTGGGTTTTAGTCAGTTAAAGACTGACACGCCCTCATTCAGAAGTCATTAAAATTTGATAATTTCTCACCCTAAAAATTATGTATTCATGTTACGAATGCTGCTACTTTGTCGAGAAAAATATTTTAACTGACGGCTTGAATTGACGGCTAAACAGGAAGTGGATTCAAAGTCATTAAAATTCTGATTGATCCGTAATAGGATTTACACTCCGTTAACTTCCACACCCTTTACTTTGATTTTAACCCCCGTAATTATGAAAGGTTCTGGAGGTCAGTAGCTCCTTATTTTAAAGGGCGATTATGTCAAGAGGTCGTTATCTGAATAATTAGCTTGTCATCCTTCTGTGTGGAATCAAAAGCATGTTTTAAACGTTACATTTCAAGTACAGCGAGACCATAAATCCAGTCACGTGACGATTTTTTTTTGTTTTGTAATATCATGAAAACGCGCGAAAATAGTTATCTTTTTAGTCCATAATTTTTCACCATGTTTATCTTTGTATTGCACATGCCATGCAACAATATCATTTAAATACCTATATCAAGGAAGGCAAACCTCTATACATCTACGTGCCATTTTTTCCAAATAAATATTGAATGTGGCCATGACGTTCTATCAACAATACTCTTTATTTGCAACTATATGCTTTCTTATTTATACCTTTATTATTTCACATTAATGCTACCAATAATAGTTTTTTACTATTATTAGTGCGACTTTTGCTGTTACAAACTATATTACCAGGAACCTACATTCCTGAAAATATGGCGTGCCCAAATTATTTTGTCACGTGCCATCATGGTTCGCCATCCCTGTCCTATACAATCATTAATATATATACACAAGAATACATCACTTAAACATAAACATGTACCTATATCGAACACAATGAAAATAATGTTGCGATTGTTACCAATATCAACTACCTACTATTACGATTGTAACTCGGCCTTACATCATTCAGATAAAAAATAAACACAACAGAAACGGTATTGAGTGACATACATATTAATTTGTTTATATACTTACATAATAATTGTCAAGTGCATATTTTTGCAGCTATTTTACAGTACGTTCAACTAATTAGCATCTCAAAGATTAGTTGGGTGGAATGAGAAGGCATACGATTGCCATTTGTGGGTATTTATGAGTCACTCTGCAACTTGGTGACTTAATACTCTGACATACAAGGCCGTCTTAGATTGTGCACGATTATAAACTAAAATCAACTGTTTTTGTAAGTAACTAGTTTTTGTTGGTATTCGGAATATTCACGCAGCTGTCCCGACTTCCCGAGTTGAGAAATTGATGCGTTACACCTCATGGGAAGATTTAGACCCATATAATATGTAAACCTACATATATTACTTTAGAAAATGTTTTTACCAAAATACGTATATTTTAAGACTTTAAAATGTTACAAAGATAAGCGACTTTTATAGATGCTCTCGAATTTAATGGCTCTTCTAACTCGAGGAGAAAGAGTTAATGAATTTTATGGGTTTACAACTAAATATTTTATTCAATGTTTTGAGTGTGGGCGGTTTTTGGATCAATATTGTTTAGTAGTAGGTGAAGCAGACTAATTTTCTTTTGACGTAATATGTGTAGATAGGCGTATAAATTGAAATAAATGTAATATCTAAAATTATAATCCATTTTCTACTTACCTAACAGTCAAGGAAAATATCTAGCAACATTTAATTGCTAATTATTAACAAGATCTCAGTTATTTCAAAATGCGAAAACAAAACTTCACCGAACCACTTCTCACACAAACTCCCAGATATCAGTGCAAACAATTCAACTAAAACACATTATACAACATTCGCCATACACAACATTAATTCGAAATTCTAAATCGGCGCGAAAAACATCGCATCGGAGCGTCGTGGCACGCAGAGCACGTATCTACAGTCGAAGCGTTGCCGCCATACTGAACTACTGACTTACGTACACTCTACACTTCGCAGTTCCACTTCTGCGTCTACTACGAAAGGTCTCAAGGGCCGCCGTAATCACTTTTCTGAGAGAATCTCACCAGACATCGTTCATTGCTGGGTGAAACCCGCTGGTTAACAAAGATATCACCAGAGGAGCGGCAATGATATTAGTCTCGAGGAAATTTTTAGTGCGATTCACGTTGTGGTTGTCATCATCCTGTCAACACTGGGAAAACGCGGGTTCCGTACGAAAGTTCCTCAGCCTGGTCATTTGGTTCGCTAATTCTGAAAGTCTAAGCTCGCTGCTTCGAAACTATAAAGGGGTCGTTACAGCGCCCAGGCTTCGGGGTCCCTAAGCAATTGGTGGGAGGAGTTATGTAAAACAAGTCGGGTTAAATTAACAACTTTAACTGAGGAAACTTAAGTGGGTGCTTCGGGCCAATCCTACTGTGATTATTATTTTGCGTCTAACTGTTGATTCAACCGCATAAGTTACAAAGCCGGAAGATAGCCTTTTTCTTACTTACAAGTACCTCCACGGAATAGAAAAACAAGTGGAAGTGCCCGTCAGATAACCCGCGTGTGTCACAATTATGCATAAAAATATGTAAATTAATAATAACTTTCGTCAGTTACAACTGCTACTAAGAAGTCTTAATTTTGTATGAATAACAAATAAGCTTTTCGTCGAAGTTGAATTTGTTGTTCATACATAATAAAGTCTTATTACAACGGACGGAGGTTGTTATTATTTTACATATTTCGGCATAATTGTGATACGTGCGTGATAGCTGTGTGGGCACTTCCACTTGTTTTTCCTATTCCGTGAGTACCTCAGCTCCGTAGTTGTGCCAAAATGTTGCGAACATGTGTTATGATTGAATAGACTGTTTTTTAGAACTTATAAAATGGAAACCGACACTATACAGGGTGGCAGGAAACATCGACGCGCAACCAGACGGGCAATTCCCGTATTTATAGAACGTTTGTATGCTAATCTGTTTCAATGTGTGAAACAGATCTCTAATTTTCATACATTTTTGACAAGGTCGACGAGATTTTGAACGGAAACTGGACTTCTGTTACTGGATTCAGTACTCGTAACATGATTCTAAAAGACGAAAAATTTCAACACAGGGAGCGTTGAAATTATTCTAATTAAAAAAATTGCTGTTCCTATTGAGTTTATAGCAACAGCTGTTCCATGTATTTAGACCGCGTAGCTATTGCACATTATTAAAAGAAACAGAAGTTATTATTTATTGATAACCGACAAGTCATCTTCGCTAAGTAGTCTAGAACCATGTGCTGAACTAATTGTTCAAGTGTGCCACCCTGTATTATTCATGAAATTATTTGATTTACAATTTGTCTTTTCGTGCTAATTTGTTGTCGTCGATAATCACACCAACGCGCGACAATCGCATCGTAATATAAGTTGGATTTGCAGTAAAGTCGAACAATGTGGCTGAAGACTTTAAATGCTGGTTTAGGTATTGAGCTCATCTCACTCATACATATCTACATTCTACGTGGTACCTCAAGAATGTATTTTCTATATCAAAATAAGTATAAACAAAACAAATATTATCTACACACCTAAATTATAATTGCTCCCACCACGAAGCAAACCCCCAAGATTTAAACAGTTGAACCCATTCTTAGCAGAACCGTCGGCTTTCTAGAGAGATTAATAAGAATATGAATAATGACCACTTAAGGCCAGGAATCTTTTAAAATATGAAGTGAAGTACGTAGGTGGTTCTCAAGTGAACGCATAAAGTTTAAAAATAACAAAAGTGTACGAGCAGTGAAGGGTTGGTTGGTCCCACGTGGACACTTCGGATGGCTGTACCAAGTTTTGAAAAGTTAAATTAACTTTGCTTGTTTTGAACTGAGTTTAAAACGCTATAAGCCATACGCTGGCTGTTGCTTATTGCTGAAAATGTGAAGATAATAATAGATGATGAACCTCGATTTAAAGATGCAAGGCGAGTTTTGCACAAAAAGTTAAGTTCAAGAGAAAAGAAATGTTTTTTTATGTAAATACGTATCTGTTGTACAAATAAGAATAGTGGTTGTGTTAAGACCAACATTTATCTCGTTCGCACGTTGGCCAGTCACGAGAACAGGTAGTTTTAACCAATGCTGTCTACTACACAGGAAATCCTAGTTTTCCATAGGTAAATTACACATTAACTCATTCTGTATTTACAATAATTATTTCAAAGAAATATGACCGGTTCACTTTTGACTTTTGCAGTAAAATTAAATAATAAAACATCCCGCGGTGTCCCGAAACAAGAGAAAAATCAAAAGATAAAAAAATCTGATTAACTTTTAAGTTAGTGTTTAATTCAAAAGTTTTTGAATTATTGACGCTTCCTCTCTGACTTTACGGAATTTACGGTTTTTGTGCACCCACTTAACTTTCTGGCCTGAATTAGGTACCTACTTACATAAGCCCCTTCAAAACGTACGGTTGTGGTTTGTATCTTATTAAGTATTCTAATGTTATTATGCCACCTTTGTATTTTAATGACTGTAGGTACAGAAACAAATAAGTAACAAGCCTAGAAATTCATCTTAATTCATTTTTTGTTTTTGGGTATACAGTCAGGGAAATGAATTACTTACTACGTCAACTTGACGTGTTATAGACACTTCATTCAGTCGTTAGTTACTTCTCTTAATATTAATTTACCTGACTTTACAAACCGAATAGCTTTTCAAACATAAGACACACAGGCTAACAATTTCAAAGACTATATATCCTATGTGTGTACCTATTATTAAAAAAAAAGGAGTAACAAATGAAGACCGTTTCAAGTACTCTTAAATCCCTTAAACTAATATTAATCTTTAAACTTGTTGGCTTAGTTTGTTAACATTATTGTACACGTTGTGGTCTCGTTCGTTTAAGTGAAGGAGTAGATACTCCCACTTTTAATACTTGATGTTGTCCAGTATTTTGTTGTCATTATGTTACATAACATACCTTTTGATTTATTGCAATGGAATAAAAAAATATAATGCTCAAATTAAAAGTACACTTCGGGGTTAACAAGCAAATTATTCAACAAGCAAATATTATTACAAATTAAAGGATTGTATCCAAGATAAGAATGCTTGGAAACATGCTTGTTCAGCTCCATAGGACAATGTAGAGTCTAGACAAAATCAAACTGGTTGATAATTGAATGGTTTAATTTGCTATTATTATTAAACTAATTTTACATTCTGTGATTAACTTACACACTGACAAGTTAAACGCTTATTTTTTTGTTGGAAAATCGGCTACTTTAACTACATTTATTTGTAAATCTGTGTGTTGTAAAAATGTATCTATCACCATAATTCATATATCTGTCTTTGCTTCATTTTTTTATTATTTTTACCTTTTATAGTACAGCAATTGTAGTCTCTTCACATGTAATTATATAATAAATGTACATATATTAATTATATAATTACCTTTACAAAATATTGTAAAACATTTAAAAAGAGTAACGGTGCAGTTTCTTGCCCATTCTTCTCCATACGAAACTACCTATTCGGAGAGGCAGCTAGAATCAATTCAAATTTCTTTAAAATTTTTACGTTGGCAAAGTGCCTCATAAGTGCCGTGCCTATTTGCAATAAATGTTTTGTTTGTTTGTTTGTTTGGCATCTCGCAGGTCAACCTATGCGGTTGTCGTCTGCTTAAGCGGACTTGCCTGTGGATTCCCTAATAAATTAAGGCCTCCAGCCAGGACTTAAACTTATATACTAACTAAAACTAAGCGACAACGCTAAGGGCACCCCCTGTGGGGTACGAACCTCGGCTTAGGGCGTCGCTGGAAGAGGGCAGCAAATGACTAGCTGGATCAGGATTGGTATTAATTAGGGACGAATTTAAAGCTACAGGCTCAGCGGCGCGGGCTGGCTCGAGCAAGGGTCGGGAGGGGCGTCGATTTGGGCGTCGCGGCGGGCCTCGGCGGCGAGGGCGTTAGGACGGCGATCGGGTTTTGGGTTGCAATAAATGATATGAATTTGACTTTATATATTTTGTTGGAGATCCTAAATAAATAAAACAAACAGTTGAAGGAACCAGGAGGTTACTTGTCCCTTTTGCTAACTGTACATGTTATTTGGAAACCTGACCTTAATTTTTTCCCTGGTTTCGCCGACAAAGGTTTCAATCAAATTCAAAGGATCTTTATATGCTATTTTATTATCTGACGTATTTCTTCTCATCCTTAATAAGGGTAGGGATATTGAAAGGAAAACCGATTTTTATCTTCTTTCATAATTTTCGGTAAATGATCATTGTGATGTGAATGCTCGGGAAGCGGGTGATGTTTTGATTGCTATAGATGATTGGGACCTAATAATTTGAGGCTTGAATCAAGAGATGTTTTCATAACTTTGAGCTTGTGCTTATGTTTTTGTATCGAGATTAGTGGAATTCGGCACAAAATTTTCGCCCCAGGTTGGTACTACATGCAGCAGGATGTACGAAAGAGATACCGTGGCCCTGGCACAGGCAACTGAAGGAACACGGGTGGGTTTTAGTCAATATCAGTCTGACACGCCCGCCCGCTCCGCCCAGAGCGGGAGAAGTCATTGATGATTTCGCACCCAAAAAAAGGTAGGTTCTACATATTTTACAGATAGATATGGTTGCCACGAAAATTAAAATATTGTAGAACTCAGTTTAAGTTCATTTTAGTTTTATTTTGTATCTAATTAGATTATTAAGTGCAGGCAACTTCTAAAACTAGGCTAAAAGAAGTTACAAAGCAACCAAAAATTTAGGTTCAGCACCTATTTGGCTGTTTGACAGCCACCATACAAGAGTTAAAAGAGTGTATATTTAAGCAGTGTTGGCCCAGTGGTATCGGCGCTCACGCACACATCGTGAGGAAACCGGCATGTCCTAGAACCAAAAACTCCACCACTAACCCGCAGTGGGCCCGCGTGGTGTATTATGGCCCACTCCCTCTCATAGAGAAGAGGCCTGTTTTCCCAGCAGTGGGAACTTAATAGGCTGATTATCTCGTAACGATAAAATTTTACTAGATACTTTAGATTACTACGTACAAGCTAGATGATAGACTTATGGTAAAGAAATGACGTCATGTTTTGAAAACTAGTTCCAAGAATTAAAAAGAAGTTAGTCAGGATAAATGATTCATTATTTTATTCAGAAATTAATTTGTCATACGAAGATGTATCTATCAATAATGACCGGTTTACAATAAACCTGATAAAGGTCGATGACCTACCTAGTATTTGACTGTTTTTTTTTTACATTGATAGCATTGACATTATTTGTATTTGTTATTGATGTTAAATGTACTTTTACTTCAGTAAAAGTAATGCAATTTCTGCTGTTAAATTTAATTGTCGCATTGAAGACGCGCCAATATAAGAAATATATAGTTACAAAATTTTACCAAAATCGTATAAATGCGGTTTTTTTTTTGTTTTGTGTTCATTTAAAATTTAAAAATAAATGTTCTTGTTTTTTTTTGGTAATTTGATGTTTGGTATCGCGGCAATCACCTTAAGCAATGCTGAAGTGTAATTTGAAAAGCTCTCAACTTAAAATTCTCAATTCAGAAACCTTGTATTACTAGCCTTAGGTAAGAGTTGAATGAAAAATACTTCCTTCAACAGTCAAACTCAAACTCAAAGCATTTATTTCAAATAAACCAATTACAAGCACTTTTGAATTGTCAAGGTCGGTCGGTCAGAAAAATGAAGCTAGTTGCCCATTCCAAAGCGTAGTAGGTACCTATGGAGAAGAACGGGCAAGAAACTCCACGGACACTCTTTTAAATCAAATTATGTTTACAATAGATTGGTTACATCATTCATGTTGAAATTATGCATGTGAGAACGATGCAGAACGTTAAAAGCGTCCGTTATTTAAATAAAAAACAATTCGAAAATAAAATTTAATTAAAATACGCCGTGGCAGCTAAGAGATGACCAGTCTCAACTGACGGCGCCCGTTCACGAACATGACGCATGGATTAGCACCATTCAACTCAACCATTTTGAAGGGAGCTAAATGATCCAACACACGCGCCACCATCAGCGAAACATTAAAGTGAGCATGACATACTCTCAGCCGCCAGGACACATTCAAGTCAATGAAAGACGTACCCTGTAAATGGTAGCTTTAAAGCATGTACATAGTACTCACATATGGCATATAGCAATTATACGCATATAATAATAGCAGTTGAAGTATCATGTACTCATCAGAACATCTATTCTGATTTCCACGAAATAAAGTGACTAATTCTCCTTACCTGATTCTAGGACTAATGAGCAACAGATAACTGGTTCAAGTCTAATAAGAAGCCAATTAGTAAAGCTACAAACGCTAAACAGTCATAGATTTAGGACACGCTCTGTTGAATCTCACTGCGTCACTAGCCGTGCTGACAAAAATGATTCTAAAAGTAAAATACCCATACCTAGGTTTAATTAATGCGAAGGTATTATAAAAGTTGATTATGTTAAGTTATATTTGATTTTTAATAACTTCAGAAATACTTCGCTTCTTATAGTTTTAAGGTGTTTTGTATAAGTACGCGACTTATCTGTTGCGTTCACGTGGCGCTTTAGTTGCTTGAATACGCAATAATTAAAGAAAGATCTCTTTATGTAAGTTCTCATCACCGGTATACATAGAAAACAAAGCCTATCATAAAAACACATACATAAACTCACGCCTTCTCCCTATGGGGGTAGACAGAAACTACAGAACGCTACCTGCAACTATCCTTACATACTCCGTTTCCGCATGTAAAAATAAAATAAAAAGTCCTTGAAGGATTGTTCCAAAAATACATGGTTTCGAAGGTAACATCAGATACTGATACGAGAATCTGCATGTGTGCATCTTAATTTAATTGATAATAACGAGTGAATCATTTCATTCAAACCAATGCTTTACATTTTATGATAAGAAAATGCGACATTGTCATATATTACGTAAAGATGTCTCTAAAAAAAATCGTGACATTGTCGAATTAAGTTGTTTGAAAGTGAAAACGAAAAAAACATGTCTGTTTATTCTTTGAAATGGTCTCATTATTAACCTACAGTTATGGGATATCAAAAATAACACGTTGTGTATGTTTCGTCTTTTTTGTTAACAGGGTATGTAATTAAAAGTATGCAAGCTTGTTTTATACGGCATTAATGTATCTGCTATCTAAACAAAAGCTTAGACAAAACTTCTGAGTAGTCTTTGTAAGAAAAACACGTAAGGAAGATGCCCTGAATAATACCTAACGGAAACCATTACCTGCGTATATAGTAGTTCTGTAAAACTTCTTATACTAAAAACGACATAGTGAGTCGCTCCCTAGTTTTCCTTAGCTGTTTATTTGTCCCGACATGTAAATAAAAGATCATGTGCGCAGTTATTACACTGTTTGGTTTCGATCCTAATTCCTAATACTATGAATATTAAGTAAACCAGAGGGAACCGGTAAGCAATGAAATTCTGTTTTACGAACAACAGTTACGGTAAGGGTTAGAACATTACAAGTAGGTACAAATATAGACAATTATGTTTGTCAGACGTATCTAGAAGAAAGTGGTTTCTACCATTAGTGATGATAACCGATCTAGGTTCTTGCTAGACATTTGATATTTTTCTGTCATGGGCCATCACATGGCCTTCAAGAGCCGGTCAACTAATTAATAAATACAGGAGATGATGTCTTAATTTCACAAAAAAATATAATTACGTTCCTACGCGTATGGTCGAAATGAATTTTCCTAACAGGGACTCAAACTGTTACCACAGTATTATGTGTTTTTAACACTGTTTTTTAAAAGAAAATCCTTTATAAACCTTAACAGACAGACGCGGCGTTGCCAAAATAACCTCAATCCATGTTTTGGGTTAACACATTGAAAAACATACATATTAGTGTTACATATTTGATTATATTCAGTGTAACACTATATGAATAACCCTCCAACGAACCAGTAAAAAAATGCAAACATTAAGAACATAATCCGGAATTATGGGGCACCGCAAAACCGAGAGAAATCGCGGACAATAGCCAATGTATTGTGAATGAAACATGAATTATGAATTTGATAAAAGTATATTGAATAATAAATATCAATACAATACGGGACTATGTTTGGGCGTTCTAGCTTGTTTGGTTTCGACAAACTATAATGGGCAAATAAAGTTACGTCATAGTGCGTGGGTAGTCTTCTTCCGAACTACTTCGAGCTACCAAAATAAAGAAATGACAATTGCCAGTATTATCTGACCTCTACCGCCCCTCTCCACTCTTCGATTGCACATCAATGAGAATATGTCACTCAAATATGTAGGGATTTATCAGGAATATTTCGTTTTATCGATGTTGATTTTCGATAATAGAGGGATGCTTTTACAATGTTATCTTATACTGGGTGGGCAAATAACAGGTATACACTTTATTTGTAATATTTTATTTTAGGAAACCACCTCTAGCAGCATGGCAGATGGTTACACTTTTTCATTGCGTTTTTCCTGTTACTTTCACAGATTTCCTGCGATAGCACGGATGGCGTGACTGTGTCTCAGATAATTTGTTTTAATTGTTAAAGGTTCATGAGCCTGTTAGCATAGACACGTCCCTTTAGATAGTCCAACAGAAAAAGTCAGGAGCTGTTAAATCCGAGGATCTTAAGGCCTAATCAATGTCATCGTTTCTCGAAATTAATCGACCCGGAAACGTTCTTTTCAATGTCTCGATTGGGTTGAGTAGAATGTTTTAATCATTAAATCACTTTGTTCAGTTGTAAAACGCTCCATAACAAATTTGCCGTATCTACACAAAATAATAAATAAATAAATAATACATTTATTTGACGTAAAATATATATATATATAAGTACACTGATACAGGGTGACACTTAATGTAAGCGTGCAAAAAGTCTTATACAAAATAAATGATCAATGACTCTTAAGCTAGGGAAAAACCTGTGTTACAGGGGTCATCCATCCGTCCAATAAGGATGTTATGATAGTACTTACAAATTAGTAATGTGCACTTTTATAAAAAATAAAATTAATTATACTAATACAATTAATTTTGCGTATAAGAAACGGGGAAACTTAATAAAAGGAGTTAAAATGAATAAATAACCAGGAATAGGGAGTATCTATTTATGTGTGCCGGGTGTGTGTTTGGGTGAGTGTATCTGTGTAAGTGTGAGTATAGATATGCGTGGGTGAGTGTGGGTGTGTATGTGTGAGTGTGTGCCTGATTTGTTTATGTTATGGTTTGAGTAATTCTTCACAATCATCATAATTTAGGGTGAGCAGATATTCTTTAATTTTTTGCTTGCATTGGAATTTGTTCAAGGAATGGATGTTTAATGTGTTGTGCAGTTTATTGTATAGTAATGTGCTTAAATAACGGTTATGCCGTCGTGCAAATAAGGTGTTTGTGCAAACTTTAGGGCAAACGGGTTTGGGTCTTCTTCTGAGCGTAGGGCTTTTACATCTATTGGGAGGGGTAATTTGTGTGTACGTGTGCTCGCACGAAGCATATACATTTGGCGAACTGTCAGTACCTTAAAATCCGAAAACACTTGCTGAGTAGGATACCTAAATGGTTTGTTCAACAGTACTTTGAATACTGCACGTTGGGCTCTTTCAGCTGGTATGAGGATTGTTTTGGCGGCACCGCCCCACGCAACGATACAGTAACTTAGTGTTGATTCACATAAGGCGGTGTAAACCATTTTTAGGATATCTCTATGGGCAGAGGTTCTTAATTTTTTGAACACGTAAATGAGTTTTCTGGTACGCGCAGACAGAGATTCAATGTGGGTCTTCCAGCTGAGACTGGAATCAAGGTATAGGCCGAGATACATGACGGAGGTGGCTCTCGTCATAGTCTGGCATGAACAGAGATGGTTTCGATCACGCTCGTCACAAACATGGGCCTTGATTTGTAGTGCGAGCTGAGATGGAAGGGTAGAGGGTCTGGAACCAAAGGTAATAAAGTTCGCTATTATGGCCCAACCAGATCATAACTTGGGACAAGGAGTTTTCAGCGGCCTCCCTTGCGGTTTCCCAGTCGTGTCCACTAGACAGTAAAACCGTATCATTAGCGTACGCTATAATGTGAGTAGAAGGGAGGGTAAGTAGACAGAGTTCGTTAGAATAGATTTGGAAGAGGAGAGGGCTAAGTAAGCTTCCTTGCGGCACACCAAAATTTAGAAGTTGTTCACTACTGATGTAGTCGCCTATTTTAACGCACTGGGTGCGGTCTGACAGAAAGTCCTTAAGCAATTTGAGAGCTGTGCCGCGTATTCTAATCTGTTCCAATTTTCCGAGTAACTTAGGGACAGAGACAGTGTCGAAGGCCTTGGAAAGGTCCAAGAATGTGCCGACACATTTGTGTTTAGAGTCGATTTTGTTGACAACAGAGTCCAGTAGGGCTAATACAGCGTCTTCCGTCGATACCCCCTTTCTGAAGCCGTACTAGTTTTTGGCGATAAATTTATATTTGTCCAGAAATTTGAGTAGATTCTTATGAATGATCCTTTCCAGTATTTTTGAGATAGCTGGTAGTACCGAGATTGGTCGATAATTGTTTACACTGTCTCTGTCACCTGATTTAAAGTTTGGATGAACAATGTATTTTTTGAGGGTCTTAGGGAAAGTACCAATGGATATTGCAAGATTGCGAATATGCGTTATGGGTGGGACTAGTTTGTGACAGGCGGATTTTATAAATTTAGGAGAGATATCGTCCCAGCCAGAGGCACTGTCTACGCGGAGGTAATTAATTATAGCCTCAACCTGTTCTTCGTCTGGCTCTAGTAAGACAATTGAGTTAAGCATCGAGACTGGGCGGTGAGGAGTACATTGGGCATTGCTTAAATTTTTCGTGATGTTTTTAGCCAGGTTGCTGCCTACATCAGCAAAGAACCTATTCACGACATTGACTGACACGATTGGGTCATTGTCTATTTTAAGGAGATCAATCGGAGCTACAGTATTATTATTTGTGTTAAGTACATTACGTATGGCTCCCCACATCTTTTTTGGGTTATTTTTAGTATCACTATAAGCTCTTTGTTCATACGCAGTTTTAAGTTTTCTAAGCAATTTGTTACAAAAATTCCGGTAGCGTAAGTATGTTAGTTTTAAAATCGCGTTTTGAGGTTCTTTGTTTGATTTGTTGTGCATGTTATCGCGGTTGCGTATACATCTCAGCAGACCAACGGTTATCCAGGGTTTAATAATTTTTAAATTTACAGGGGATGGTTCTATATATAGTATTCCTTATTAATATGGGTGTCAATATTTCATCAAGTTTGTCCATAGCAAGGTTGGGATCATTTATGTTTGCGATAATAGAGAAATCACAGTTTTCGATGTCGCTGATAGCACAGGATAAGTTTAGGCGGGAAGAAGCGCATCTGTTAGTGTTGTTAATAAAACTGCGGAGTGACGTTTCAATTACCAGCGTGGTTGCCTTGTGATTTGTTTTCAATAAAACATGATCCAAACAGTTGTTAAGCCGAGTAGGGGTCACATGGGCAGGAAGGAGACCGTGTGAGGCTATCAAATTTAGAAATTGATAGGACCGGGGGTGATTGTTGTTAGGAGCAATGTTACTATTGATGTCTCCTATAACCGAGACGGTTTTATAGTGCCTACAATCTGTCAGAAGGTTATCTAAGCAGTTCAAGAAATTGTCAATATTTTTTTGGGATGGTGGTCTATATATTGGTATAATAGTAATATTGTTTTGGCTTTTCCGGACCAGGCAGCTGGCATCGGTAAATACCGGCTCAGTAATACTAAGGCTCAACTTATCTTTAATATAGATCACTACGCCATCATTCTGGTTAATAAGGTTTTTCGTTTGGAATGATGTGTAGCCCTGTATATTTGGTACGATCGCATTTGTCTGCAAAATATTACAAAAGGTGCAAAATATTTAGTGCTAGAGGGGAACTTAAATAATCAGAACATTCCTCAGGAGTACAAGTGAACGACGACGAAACGGTAATACTGTCCAGTTCGTTGTTAATATCATTCATCGACGCCATTGACTATAGTATTAATAATCCAGAGAGTGATGCTTGTATACAGCGGAGGTTCCGAGTATGGTGGACGTTGGCGTACAAAACAGTAAAATAATTAATGCTAACAAGTTTTAAAGGTCCGTGCAACAGAACAAAGTTACAAAAATAGTAATTGATTGGCTGTGAGTAAAATAAGTTTCATGAAACTACTGTCATATTTGCCGCCAAAAACAAAATGGCGGCAAAACAAGTTGTATACCTCCAAGTTGTCTAACCTGTATCTGATATCAATCAGATACAGAACCCTAATTGCGTAATACACAATCAATCGGAATCTGAATCGTTTTGAAACAGATTGCTAATCCATTGCTTCTTAAGTTCGATAAAAATTCTGCTCAACAATATATAGAACGCAATGAATGTTCTTGAACCGTCAAAATCAAACAGATTAGTCGTAATCGTTTACGAAAATGTGTTACGCAATTAGGGTGCAGGTTGGCCAGCATCAAAAAAAAAAAACATGCCATGACCAAAAAGTTGAGAAGTCAAGCGGAAATACTTTCTAGGGTAAGCCTATACTGCTCATCATGCTAATCCATGTCTTAAGTATATTGGGATCGACTTCCAGTTTGACAGAGTCCATCTGAATACAAGAATTTTACATGGAGACATAGTTCTCATTCGATCGCATATAATACAATTCGAATCGCGCCGCGTTTTATATGTTATTATTATTTTATTCTGCTAGGTTCTTTATCTGTCCGTCTCATTTATTTAAAATATTCAATTTTCTAATCGCGTGGTCTTTGACCAACATCCAGAAGTCCAAACTCAAGGTCTGCCAACGAGCAATGGAGCGCAGTATACTATTAGTTAAATTAACGGATCGTGTTCGAAACACAATACTGCGCTCCAAAACAAACATAGCTGACGCGGCTCAAAAGGATGCCCAACTTAAATGGCACTGTGCAGGACATGTTTGCCACATGCCGACCAAAATGTGGGCCCAAATAACACAGAACTGGTGCCCTGGGACAGTGAGGCGGGGTCGCGGCTGACCACGTAGGAGATGGCGGGACGAGCTGGACAGGTTCCGTAAGAACAGGAGTGGGACAGTGTGGGCAAGTGAAAAAAACGCTTTAGTAATATTCTTCATTTCTTCATCTGTACTCGCATCATTATATCATCCTTCCACCACGCTACGCTTTACGCTTTAAAGATAATAACATTCGTGCGGGTTGGATTTCTGATCGAGTTGAAATCGGTGACCATATCGATTTTCAATATTGGTCTGGCTGCTTACTGGGCAACACGAAACCCCGTGGTAAGACTGGTTGTCATATTATCGAGTTTGACCCATAGCGAATGTCAAATAACTATGAATGACAACCAGGACCAAAGTCGCAGTATGTAAAGGAAGGTCACCGATCCCAGGACCGACCTCGGTAAGATAGCTTAACTTTCGGTCCAGGACCCAGTGCGGCTGTCATATTTTAGCCACGCCTCCTTTACTGGTAGCATATTGAGCCTATAACGTTCCCACTGCTGGGACACAGGCCTGCTCTCTGTAAGAAAATACATAACCAAGAACACCGACTTCCGAAATTAAAGTTATTTTTCACTTTTAGATGATTTTTTTTCGTCGGCGGGATGTTTTATTTTTGGATTAAAAGTGTTTTTACTTGGTTATTATCGAATCAAGTGAAATCGAACAGAATCGATTGAATTAGAAAAACCGAAAAACAAAACCGCAGGGTTTTGTATTCTCAGCTTGGGCGGAGCACCGCAGTGTCCTCGCGGAGGCGATTGGCGGCGGCGATCTCTCGCGTCCGGCCCTGGTCCAGGCCATGGTACGGAGCGAGAGGGAATGGAAAGCCGTCACCTCCTTCTGCGAAGCAGTAATGCTCGCGAAGGAGGAGGCGGAGCGGGTGAGGGAGAGAGCATTGCGCCCTCACGCCCCCACTAGCCGCCGCAGGAGACGCCCTGGGCGTCGGGAGTCGCCTGCAGATTCCCGGCCACCGTAGGCGCGGGCTTGCGGATGGCGAGCAATGGGTAGCTCGTCGTCCGGTAAGGACCAGGCCCGGGTCGACGGCGCGTTGTGTTCCACGCGCGCCTCAAAGAGATGTCAGCACAAAGAGACGGGGTCCGATAGGGCCGACGCCTCAGGGTCGCGGGTTATTCTACAGAGAAAACCGTGGCCCTGGCACAGGCAACTGAAGGAACACGAGTGGGTTTTAGTCAGTAAAAGTCTGACACGCCCTCCCGCTCCACCCAGAGCGGGAGAAGTCATTTGATGATTTCCCACCCAAAAAAAAAAAAAAAGTAAAGTATTCTCGTTTTTTGACGATAAAAAAGAATTTTATAAATCGATCTACAATTGCCGAATATACCTATATAAGGTGTATCCATTCATACACGAAATATTTGAATAGGTGCATCTATAGGTCGAACTTGGGCTATAGAAATGAAAAAGAGTTTTTTATCTAAGCATCTAATTTAAAAAAAAAAAAAAAATAATATTACTTAAACACACATAAAAATACTGGCTCTTTCATATTTTGTAACATCCATTACGCTAGTTTCTACGAAAATACTACGTAGAAACTACTTTCATTGAAGCGGGCGGCGCCCTTAGATGTCGCGTGGCTTTTATGAATGATCAAAAGAGACTCGACTCGCGGCGCCGTCGCGCCGCCGGCGCCGGCTTCAGTTGCCTCGCCCCGCGCCTGCCGCGCCGTCCGCCGCCATGTTCAGTCTCGCGCGAACTGTATGTTGCACTGCACGCGGCTTAACTAACGTGGAACGCTTCGCGCAACAAACGCAACAATGCCGAAATATTCCAACTAGGAGTACCATACATGGTGGACTGCTACAATGAGGGTGGTCTTATTTTTCTCACAGCACAAGCCCCCTTCCTAGAGATCCTAGAAGCTCGACAGCGACAACGGGACTACGGGGTCTACATGCCCCCAGCTGCAGACGGAGGCAGGCCTGATCTTACGCCGTTGGATTTCCATGTGTGGGGTAGGGATAGACCTGATTTACGGTAATGACGGCCAGACCATTTCTAGTGCGGAACAACAAAACGTGAATGGTGAACGCTTGTTTATGCAGTGATAGCTAGAGAGACATTGTTAAAAGTGCAATGACACATTATTTAACGTGCAACTGCAGGGTCAATATGTACAGCAATTTTGGTGTAAATTGTGTAAATAAAAACTACGTCGTTATGAGGTATGTACATTTTAAATTGTTCGCGCTATGCACTTCTTACAGTTTACATCTGTACAAATAGGTAGGTACACAACCTATCAATCAGCTGACAGATACGACTCGACGCACAGTTCGTAACCTAACACAGAAGTCATTACCTTACGCGAATTCGCGTTGCGTCAGCTGTTTATTTTTCTATTATTATTATCTAAAATATGTGTAACACTGTAGAATATGAATGTTTTAATCGAATCTAGGATCCTTTTCGTAAAAAAAATAAGAAAATGATTGAAACGTTTCGATGCTCGCTCGTAAAAGTCGTAACCCCACAGTGGTCATTAGCTGCTTATTTAGATGTAAGTACCTGGTTTACAGAAGGTACTGTTTTTGTAAAACTGCGAGGAGGGAATTCAATATTGTACCTACTTAGATTTAGGTCGTTTTGTATTTTAAATTCACATTTATTTTTATTGTAAGCGATAACTCTGTTATCAAAATAAGACGAGGTCGAGTTACGAAGTCTACTAGCGGTGGGTAATCTTTATTCCGGCAAGTGAATTGATTCACTTATTCCGACTCCGGGTCCGGTACCGGTTCACCTTATTTATTCCTTTGGCACCGGCACTCACTCGCTCATTTTGGTTCCCCGGTTTCGCAGAACATTTTATTCATTTGGTTCACTGGATCATTTGGCACATTTTGAATTGAACAGTTGGTTAGTTAGAGCGATACGACGTGTTCCGAGTACTTCCGAGTGACTTGAGCGAGTGAACGAGAGTGAATAGTGAACGCGCGCTCCGGAATCATTTGGTACCGCGGTGCCGGTAAGGATTGTGAGGAATAAATAAGGTTTACGTATCCGCGTTCGGTACCGGCTCCTTTGGATCAGTACCTCCGGAGTTACCCACCGCTAAAGTCTACCTAAGTTGGTTTATTGTGAACATCATCACGCCTGCATTTCCCGTAGAGATAGGCAGAGGTGTATTGTCGAAAGTTCATTACAGTTCACCAGTGATATGTTAAACAGAGAGACGGCACGCGCCCCGCGCCTCTCCCCGCCGCCGCGTCTTTGATTCATAGAGCAGGCCGGTTTTATGCAAAACATCTCAAGCAGTTTTAAATTATGATAATTACGTAAAATTAAAAAAACATTTACATAAAAAAATCTTTTTCGTTTCTATAGCTTCTAAACGACTTATAGAGGTCCCTCTTAAAATATTTCGTGTATGAATAGATACACCTTATATACTTAGCAAACATTAAAAAAAAACAGACGAATTGTGACCCTTTTGGAAATGGGTTAAAAAGTGCCTCCTAATGATGAAATAACAACATCACTTTACCTTTTTTATATATGTAATATGTGTATCTTGTTTAATAATAGTTTGCCATGTAAAAGCTCACTTAGCTAGTCTTATTTAATAACTTGGAGCATTATGAAAATATGCGTCTACAAAGTCATGCTGAAAATCAGAGTTCGCTCCTACCGGATTTTACAACTCGCTTCAGCAATTTTCAATCTGAACGTTTGTGTTTGTGATATTAAAAACACTCTACTGTGTTACGAGAATAAATTGGAGTAAGAATATGCCGGGATTATTTTCTTTGTCTAAGACACACTGGCATATTAAAAAAATTTATCCTTCAAAGTAGGCCATACAAAACCTGCTCGAATTAGTAGGGAAAAATAAAGGAGCCGGGTTCAAGAGCTGTCGGTGTCATTAATATAGCGGAATATTGACACCGACAGCTCTTGAACGCGGTTTAGATATGCTGATCGTCTTCAGTTTCATAGGTAAAACAAAATACTCTCGTTAAACCACGTTTTGCAAGGTCTAAGGGGGTTTATGTTATAGGGAAGGTTCCTTTGCCCTCATTCCTTACAAGCAAAATGCCAGTAGATAACATTTCGAAGCACAAACAAGCGTCGACGCGTCGGTTGTGAAGCTTGTCCTTGTGTGGGAAGGTGCATTGTTAATGTGAACACAAGTGGTCGGACTTTCACGGACTTAGAGATGATGGAAGAGACAGTAGCTGTTCGCACATGATACTACATTACAAACTGGATGAATTTTGAACCGCTAAAGCCTTTGTCCAGCAGTTTGACAGGTAGCCTTTTTTATTTATCGGTTAATCAGACATGTTTTCTAAATTATTATACTAACAGAGGAAAATGTTAGGTTTAGTATTTTTATTTTACGAAGCGACTCGCGATTTTCTTGTGTTTTACAAAGTGTACAAACATGTGTGTGAAAGCGCAGGAGCTCTCAGTGCCGTCCGAGAAAAGGGCAAAGTCGGAAGTGTGTGTGTGTGTGTGTGTGTGTTATGTGCTGACGCTACTCGTCTTTATGCCCACATTCACAGCGTGTTTGTACACTTGGATACCACAAGTAAAGCGCGCGATGCTTCGTGAGATATAAATATTGTACAGTAAGCCGCACGCCATTGGTAACACTTAGACCTTGAGATGGCCTAGTTTAGTACGGATTCTTATCCTATTGAATTTCCGTACTAAAGTAGTCCAGCTAGGCTAGGCCTCTTGGCTAGTTTATAAAACTTTACTGAAAGCGGCTTACCCTAAAAATTAATGCTAAGCCTCTTGCTAGAGCTTTGAAGGCATAGTTGTAAGTCATTTTTGTGTATTTAATGAAGCTTCTTATGACGAAATTAATTGAAATTGTTTTCCAAGAACTCCTCGCTTCATTACTAGTAATTGAAACTAATTAAATTAATTATTTAAGCTATGAAATGGATACCTATATTAAATGGAAGCTTGACTTGATTTATAAAGTGTTCAATATTATAATTACCAACAACATCACCCACTATAAATTATTCAACTAAGTTTATGAAATACTCACGCACCTAATTATGATCAGTTTTTAAAACACAGCTATTACGTAGCGTCTATTTCTACTTGTTACAACAAACGAGTAGCTCCTTTAAGTAAACCGTTAATAAACAATCGCAATAACTTCATGGTTACACTTACCCACTTCACCATCATTTTGGTAACATTAAACGGGTATGCCGTTTCTCGCTACGTTTTATGTCTTCTATTTCCGTGTCGTAATATAGTGCACATAGTGCCAACGGTACTGACCCGCCTCCGCCCCACTCTTTTAGCGGAAACCTGATTTATTAGGAGACGATGTGGTTTACTCCAAAGGTCAACTTACACTGGTAGAAACGGCTTAACAAAAGTAATCGTGCCACAATTGTCCTATACAAATAGTTATAATAAGGCAAAACGATTGCTCTTATGGACCGCCGCTATATTTGAGGACTTATGGGCCATTGATAGCCTAATAGTAGACAAAAATTTATTAAAAGGAGTTTTTCTGTTCCTGGAGAAATCATGAGAAATGTGAAAGATAAATCGCGTTTCCGACTTATTTTGCATCAGCTGAGAAATTAATCACGTCTCTTTTTACAGGAAATACTTCATGTTCCACGAACATAGTTTATGAAATGCTTTAAAAGTTGTTCTGGGATTCCCAACTACTTTTCATCACGAACTACTAAACAAGCTTCCGTTATTTATGGCAAAAATTTATAAGTGCAGACTTGAGTGGCTTATTCTTTTTCGCATAAAGCCGTTGAAAAGGAAGTAGAAAGTTGGCTAGTTCGGAATAAAAATGTGGATTTAGTTGGACAATCAAGTAAAACGGGGCTGATATTTCTGTGAAGGCAGTGGGTAGCTCTGTGCATACTGAGAGAAGTAATTTCGTCTTTAAACGCGCAAGCGACGAACTCCTAGACTTTTCTTAACGTTGTCGACATAAAAGACAATTAGTGGTATTGAAAGTTGTTCTTTTATTCATTACTCGTGAGGATGTTATTAGAGCAAGAAGCTTTTTGAATGTGAATGAAGTTGCTGCGTTTACGGGTACTTATGTTATTTGGTGCACAACATGCATAATCAGCCTATTATGTTCCCACTGCTGGGACACAGACCCCTCTCTATGACAGGGAGTGAGCCGTAATCCACCACGCGGGCCCAGTGCGGGTTGGAAGATGTCACATGTGTTCGAACTTTTGGTTCTCAGACATGCCGGTTTCCTCACCATTTCATTGCCTTCAACGATTAGAGAGCAGTGGTGATGAAATAATTGACACAAAGTAAAGCACCTGTCTGGGTTCAAACATACGTTTACAACTCGTAAGTCACGGTCGTTACCACTGGGCCACCACTGCTCGTTTGGTGAACGCAATTTTTTAGCGAAATGGCGTCAACATTGAAATATCACAATATTTCAATGTTGACGGCATTTTGCTAAAAAAAATCATTCTAATTAGCGCTAGGTGGAAAGCCCAATTGGACATATCGCATGAACTGACTTTTAGCACGACACGTTTTTCCATGAAAAAGGGATAACAGTTTACGGGAGATTCTTTGTTGTTTAGGCGTTAGGTTGACCGGTTTTGAGGCGATTGGGCGATTACGAGTAGCACTTTTTATCTCTTTACAGAAGAAGTCTGCATAAAACCTTCGTGTAACACCTTCTTTGATTTTTTTCAACAGTTGATAGATTGGTACCTAACTACTGTTAAAGCCTGCCACTCCAATGATCGTATAATTGTTAATTTTGGGTCTATAAACTCACTCTTGTTCAAAAGCTTTTCGCCATAAATAAAATGGATTTATGCTATTTTGGTTAAGTATCGTAATAACCCAGCTATGAATTCGGAACGAAGGATTACCTACATAGACGTCCCTAAATAAAGACAGTTTGTATTTTCAGTTCTAAACAAAACAGGAAAATCTAGTGTTGTACAGACAACATATAACAGGAGAGAATGACAACAGATTTCTTGTTTATTCGCCGGTTTCAATATCAAATACATAAAAAGAAAATATCACAGTCATATTGGGCCCAATGTCAATGACCCAGTGATTTTATATATGTTGCGGTTTGAGAATATTCTCCCATCGCTGACACGGCATACGTTTGATCAAATTACTGAATTTTCGTTCAATAAACTCACCTCGTAAAGTTAGTAGAGTTCGGCCTTGTAGAGTTAGGGGTTTTGCTGTTCATTCGATCTGAAAACTATTTAACAGTGAGAGTGTTATGTAATTCTTGGCGACCTACTTTAAATGTTTTTGTGCGTAGCATCATCGTACGGAACCCTCGCACTTGTTTTTTAAACTCATCTTTAGAGCTCGGTCAAAAACACATTTGAAGTAAGGAATTTGTCAAAATGCAATACCTATAAGCTAGTGTCTATCCAAAATCGAAAATCATGGCAAGTTCAATTGAAGACCATTAATTTTGTGCGAAGATCTTCTAATTGAAGTACATATTTTTATATAACAACATTGTCAGTAATTAAAATTCAATTCAAATACAATCTGCTTATCCAACATCTCTCTAAACTAACCGAAGAGGAAATCAAGGTAAAACCTGTGTCGTCCAACTTAAATATTCGAGAGCTGTACAAAACTTGTAAGTAATGCAGTAAAGTCAATTAAACTGGAAGGAACTTGGTTATTTGCAGCTGGATTTCTGGGGCTGGGGTCTTTAGTATTTCAATGCGTTTAAAAAGGAGCCGCGGTTTTGAGTATATTTTTTGCCCTTTTGTCAAATGAATAAATAATGTAAGTCTGCCCTCTCCAGTTTCACACAGATTACGTTGTACCCGGTTTTTCAGATTTATAGTTTACTTGCAATTAATTTTACCTGAGTTTGGTTTTAAGTTACTCTTTGTAGGATGTTATGATTTAAATACGTATAAGGTTGGTTAGGTCAGTATTACTAAACTTACTTCGTCGATTTACTTAATCGGAAACACTTAAGGCTCCCACAAACAGACGCGACACAAAGGCACCGCGTGTCACGCGACGAGCGGTGCCTTTGTGTCGAACTGTGGCTTCGCGCCAGTTTGAGGGAGCATTTAACTTAAACTCGTAAGTATAGTCCAATTTATTAGATAAAGATTAATATATTAGATTAATATTTTAGATATTATTATATTAGATTAATATTTAGATAAAGTTTATCAGGCCACGACGAGCCCGGCGTGATTCAGTTTTGCTCGGTTGCCAAATGCGGTAATTCCCGACCAAATGGTCTATTAAACCAGCCCACTCGAGAGCCAACGAATGCTGTTAACATCAAAAATTTCACGCGCCCACAGATATTTATTGGTACTATTTAAGTAATTGTTGAAACAACATGTAAATTGAAATGAAGCATGTTTTGATTCAGTGCTTTTCATGAAAACGTCTTGTAAAAGAACAATATTGAAAATACAAAATTGGTACTTATTGTGGTAGCTAGCCGAAAAAAAATCGTGGATTCTACTGTGGTGGGAAACTAATTAAAATCCGTCTCTTTGTGTGAATATGAAATGAGTACAAGAAAATTTTCTGTTAAATGCTCGTAAATCTTCTCGGGGGAATTTTATTTCGCTTTGCGGGCACTTGGCGTAGAGTCGTGTGATGTGAGGGATCCAAAGCTTTGCCGTCCCTTCCTGTATGTATACTTTGAGATTCAACTCGGTCCGGTCACCAGGCTCAGGAGATTTGTCGATGGTCGTTGAAAAAGAGTTCTTAGCATAATCTGTAGCACAGATAAATTTGTGTCATTTGCTCTAGTTTTATTGAAAAAATGGCTTGAGATATAGAGCTTAAAGCTCTTCTCTACCCTTAAGTATCTTCGTTTTGAACTTTTGTTCAGCGTTCTGCCTCGAAGAGTCGGGTTTTCGGAGTGAAGATACACTCCGAAAAACCCGACTCTTCGAGGATATTGATCAAACTCAAACCATTTATTTTACGAATGACAGGCACTTTTAAATTGTCAAGGAGTCAGTAATTCT
Source organism: Dasypolia templi (assembly GCA_963555695.1). Classification (NCBI taxonomy): domain Eukaryota; kingdom Metazoa; phylum Arthropoda; class Insecta; order Lepidoptera; family Noctuidae; genus Dasypolia; species Dasypolia templi. Next base: position 23,409,550 of record OY743143.1, on the reverse strand, counting down.
GAAAGAGTGAGAATTCAACTTTTAATTCATTTAGAATTTGAATTTAATTTTATATTTCAATTTTAAACGTTCATACTTTCTGTCATAATATTATTGAAAATCAAGTTAATGCTTGGTTTTATTATATTCTATTATTCATGATAATTATCTTTGGTAATATTAGCATGTATTTTTTTATGATCATGGAAGTATTCTTAATTTAATTATGTAATCAGAGCACGTGTGCTCGATAATTTTTTTTTTATTTTTTTTTGTTTTTTTTTTATTTTTTTTTTATTTTTTTTTAGATAAACAATGACATCTTTATATTTACTGTTTAAAGTATAACATTGTTTTAATTTTTGAGAATGTGAGGACTATGTGAGTCATTGTTTTTTTGTTCTTTCAGTTGTTTTAATCACGGTCTGGCTGTTTGAGTACTTAACGCGGCCTACCCAAATGTCCTTTCTTTTGTATTGTTCGTGGAATCGTTGAGCTCCTTAGTTCTGAGTTGAGCTGCACCATGCACCACTCAAATCAGTGTGGTTCTTTCCTCAAAAGACCATTTCAGACACCAGTCTACAGAGTCCTCATATGATCTGACCATGTTTATTCTCGGATTTGTACACTTTGACATGACGTGAAAATTTACTTTGTAAAGTATTATATTATTTTAATTATTGTGAATGTGAAGGCAGTGTGGATTTGTTGTTTTTTTTTATCTCAATCTATTTTTAATTTTTTAAATTAGTTTTAATCATGGTCTGGCAGTTTGAGCAATTTATGCGGCCTACCCAAATGTCCTTTCTTTGGTAATGTTCGTCGAATCGTTGAGCTCCATATGTGTTGTGTTGAGCTGCATGATTACTGACAAATGCGTGCACTGACTGGACAGGTCCACTCATTCTGTTTGGTTCTTTCCTCAAAAGACCATTTCAGACATCAATCCACATGGTCTTCACATGACCTGACCAAGATTATGTCTGGACTTTAAAAGAGACTGTGACCTCTGAGTTTGTTTTGGCGTTTCTTCTCAGAGTAGTCAGATAGGAAACGCCGATCTCATCTACTTTTAAAATAGTATTGACGTGTAAAAGTGTTTGTAAAAACCTACTTACAGAAATAAAATCATTTATCATTTATCATTTATGTGTAAGCTATGGTTACCTGTAATGGAGTGTGCATTACAGGATATTTTAGTATACTGTTCGAGTTTATATTTTTTATCCCCGACGCAAAAAGAGGAGTGTTACAAGTTTGACGTGTATGTCTGTGTCTGTGGCATCGTAGCTCCCAAACGGCTGAACCGATTTAGTATTTTTTCTTTGTTCGATAGGTGACTTAATCGAGAGTGTTCTTAGCTATGATTCACAAAAATCTATTAAGCCGTTTGAAGTTTATCAGCTCTTTTCTAGTTGATGAAAGGATGTGGGCATCTTCCACAGGGCTGATCTTGTCGAAATTTTGTATTCTATTACTTCAATGATATTAAAAGTACATAGTAACCTTGAACTGATGCTGCAGCATCACCTGGAATGAGCAGAATACCCAACTCCCTCATCAACATACAGCAGAAGTATCGTGTTTGGACTAACTGGAATGGTGCCAATAAATAATAGGTTATAGAAAATGGTGATCAGGGTCTGATGACGAAGTAGCAAAGATAAATGAAGAGAAATTAGTAACTACCTCCACTGTGGGAAACATACGTAGGTACAGCTGCGCAGATTTAAGCGAGGCACGTGTCGCGGGGACGGATACTGTGTGCCGTAGAAGATATTGAAGTTTGAGGAAGCCGAACGTCCATAACTACTGTGTTTGACTTGTGTCAAATTAGTAATCATTGTCTGGTTCCGTAACTTTAGGGCTCTTAATATATTGTTAAGCTATGTTTAATCGAAACTTGAATAGATACACACGGCAACTTATCGATCCATACATTACCAGTATATGGCGATCTCGCATTGTAGTTAGAGGATTTCCGTACAATGAGAGGTCAGTTTATACTGGAAATGTATAGCTTGATATGCAGCTGTGTACCTACCTACTTGGATTAAGTATAACTTATCGTGGTGACTGTGTCCTTTACCAAGGAGACTCGACGCTCGACTCTCGCCGCGGACGGACGTGTTTGTCCGCTCTCCCGCTCCAGTGTTGTGTTTCGTGTTATTATTCGTCGCTGCCACGTGACGTCATCGTAGTCGCCCCGACTACTCCGATTTAAAATCAAATCAAGAAATTGATTTGATTTTAACCAATCAAAAAGTGCCTTTTTCAAGGCAATCTCTTTTCTTTATCAGTCATTCGTGAGTAGCTTCACTAGGCCCCTTCTGGGTAAAACCACAGTTTCGTGGTCCTCGGTTGAAACCTTACGGTGCCAACGAAGCCGAGTGGGGTGTTGTCCCAACACACCCGCCGAACCCCTTCAGGGCGAGGCAGTTAATTGGACGGGTCCCAGAGTTAACCGGCCTTGGGGGATCTCCTAGTCGGCTCTGGTGTACAGTTTTCGTTCCACAGCTACTCACCTAGTGTCTTTAGGGTGTGTTTACACCCTTCGCGCTAGACTGGTCAGGGCCCCGTTCGCACAATAAGACTGGTGACGGGTTACAAGCTTAGGGCTCACCAATAGGTACACACCTCCCTGTCTACACCCGACAGGGAGGGAACTCATCCCCGGGCCAATCCACCCGGGGAGTTAGGTATAGGGTTTAGGCTACGTAGGGAAAATTTTCTCTTTCCACCATTCCTTCTCTAATATAGTTCCCGCTCTGATCATGGAGGACGCCGTCCTCTTGGCGTTCCTCAAAGAGGTCCTATTAAAGGACCCCGAGTTTTTGGCGAAATATGGCGCCAAAATAAGCCAATGTTCCAGTCCCACTCCGTCTCAAGGCGCACTCGCTAACTTCAGCGACGCGCTTGAGAGCCCGCTATCGCCACCTGCATGCGAACAAGGCATTCCGCCCTTTGTTCCGGCAAACAATGTTCCGGCTAATATCTCTGCCCCCATTGTTTCACCCTCTATTGTACCGGCAGATAATACTCCGGCCGCTAATCCGGCCCCTATTGTCTCGCCCGCCTTTGTTCCGGCCGCCATTGTCACGGCCGCCATTGTTCCGGCCGCCATTGTCTCAGAGACAACGCAGCTGCGCGCCGCAGCAATAAACACGACTCGCCCGGAGAGCATGGACACGTCAGTCCCACTCTCCGAGGATGAAGCCCGCACCTCCTCCTCCGGCGACGACGACTTCCAAGTAGTCGTTAAAGGAGGCAAGAGGAAGGCTAAATCCTCCGCCCCCGCTGGCCCGGTCACCAAGGCCCAGAAAAAACAGGACGACTTATCGACCAGCTCCACTTCCGCCCCTAGTCCGCGGGCCAGTCGCCCCGTCAGCCCTATGGCTTGCCCACCTGCTCCTACCGCGAGGAAGCAAAAGCCTCCTCCCCCCATTTACGTCCAAGACAAGTCCAAATGGACTGAAATTTCTAGGATGTGTGTTGATCGCAAGATCAACTACACCAACGCCCGATCTACCCTCCAGGGGATCAAAGTTACCGTCCCCACGTCTACGGACTCTAGGGATCTCTCCCGCGCCCTGCGTGAAAGGAACTATTCCTTTCACACGTACTCCCTTCCGGAGGAAACCCCCACTCGCGTCGTCATTAGGCGCGTTCCCCAAGAAATCCCCACTGAGGAGATTAAGGACGACCTTATTGCACAAGGCGTCCCAGTATCCGCCGTCCATCGCTTGCACAAAGCGAGGCAGGGCCTTGTATACGACATGGTCCTTGTCATCTGCGACCCCACGGAAGGTCACCACCCGATATTCAAGGTGAAGTCGGTGTGCTCGCTCGGTAGGGCATCTCTATCGAGAAGCCCTACCGAGCCAACTTGATAGGCCAGTGTCATCGCTGCCAACTGTACGGTCACTCGCAGACCAACTGCTATGCGACCCCTAGATGCGTCAAGTGTCTAGGTGAGCATGGCACCGCCGACTGCTCTCGCCCTAAAGATAGGGAGCTATGTGCAGAGCCGCCGAGCTGCGTCCTCTGCGGACAATCCGGTCACCCGGCAAATTACCGGGGCTGTCCGAAAGCGCCAAAGTCATCCTCTCCGAAACTCGCGAAACGCGCGAGTGACCGCCAGCACAGGGAAAGCCCCTGGGGGAAGCTTCCCTCCGCGCAAATGCCGGAGCGGCTTAGGCCCTTTCCCTGGGCAAACCTTACGCACCTTAAAGCTCCCGCAGCTTCAGTGCCCTCCAAACCCGCTCAACCCGCTGAAGTTCCAGCGCTGATGGCTACCGCCATCCCAGCGCCTGCGGCAACCACCGCGGCCCCTACGGCTCCACCGGTTGCACCGCAAAGAGCCCCGGGCCGCGACAGCGCCCAAATCATAATCAGCACATACGCGGCCCTCTATTCCTCCGCCGCGGAAAAAATGGCCGACGAAATCGTTGCTGCAAACGGCAACCCTCGTCGTCTCTTAGAAATCCTTAACGCATATCCCGAGATTGCGTTAGTCCTGAAAACCTTAAAATTCTAATTTCCAATGGATAACACAAGGTTAAATTCCACCAAACCCCGATCCCTCAAACTAGGATTTTTCAACGCTAATGGCGTTTCCGGTCAACGCGATGAGATCGCCGCTTTCCTCCGCGACCACCAGCTCGACATCCTCCTCATACAGGAAACCTTCTTAAAGCCTCATCACCGCAACCCGAACATTGCCAACTACAAACTAGTTCGCAATGACAGGTCTCGATGCCACAAGGGTGGCACACTCATATACTTTAGGAAATCTCTGTATTGTATCCCTATAGACCCACCTCTATCTGCCGGCTCGGCATGACCGGCCACCAACCGATCACCATCATCTCCGCGTATATCCCACCCGACAATGGTCCGGAGGATCCCATCTTGCTCCAAAAGGACTTCACTGCCCTCTTCGGTATGAGTGCCTCCGTCATCTTGGCGGGGGATCTTAATGCCAAGCACCCGGCGTGGAATAGTAGCACAACTTCAACCAGAGGTAGGTTAGTTTTCAAGTTAGGCGAATCCCTTAACTTTGACGTCATCGCTCCAATGAGCCCGACTCACTTCCCAGGTAATCCTAATCACCTTCCCGATGTTCTCGATGTAGCGCTGCTCAAGAATGTGAACCTCCGTTTGCAATCGATAGAGACGTTCCACGAGCTTAACTCTGACCACCGCCCTGTAGCCATGCATCTTGCACCCTACTCGGGCCCGATCGACCCCAACCGCCCCCCTCAGACCCAGACGATAACCGACTGGAGGAAAGTAAGCGAAAGACTGAAATCCACCACGCCGCCTCACTTAGACACCATCCCCGATCACTTAGTGTCAGTCGCCGACACGACGGCCGCAATCGACTCGTTTACAGAGCACGTACAATCCGTATTGACGGATTGTTCACGGGAAGTTCCGGTGATGGAAGACCATCGCTGGAAACTACCTACTGACGTACGTGACCTGATAACCGAGAAGAACGCGGCCATCCGTGCCTACGACTCCTTCCCTTGTGACGCGAACAAAGCCCACATGCGCCATTTACAGCGTGCTGTAAAGAAACGCATAGGGGAGGTTCGCTCTGAGGGCTGGAACAAGATGCTCAGTGAACTCGAGCCCACTCATCAAGCCTTCTGGCAATTACAGAGGAAATTTCGTTCCTCAGAAGAGGTCTCTATGCCTCCTCTCATCCGCCCCGACAATAGTGTCGCTTTCGACAGTCCCGACAAGGCTGAATGTCTTGCTGACAGCCTAGAGTCCCAATGTTCTCCCAGCTCCCAACCAGTAGACCAAGCTCACCTGAACAAGGTCGACGCTGAAGTCGAACGAAGAGCCTCCCTCGCTCCCGTCGAAGACCCTGATGATACTCTGCCTCCCGTCACTCCAGACGAAATGCACGACATCATTAAAGGGCTCCACGCTCGTTAGGCCCCCGGTTCGGATGGTATCACCAATAAGGTATACAAACTCCTCCCTGCCCCGCTAATAATGCTTATGACCGCCATCTTCAATGGCGCCTTGAGCAACATCATTTTCCCACAAGCATGGAAAGAAGCCACCGTCATCGGTATCCCAAAGCCAGGCAAGCCAAACTCTGAGCCCTCCAGCTACCGCCCTATTAGTTTACTCAATGTTCTCGGTAAAATCTACGAGAGGCTTATTTATAAGCGTCTCAAAGACTACGCCAAAGCAAAGAGCCTCATACCCAACGAGCAGTTTGGATTCCGTAGCCAACACTCGGGCACCCAACAGGTCCACCGTATCGTAGAGCACTTATGCGCTGGTCTGCAGCGTAACGCGACGACGGGTGTGCTATTCTTCGACATAGCGAAAGCCTTCGACAAAGTCTGGCACAACGGCTTGATATACAAGCTCTACCAACTAGGAGTGCCAGATCGTCTCGTGCACATCTTACGAGACTTTTTGTCGAACCGGACCTTTCGCTATCGCGTCGATGGAGCACTCTCGTCCCCTCATCCTATTCGCGCCGGTGTCCCTCAGGGTTCCGTACTATCTCCTCTCGCCTTCACGCTGTTCACTAGCGATTTTACTATACCGGTCACTGTCCCAACGCTATAGCTCGTACTCTCCAAACCTCCGCAAACGTCTTAGGCGCTTGGTTCCGGAAATGGAGAATCGAGGTCAACCCCGAAAAGAGTCTGGCGGTTCTCTTCTCGAGACGTCGTCGACTCCCTCCCCCACTTCCCAGCCCGATCACTATGTACGGCAAGCCAATCCCTTGGGAGAAGCAAGCCAAATACCTAGGCGTGATCCTCGATGAGAACCTTACCTTTAAGGCTCATATTAAGGCGTTTCGCGCGCGCGCCTACTTCGCTCTTAGCAGGCTCCAATTCGTACTGACAGCCCGTAGTAAACTGTCCCTCAAATGCAAGCTCCGCATCTATACCGCAGTCATCCGTCCCATCATGACCTATGCCTGCGTGGTATTTGCGCACGCTCACCCACGTCATCTCCATAAGATGCAGACCCTCCAAAACCGTTTCCTCAGAAGGGTCACGGGTGCCCCCTTCTATGTCCGTAATATAGATCTTCACGTCGACCCCAAAATGCCAACCATAAAACAGTTCATGAAACGCTTATCAAAGCGTTTCATCGACTGCGGCATCAAACATTCTAACCCCCTGATTACAGCGGCCGCCCGCTACACTCCCTCTCGCATTAGCAGTATTCGCCGACCAAGGCATACTTTAATCGACCCCGACGACGCCACTACCCTCCTCCAGGAGAGTAGTAAGGCTACTAGCACGCTACATAAGCCCAAAACCCGATCGCCGTCCTACCGCCCTCGCCGCCGAGGCCCGCCGCGACGCCCAAATCGACGCCGCTGAGCCTGTAGCTTTAAATTCGTCCGTAAATAATACCAATCCTGATCCAGCTAGTCATTTGCTGCCCTCTTCCAGCGACGCCCTAAGCCGAGGTTCGTACCCCACAGGGGGTGCCCTTAGCGTTGTCGCTTAGTTTTAGTTAGTATATAAGTTTAAGTCCTGGCTGGAGGCCTTAATTTATTAGGGAATCCACATGCAAGTCCGCTTAAGCAGACGACAACCGCATAGGTTAACCTACGAGATGTCAAACAAACAAACAAACTGTCCTTTACCAAGCTGTTAGGATTTGCTAGACAAAGTCATTCTGGTTGCTAATTTAATTGTATAATTTGTTATTTTCACTTAACTCACACACTGACTTATTCCATAATAACATTTTAGAAAAATAATATAATTTTACAATGTTTGTAAATATGGAGCACCATGTACCTATCACGTTATTGATTTATCTGTATTTGCTTCATTTTAAATTCTTTTTACCTATTGTGGTATAGTATTTTAATTCTTGGTGCATCGTCTTTACATATACAAATATAATTAACGTATTCAAAATGTTGACATTTTAAAAGAATAGATAACAGTGGAGTTCTTGTCATTTGTTCGATACGCACGTACATACGAAACTAACTTTTGGAAGGGGCGCCTAAAATTAATTATATTTTAATGTAAATGTTGTGGTTAAAATTGCCTTTTATATGCGTATTTGATATAAATGCTTTGTCTTTGACTTAACCATAGAGTACGCCCTAGCTCTAGTATCAAACTACTTTATTGCTGATTGCAATAAGTTAAAGAAAGTAAGTCCCACTATATTGTGAGGCGAAGGCCTCCCTTCTCCCTTTTCCACACAGTTCTGTCTTCTTCTAGTTTGCCGGCCATTCCTTTCGGTATGCTAACCAATAAAGCTATAATTTAAACGGATTACTCATGTCTACAGGAATGACGTTAAATGGAGAAGCAATAACTTATTCCTGTCAAATGAAAATAATAGGAGATTTGATACATAGTGTTACTATTTGACCCGAAAGCAAAAATAATTTACAAAAACCGACCACGCACAATGAAGGGTTCCGTTCCAAGTTGGGATGAATTTATCCCAGTAATAAACTTAACATAGTATTTGAAAAACATGTTCTCCCTTACATCGGTACGCGTCTCGGTCAATTATCGAACTGCAAATATAAGTTTGTAATCACATTTTTTATACAGATTAACGATTTTCGACTTTTTCCTTAAACTACTTATGCTGTGAGATCTTGCTTCTTACCAAATTTCATGATTCTTGGTCAACGGCAAGTATCCTATAGGATTTTTATTTATTTGAGAGTATCAAATATGTAATAATAATATAATTCATAAATCGTCGTATTTTTTATTGCGTTTGCTAAAAAGCTTGATTTTTTTAAACTCCAAGGGACCATAATCCTATGTATTTGCTATTTAAACTTGATGCTGCGTTTCTGAGAAAAAGGGTCTTGAACTCTTGACCTACTGACAGAAAAACAGACTGACAGACAGACTTACAACGAAATGGTCCTATAAGAGTTCGGTTATTTTCTTTTGATGTACGGATCCTTAAAAGTCAGCTTAATATCAGCATTTTTCCACTGCACAATTTTTCCAAGTTTTAACAGCTAAAGAAGGTCAGCAGGGAAAAATAAAATAGCGATGTTTAAGACTGGCAGCAATCTGGCAGCATTTAGCGCCATATGCCACAATGGCCGCCGAGTCGACTGGACAAGTTGGACAACGCCTGTCAAGCTTACTGCGATATTTCACACTCAGTTTCAGAGCTTATTTTCTTTTATATAAAATTTTCTAATGTTATGGTGGTTGTATGTTAAAAAATATTGTTAAAGCTCTAAGCGTATATTTATAGGATAGTGTATGAGACTTTCTATCTTCATTAATTTCTTAAGGTTGATATAAAAACTCGCATTTCCGAACTATCGTGCGAGCCTTAATTAATTATCTATCCATTCCTGAACTCATAATCCATCAATTTACCGAACACTGACATACCACCAGCTGATCAAACGAGGAATTACAACAAGTAGGTAGTGTCTACATCTTCCTGTAGACAAACGTCGATTAATTAACGTAACGCAATTAAGTGCGGCCATCTTCACGTGTATACTGAGGAAACGGACGACATGTTTCTGAGGAAACTAATTTTCAGCTGGAGTTAAAGGTACAATGACGTCGTGCTCAGGGCTGCTACTGCCGTAGAAAACAGGGTTGCAAACCGAAACGTTTCATGTTAAATTTTTCGGACGGGCAAAAATACACCTCGGTATCAAAAAGTACTGAACGCGGATGGTGTCGTTTTGTTTGAATGCCGTTTTGCTATTAGGACATGTCTTTTTATTAAACGCAAATAGTGTTTAGGACTTTTTGATACGGAGGGAAAAATCCACCGGGATTCGGGAGTAAGGACATCTGTCAAAATCTGTTGTCATTCATTCTTAGTTCGGGCCCCGAAGTTATCTTATGTCCGTAGGTGATACGGAATAGGTAATGCCCGTAACTTCGACCAAATTTACGGACTTTGTGATTAGGGAGTAGGTCCCCAGATTTCTTAATTGAAATAATTAAAATTTCTGCTGTACCTAGAGTCATTATCTCTTAGTTTATAGGTTAACCGAGTACTTGGTACCTACTAGAGTTTAAGGGATTGAATTCTACTGGCCTCTAAACTAAAAATAAAAGCTCCTTTAAACAGACACTACACGCGTCGTGAATCGCTCACGACAATAAATGCACCATTCGTCGCGCGACACGCGGTGTCTTCTGTACGAGCCTTTAGGGTTTCGGTTCTTGAAACTGAACAACTTTTTACTTAATTGTTAGCCGTAGGCCCACCACAGACATAAGGTAGCAAGAAAGAGAGGTCAGAATCAGATCGCAATAAGTTATTTTAATAAAATGAAGACATGTAATTGCAATTGTTATGAGATTTGAATAGGTGGAATTATTGGAAGGAGAAATTCCAGAATACTTTGTTAAACTAAAACATAGACAGCAAAAGTAGTTAGTCTCATTTGTCCATTCATACTTTCGCTACCAAAGAAATTCGTTGTGAAAACCTAATAGCGTGTGAAGTGTAGCAAACGGCAATTGCTTTAACAGCACTTTTGCGAGCGTTGCAGCGCTGCAGCGCTAGCCGGCTCGTTCGAATCAATTAATTGCATGCCTGTGAAGCGATTGGTTTGTAGCCTCCAGCCAACATTCATCGCAAAGTTTTAACAAGATGAACAAAGTAGAAATGCGGTGCTTAAAATAATTCAAAGTATTAGTTACATAAAATGTGTGTAACTAAAAACCATTTTTTTACCACCAAGTTTTTCAGATATCATTATCTATAATTACAACACAATTACAAAGATGGAAATTTAAAATGTAAGATGAAAATGAAAAATAGAACTAAAATGAAAATGAAAATTATGATTAGGTAACTGATTTTACAAAGGATCTCCAAAGCAGGTATGAGGTCCTATCAGCAACAATCTTCAAGATTTCATTGCGGCTGCCACGCATACTGCAGATCAGGGATACCGTCCTTTTGCGAATGATGGCTATGAAAGTCATTAGTGCGAAACAGCGCACTGATATTCCTTTATTGCTCTCGACAACAGCAATAAAAGCGATGGTAAAAATGATTTGAAACAGAACCTGAAAGCTTCGATAGTTTTGAAATGGCGTTTTCAAGCGTTATTGGCAACCAACACAAAGCGTTATAGATATCTATGGGACCTAACTAAAATATAAATCAAGTAAAGTACCCTTGACGAGATTGATAACCCACAACCACAGTTACCAACCACGATGTCAAACAGTGTCCACACTGTTCTTTTCATCCCTTGTTATGCAAGATAAATGAATCACCCTCAGGAAATCTGATAAAATATTCATTTAATTATCCAAAAGGAACACTTCCGTGTACCTACTGACTACAAGAAGAATGTTCCAGTCGGTCGAAATAAGTAGTGAATTCGTATTTTTATAAATGGAATGTAGAGTAATGTAGACCGACGGGAAGAAAGACTACGCTGTACCTACGTCTTTTCTCCGACGGGAAGAAAGACGTAGGTACAGCGTAGGTACGCTTTGTGTAGGTACGTGTAGGTACACTTTTCTGGTAATACTTCTGTAGACGACGTACGCGGTATCGATACTTCGATATCGAAGAGAAGAAAACGCTTCTGCGTGTACAGATTCAACGAAGGTGCTTTGGAATATTCAGGTAACCATACGAACCAGAAGAATCGCATGTCGATTCTGTAAAATCTCACCGTGATGACTTGCTTGGAGTGAGCGGTCGATGTAATCCCGCCTTGGTCAATCCCTAACATCAGTGGCACTGACAGCTCACTCCACGCTCACTTCACCTAAGTTATCACGGTGAGATGGTTACAGAATAGCACTACAGACTGTTGTCTACAGATTATTTTCAAACAACGTAGACATTTCCAATAAGAAATTTTGCCGATCGACTTCAATTTTAACTTAATCAATAGCTCTCGTAAGTGCACTTCAACTTTGGAGGGCAACAAACAGGGAGGGTTAAAAACATAATACCACTGAGTGATATCGCTGTAGACTAAATAAGCGTAGGCGGGACGAGCAGAACTCCTGTAGAAAGAACGGGTTCAACTCGCGGAAAAAAATGATTGACAAAAGAAGGCCTTGGCTTTTGTTTTGGCTTGCAGTTGATAAGTAAAATGTTTTCATAACATAGCCTCTAATACTCAAGAATTTCCCAGAAATTGATTCCGACATTTTGGAGTTATGTGTTTTAAACGACATCGTCGATTTCCAGCGTCTAAATGGTAGAGCTTGACATGTTTGTACAAAACTATTGGCAGGTGCAAAAGGTATGAAATAATGTATTTTAAATCACTCTAGAATAGCTCTCTAAAGTAGAATATTGATGACAGAACTTAATAATGAATCTTATTCAAAACAACAAATTCAGACGGATTACTTACAGTAAACACAGCTGATTTGCATACTGTTTCTGACAGTCTGTCGAAAGGACTCAAAATTTCAGTTTCGCCAGCCATCCAAGTGTATAGCGGAAGATTTTGTTTATAAATAAAAGGCGACACTTGCTTGTTTACAATTCGTCTTGGCAATGTGTACAAAATACTGTCGACAACAGCGATTGTCTATTTTTAGAGATCCACAGCTCTCAATGTTTAAGGAAAATACTAAAATAATCTCGTTGTTTGTGACATACTATTTGAATATTTAAAGTTGAAGGTTAAAGCCGAGGGTTGTATATTAAATACTGAATCCTTCAATCCACCAATCCGATCCGATCCACTATTCACATCATAAATGTGTGATTGCGTAGTGCTAAATCAAAACGTTGGAACTACCGATAGCTTCTATTTTCAACGATAAAGTCCCGCCGCGAAATTTTTAAGTCCGAACGGACGTGAGCTATCTGGCAAAATTTGGCTCTTTGCCACACCTTCCCTTGCCTACCAACCTTTACCTTTACCTTCGGGGTAAAACAAGCGTGAAACTATGGCATGTTTTATGAGTTATGACCAGTTAAAAAGTAATTTACTGTCTTTAGTACCTAAGAATTTCAACGTTTATATAACTTTGTGATTCAAAGCCGTGCTCAAGCAAGAAAAGCCCTGTAAGGTAACGTTTTATTTACATTTAAAACATTTCGCTCCCCGTCTTGGTCGTCGAGGGTAATCAGTTAGATAGGCTAGGTAAACCGAGGCTCCTTTATATAAAGCAATTAGTTTTCATTATATGCCATAGTATTACATTGTTGAATAATCAAATGCGAGATTAACGTTCCCGTTTTGTAGTGAACAGGCGCGCGGCGTCACAATCGGACGTTGAGTGCCCTCGTGCACGTTAACGCAAAAAAACTGAAAAGTGGTTGCCACGCAGAAAAATGTGAAATAGATTTATACAAAATACAATACGTTTGATACTATTTGCTTTTACAGTATTTTATTGCGTTGCTTTTATAAGTTCGTGAATTGGGCATTCGTTTCTGCACAAAAAATGCCTAAAGTATATTTGACGTAGGATTAAGGATTATCCTACGGATGTCAGTCAGAAAAGGTCAACGTTTTTCATTTTTTATCATGTATGAATATGAAATATCACGTTCATCGATATTCGAGTTTCCGAATGAAGGATTAATCCTACAAACAAACTACTAATAGCACTCGATACTTAATATTTTTTTTTGGTTCATTTTGCAAGCGTTTCATAAACTAAAATTATCATTACACAATAACATTGGAAAAAGTTTCATTTCAAATTATGAACATATTTTTTGACGTGACAACGTCTAATAAATCGATGTACGCCGGCTACACGCACGAAAAAGGATGACATTGTAACGTTACGCTCATTATAAGGTTCGATCGGAGCGAGAGCGCTGCACGAGCGAGCGAAAGGCTTGAGCGTTCGGCTTGCGCCGCATCTATCTCTCTTCCACTCGATTGGCCTATGCGTCCGAGGAGAAGACAGACAGCAGCAGCACACAACTTACATCTACACGTAAACTGTTTCGTCGACTGCTCATTTCCTAGACTCCGGTATATATTCAGTAATTGAAAGCACACTGTTCAAGCGTTAATTAACACAAAAGTTTGAGATGTTCTTATAATTTGTTCATCGCTAGAGTTGCACAGTTTTGTCCGCTGAAAGTGTATCAGGACGGCTGAAAGTTTCAGTACAAGTGTAACATTTGCTACGAAGTGCACTTTAAAGTTTGTTACGAGCCACAGACGTCTAGCGAGGTCGATTGGAGTTCTGTAATAAAGGGTCTAGACGAGTGGCGCAGATCAGTTGGAGCCGAGTGTTTGCATAATTGTGGCTCAGTAGAGTTAAAAGATAGAATTTTGAACGAGATAGTTATGAAGTTTGTTAAAAATCTTTGAAAAAAAGAAAATATATTTGTTGTGACTCACACAGGAATACGAAGTGCGTAGTGTGATACGCAGTTTCACAAACTAAACTAAACACACTCTTAAAAACATTAAAAAACGGTGGTGTTGGTTAATTAACACGTTTATAGGTGTGGGTGACGTTAATATACTCGTACCTATAAGAAAGCTTGGATTTTCTCAAGATAGAGAGAAAGAGACCGAGATTGCTGTAAGTAAATTTCCTCAAAAACACATTTTAACAAACTAAACTAATCTACTAGTAAACCCTCTTCCATCTCTTACTCTGCCTTCTCTTTGAAATATTTTTTAAAATAAGCCGTAAACGCCATGATTTTCTCTCCCAAAATTTTTAAACGCAACATTCTGAAAATAGCGAGCTAAACTTTAGCTCTTTTCCACTAAACGTTAATACTCCCAGAGGTGAGGATGAGGTTACATACGTAATTTTCTTTGAAATGGAATTATTTTATGCAAATGGCGTACAACTTATGGGAGGTATGTGACTGTCGAGCACATAAAGATTTTATGTTCACTTCATGCCTCGTTTGCTCCATGTCGTCCGCGTAACTTATATGATTGGCACAGGAGCCGTCAATATCACAACCGACACGATGACTGCTAAGCGCCTCAATCAGGGCTTTCATATACAAATTGAAGAGGGCGGGGGAGGTCAACCCTTCTGTCTCACTACGCACTCCAATTGATATGGCTCCGACCGTACAGCACACCTGCCCATCGAAAATTGTTGACCTGTACCCTAATTGCGTTATACACATTCAATCGTAATCTGAATCGTTTTGAAACAGATTGCTAATCCATTGCTTCATAAGTATGAAAAAAATATGCTCAACAATTAAAATAACGCAATGAATGTTGTTGAACTGTCAAAATCAAACAGAGTAGTCTTAATCGTTTACGAAAATGTGTTACGCAATTAGGGTGCTGGTTCCCATGCCAATACTTGAAGATGCTTATAAGCTCGACAGGCAATCTTATAGCTTCAAGTTTCTTCCATAATATATGACAGAAAACGAGAACACAAGACCTAGACAGATTGAGGAAGCAAGCGAACACAGGTGAAACCCGACCTGATTGTCGTGCAGCACGAGACGTTCTTTTAGCTGTGTATCAAGCGCCATTGCGACTGTGGTCGCTAGAGAAATAGGTCTATAGTTAGTGTAGTTAGTTTATTTAGGTTGTAGTTTAGTTGTTGCAAAGAAATCGCGGTTAAAATGAGTGGAACGGTCTTTTCTTTTGTTACAATAACCAACGAAAAAATTTAAAAGCCCAAAAAAAAACGTTCAGAATCATGTCTGAATCCATTGAAACCGTTAGTGCGTATTATGTCCCTGCCAGCCTGAATTATGTCATCATTGACTGCTTAGCACCTTAAAGGTATGCGGGATATGAGGTTCAATCGATAACCTGTACAGATATTTGATCCATATAGAAACAGGATCGATTATTAGATTTTTTGTGAGAATTTTCCGTTTTCTTGCTGCATGTAAAGTTTTTCAAAATCTGTGAATTCAGATCAAAATGATCCTGTTTTTATATGGATAAAAAATCTCTACAGGAACACTGAGGTTTGAGTTCTAGAAAAGTCAGAAATTGCAAAAACTTCCCATACATTTTCATTTACAAAAATAAAATTATAAAACAGTAGCCTAAAACCGTTTTTTTGCGAGCGACAACGGTTAAGGTACCTACCCCATCTCAAAAATCCACCCTGTATTTGTCGTGTTTGACTGCTTAGCTCTATCAAGGTACAGCGTGATGATAATTATTTAAAAGATCTGTAACTATCTGCAATATTCCATCCTTTTTGCTCGTGTTTTACATGATGCGACAAACTATAGAAGAACACGAAAAATTTGCAATATTGCTTATCCCCCCATAATATATAGCCGTGATAATATATAGCCTACAGACTGACTTATAGGGAATATATCTGCAAATTTTGAACTAAGTCTATCTGGTAGGTATTGCGTGATGCTGGAACATACATTCAGACAAACAGAAATAAGAAAGAAAAATCGGCATTACAATCGTTTCCAGACCTCGCAAAAATTACAAAAAAAAAAGAAATTCAATGTACAGCTTTGACTGCTACGATTTCATCATATATATAGATAATAAGCTACTAGGATAGGTAATGTGTTAGTAGTTGTTAGGTATCTAAGTTATGGTAACAATGAAAATCCTGGTAGCTAGTGTAATTACGTCCGGGACTTGGCGAGTCATGATTAATGTACTATCTTCTGAAGTGGTGAGAGATTCATATATACGCATAACTATAACTTTCTTGTTAAAGAAATGTTAATTTATGGAGAAACTGAGAACAATGTTTATTCAGGGCAATTTATCTAACACACGAAAAGAATAAATTTTGTTAAAGAAATTACTTTTTTTGGAATAAGTTTACATTTCTTAAAACAAAAAGAATATTGTACCAAGCAGGCGTAAATTTCAAAGCGTTCGAAAATATTCCGGAGGAAAAATTTTTTTTTACAAGTACCTATCATTTGCTAAACGAAAATTAACACTGCCTGAAAGTTTGGGAGTAAAAAAACTGAACAAGAGCACGTCGAACACGTCGCACGTCTGAAGAGAGGACGTCGAAATTGACGAGGATAGATAATAATTTCACGATAGCGTTGGAAAACATAGCCGTCGAGACTAATTAATTTGATCATTGTATTAAATAGATGCTTTATAAGAAGGGAAGCGCCGAGGTACCCACGAAATTCAAATTTTCTTACGTTTTTTGCTATTTGCAGATCAGAGTCAGGTTTCCTCAAATGAGGCCTTTTCTAACTTAGACAAGTACGTGTTGCTACCTGTTAATAACTGAAATCGTTAATACAAATTAACGATTTCAGTTATTATAATTCTATAAACACGTACTTGTAACGGTCGCGAATCATAATTTGTTCAACATACTACTTGACACTCATCTTCAAATTGAATTTCGCGGGCTACTCTGGCACTTTCGCCTTGTTAGATATAATCCTCTTATTGAGTGCAGTATTGCCCAATTATTGTTATTACAGTGAGAAAATTCGGTACCCATTTAGATTCTTAGGTATTTGCTGGAGTTTGGACTAAACTGATAAATTGATGCGAGATCTATCATTGTTCAAACTACTGTTTTACTCATTGATAGCCATTGTTTAATTAAGATACTGAAGATTGGAAGACCATACCTTGTTTGAATATTCTATGTAATAATTATCCCATTTTGATTCAGGTATATCGCTACAGCTATAAATAAACTTGCATGCAAAAACTATTGGCCTACCCTGTGCTCTGTAAATAAGAGACGATATCTCAAAAATGTATTTAATATTTTATGTTGTGTGGAGGTAAAAAAAAGTTTATTTACACATACCTTATACATTGATAGATGTATTCACATGGCCTCAACACTCACTTTTGCTCGGAAAAACTGTGTGACTTTTTTGTTAGTGAAGTTGATTTTACTTGAATTTTTAACCGACTTCGAACATAATACAGGTTGTTCATTCAACCAAGTTATCAACATCAATAATAGATTTTGATAACTCTGTCACTAACGTAATCTACATACTTTCAGGAAGGTTTTAGTGCTACAAAATATAAGGTTGTTGTCAGTAAAACTTGTTAAATTAGCTTGTTTTAAATCGAAGAGCGCAGGGTGGGTAAATTAATTAGCAAGCAAGTGTATAAACACGTTATCATGCAGTTATCTACCAATCGGTACTATTACTAGAAAATATCGTAGTTAAAGCAACAAAGTATATCTTGACTTCAACGAAGGAGGAACATTCGACACCACTAGCCTGAAAAGCTTATCCGGATCTTTATCCGGATAAGCTTTTCAGGCTCGTGGTGTCGAATGTTCCTCCTTCGTTGAAGTCAAGATATACTTACGTATTAATCTCATTAAAAGCACGACCTTTTGAGAGAGTTTCCATGTTCCAAGCTGCACACTAAAGGCACTGGCAAAATTCTGAGCAATATTGCTTAAACATCAAGTCTCAGCAAGCAAACAGCGAAGTCAACATCTAGCTATTCGTACTAGAGCTATCACCAAACTGACGATATAACAACTAAATAAATTTGGCAATACATTTATTTGCAGTATTTTAATAAAGTAATATTCCTGATGAGGCCAATACCAATTGGTCAATTTAGCAGAATTGTGGAGCAATTAGCTCCTCCACCTCTAGTAAAAGTAGCCTAGTAATAATTGCTGGTAAAATGACCCATGTATGCGCAGCTTTATAACGTTTTAGTCTACATTTTTGAAGGAGCTCCTGAATATATCAAAAAGGGTCAGTGTTGGCTGTTCTGGGGCACCGGCGTAAGCTAAGACCCTTCCGGTGTTTGACCGTTATAAGATTTGTGATACTGACCTTTCTAGTGGCTCGCTATCTGAAATACAATAAAGAATAGTGTTAAATGAAATATTTCGATATTGAAATGGTTTTTTTAGGTTTTTGGTAGTATTTTTGTATGATATGTTGTTTTTTGATATGCACAAAAATATTGTGTGGATGTTACTTAATTGTCATCTAACTATTTAACTCAAGCCAAAAAAAACTTCATTGCATTATACAATCTAACACTAAAATATACATACCTACACTAATTGAAACTTATTTCTAATTTATCAAAAGATAGTAAAAAGTCATTCAGTGCGCCTTAAGTAAATGTGAGGACAATAAAAGCCTACATTCGTAATATATTAGGTTTGTAGGTGCTGCCGAGCCTTTGACACGTATATTACGCATTGTTTACATAATCAACATAATTCGAAGGCTCGTCACTCTTTTATCAGGCACACATGCATGGTATGTCACATTCAGAAAAAAATATGTACAGTATACACGTACGTATACACATCCAGCTTTAAAAAATATCGTGGCGGGATTTTATCCGGTCAGGATTTTCAACTCTCGGTGTTGAGCACAGCGTTGAGAATATATCTGAGTGCATTCCAGCGCGTCGAAAAAACTGTTGTGGGTTTTCAACTCTCGGCGCTAAGCAAAGCGTTGCAAATTCGGTGAGCGATATTTTTACGTCTGCGCGAACGTGGGCTTAGAAAGAGAGTGTCACAAAGCCTGTGTGACAAAGTTACGAGTGCTAGAGACTGCAGAAACTTTTCCAAAAAAATATGTCAAAGTCAAAGTCAATTTTTTTTTCAAATAGACACGTAGAAGGTTCTTTTAAACAAATAGAATTGATTCTGCGGCCCCTTCCAAAAGCTAGATTCATATAGAGAAGAACGGGCAAGAATTTGCAATGGAACAGTGGTGGCTCAGTGGTAACGGCCGCTATTTACGAGAGTAGCAGGTCGTGGGTTCGAACTCAGACAGGCGCTATACTTTGTGCAAATTATTTCATCACCACTGCTCTCAAAACAGTGAAGGAAAACATCGTGAGGAAACCGGCATATCCTAGAACAAAATAAAGAAAACATGTGACATCTACCAAACCGTACTGGGCCCGCGAGGTGTATTACGTCCCACTCCCTCTCACAAAATTACAGATTTCTTTTGTTAATCTGTTATTTTGTCTATTCTTGCATCGACAAAACGTGTTTCTATAGTAGAAAGGAGGCGTGTGTCCCAGCAGTGGGAACATTTTAGGCCGATCATGCTATGAAGTGCAATATTTACGGCCGGGCACTGTGTAAGTATTTACTTGTCAACATTTAAGTCAAAAGTATAAACATCCAGCTTTACAAAGGGAAATTAATTTTTACATTTTATAAATATATATAAATAATTGAAATATAATTTCGTTTGAGTTTTCAAAGGGAAGTTCAACAGTAAAGTGGTAGTTACTTTACTGTTCAACTTACCTTTGCAAAACTCGAATAAAATTAAATTTCAATTTGCCTAAGTAATTACACATCTTTGACGTTTATTTATGTAATTTTCTTTCTTATATCATATTAAGCCCCGTTTAGCTTAAAGTAGACAAGCGCTCTTAACTGTACGTTTCTCTATGAGTATTCATTTTACAATTTTCTAATGGCAAAATGTGGAGTGGGTCCCATTTTAGTATAAATATGAATACAGGTTGCAATTAAGCTAAGAGAGTACTTATGTAAAAGTAGAATTCAGAAACTACAGCCCTGACATGTAGCCTATACCGAGTTATTTTATGATAGAATAGCTATGGCCGCAGCTTCGCAAGCAATTCGGCAATTATCTAACGGAAAAGTACTACTGGGATAAAAAGTATCCTGTGGCCATGGTCTATCAGTGTGCTAATTTCATCGAAATCCGTTCAGTTGTTAAGGTATGAAAAGGAAACAGGCCGACAGCGCAACGACTTTCGCATTTTCTATATTAGTATGAATGAATTTATCATCGCGTCCACTGCTGGACATATGCCTCCCCCAAGCACCGCCACATTGACCGGTTTTGTGCTTCCCGAATCGAGTGGCTTTCCTATTCGTCTTCCGGATGGAAGTAATGTGTGATCCGATTTCCGTAAGAACTTGTGTGTAGTCTTGAGTAATGTAGGTAATATGACGACATGGTTTTTCTTTACAAATGCAAGATTTTAATGCTATAACAATCACTGCATGCTCCCATAAGCACAACTGCACGTTTTTTTCACATTACGCACTACTGCAAACAGCAGATTTTCACACCAAAAATAAAAGTCGTTTCCCAGCAATCAGTTTTATGCAATGGAAGTACTATTGTTGGTGTACAGAATACGTATCTGATGGCTATGTGATGGGTCCTTTTCCTGTATAGGTACTGTTTTCAGGGAATATTACCTGACATTATTGTATTAGGAACGTACTCCTCTGTCTTTTCTTTATATGGATTGTAATTTACTTTCATTAATATGTATGAAACTGTCCCAGTTTAATACATATTAATGAAACAATAAGTCTCACTGTCGTCTTCGGTTCAATGACAGTTTTGTAGAGAAACACAACAACAGGTCGGGTCAACTAAGCCTTGAGATTTCACTTCATCCCCAAAATCCCGCCTTCTCTGTGTCTGGCATCTGTTGGTTGGAACTAACAATGAATTTATCATACAACATCACGGCTTTATTCCACAAAGGGTACAACAGAAGTGTATTATATCTACCTAAGTATGTGCAACTACATTTCCCCGCTTAGGTTTCAGTCCTAGGAATCGAGCCCAGGACCCCATGCTCAGCAATCGCTTTCTCGACCACAAGTTTTACGAGGTAATCCAATAATACATTTATTGAGAGTAAAATATTCAAACTGCTAGGCCTCAGTCTGCCTCTCTATGAGAGCAAGTGGGCTGTAATTCACTACGAGGGTCCACTGCATTTTCCTTTCATTATATAACAAAGTTTGTTTACACTGTGTTACAAAAAAATATCTTTATGATCTTGAGACGTATCTTGTGTTTTAATTTTGTGTGTGTGACTTGGCTATTGCATTACGTTAAGACCTGTAAATAATTAGTAATCTACTTATAAGAGCATTTTATTCTCCGTCTAACAAACAAACAGGTCTTCAAATTGCTAACAAACAAGTCCTTTATCAGTGCACAGAGTGGCTGCAACGTTCTTTTCTCCTCGACAAAAAAGAAAGTAAACACACATCAAAGGAAGTGGGATCTCGGGAGGCGGCACGTGCCTAAGTTGATCCAAAATGTAGTCCTTAGATGTATGCAGTTGGACACATGTGCACGGCTTGGAGGTCCAAAGTATAAAGAGAAAAGTTTCGTGAATACTTGAACCGAAATGGTAGTCTTCAGTGATGTGAGGGCTGAGAATTTTCCTCGCTAGAACTATTGTTTTGGAGGAAACTAATGTGAAAATGGAAAACGCGCTTCACTTGCCACACTTACGTGAATTGTACTCGGAAATGGGAACATATTGCATTGGCCCAGCTTAGGATGGTGTGCGAAAGATCTTAATTAAGAATATTAGTGAAACTGTCTGAATACTTAAGTGTATGTTAGCAAACATAGTTGTAGGCTAAATCAACTAGGTAAATAGGTATCAGAATCAGTAACTGTATATTTTATACTAGCTTTAACCCGCAACTTCGTCCGCGTGAAATTACTTGTTCCCTCGACCCACCACCTCGCATCGCGTCGCTAGTCCGCGCTTTTACCTCGTTTTCGGTTACTGATTTTTCGTACTTTATTTTTTGTTTGGCTCCTAAGAGTCCAGTGTGATGTTAAAGTCAATTAGCATTCCCAAGAAATAGGCTATATAATGCAAAAATATTTTTTCAAATCCGACTAGCAGTTCTAGAGATTACCGCGTTCGAACAAACAGACAAACGAACTCTTTAGCTTCAATATTAGTATAGATTAATTATCTGTATACCGGCGCGTTTTACAGCAAATACTCCCTTACTCTGATGTTTTTCCTCAGCACATGTACCAAACAATATGTATCTAATCGTTTCTGTATACTTACCTAAAGTAACGAAGCCCTAACTTTGAAAAGTACACCGAGCTCGTAGTAAACAAACAGAGCAACACGCTGGCGCCCCCGCGATAATATCACTTCAACACCGTTTTCTCAACAAAAGACAAAAATGCTCTTTTACCTTGTAAAATTAAGGAGCTGTAAACAAACTTAACGCAACTGTAAAAAGAGATATATGGTTGGATCTGAAGGCCAGTATATTCTCGAATTTTTTCAAATTCGAGAATATACTGGCCTGACATTTAAATTCAAATCGAAATTTCATATCAGCGACAATCAATGTCAAAATCTTGTCATAAATTTATGTAGATTGATTGTATCCCGTGGTGCATCTTTCCAGTTGCCTGCGAAAACTTAACGACGAAAACCAAAACATTAATTTTAAAAACTTTAGGGGGGCGTCTCTGCAGTAACCAAATCATGTATCTCCGATCCCATATCTTTAACAAAACCTAGCGAACTTACACATTCTGCCTCTGTCGGTTACAACCATTTTTGGTACACCAAAAAGTGAAACTGCGTTTGTGAAAACTCTTAAAAGTTCTTCTACATCCAGCCGATAAATGGGATAAAGGAGCGTGCACTTAGTGAACGCATCCACAATAAGAAGAACAAACTTGAAGCCGGGAAGTGGACCTAGGACATATGAGTGTACAACTGAAAAAGGTTGATCAGGTTTTTCAGGTTGATATATTTTGTTGTGGTGCCCTAGACACACGTTTCTTGGAGATGCAAATCAAGCAATGTTTGAGGTAGTTTTTAACTAATTGCCTAAGGCCTGGGAACCAAAAGTGCCTTAGGATTAAATCCAAGGTCTTGTCAGAGCCTATATGATTGTGCTCGTCATGAAATACTCGAAGCAGACTAAGTCTGTGACCTCGGGGAATAAAGCAAAGGAATCGCGGTTGCACGCCAATCGGAATGTACTTATAGTACAAAAGGTCATTTTTCTCAACATAGCGATTAGGATCTAGACTGCCTTCTCTAACTTTTTTGAGAAGCTCATGGTCTCTTCGTCTGCAGCTTGCGCTATCTGAGCCCAATTGCGATGTTGAGTGACATGAAGCACCTTCTGAGGGCGGTTTCTGCTCAAGTAATCGATGTGCGACATCATAGCCCCTTTTCGGTACTCCATCTCGAAGGTAAAATCTTGGAGGTACATCCACCAGCGAGCAACTGTCGGCAGCAGATCCTTTTTATGTTCGGTGGATTTAAGAGCATTGCAGTCTGCAAATAATTTAAACTGGAGTCCGATCAAATAGTGTCGGAAATTCTGCAATGCCTTCACAATCGCCAACGTCTCTAACTCATAAGAGAGGTATCTACTGCTGTGTGGTGTGTAGTGCTGGCTTACTTCAGCTGGACTACTAGAAGCCACAGCTCTTTTGCTACCATCCGGGTGGGTTTGCAAAAGAATTGCGCCCGAGCCGATGCTGCTCGCATCAGTATGAACCTCTGTGGGAAGACTTGAGTCAAAGATTGCTAATACCGGCTCATTCGTCAAAATAGAAATTATTTCCTGTCGAACTTTTTCCTGTTCGGGACCCCACTTGAACTGAATCTTTTTTGGTTTATTACAAGAATTAAGGATTACTCCATTTTATAGATTGCCGATTAGATTATACTCTCCATTTTATTGGATTTCCGGGCGTCGATGATGTAATTACTTCAAAGATATTCATATTTTACGGAGGGTTTGGGGGTTGGGGGGGGGGAGGGTTAGGGATGTTTTCCTGTATTTAAGGAGGGTACGGTGGAATAAATAAGTACGATATACATGGGACTAAATTGTATGCGTAGTATAAATGTAGGTGCAGTTGTGGAAAGTATTGATTGTTGCTGCTTATAGTGGATAGTAAAATTTCAATTTATAACACCTTTCATGAAATCATGAATTAATCATCCCTTTCGATGAATTTATCTTCCTCGAGATCAATACTTTTGTTTCTGAAAAGACTTCCTGGAATTTCTTTTGTGCTACTTTCTCTTGTCGTGCATGTACAATAATTTCTTAAGAAATATTGTTAGCTGTGACGTACAATATTTCTTGTAAAAATACCGATTTACTTCTTACTAATACATAATGTAAACGGTCGAAGATATCTCCCACTTTTCTCATAAAGTAGTACGAATTAATAATCATAGCTGGCGCCACACGCCATATCTGCGGACTGAAATTGTCCCATTTTATTCCTAATTACTACGCTATTTATCACATTTATAAAGACCCTGAAGTTTTATAGCTCTCGGCGGCTTTCTTTGTAATTAAACGTTATATGTGTTTTATCGAAGATTGGGTATCGTTACAAATACAATTAGATTCGTCGACAACAGATATTTGCGGAGCGCGCCCCGACATGGTTCACTAACTTTGTTCTGTTTGTGATTTTTCATCCAGTTTATTGTTACTTGTAGTCCCACGTCTGAATAGTTGGAGCAAAACGAACTTAAAAAAAAATGCCTTTGGGCTGGAAATGGAAAAACGAAACTCGTAAATCATGTCTTTGGAACTTTCAAAACAATGTCTACGTATACTTCCAGTCGATAGCGAACGTCAAACGCATACCGTGGAAGTGATATATTTTTCTATAAAAAGTGCCTCGCAGCGCCAGCGTAGAGAACGGCTATGCGTCATTCTTAAAGAACAGACCTACGCAGACAGACCGAATTAAAGTAGTCGATTTGTTTGGAGTCGATATCAAACGAGAAGTGTCGGTGTGGTTGACAGACGGCTCCCTTTGACTTATGAGACAGAATTGCCGCCTGTCTTCGAGTTACACGCGAGCTGTATTCATCAAATCGCTATCACTTTCGATCGAAAAAACGAATATTTGCTTACAATCTCATACGTCGTTCCAAGTTTTTTCTTCTTCGTTAACCATTGTCCTCTCCCCGTGTCGGTTACGCGCCTCCTCTTGGAGTTTTCATACCTATAGGTGGCTATGGCGAGGCTAGAGGATATACGTCGAATTCATGCAGGCTGGTCAATCTTGCAATAATGTGTGCTGATTATGTGTAACCTTAATAGGTTAACTCTCCAGGCTCCAGAGTAGGAATGGTCAATAAGTCCAGTTATGTTTTTATTATATGATGTGTCCTGCCAACTCCGTATTAAATATGAGACTTTCTTTTTACGTCCACAGTGTCAGATGGCTTAGAAATTGTACGTGCGAACATACTACCAACGGTCTGCGGACTGGTATTGAAGTCTCTCTACAGACGTATGTGGTCTGTGGACAGGTGTCCATTCTAAGTTTCATGGCATAATTATTCTAATAAGGCTTATAATCAGTTTCACGCCATCTAGCTTTGACCCAGTGATTTCCCAGAGGTGCTTCTGATAACGTAATAATTAACTCTGCGTAATGGACGGAGGATCTCGATTAGGGACTGATTTGAATTATAGTGTGTACCGTTATCTCAGGTATAGGTAACAATGTATATTTACGTACCTATCTGGCTGCATAATTTTGGCATTACTGAACGTACAAACACTTTAACACGTCAATCATATTTTAAAAACTAGATAAGGTCGACGTTTCCTACCCGACTTCTCTGAGATGAAGGGCCGAAAAAAACTCAGAAGTCACAGTCCTTTTAAAGTCCAGACATAATCTTGGTCAGATTATGTAGATTGGTGTCTGAAATGGTCTTTGGAAGAAAGAACCACACAGATTGAGTGGACCTGTCCAGTCAGTGCAGGCATATGTCAGTAATCATGCAGCTTAACTGAGAACTTAAGGAGCTTAACGATTCGACGAACAATACCAAAGAAAGAACATTTGGGTAGGCCACATAAAAAAACATAAACTGCCACACCACGATTAAATCAAACTGTAAAATAAACTGAAAACAGAATGACCCAAATAGTGTTCACATTTACAATACTTAATTAAAATAATACTATACTTTTCATAGTAAATATTCATGTCACTATGTTTATAGAATAAAATGACGAAGTGTTGGCTATTGCTCAAATCAAATTAGAATTTACGAATATAAAATACCTACACTAGGTTATCACGCACTGCCTACACACACGAAAAACTCAACTTAACTTTGTCGAGCGCAGCGTATTTCCGGCATAGATAAAAAAAACAAGATTCACAGTGTAAATTTATTTGAGCAGCTCAATCCCAAGCCTTTTTGTCCGCACTCTAGTCTTTAACAGTATAAAAGGCTTTCTGGCATATTTTCCACTTTATAGAAGACTAGCTTCTGCCCGCGACTTCGTCCGCGTAAACTTTATTGTTCCCCCGACACACCCCGTCTCATCGCATCGCCTGCCCGCGCTATTATTTCGTTTTCACTTAGCCTTCTCTCCGATTTTTTATCTTTTTTCGGCTCCTAAACCCAGCGTTGTGTTAAATAGCCTTCCTCAAGATGGGCTATAAAATGTTTTTTTTTTTAACAAATCTGACCGGCAGTTCCAGAGCTTACCCCTACATACAAACTTACCAACGTAAAAACAAATATTACCTCTTTATAATGTTAGTATAAACTCTACGAGCTAACAGCCCTAAAATAATAAATAATATGTACATGAATATATAAAACACAGCATCGCTGTCAACAGGAAAAGTGCCCAAAAGGCTGGCAGCATTGCCACTCTGCCTAACTTACAGGGCGTTATGGTCTTTTTTGTATGTTTGGCATCTCGCAGGTCAACCTATGCGGTTGTCGTCTGCTTAAGCGGACTTGCCTGTGGATTCCCTAATAAATTAAGGCCTCCAGCCAGGACTTAAACTTATATACTAACTAAAACTAAGCGACAACGCTAAGGGCACCCCCTGTGGGGTACGAACCTCGGCTTAGGGCGTCGCTGGAAGAGGGCAGCAAATGACTAGCTGGATCAGGATTGGTATTATTTATGGACGAATTTAAAGCTACAGGCTCAGCGGCGCGGGCTGGCTCGAGCAAGGGTCGGGAGGGGCGTCGATTTGGGCGTCGCGGCGGGCCTCGGCGGCGAGGGCGGTAGGACGGCGATCGGGTTTTGGGCTTATGTAGCGTGCTAGTGGCCTTACTACTCTCCTGGAGGAGGGTAGTGGCGTCGTCGGGGTCGATTAAAGTATGCCTTGGTCGGCGAATACTGCTAATGCGAGAGGGAGTGTAGCGGGCGGCCGCTGTAATCAGGGGGTTAGAATGTTTGATGCCGCAGTCGAAGAAACGCTTTGATAAGCGTTTCATGAACTGTTTTATGGTTGGCATTTTGAGGTCGACGTGAAGATCGATATTACGGACATAGAAGGGGACCCTTCTGAGAAAACGGTTTTGGAGGGTCTGCATCTTATGGAGATGACGTGGGTGAGCGTGCGCAAATACAACGCAGGCATAGGTCATGATGGGACGGATGACTGCGGTATAGATGCGGAGCTTGCATTTGAGGGACAGTTTACTACGGGCTGTCAGTACGAATTGCAGCCTGCTAAGAGCGAAGGAGGCGCGCGCGCGAACCGCCTTAATATGAGCCTTAAAGGTAAGGTTCTCATCGAGGATCACGCCTAGGTATTTGGCTTGCTTCTCCCAAGGGATTGGCTTGCCGTACATAGTGATCGGGCTGGGAAGTGGGGGAGGGAGTCGACGACGTCTCGAGAAGAGAACCGCCTGACTCTTATCGGGGTTGAGGCGTTATGGTCATTTATTTATTTATATTTATTTATTTACTTATACTTCACGCACATTTTGTACAGCGGCGGACTTAATGCCATAGGCATTTTCTACCAGTCAACCTTTGGGTGATGCAGAGACAAGCAGTGGTAGGTGCAATTTATAAAAAACCAAGGAATAAATATTTAATCTAAGACTATATATATAAATACATAATTATACTCGTGCTAACACAAATAAAACAACCAATGAGAAAACATTACCCTTAAGAGAAGTCATTCCGTCTGATCTCTTCCCATCGTCGCGTGTCAAGCCGTTGGGTTCTAAAACAACTGGCATCCCGGCGGCGGTGACAAGAGCACGACGGATGATGTCGTTACTACATAGATTTGAATTTATTAAGGCTTAGTTCTTGAATGTGGCTAGGAAATTTATTATAAAAACGTATATCTTGGCATCTAAACGAGTTTTGTTGAATTTGTTTTTTTCCTAGTAATTATATTGTGGATGTCACTATACTTTTTAAACAGATTGATATTTTTATCTGCTTAATAAAGATTTATACTGAGAATGTCTTCTGTTATTATTGGAATCTCCTTAAACAAAAATTTACTTAATATGGGCGGCATTTCCCCACAACAGAATATCGTACGACATCACACCGTTTCGAAGATTATCTGTTATTTTCTAGTTGATTAAGAGATGTGAGCATCTTCCTCAGGGTTGATCGAGGTATTCTATTACTTCAATGATGTTAGAAGCACATATTAACCTTGAACTGATGCTGGAACCTGGGTCACTTCGAATTTGCAGGATACCTAAATCCCTCATCAACATACAGTAGAAATATCGGGGGACGGCTAATGAAAACGTCAAACAGACGAGGCCCTGCGATAATGAATGTATATTGTATTTTCATTAGCCATCCCCCCCGACGCGACCAAACTTTGATCGAAATATTACCTATAACTTGTATTAAGCTTAAAGGGCCAAATAAAAAAAGAAATTTAGAAGGGTTACTTTTAAATAACTTTTGTTACTTGTCTTACATGAGGTATCGTAAACTTAATACATTTAGAGTAAGTGGGTGGTAATAACATTTTTTTCAGCAATTTTAATATCCACCTAGTCAAAGTAGTGAAAATAATGTATCGAGACGAAGAAAGGACAAGATACTGGAATACTTTCGCCAATAGCATCACCGTAGTCACAGATCTATTAAATTATCTTTTCAGACACCGATTTCCTTAAACATAAAATTCTCATAACTGGATGTTCTTAAAAGTAATATATAAGAGCAAATTCATCTATTTGGGTGTTTAATTTGCGGAGAAATTCTCATTGGGCACGTGTCCAACTAGAACTAAGGGAATTTAACCGCAATTCCGATGAACTTTCGCAGAAACTAAAAAGTTTTCATTCTAGCTTTCCTCACGTTCATCCCCTATACAATTTGTTAGGAAGCGGGTCAAGGTTCTTATTCCTATTCAATAAGATTACGAGTATCACCATTCGGATTTTAAATGAAAATATTTCATACACTATTCCTACCTTTAGAAAACTTTATCTCCGCGGACAACATTTTATTGTGTAGCCACTAAAGAACGAACAAAATATGTCTTCAATTGATATGTTGGACACTTTATACAAATTAAAAATAGTTTGTCTTCCCAAATGGGTGTACAAAAAAGTGAATTACTGAGGTGAATTTCATCCGAAAAAAAGTAACCCTAAAGCTAAGTGTTGACGAGTCATGTTTAATACAATGACGGCGAGTTCTTGCTAGTGGGACGCCGGCTTAATCGAAAAATTCCTTCAGGCGTTCCGCAAATACTTGCATGATTGAAGAGGCGGCGGACGAACACACGCCTCCCGTACCTGCCGATATTTTGAACTACACGGAATGTTTGCAGCGGGAATTCTATGAAAATAACAGGCACCCCACCTTAATGCTGATCGTATTTGTGTACCGTATGCATCTGGCCGTGTTTAGTAAATTAAATAACCGTTACAAAAATTTAAACAAGTTTCTCTTTCATAACATTAACATGCTTGTTTCATGTAGTCTGCGCTCTGTCGACTACCCTCTGGATCATTCGCTTATTAACCCTAAATAGTTGCAGTCTCTGGTAAGTGAGGCCAGTTAATTGAGTTGGTAACGTAAATACAAACCACAACGCCGCCATGATAGTTGTGTAAGAATCCTCACGGACTTTTTCAATGGATTTATTGAAGTGTAATAAGAAGACGAAGCCTTACATTTTTCAGTCACATAATGACAAAAAATTTTACGTCATTGTATATTTACTTAGTCAAAAGCAGAGTTCGGGGATATTTACTTAATTCTTGTACTCGCCTAGTCATTAGTGCGGGCGTTTAGGGTAAACGGCAAATGCACTATTACAACCTTACAGCGGCGTAGTTAGAGCAAAAGTAAAACAATCATTTGTACAGAAAATGCAGTTTTCCCAGACGTTATGGGCATTTTGGTGAGGAAAGCTGAAAATATTTCATATTCCAATTTTCTCGGTGAAGCTCAAAAGAGTTTTGTGTGTGACCGCAACAAATACTCAGTATTGTTTAAAAAGGGATTATATTAGCGACTCCTTGAAGATGTGTCAAGAATGTGTTCGAACCATTACGTGAGCGACGTCGCTTAATAGTTTTCGATGTTCACAGACAATAAAGTGGCAAACAAAAAATGTAACTTTAAAGAGCCAACATTTCGCCTTTGCGCGCCTCCGCGGCATTCTGCTCATGTTTCATGTTTTCTCTCGAAGTAAGATCCTTTGATCTCAGTTTTACAATTTCATGTTTTATAATCTTACAGTATATATACATCAACAGTTGTACGTGTAGGGATTTTTTTCCCTGCATGTTCGTATGTACAATAAAAAAATTAAATAAGTTTGTATGCGGTTGAAAGCGTGCGAGTTGTGTTTTTTTTTTTTTTATAAAGGGTCACTAACGTCACGACTCACGTGACGTGTTTAAAGAACAGCCAATTATGTCTTGGGCATAAAAGAAATATTATATATGAAAACTTAGAGCTACAGTTGCAAAGTTCACGTATTTTCTAACTTACGTTTGGCAGATAATAAAAACAACAAATGTTTAGTTCCTCCCACAGGATCTTGTAAGATAAAAGCCGAGATTGCGGCTCAAGTTGAACTGTCAAGAGTTTAACTAGGAGCTGAGGTCGGGAAGTTCCTGGAAAAACTATTTAGTTCAAAGAATAGTAACTAGCTGCGTTTTATTTTTATGGCAAGGAATTTGCGGAACGTTTTTGCTCTGAGCAATTTACTTTGATGGTATCTGCAAGGAGGATGTTCAGTGTTTTTTAAAACGATTGAGATCGTTCCCCCCTTGTTATAACCTGTCCGAAACATGCAACATTAGCAGTATATAAATATGTACGTTAGATGCTTTGTAGATCACGCTGACTGGCAGAATAATTAAAATGAGAGTCAACATCACCAGTTAGGTAAGGTTAGGGAAAAATTCAATAATCACCCCGAATTTACACATCTTCTAAATTGACATCAAATTATGCGGTGCATTGTTTTTTAGCATTACTATAGCTAAGACTTTATATTCTTTTAATATTACTTCGTTTTCGATTTTGATTAAGCAAGCAAAAATTAAGATTTAAAATATTGAAGTGTAAATCGACTTTAGTTGCTGACTTCACAACTTCAAGTCTATTGTGTATGACCGTCTTAAATGATATCAAGTAGAAAGGACAAAACCTTGAAGTTATTGAAATCCAACTGCGGTAGATGAAAAACAAAATTTTGAGAAGTATTCAGACGAACAATCAATAGTTACAGAATTGTATGGAGTAATGAGTAACGATAATTCAAGGTGACTTCAATGGCGGTCGGTCATAAAAAAGTGCACAATGTATGAAAATATTATGTTTTAATATTTATTTGATCACATTGTGGCAATATTGTTTTCCCAAATAAACTTTGCTGTTAAAATTACAACAAAAACTGATAAAAATTATGAAGTACATGAATTAGTACGAGCTGATAAACGTTTAATTTGTTCAGATACTGTTTTAGATTTTCATTTTATTGTTTTGGATTGAATAACTAATAACGCATTGTAATTCAAACAATCAGTTTCTCAATACTTTGCTTTTTTCAGGGAATGAATTTCAGTGAGGGACTTTCTATGATGCTCAAGCACGAGTGTGTGAGCCTTATGTTATTCTGTTCCAAGGCAAAGAAGTATGTAAAGAGCTCTCTACTCAGTCTATTTGAGGATGTTCAAGAGTATCCCTCGGATTTGCTGAATTATTTAGAAATTTGTATGAAAGAAGTAATCAGGAAATCAGCTAATACGTATGGTAATGTAGATGAAATGGAAAGAGGCTGTATAAAAAGTGTATTCAATGAGAGAAGTTATTTGTGGTAGGCGCGACTGAGGGCAATTCGCTCTGCATCACATGGAGTGCCCCCGCTCTACCGACTTGGACAAATTGCCTTCTTAAGGAAATTATTTAAAATACTTTGCCGCATACAATATCAGAGTTATTGGCTGTCGAAGAAACGCCTCGGGGCGATTTGTTATACAAAACACCGGCCAAGTGCCCTCGTACTCGCGCACCGAGGGTTCCGTACAAACCTGTAGGTATATAAGACCTGAGTATTTGATATCAATTTCAATTTAATACCTCTACGCGTTCATGAGGAAAGGGGTGGTAAGTTCAAAATTATTAAAAATATTTGAATTATATGATGTACCAAAAAAATTACGGTTTTTGCAATTTTTCCTTTATCTGTGCTATAAGACGTTGCTTCGTACCAAATTTCAAGATTCTGAGTTCACGGGAAGTACCCTGTAGGTTTTGATCCAGTAGTTTGATTTTTTGCTCCAAGGGACAGTAGACCTGAGTATTTGATATAAAAATAAATGCCATGGTTAATGTTCACCTGAATGTAGAAGAATTTCGGTTAAGATTGAGATCAGCAAGAAGCAACGGATGGTGAAGCCAATAGCAGCTTTGTCAGATGACGCTATACAAGCAATATGTTGGCGTCGGAAGTGAAATCTAGCTCCGCATACATAGGAAAGCTACGATTGTAACTGTTAATTAATACTAGAACTGACTAGGGATTCCGAGAGTAATTAATATTCAATTAACAGCCACAATTTCAAGAACTTTTTATGTCCTAATTTTTTAGTCTCTTGAAGTCCTCTTTGTTCCGTTTTAACCTTTGTTCCTTTAACCTTTGCGCAGCGTAGTGGGCTGCTATAGGGTTAGATTGTATCTATCTACGAATTTTTATTTGAAAATGCAGTATAGATTGCTTCCATATTAAGCTTTGTTAATCTTTTGTAATCTGTACAGACTCAATTTTACTCCATTAACACTATACGTATTTCAAAGGTAATCTGTACGTAACCAAGGTGAGCTGCGGAGTCGGTTAACGAAGCCATTTTCCTGTAATGCGAGTCATTTGCAAGCAGCAGGAACTCTGGAGAGACATAAATCCGTGTGAACTCCTCGATAAAGGGTTAGGTCTGTTATCCGTGGAATCCGTCTTATCTCATCTCGCAGGCGCGCTTTGACGCTTTAGGATGGATGGAGTGCCGCCTAATGCCGATTGTCGAAATATAAAAAACGTGTAATTTCAAACGACAAGTGGAAGTTTTTGCATATTTTATTGCAAATCGAAATGGAATCGAAAATATATAATTCCCCTCGAGTGTCACGTCAGAGACTCGGTTAAATGATGTGCGACGAGGATCACATGCTTACGTTAACGCACATTCCGCGGTATTGGACATAATACCGTAATACTGGCCATACAATTATTATAATGACGTCGAATTTTCTACCCAACGTAGGCTTTTCTCATCAAATCAACGATACAATAAAGCCGATTTCAATAACGCTGAAGCTTATGTCTATAAGGGTTTTTGTTGACTTTCACGTAAAAATGTTTAGATTCCCGAAGGATTAACTAAAAGGTCAAGTCGTTATGAAAAATGGCATTTTGAGGTAAAAAAATTGAAGTAAATTGGTATATAAGGTTCCATCTAAGTCATTATTTTATTTTTGCTGTGACTTGATGTTAATTAAAAGTAATGGATATACAAACTTTAAATTGTTTAATACAAGACTTTTGGTTTCTTTGTGTCTATTTTATGACTTTTTATTGTAATGTGCGTTTTGTTTGTGCAGAATAAACAATTGTTCTTTCTTTCTTCCTGTTCATAAGATATTTAGAAATAGAAGTTTCCAAAAACAAATTTCTGCGTTCGGTTCGTTGCTTCTCTTGAGTTTCTAAGAAAGACGTCACGACAATGTAGATCAGTAGTGCTATTCTGTAACCATCTCACCGTGAAAACTTAGGTGAAGTGACCGTGGAGTGAGCTGTCAGTGCCACTGATGCATGGGATTGACCAAGCCGGGATGACACTGACAGCTCACTCCACGCAAGTCTTCACGGTGATATTTTTACAGAATTGACATGCTGTTCGGTTCGAGCTGGGATAGTAACTCGGATTTTGACTGCGGCGTAATATCGTCAGTATTTTATATTTGCGGCGGATATTACGGAGATAAATTGTAATGTACATCAATATTTCTCTAGATTCCAATAAATGTAGAGCTTACGTAAGAAAAGCATCTACATAGGTAATATTGTTGTCTCTTGGGTGTTAATTTAAAATAAGGTTGCGTACTGTAGAGACAATTAAATTCATTACTTACCACGTCTGTAAGTTAGCTTGATTGGGAATTCCGTACTGTTATCTTTGTACTTTTTTATTTTCTTTTTGTATTTATTATTTTATTGTCGGATACTAAGCTTTTGGGTTTCTGTAGATTTGTGTGTGTATTTTGTGTTCATTTTATAATGAACGTCTCATTCGTACAGAATAAACAATTATCTCGCTTCTTCTTTACTAGACGCACATACCAGATATGATAACATTATTATTATTAAAAAAATGTCTTTGATTAATCTCAGGACTCTCGCGTCTCGGACCTTTGGAAGGCGTACTAGGGGCCTAAGCCAACTCGCAGAGGCCCTTTAAAAACTTTAAATGATGAGGAGGCACCAACCGACAATTCTCCCTGTATGTACTATGCAAGTGTACCCAAGGACTACCCGCGGTTGGTGCAGGACTATTGCAGGCTAAGAAAAAAAAAGATATCTGTATCTGTGGTTAGCTAAAGTGGGCTGGTTACCTAGTAGTATGGAAATACTTCATAAACTAAAAATTGCTAAGACTAGCGCCAGCCTTAGCAATTTTTACATTATTAATAATACTTATTACTTTATCTGTAGGCGCCCATCAATAGATATTATGAAACTGTAGCACGCAACACAATAACAAAAAAATTTTTTTTTCATAACACGAATACTTTTAAATTCTACCAACTTTCGGTCACCGACTTTCATCACTGATAGTTAGTTCTCTCCTTGTTCCTCAAGGGATTACCTTCCTACTAGATAAGAAAGTCGAAGTCGAGAGGGACAGGTGACACGGCTTCCTTAGAGCCGTTCTCAGAAGCCTGCTTTAGACTAGTTTATGTTTCAAGAAATTCTTCGAATTGTTTGTTAGACAAACTGCAAAGAGTAAGCAGGTAACTGGGAAATGTACCTGGCTTATTTCAGTTACTATGAATTTCTAAGAAAGACATTTCAGATGTCTTGTTCTGTTAATGCTGACATTTTCTTTATTTTCAGAAATAAAGTCAATGTTTTACATACTGAAACGTGAGACCGAGTATTACTGCTTTTGCGGGACGTTTTTCGAGCGCCAGCAGAATCATATATTCCAAATATAGGCCATTATATAATAAAATATAGGTTTATATATACATATGAGTTGGTGTATGCAGGGTGGCTGGGACGTACAAGGCGTGATGTTATATATGTATGTATGTAAGTCTGTTAAAACGTAGTTTTTACTAATTTGGTTGTTTTTTCTGACACAGCAGCACACATGATGATCTTTTTTACGAGGATTTTCGTTAGTTTTGTCGGTACTTAATTTACTGCAGAATATTACGCTATGTTAGTAATAAATTCAAATCTTTTATAAAGCAGAAATTATGCCAGAATGCCTATTATACCGTCAAAGGCCATATTGAGGACAAGAAGGCTTGGGATTGAGCTGCTCCAATAAGTTTAGACAGATATTGTTGATGTTTAATTTGCTGTTTAACTTTTATTTTTGATTGTTCTATATTGGTACATTTTTTGATAAACAATGATTCTATATATTTACTGTTTAAAGTATAATATTGTTTTAATTTCTGAGAATGTGAGGACT
Source organism: Dasypolia templi (assembly GCA_963555695.1). NCBI lineage: Eukaryota > Metazoa > Arthropoda > Insecta > Lepidoptera > Noctuidae > Dasypolia > Dasypolia templi. The sequence goes on along the minus strand of OY743143.1, from coordinate 23,372,937 downwards.
ATGTGGGTCGATGTATTTTTATATTTTCTTTTAACGATGGTCTGGCTGTTTGTGTACTTACGCGGCCTACCCAAATATCCTTTCTTTTGTATTGTTCGTCGAATCGTTGAGCTCCTTAGTTCTGAGTTGAGCTGCACGATGAATGAGAAATGCGTGCACTGACTGGACAGGTCCACTCAAATCCGTGTGGTTCTTTCCTCAAAAGACCATTGCAGACACCGGTCTACATGGTCCTCATATGATATGACCAAGATTATTTTCGGATTTTTATTTACACTTAGACATTGATGGACTTTATGTATACAATGACATCTTAATTTACTTTGTAAGGTATTATATTATTTAATTATTGTGAATGTGAAGACATTTTGAATTTGTCGTTTTTTTAAAATGTTTTTTTTATTAGTTTTAATCATGGTCTGGCAGTTTGAGTAATTTATGCGGCCTACCCAAATGTCATTTCTTTGGTAATGTTCGTCGAATTGTTTAGCTCCTTTATTTCTCTGTTGAGCTGCACGACAACTGACAAATGCGTGCACTGACTGGACAGGTCCATTCATTCTTTGTGGTTCTTCGTCTTCACATGACCTGACCAAGATTATGTCTGGACTTTAAAAGAGACTGTGACCTCTGGGTTTGTTTCTGCCTTTCTTCTCAGAGTAGTCAGATAGTAAACGCCGATCTCATCTAGTTTTTAAAATATGATTAAATATGATTGACGTGTAAAAGTGTTTTTACAAACCTATTTTCAGAAAATAAATCATTTATCATTAAGAAACCCACATTTATGACGAAACGAGACGACACTCTAAACAGGGTGGCATACATCGACTCGCAAACTATCATCATGAATTCAGCACATGACTCTAGACGAAGAAATTTGTCGAAGTTTAATCGAAAATGCTGTTTCATAGAAAATTGCAATACCTACGCGGGCAAAATAAACTTAATAGATGTTTTATGTTTAAATAACGGGCGAAAAATTACTTCGGCGGCGGCTTCGGAGGCGGTTCAGAATCATGTACTGAATCTATGGTAACAGGTTAATATACCTGCCAGCCTGTATAAGTATAATCTCGAACAAAATTCAAATAAAGAAAGCAGAGAAGAAGAGCTCAACACTACCATTTTAGCGCAATTCAACTCAATGGTCTCCAAAACTTAGTGATGCGCCTCACATTCCTAATCTCCCCCTTTTGCAACTTATTTGAGTACGGCTAGCAAAGACAATAAAAACAAAAGTTTTGAAAACAATTATCAGCGCTGGGTATAGTTGAGAAACTAATGGGGTAAAGCCCCATTAGTTTCTGAGAACTGTTCAGGGGTAACGGGGGAACACAGTGGAATGGGGGAAGCGGGAGGATATTAATCACATCAATGCGTATGTGAGCATATCTTTACATGAGAAGGAGTCAGCGGTCAGTATGGTAAACTTTCCTTACTCACTTTCATCTAATCTACGGTAATGTTAAACTTTTTGTGTCGAAAAAACTTCTGTGAATTAGGTAATTCGTTCTCGGCCGTCATTAAATACAAAAAGTTTTGCTATTTAATATAATTGATGGCTCTAATGTAACTGTGGTAAAGATGGTTCCACTATAAAGTAGAAGTTATCTTAATTAAATCTAAATAAAGTTATAAAAGCCGAAGGGGAAATAACTTTACTGCCAACACATAACGAAGCACTACATCGTTTTTGAAAGGTTAATACATGCACAGAAAACGATTTAGCAAGCTACTGAACAAGGTAAAGCCTAGCTTGCCGCTTCGTATGCAGAGTATAAAGACGGACCTTTTTCTTAAACATTCATAATGTAACTGTGAGAGCTCTCTCATCGTCTGTTTTCATTTCGGTGCACGTTCATATGTTTAAGAAAAACCTCGTGGGGAATTTTCTTTCACATTAAACGCTACATTTTTCTGAGTAGCAATATAATTTATCTGTCAAACAAGGGTTTTAGCTGTTGTTTTTTCGAATTTTCGCTTGGCTTGCCTAGAATTTTCGGGTCTTTACTGAATGGCCCAAAGCTTAGTGTATTCTAGTTTGCAATGCGCTTTTTCGTAGCCGTAAGTATCAACAAATGATATTATCTGGTCTGTAGTATGGGTTAATAAAACATCCTAATTCAGTTGTGCTTTTATTGAAAAAATTAAAGTAAAGCACAAACACAGCCTGCTTTCAGGGACAGGAACACTTTATCAACACACCTGAGTTTTCGGGAAGTTTTTGTAGATAAAGTTACTCTCAATGATCTTGCTAACATATATTGTATTTAAAGTTATAATCAACACCAAACAGCGTACACATAAATTGAAGTCTACGGCCAAATTAATTACAGTACATTTGTGTATTGGTTCGCCAGTGCCACGTAGAGTGGCATCATTAGCGGCGCGTACTATGAAACGGGCATTTGTTTCAGCACAGATTTGTTACTGTGCCTGGCAATCAATTTACATAATAGAGACTCCGATATCGCTGGTAAAGAAGAGAATTTAATTTGTTTAATATCGACGAGCGGCTAGTGTTATAGGAGAGGATTAAAGCGTTCATGCGTGTGTATTATGAGAAGTTAGTGCGACTCTTTCGTAAAAGTGTACAGGCGTGGCATATACCTATGGGACTATCACCATTGCACCAATAAAAAAGTTGCTCTATTATTTTATGTTATTTCATGTCACTATTTTCCTAACGTAATTTTGGCTTTGTAATAAAAATGTAAATTATTACTGGTAAAATTGTAATGAGTTGTTTCTGTATTATAATATTTATAATAAAGAATAAAGCTTATTTCAGAATAATTAAACCTGAGACAAGTTCACCAAAAACTCAGGAGTTTGTGTATTTTCTAACTTGCTGGGATAATCAGGCTAGTTCAGATTAATAAAGCCAGTCATTATTTTATGGATTGATTTTGTGAACAATGTTGTATTAATCAAAATTTCCGAAGATATCTATGTACAAAAACGAAGAAATTAACGAAATATACTTTTACACACTATGGATTCAGTACATGATTCTCAACCCAGAGGGGTTGAGAATCATGTACTGAATCATTTACTTTTAACGTGTGGAAATTCTCATGGGGGGGTCTGTCAGACTCTTATTGACTAAAACCACACGGGGTTCTGCTGCTACCTTTAGCCGGGGTGCTGGGGTGCTTGCGCATTTCGTCTCGCTCCCCCGACTAGGTGTTGGCGCGCATGTATTTTTTTTTTTTTAATTCTCAACCCCCCTGCGATATAAAAAACTGAAAAAAAAAGTCTGCTTGTTGACACATTTTGACCGCGTAGGTATAGCTCTTTTAAATGAAACATCCGTTTTTTTAAATAACCGATGAAGGGTTTCAACGCTTTGAGAATTATGTGCTGAATTCATGGTTACCGTTTGTGAGTATGCCTCTAGCTGCCACCATGTAGTATGTTTTGCAAATATACTTATATGAAATCGAAAAGAATTAATTACCGGTCCTATTTCCACCGTAGTCAGTAAAAAGGATATTGTAAGTCTATTGAAATATGTGAGAACAGACGAGTCCGTGGTTTGTCGCGTGAGCTCGTCCTAATGGTCCATTACCTCAGCACAAAGTTCAAAGGGATCGCCGACGATGCGTTTTATCCTGCATGTCGTATTAAATGGATTGCTGGTTTTTAATCTCTACGTTAACTGATATTAAACTCATATTTTTTGTTACAGAAAAGCTACATAAAAATACAAAGTACTGTTTAGTTTAGATTTAAAGTTAACTTGTTCATAGGTAGGTGTTCAGAAACTGGAATACTGCACTTAAACCTTGTGTCTCTATTTGTAATACATCAAAGTACTGGAGTAAAATGCAGTACTCGTGTTTGTTACTGCATTTGTATCTAGGAAATACATTGACTGCATTAAGCACTAGCAAAGTTAACTACTGATTACATGTAGAATAAATGGCATAATGCAGTGTAAAAACAAGTTGTTAAACATTTAAATAGAAAAAAAAGGAAAAACATGATCAATGCTGAAAATCTTTTTATTTTATCATTTAAATTATCAATTTGTTGGGACATAGAGTAATAAAATATATTTTACTTGGTACGGTACATAACCCTCGACTGTACGGTACTCTTAATTAAAAGAAAATTAAAAGTTATAGAAAACGTATGTTTAGAAACGCCTATTGTGAATCATCATCATGTTTATTACATGTGATTTAGTAACATTAAATTAATGAGATCATTATTCATTCGCTTTGGCTTTAAATTCTTTAAACGGAACACTGTTTCCGTAAGAAATTAAAAAAAAAAAATTAATGATGGCACTTTATCAGTCTTTCAGTAGTAATTAAAATTAATCTTAAACTCAAACAGCCTTTGTTTCATGTATCATCACAGTCTTCTACTTCTAAACCATTCACGAGATAAATCGAAGAATCATTTATGTGGAGGTTTTGCCAAAACGGTAATCTGTTTTGTGGTATTATTTTGGACAGTGTAGAAAGAATAGTAGATTTTCTCGCTTCTGATATACCTCTAGGAAAAGTGTTTTTGATGGGATCAGGAATGGACAATGACTTTAAGTATTTAACTTTTAGGAACTCAATTTCATGTATCATTCCATCATACTTTGTCGTCACAAACATTACTTACGTTTTTGTCTGGTGTCTAGGTTTGAAACAGTGCGACCAGTGTCTTACCTAAAAAAGAGGAAAGATAACTTTTATGAAAAAAATAAGTTTTGTGATATTTTGAAATCGTGAATAGTAAATTGCTAAGTACTAATTCATTATTTTTATCAGCGAATGTAGAAGTTTTTTTTTAAAGTTATAAGCATAACACATTTTAAAGCAAATTATTAAGAGACCAGAGCGGCAATTCCCGTATTTTTAAGAACGTCCGCATTCTTATCTCAGCCTCAATCTGTCAAAACTACAATCACTTTACGTACATTTTTGACAAGTTCTTGACATTGATTGTCGCTGAGATGAGATTGCGACTTGAATTTGAACGGTTTTAAAGTACGAGAATTGGCCTTCAGTTATAATGATAATAATATAATATTACTGACAGGACTATTATCGCTAATAAGCCTGACATAGTAGGGATAGATCGATTAGCGCGCCGCACAATGTTTATCGATGTTACCATTCCACATGACGAGAACCTCGTGAAAGCTGAGAAAGAGAAACAAATTAAATATCTCGACGTAGCACACGAGGTTGTTGACATGTGAAATGTGATCTCGGCTGTCATTGTGCCGATTGTCGTATCGGCCAATGTCCTGATGGCAAAAAGCCTCGATTAACATCTCTCGAGGCTTTCGTTAGGCGGTTGGATCAAGGGCCTGATTCAGAAGGCAGTACTCCTCAATACGGCTCACCACCAGTAGCTTGGACCCTGCTCCCGCTACCGGCGGACCACTATTTTTTATATTTTTAAATGTTTTTTTTAAGTTGTTTTATAAAAATATTTAAACGACAGAATAATATTATTGCAGAATAAACATAATTGTTAGTAAACATAAACCTTAATATTCATGTCAGTAATCATGCAGGTGGGACAAATAATGGAAGAGCGGGCAATCAAATTTCCCCGCATTGATATTCAGGAGACTGTTCGAGCTGCCCCGGACCCTGTGCAGCAGCGACGCTGCACGCTTACGTCTCATCGCTGCGAACCCATCAGTATGCGCATCAGCGGCGTCAGCAAACATTCCCGATACACTGCATCGTATCGAATCGTGAACGCATTATTGTATTGAACTTGAAGATCATTGATGGCTTTCTGCGTACAAGTTTTATAAGAGGCTGCACGTGTAAAATGTCTGTCAATATGCTTTAAAAGCGTCACTTTCACTTCACACGAGCAAACTTACGGACAAGCATGTTGTCCGTAAGTTCAGAAAGTTTTCCTCCCAATTAAATGGGAGGAAAACTTTCTGAGGACTTTGCTCCAAAAATAAGAACCTGAGTCTTTTTGGCATTGTATCTCAAACCGTGTTCCTCAACATACCTCTCACCAACATCCAACAACTTTCTCAAGCCTGGGACTGACCGTGCTTTGTCATCGGCATAGCTGATATTATTAAACGCTACTCCATCTATATAACAGCCGGCCTGCAACCTACTGAGCTCACTAATGAGGTCGTCTATGTATAGGTTAAACAATATCGGAGAACTCAAACCAAGCTGTCTGACCCCACGCTGTAACCTAAAGTCATCAGAATTGGCCTTAGCCCAACGCACACAGTTCACCTGGTGAGCATACCAGTACCTAAATATCTTAATAACTCCAATGGCTTATTTGCTTATGTTAACTTATCCCATAACATGTCATAATTCACCATATCAAATGGCATGGCCGGATCATGCCGCCAAAATCTATTTAAATAAATCGGAACAAATACATGTGTCTAGAAAAAGCGACAAAAATGCTAATTTTTTTTTTTTTATAGTCTCGCTTCTTCTCGGACCGTATAAACTCAAACTATTGGTGTTAAAACATGCCTCTAAGCTTGAATATGACGTACTGTATGTCAATTTATATGATTATTTTTTGTTAGGGCATAGCTCTCCTACAATTCCGGCTGCGTCCTCTTGTATGTTGATTTTATCGAAAATCGGATTGATTTCACGATTGAAGCTCACGCGTATGTCAAACGTAGCCGAACCACTTGTCACCAAATGTCAATCAACCAGTGATTGCAGTTCCTGAACAGTGAACCAATATGGTTATCGCATTAAATACCCCGCCCGACGTGGTTTAAAATATTTCATTCATTGGTTTTACAAGTCAGTAGTTTAAATAACAGCACCCTAATTGCGTAACACATTTTCGTAAACGATTACGACTAATCTGTTTGATTTTGACGGCTCAAGAACATTCATTGCGTTCTATATATTGTTGAGCAGAATTTTTATCGAACTTAAGAAGCAATGGATTAGCAATCTGTTTCAAAACCATTCAGATTCCGATTGATAATGTATTACGCAATTAGGGTGCTGGTTAAGTAAATTTTATTTAAAAAAATGCTTGTAAATATACAAGTATTTTTTAAATAAAAATAATTTAAAAATAATTATACATGAATAATTTTAATTATTTAAGCTCTCAATTAAACGCTTAAATAAACCACATTTCTCTTACTGTTTATTACAATAATCTCATGATTAGTAAAATAAAAAGCATTACGCCATAATATTGTACATATATATAGATTTTTTTGGTATCAGATTTCAAAACCTTGAGCTTTAGCTTTTAGATTGTCAGAATGGGAACAATACACAGCATCAAAACGGGTTTAGAAAAGACAAAAACACAAATTTTTAAACAAAATAACCCTTGAAATGAAAATTGATCTACCCTCTCGTTTGGAGTAAATCTGCTGCTCAGGGAGCCTTATTTTGTTTAACAAGCTCTCGGTATTTTGTAACTTTACATTAAGGATATATTTTATTAACTCTAGCGATGTTCAATTTTTATTTCACTGAATGGTTTGGCTATCCCGTTGAATTTAACAACGGCAATTTTAGTCCGTTCATTTATGTAAAGTACCCGGTCGGGAAATGCGAAAACGAGCGTCCTAATCGAAACAGTAGACAGTTTCGAGGATTCCCACGCCTGTCACGTTGGTTGTAGCTGTGTAACGTTGTGATTACGTGAGCCGACGTCAAGGGCATCACGTCCATTGCTCCAATTGTGCGGCACAGGTTGATCAATTTAGCCAATAATGCAGCAATGGAGGTAATTCGTCACTGTTGGATAGTTTGCGTATGCAGG